>CM033648.1:76311980-76976936 GCA_019512145.1 Engystomops pustulosus | reverse complement strand
CTCTAACGCTCTTGTTGTCACCCCCCTCCCCAAATGCCTCTATATGACTGTAAGCTCTTTGTTGTCACCCCACCCCCCCCTCCACCCTCACATGACTGTAGAAGCTTCTGTGTGTCACCCGCCTCATCCACAGACTGTTTAGCTCTTGTGTCACCTCCTCCTCATAGACTTGTAAGCTCTTGTTGTAACCCCCTCCTTATCCTCCATAGACTGGTAGCTTCTTGTTCCACCCCCTCATCCGCATAGACGTGTAACTCCTGTGTCACCCCTCATACCCTCATTAGACTAATGTTAAACTCTGTGTCACCCCCCCTTGCCATCCTACACAGACTGTAAGCTCTTTTGTTGTCACCCCCCTCATCCCCAGGACGGTTAGTCCTTGTTGTACACCTCCTCATAGACTGTAAACTCTTGTGTACTCCCCGTCCCTTATCCTCATAGACTGAGAGCTCTTGTTGTCACCCCCTCATCCTCATAGCTCTGTAAGCTTAGGCCAAGGGGAAGGAAGAGCGTAAGAGTGGTAACAAAACACGCACTCTCCGAAAAAATCACATAGAGCCTCCTCCACAGCTCTCTGACCTCTTCTCCCCTCGTCTCCCACCTCCCCCCTCCATCACTCTTCCTCACAGACTGTTAAGCTCTTGTGTCCACCCCGCATCGCCACGACTGTTACCTCTAGTTCCCCGTCTCAGCTGTTAGCTCTCTTGTTGTACTCACCCTGGTGCTATCCTCATAGCTGTTAAGCGTCTTGTGTACACCTGTACCCATGCGGTCTGCGAATGCCTCATGCATATTCTTTCTCAACCTCAGTGTAAGCTCCTGTGTCCCCTACCCTATAGACTGACCTACATGCTCACTCACTCTGCTCCTTAGTTACCTTCCTCTAAGCTCCTGGTCACCCCTTCATACTCATAGACTGTAAGCTCTTGTGTCACCCCCCCCCCCTTCCTCTAGATTGTACAGCTCTTGTGGCACCCCCCGCCTATCCTCATAGACGTAAGCTCTGTGTCACCACACTCTCATCCTCATAGATGATAAGCTCCTTGTCACTCCTCATTCTCCTAGCCTATAAGCTCCTGTGGTCACCCCTCACCCTCATACGACTATAAAAGCTCGTGTCACCACCCTCATCCTCATAGCCGTAGCCATGTCCCCCCTCCATCCCTCAGACTGGTAAGCTTTGGTGTCACCCACCCTCATCCTCATAGACTGTGAATCTCTTGTGTCACCCGCCCCCCCTCTTCCTCAGAGACCAAGCTCTTTGTGTCACCCCTCCTTCTCATACTGTAACGCGTCTCTGAGTGTCCACCCCTTCATCCTCATAGACTGGAAGCTCTTGTGGCACCCCCTCACCTCATAGATTGTAAGCTCTTGTGGCACCCCCTCATCTCATAGACTGTAAGCTCTTGTGGCACCCCCTCATCCTCATAGACTGTAGCTGTGTCACCCCTCATCCCATAGACTGTAAGCTCTTGTGGCACCCACCTCATCCTCAGACTGTAAGTCTTGTGTCACCCCTCATCCTCATAGACTGTAAGCTCTTGTGGCACCCCCTCATAGACTGTAAGCTCTGTGTCACCCCCTCATCCTCATAGAATGTAAGCTCTTGTGTCACCCCCTCATCCTCATAGACTGTAAGCTCTTGTGTCACCCCCTCATTCCTCATAGACTGTAAAGCTCTTGTGTACCCCCCTCACTTTGCCAGGACAAGACAGGTTCCCTTTAAATATAACAACATTTAGCACACTTAAACATAAAGAAGGAGCTGATAGGAGAGGATAAAGAACATTCCCCTTCATTTGATGGATCTTCCCCTACATCGGAGGAGAAAGGTTAGAGTAACATTTCTTTCCTTCTTGGCATAGAGCGGAGGTATCCACTATCCATTTGCGCACAATCGTTGGCACAGCTAATCCTGCGATTCCCATGAAAGAGTCACTTTTGCGGCACAATGACAGCTGCCCCACGCCGCCAGTTACTGTATCATACACATGTCTTATATTCTGTAATCAGCAGCCGGCAGGTGCTGTATCGCATTCAGCACACCACATCCACTCAATACAGACATCCCCAAACACACACAGGCTGGTTTTTTGTCAAATGTTTTATTGAGTGTAGACATCTGGAGTACTGTAAAACATGCATTATCTGTAGATTCAAAAAAAGAGCCAGCCACATTGTCCTCCCTGTCAGATGTGTCAGGCTTGGCATACATGATGGAGATTAATGAAGTATCATGAGACTAGTGCGAGCCCTGAAAAGCAGCGAGGATTTCAAGTAGGATCTTAATCATTTGGAAAGCACATTGACTCAACTTGTATTTTCACAGTGAGGTGACACATATCATTTCCAAACAAACAGCATTTATTTGGATTCGGGAGGGGGGGGGGGGGGAGCATGGGTGGGGGGGGGGTGACAGCATGGTTCCCGATTGTGGAGTTTATTTAATAACAGAATATTCTGCTTAAATAAAAAAAAAAAATTCTCTTTTGATGTTAAAAAAAACAACAACAACAACAAAATAATAACTATTTCTTCTTGGATTGTTGAGGTGTATTGAATTTAAAGAAAATAATGTCTCCATCTTCTACCGTGTAATTTCTCCCTTGTTGTCTGTACTTTCCCGCCGCCTGTAAGAGAAAAACACAGGAATGAATGAGGAATGACGTACGCGCGATATATGGCATCCTATGTATATGGAGAGGAAATAGCAGGGGGCCCATATCATGTACCGTATTTTTCGGACTATAAGGCGCAGAAAAAATCCTTTGATTTTCTCAGAAATCAAAGGTGCGCCTTATAGACCAGTGCGCCTTATATATGAACCTGCTTACAGACCACAGCTGCCTTGAACTGTGCACAGGTCTGCCACCTGCTGGTCATTCATCCTTCTAATCAGGTGCGCTTTATAATCCGGTGCGCCTTATATATGAAACTAGAGGCAGGCATTTATTGATGGTGCGCCTTTTAATCCAGTGCGCCTTATAGTCCGAAAAATACGGTATGTATCAAACACAAAACGCAAATTGTAGGGATATCACATTTACTAAATATATCCTGACCCCGGAACAGCACCGTTTCTGGTAGCTGAATCCTTGCATCGTCTTTGGGATAGAAGTGCTGTTCTGTTCAGTATTTTATAATCCCATAAGCCCCTTTCATAATATTATGACCCATATAAGTAAATGGAATTTTAGAAGTAAATAGCGCTGTGTACAGAGTGTCCAATTAATAGATGCGAATTGTGGTAAATCGACAGAAGGCCAGAACCTAAAGTGCTACACATCTAGGGTACAGACATCAAACAGCTGTCCGGCTATCCCACCTCACATACAGGCAGTCCCAGACTTAAGGACACCCCACTTACAGACGACCCTTAATTACAGACGGACCAGCTCTCTGGACGTTACTGTAGTCCCAAGCTGCGATAATCAGCTCTAAGGCGTCTGTAATGAAGCTTTATTGATCTTTGATCCCATCCAAAAAGTTGATGGGACTGGGGCAAAAATTTTTTTTGTTCAGAGCTTCATTAATACATTATACTGATTTACATACAAATTCAACTTAAGAACAAGCCTAAAGAACCTATCCTGTATGTAACCAGGGGGATTGCCTTGTACATCCAACATGCCCAACCCTTTAATTTCCTAAATTGCCAGTCAGATGTCATTAGATGGACATTAGGCGCTTGGCTTGTCCCATGGAAATTAGCAGATCTGTCCAACATTTATCTAAGGTGTATGGCGTTGAGTACATCACAAAGTAGAGCATGTATCACGTGCTCTATGGTCAGTTTCTGATGAACTGAACACATCGGGAAATTCTGATTAGAACACATTCGAGTTTGCCACCGTTTCTCTCTAAATTGGAAAAAAAAAAACCTTTTTACTCAAAAAATAGTTTTTGGCACACAGTCGGTACACGGATACACAACAAAGTGTATGGCGTGCCACCTCTCAGGTCAGGCTGGACATACCAAGAGGCTCTGACCAGATTAATATCTGCAGGCTATAGCCAATGCACTAGCACACGGCTTCCCCCCCTCACACTGGCCCGCTCCCAACCCTGCCCACTTTGTAGAAAAGTTGCAAGGTGGCGCATTGCAAGGTGACGTCAGTACTATCCTTTGTAAATCCACCAATAGACTGACTGTGGAGAGAGCTTTGTCAAGAATGATGAGATTTTTGCATGTCATACAAATGGTGGAACGCAAAGGGGTGGCCACATTACCTCATGTATTTGTAATATTTGTGTAAGTGTAGGGGCGGGGTTTACCAATATACATCTAATAATAGTTCTGCTTTCTTGATATGTAAAGAGAAGCCTCCTGTCTTTTATTTCGTCAACCAGACATTCCTGTCCAAAACATGGCCTCAGATGGAGGGTCATGTGATCTCTTACTGTCCATGAGCAATCACCCTGCCAGGACCCTATGACTATTTATCACTACAAGATCAAAAAAATTACAAATAATACAAACTAGTGACTGAAATGTAAGATTTGCTAAATAAAGTCCAGTTACGTGACGGCTCACCCAGCACCGCAGCCGCGCGTCTCACTCCTTGCCCCCGTCTTTAGATTTTTTTTTACAATTAATTAAATGTAATAGTGTCCCTTTAAATGCTCGGGAGACCATTTAATCCATTTCCTTTTGCTCACCGAAACAACTGGTAGAAAAATCAATACCCATTTGTGAATCTCGAGTATGTATTAAACAAGACACGTCTAACCAGTTCATTTGCACTTGAAAGCCGCCATCTGTAGAAGCCAGCTTTGCCTAAGCAGATATGATTGCTAATAATGAAATATCCCTGTAGACTACAAAGCCCACACAGAGCTATTCAGTGTATAGTTCACAGCGCTGGCATTAAATTAGTTATGCCGCGCTGGTTGTTTCAGGGACTGAAGAATCAAACTTGAAGTGATCAACCTGATAGCGCGGAGCAGACGCCCTCACCGCAACGCCGTGCGCTCCGCTCCGCACAAAGCTCTGCTGTAAGAGACCTGCTAAAACAAACAAGCGGGGGCTTTTATCCCGGTGTCAAATGTATTTTAAAACACTTCAATTAATCCTTTTTTTTCTCCCCCCGTGGTGTCACCAAGCAGTGACAGTAAATGTTTCTTTACATTAAGGGCCACCTACAAATAGTGGTGTCACACGCGCCACTACTAACAATAGTGGAACCAATCAAATAACTTACATGCCGCTGGATAAAAGCCCGCGTTACTCACAGACTGGTGGAGAGCACACAGCCTTCGCTTTCTTCTGTGGATTTAGTGGAGCGCGCGGCCTGCGGGGGAGATTGTCCTCTACTAAAGGCTCTTATTAGGGAGATTTGTGCACATGAAAAATAATCTCTTATTAGAGAACACACAGTAACTTGCAATGGATTGGTGAATGGTGCAGAGATGATCCCCATGATATACAACCAACATTGGCACATCAGTGGTGAGCCCCTTGTGCAATACCGGCGGGATCCTTTTTAAAAACTAAATGTTAGATCCCCATAAATAATCTACATATCAGGTCTCTTTTAAAACCCAGTTCTATCACTAAGCCTAATACTAGTATCACAGAATGGTGGCTCAGTGGTTAGCATAAACAGCCTTGCAGTGCTGGGATCCTGAGTTCAAGTCCCATCTAGATCAACAACTGCAAAGAGTTTGTATGATCTCTCCGTATTTGTGTGGGTTTCCTCCGGGTCCTCCCACACTCCAAAAACACACTGGTAGGTTGATTAGATTGTGAGCCCCATGGGGACAGTGACTGATTTGACAAGCTCTGTGCAGCGCTGCGTAATCTGTGTGCGCTATATAAATAAAGGTATTATCATTATTATTACTGATACTTTGGACAAATTCATTCATCCCTCTACATCATGTGTGATACATTCAAGTCCAACACTTCAGTAAATTTGGTAAGCAAACTCCCTATAAGAATAAAACTAAAAATAAAAGTAGAAAACAAGGGTTAGACCTTAGTGCATGTTCTGATGTATTTAGAGAACCGGAGGAAGTCCATATGAGGAATGCGTAGTTTCATCTTTTATGGTTTGCTTAAACCCTGTTTGTCTTATTTTTGCTGAAGTCATAAGTCCTGCCCCTTGATCAGTGTCAGACTGGGGTTCCTTGGGCCCACCAGATCACATTATTCTGGAAGTTCATTGTGTCCAAGTAAAATGACCCTACTGGCTTCCAAATGAGGTTGTCTTCTGCTGTATCTCTGAGGTGAAGCATTGGGTTAGAACCTGGGCCCACCGGAGGATCCTCTGGTGGGCCAGTTCAACACTTACATTCCCTACCTAAATCCCAATCGGGTTCCTTCAGCTCTTGCAGTAGTCATCGCTCTGCATCCCCTGACTACAGGGAAACTATAGCCTGAATAAGCAATGTCAATAAACAGATTCCTGTTGAAGTTGTATCCAATTTGCATGCCACCCAGCTTTCCCAAAATAAGATACCACTACATTTTAAGAACTTCACAAAAGTGAAAAATGTTGTACTGATCATACAATGGTGCTCCATCACATAGGATTTTTATAGGGGATACATGTCAGCTCTAGTAATGTCTGATATTACTATTATAAATGAGCTGGATTTATCAGCCTTCGTTACTGCTATTAGAATTAATTGATTATGTCACACTGGATGATTATACAGGTATAATAACACAGTTGTGACATCATAACCATAGTCAGAGCAATATCTGGGGGTTAGAGTCAATCAACATCCGCCCTCTAGTGTCCAGAAAAAGCATAGACTGTAGGTTGGATTTACATTGACTCCATATAAGGGTAAATACTGCCACTCTATAGGGACTGTATAATACACTGGAAGACTTGAGCCGAGCTCTGCAGTATGTAATGAGTGATGCAGTGTTACTTTATGTTGTACCTTAGTCCTGTAAGACCCCTTTTAGCTGGGAATTTTTAAATATAACTAATAATAATTCCTTTATTTATATAGCGCACACAGATTACACAGCGCTGCATAGAGCTTACCAAATCAGTCCCTGTCCCCAATGGGGCTCACAATCTAATCAAACTGCCAGTATGTTTTTGGAGTGTGGGAGGAAACCGGAGGACCAGGAGGAAACCCACGCAAACACAGAACATACAAACTCTTTGCAGATGTTGACCTGGATGCCGCAAGGCTTTAGTGCGAACCACTGAGCCGCCACTGTAAGCTCCTTTAAAATAAATGTGATGTATCAGCAGCTTATACATCAGAGTGCGGTAGATAAGACTGCCGGCAGGTCTATATTGCATGTACATACTCATCGCTCATGTAATACTGGTGGCGGCTCGAAAGGAAACATAAGAGCTAAAGTAAACTGCTCTGACATTTATAAAGCCTATAAAACATGCCGACCCAATGTGTCTCAACAGGAGGAAAAGGTCTTCATAAGGTTCCTTGCACATGAAAGCTGCAAACCGGGGAATTTATCATGGTGTACAAGCCATAAAAAAGTAGCAATTCTTGGCCGTGTGCCAGGATTAGCAACTATTTCAACACCATAGGAGAGGGGGAGATGTGGAGGCCGGGTCAGGCGGGTACATGTATATCGGGCAGATCATATGTCAGCGGGCTGAGTATCAAGACTGACGTATGACGCACCCCGTTGTGATAAATCTCCCAAAGTGTTTATTCAGTATTTTCATAGTTTGGGAGTCGCTCCTTCCCGACGCGCTTGTATGGCAATTCAATCTTAAATCCTTTCACTAAATATGACGAGATATATAAAAGTGGAGACCTGAACTGAGGATTCTAAAGACATGTCGCGCCCGGCCACGAGAGCCGTAACATCATTAGTGATCTCCCGCACAGAATCATTTATTAACATCCTCAGCCTTGACAAGTGTTTATCTTGTGATAAAAATTGTCCCAAGAGAGACCTACACTACTTCAAGCAATTCCCTAGGCTCCATGCGTGTATATATCTCCGTAGATATGCTGCAATAAGTCATCATCAACTTCTCACTGGCGGATTATTCCTAATCTGTGCTATAAATTCAGACTTCACTGTAATAGAAATCAGCTCTGTGTGTGCTGATCTCCTGCTGAGCCTATAATAGGCCTGTGTTCATACATGCTGTGAATCTGAGGAGGCGGAGCTACAAGGAGGAAGAAATTAGTAGCAGCCTGAACCAATAATGAGGCAGGAGGCGTGTCTGACTACAGCAGACTTCCTGTTGGCACGGCAGCTAAGCTAAAGTCACAGATCCAAAGTAGTGATGGGAAGTCCGGCTCTTCTTAGGGAGCTGGCTCATTAGGCTCCACTCACTAAGAAATGTCGGCTCTTTTGGCTCCTGAACGGCTCTCTAATAAATATATAATAGGGAGTCACAGGCCAGTCAGCCACGTCACACCACACCACTTTTAACTTAATTTTATCGGGTTAAAGTGGGCGTGGTGAGCCGTTTTGTGCGGGGTTTAGTGAGCCATCGGCTCACGACATTCATGTGAATGAGCCAGCTCTTTGTGCCGGCTCGTTCCCAAATGACCCATCACTAATCAAAAGCTCTGTTTTTAAGCAGCGAAGGCAAGAGAAAAACTAAATAATTATAAAAGCATGACTGCTTTCTTCCTCTGGCATAAGGTTGTATGCAGTCCGATATCACAAATGGAGATAGATCAGTAGGTGTAAACCTCCAGGACAGAATATGATAAAGTTTAGTAGGGGTCCAGGAGCTCAACCTTCATATAGTTATTTCCAGTCCAGAGCAGAGGAACTTTAAAAACATACATTCTTCTAAAATTCTAATTGTTGCTCACCCCCCAAATGGTGGGATACAGTTCTTGAAAGGGGTTGTTTCACGTATGTTTCCCCCCTTTGGTGGTGATCTGACTGCTGGATCCTCATCAACCACAAGAACTGGGGTCCCCTTCTCACTACTTGATGGAGCTGCAGGTCGAACAAGTGTCCTGTCGCTCAATCCATCACTATGGAAATGTGCTGACCACAGCGTTCATGAATCTCGGGAACTCTCATAAACTCTTATAAACGAACTGAGACAACAGAGTTTGGGACAATCCCTTAAAGAAATTCAATGGTCACACAGCTTTGCGCTTACAGTAGAGATAAGCAGTTGTATAAATATGGCATAAAAGTGGTTTTCTAGGATTTTCATTTTAAACAATTGAATCCCTGTTGGCTCCAGCCACCCCTGCTAGTCCTCCAATGAGGGCATCATATACACCAATGACATGACTTCGAAGGCCAACGATTTGCTTCAGTGCTCTTTCGAAAGCCTTGTCAACCTGTCACCAGTGTGTAAAGAGTCAATTCTGCTGCAGCTTCTGGGACTGAGAAGCAAAATTGTGTCCTACAAGAGGTGACGGGCAGCTTCCGCTACATGAGGAGTTGTCCTCTACCGTGAGCTCACCTTGGCGGCCGTTTCAGAACCTTCTTCTTTGAAGTCGTCATATTTCATGACCTCCGCCATAATGAAACCCTTCTCGAAATCTGTGTGAATCTTGCCTGCCGCCTGAGGAGCCTTTGTCCCTTTCTGTCAAAAACCAAAGCAGAGGGAAACAAAAGTGAATGTTTAGGAAGATGGACAGCATGAGGATGGGTGAATCAGATGGACTGGTCTGGACTTGCGTGCGGGGGGTCTTACGTATAAGACCTACATGCTGGGAGAAGGTTGTACTTTTCGGGGTTGTCCGAGAGTTAAAAAAAATTATATGTGGCCGGGAGGGGGTTGCTTAAAAAAGAAATCAACTTACCTCCACCGTCTATATGGGTGGATATGGTGACGGATGCATGTGGCTGGCCCAAAGCTGTTTTCAGCACAGGGGCGCAGCCGGACAGACGGCGCCACAGGACAACAGGAGGGACCGCGGAGGTAAGTACAGGTTTATTTTTTTTAAGCGACCCCCTCCCGGCTTCATTTTTTTTTAGCTCTCGGACACCCCTTTGACAAAAATTACATACATCAACATTTAGAGAGTGGAAAATCTAACTCTTTCTATCTGGGCTTAGTAGTCCAGCTGGCGATCCAGTCACCCAGTAGAACCAGCCGTTGGACTTCTGAGACCATAATTTTGCAGAGATTACAGATACTACAAAACCATATATTAATCTTCTCAGCTCTATAATATGATTACCGGATCCTTTGAAGGGGTTCACCAAGATCAGTGCTTTTTGCAGTAATGGTACAGTTTGCTGCAAATACAGGAAACAATGTATACCTTTCTCTGGCGCACCGATACTGCATGGCTCCTCCCTTCACCACCATAGCGTGCACCCGCTCCATTCATACACCAGCCGCAGCCAGAAGCTGCATCAGGAGCATGCTATGGATGTGACTGTAACGCTGAGCCAATGTATACCGTCGGTGATGGGAGGCATCAGGCTGGATGAGTGTGCCGGCAAAAGTTTGTATCCTGTTCCACACCAAACGGGACAATTTTTGCAAAAACCACTGACAACCCCTTTAAAAAGCACTAACAACAAAAGTGCCAAAGCACTCAACAAGGAATCTATAACTTTCCCATGTACAGTAAACATAAATATAAACCAATTCATCTACAATCATAGACAAAATATTTTATTTTTGCTGTATAAATTATTGGATTAAAAAAAAAAATAAATAAAATCCGGTGATAAGAATTAAAAAATAAATAAAATCTCTCACTCTGTTTTTTTCTTTTAAAATTGTGGCCAGGATTCAAAGGTAAACCATCCCGTAAAATTGATCACTGTAGATCATGTCTGACGAACACGGATAATATATTATAAATTGACTCGATTTTCGATTTAAAAAATAAAAAATTTTAATAAAATCAGGCAGAATTTCGAGAAGGATGCTTTGAACATTAGAAGATCTCATTCTTGCATGACACTCCAGGACATCCAAGTTCTTCGCCTGCCCCCACCCACATATGAGAAATAACACGAACTTGGAGCTGCCTAATAACGCGTGTGAAGCTGCTTAGGCTCCTGACATGGTAAAGCACAGTTTTTACAATACAAGATGTATTGGTCTAATATGGCGACTCACTGATGCTTACATTACTAAATATCTGTGCACATTACATACAGAGCGGGGGTCATCACTCTTAATATAATCCCCCACCTTGTCTAGGACAAAGTGGAAGTTTATCCCTCCATCTGGGGGGGTGTCATACTTTGCAATCAAGACTAACCAAAACTGGATATATATATTATATATTGATATATCAAACATTTTTGCCATATTTTACCATATTTTTTATATGACAAAAAATTCACTTACACATCTCCGAGGCGGAATGGAATAAAAGTTGTACAAAGTTCTACAAATTTCAAATAAATTTGTACTAATTCATTACCGGGTTCCAAAATTGTGCAAATAACATATTATTGTATATTTATTATTTAACTTTTTTTGAAAAAATTGCGACAGTGAAATATTATATATGTAGAACATAGGATTAAGAGAAATTCAGGTTATTTATAGATCATATGAATATATACAGATCTCCGATACACGGAATATAAATGCTAACAATTCTTCAGTTTCATGTGGACACATTGACACCACAGTTAAACATAGTGTATTTTTAGAGCTACCTTTGACCCCGTCACTGCTAAGAGGCTCTGCATACATTTGTAAGTCCCCATAACGGCGGAGCGAGAATTAAATCTCTCGAGCTTTCCTCTAGAAATGGTATTACTTTGATGGAAATCAAAGGAATTCTGCAGTCTTTGTACGTTCTTGTAATAATTACATATTTTGTAATACATAATTTGTAGCTACGTCCGCTCCAGCCTACGTGGGAATAATAGGAGCCCTCACACAGGGTATTTCCATTTAAAAGCAGAACCGTTTCCCCTCCTCATTGTCCTGTGGGAGCAAATTAGTCAGTCGCCACGGGCACAATCAGCCAATATCAATATTTTAAACCCATATCATCTCAGCTTTTTTATTAGTGTCAGGATGGAATGTATAGCATTATCGGAACAAAGTCTACCTCTTAAATTATAAACCACTTAAAGGGATGAATTATTACACACTGGCTTTACGTTTCGGATACCAGCTGTGTATCGGCGAGGAGTGTAATGATGTTATATTGCTTTTCACAGTTCGAAAAATGCAACCCAGGGAAGAAGAGGGGGATAAGATAAAAAAAAAAGGGAGGTCGGAAACACCTACAATCCAAACAAAGTTAGTGAATACGGAATGAAGAGCGGCATCAATTTAACTGGAGAAGAAGCTCGGTCACACAGATTAACCAAGTACAATGCTGGCGTTTCTTATCTCTGCCCGCAGGAGGGGGGTAGCCAGATTCTACAGGATGAAGAAATGCAGACTATGTAATAGGCAGAATCAATTGTTACCTGCCTCAATCAATGCCGCTCCACTTTCACCGTTCAGCGGCTCTCAAATAATTAACGTTTATCCCGGACACACAGAAAAAAAGGGCTGTGGTGTAATGACTAGCTAACCTCCGCCATGACAGACTACAAAGTGCCCGATATCAATCTCCATTCACTAGTGGAGGGGGTGCGGATGAATAAGCCTTACCCTTATGGTCCAGGCGCGCACTTCATCGGGGCCTGCGGTGAAGAAGTATTCAAGCTGTAGTGCCGCGTATCCCGTTTTAATAATCTTGGACAAGGCACTGAAACAAGAAAAGCAAAGTGATGGGTTATACCAGCACGAGAGAGAGAGAGAGAGGGATGGGCTGCGCCAGCGCTACTCAAGAACTGGATCTCGCTAAATCTCAAGGAGAACGGGCTAACACCTCGACTTTATTTAACCCATAAGTGGAACTTATTCCTTGCTACATACATTAAAAAAAAAATCTATTTTCTTTTATTTTCTTGCATAAGCTTCCTCTACTACTAGCATATGCCGAAAGAATTTTCGGGTTGATTGTCGCCCTCTTAAAGTAACCCCCCCCCCCCCATTTATCCCCTATGCTATAATTAAAAACACTGCGCGCGCGATGACAGATGACAGTTAAAAACTTAATTTAAAATAAATCTTTTCAACTCTGTCTCATGATAAAGAAAGGAGAAGATTCCCTCTTTATAATGGTAATTACTCTGTCATTTATTATTCTATCAGTGCAAGCAATTAAATTACAGCAAGGAAATAGTTGATAATAAAGTGTAGGGAAAATGAATGCTAATTAACCTTTGTGTCACTTTCTCTTCCAGATACTTCTGCTTCTCCTCATCACTCATGTCTTGCAGCGTCAGTTCCAAGGCCCCACTAAAAGGAATGACCAAGGCCCCTGGGTCATGCTTGTCCACCCACTCCTTAATTTTTATCAACCTGTAGACAAAAGAGGGCACAACATTATCTTGTAGTGCATGCATGACGGTGCCACATTCATTATTATCAAGTAGCACATCCATATTCATAAGAATCGCGCCGCTTTATGATGCCACCTTCTTGTGTATTGCTTTCCAAGGTCAAGGCATTAGCGGACGCTGATTGCTTCAGGTGGACTCCATTTATATTTCACTCTTAGGCAAATTTACTTTGGACCTTTTTTATATTAAAATCGAAAGATATTGTAGAAGTTTAAAAAGACGTGACTTATTTTGTAAGGTGTTCGGGGTCTTCTACAATTTTCCAATTCTTGGACAACTATGATCGGGAAGGCATGATCTATGGAAAACTATACGCATGACTAGTCATTGGATCTTGGGTTTTTTGTATGGCCATACAAAAAAAAAAAAACAAGATCCAATGACTAGTCATGCGTATACTCTTCCATAGATCATGCCTTCATACACAGACTGAACTATTTAGCTGCCAGTATAATTTTCGGGGGTAAAAATAGTCCAGTGAAGGTCGGCATGAGAGCGGTAGTGATACATCACCTATAGGGACACAACAGTAACTCCTGGGTTAAATTTTGTGAAAGCAGTACCCCAACATATTAAAGACAACCCTGAAGTGAATGTGTGTGTGTGAGTGTGAATATATATACACACACCATATATACTCGAGTATAAGCCTAGTTTTTCATCACAAAAAAATGTGCTGAAAACCCAAACTCTGCTTATACTCGAGTGAAAAAATGATAGGTTTTACCCGGGTTTTTGTGGTAAAATTAGGGGCCTCGGCTTATACTCGAGTAAATACGGTATATTATATAAAAAAATAAAATAAATATATATATATATATATATAAAAAATAAATATATATAATAAAACACTTCAATTATACTTATTGCATCAAAAGTTCCTTCGCAAATGAACATTCCCTTTAAATGACTACAAGTCTGTTTTTACTCCAGAATACTGCCACTCTTCTCCACAGGTCTTGTCTGTTATTGCAACTACTCCAACAGAATGGTTCCGAGCTACACTACAAGGAACAGCCTGCGGACTAGACCTTCTTTTATTAATTTGGAGTTTCCAAGCTGACATCAGAATCCTATAAAATTGACCACCCACCTCTCCTGACATGTCCATTTTAGTTAGTCCCCAAAATATTCCGTATATACTTGAGTATAAGCCAAGACACTAATTTTGCCACAAAAATGGGAAAACGTATTTACTCGAGTATAAGCCTAGGGTAGGAAATGAAGCAACTACTCCATAATAAAGTGCCCAGTAGCAGCGCCCCCTCATCAATAAAATGTCCAGAAAATAACCCCCTTTATGATTAAATGACCTGCAGATCTCCCCTCCAAAATATAATGTCCAGCAGAGCCCCCCTTCATAAAAAAATAATGATAGCTGCCATTGCGCTACATCATGCGGGCAGAGAGCAGAGAAGTGCCTCTGCCCACACTGTCGTAAAGCCAGTGCTGCACGGTGTAATAACAGGCTGTAAAGCCGAAGCCCAGAGGACTTCTGTAACACACCCATAGCCCTTCTGGCTTATTAGCATAATTTTAAGAGTTGATTTTAGGTGGAAGGAGGCCATGGATAAAAGACTATTACCACAGACCACAGTAAGTGTTCCCTGTTTATCATGATCGATTTTGATGGTATATTTCCTGTGTAGAACCACACCCATTTGTGTAGAGTAATGGAAACACCCAGTTGTCTAATGTTTTCTTAAGTATTCAGGTGGAATAACAGAACAGTGCAGAATTATAGGAATAGATGCTTCAGAATATATTTCGTGAATGGTTACGGGTTACGATGTGGCTTTTATAGACACTAAATTCATAAATACTGAATGTCATGGATTTTCACCCAGTGATTATTTGGTCTCTGCTTAAATGTAATAATATAAAAAAATACATATAAATAAAAACTACACAATATCCACATACTCCCCACAAATGGGCAGAGACCATCTGCGTTCACATCCACCACATTTTTGTATGACTGTCTTCTCGGTTATATACATATTTCATCTCACGCATATATAAAGGGAAACAATAGAAATTTAGAAATTACAGAAGCGGCACCAACTAAACATCTCATTTGGAACAATACAATAACTGGGGTTTGATCGCAAGCGAAGCTTCTGCAGCTACTGGAGGTTAATGAAATAATATATAACTTGGGTTTAGCAAAAGCTCAGATTTCTGCTAAAGAAAACAGAAATTTGCATACATTATCTAGAATGGAATCTGGCTTTATATATATCATTTGTAATGATAATTGCAGAACAAGGTTTCAAAGCTGCAGTTATGTCACTGTTTACACACCACACAATTTACATTCATGGTCACAAGAATTCACATGACACCAGATAACAGTGATCAGGATTTTTTTTTTTTTTTGTTTTTTAGGCAACAATTCATGGTTTTTGTACAGTTTATAGGAATTGAAAAGATAATAAAAGTTCAAAATGTAGAAAAAAAAAAAAGCACTCTTACAGATTCTCGATAACTAAGGTCCGACACACAGGAAGTGACCGTTCAGCCAAGTAGGGTTAAGTAAAATAAATGTTTCTGGGCCGGTCAACTGCTTAAGATTTTATT
This sequence comes from Engystomops pustulosus, assembly GCA_019512145.1. Lineage (NCBI taxonomy): Eukaryota > Metazoa > Chordata > Amphibia > Anura > Leptodactylidae > Engystomops > Engystomops pustulosus. Next base: position 76,961,047 of record CM033648.1, on the reverse strand, counting down.
TTTTGTAAAAATCTCCACAAAGGCCAGGGATTGGCTCCAATGGCTCATGATTGGATGACTGTTCTCCAACAGGGTGCATAAGAGAGGGTTCAGAAAAAAATATTTTTAAAAAACACTGCTGCATAAAAGCAGCTCTGGCTTTGAATCAGACAACCCCTTTAAACAAGCTCTTCAGCCATTTCTCTGTAGTTGTATTGGCTAGAAAACCACTTTAAGCACTAACCTAGGTCAGCAAACTATAAAGACCCTATATATGTATGGATATATACACACAAATTGTATTTGAAAGGGCCCTGCAAATATATAGATGACTTAGCCCGGAAACAATTGGTTTGGAAGATTACGGTTACGTTAAAAACCAATACTGGTTTGGGAATATCCCAAAAATGCACATTTAGTATGATATATCCATATAGTAGAGGCTCCTGTATAACTCACGGCACAGTATATACATTTATAGCATCCTACTTCTAACCACACAACAGGCTACACTCAACATATAAAAGAAAACTAATGGATAGTTAATGACACCAGCATGAAAAAGTGATGGAGAAGACCTATTCTTCTGTATACCTGAAATTTTGAAGTGTTTTCTATACATAAACTCTTAAACTTACAAAAACTCCTGTTTTGAACACAACTGGTGAAATCGGCAACCTCGGGGTCAGAATCAAATTTGGTGGTTGAAGGGGTAGTGTCATTTCAGAAGAGACTATATCTGAAATCCCCACCAGGTCAAACCTGGTCTAAAGTGGTTCTACTGGTGGAGGATCCCATCTAAATCTACTACAAGGCTGGAACCTTTAGTATATCTGCACCACAAGGGGGAATATTAGGAGCGACGTACAAAACGCCATTTTGTAATGTTATTAGTCACGTGATCTCGTTAAGGTGGCCTTAATACCGTGATGCAAAGGGTCTAGGTGACCCATGATGAGTCTGAATATATTTGTCAGGAAAACACGATAAACGACATCTACCACCAGGATCAAGTACTGTAAACCAAGCACACTGACATATGTTGTGTGCCCCCTCTGGCAAGATCTGCTCTTCTCTTAGCTTTATGTCCTGGTTTTACAAAAAAAAATGCTTTTAAAATAATACAAATAAGCCTGAGGGGCTCGGGGCTCCATAGGTGTTAATGGAGCCGGAGAGCATATGTTCAAAGCCTTTTTCTAAAAACAAGGCATAAGAAGCTAAAAGAAAATTGGGTCTGTCAGAGAGGAACAAACCAGTATGCAGTGTGTGGTTTTACCAACTCCAGCCTCAATTAGAATAGTTATACTTATTATTCATGAAATATTTTATCATCCATAGCTTACAATCTAAATACAATTATTGGAACATAGGGCATAAAAAAAAAAAAAGAATAATAGAAATGTTGTTACATTTTAGCCCCATATTTATCAAAAATTGGGGATAACTTGTTATACATACATGAAACATTTGGAAAGAGTCGGGGTCAGAAGTCACACTTTAAGCATAAACTGCATGATTAATCCTATAGTGCTTTTTTTTTTTGAAATCGTCGATATTGTGATTTCTCCAGTCCTAGAAAACTTTTCTCTACCTCCAAGGAGACACATTTCTTCAAGAAAACCCGTCGATATTGTGATTCATCCAACCCTAGAACTGTTCTCTTCACCAAGGAAGTCCATTTCTTTAAGAACCCATGATATTTTGACTTCTCCAGCTGTAGAACTTGTCTTCCACCAAGGAAGTCCATTTCTTAGAGAGAGCCCATTGATATTGGATTTCTCAGCCATAGAACTTTTCCCTACCTACAAGGAAGTCAATTTCTTCAAGAAAACCCGTCATATAGTGATTCATCCAACCCTAGAAATTGTTCTTCCACCAAGGAAGGCCATTTCTTTGAGAACCATTGATATTGACTCCTCAGCTGTAGAACTTGTGTCTTCCACCAGGAAATCCATTCTAAAGAGCCCATTGATATTGATTTCTCCAGCCATAGAACTTTGTCCCCACAAAGGAAGTCCATTTCTTAGAGAACCTATCGATATTGGGATTCCTCCAACCACTGAACTTTTCCAGAAAGGTCTTAATTTGGACACATGTTGTTTTTGGTCATGAAACATTCTCACGTCGTTGATGCCACGACTTCTGGTGTTGTAGATCATATTCCAAACTGTTTGTTTGTCGTAGGAATTTTCTTCCTTTGGGTTGTACAAGGAATAGGAAGAACGAGTCAGAAGTATTACAGCAGACAGCACTTTCCAACATATTCTGTCTGAGAAGAAAAAGCTGGTCTGATGTCAGTCACTTCAGAAACCTTTACACCTCGTGTGCTCATTTACGCCAGAATGTAGCAGCTTTGCTTCGGCATTGTGAAGATCATCTGTCAACACTTTAAGATATTCTCCTTGTTATTAAGCTTGTGCCTTCTCCACACTGTCAGGTTTTGCCTCTCTTGCCAATTATAGTTAAGGTACAATAGAGTATTCACTGGCTCTCAGTCTCTCAGTGGCGGCACAAAATGATTTGTAAGTCTTTATTCATCTGAATTTCACATAGAGGTCCGAGGAATGCAAATAATCTCTCCAAGGACTGAACAGAAATCCTGTAAAATGGCAGTGCTTGCTTGCTGTCTGCACGATGGAATTGTAACCCTTTCGTTGACTGGAAGCCAACATATTTGCACAAAAAAATGTATTTGGGCAGCAATGAACCAAGTTAAATTTTGGTTTGTCACTAATGTCACAATGCTATTGATATTGGTCCTCTCTCCAGTCAGTGGGCTTCCTGTGAGGTGCAGGACACCCAAATAAGGGCACCCATTTTCTTTATGTTGGATGAAGTGAATGGCACTGAAGCTCTGTGGGTTGTTATGACAGCGAAATGCTTATTATTATGTGTAAAAAAAAAATGTTACTATGAAGTGGATTTAGGAATTCTATAGCGGTGTCCTCACAGTTGACCTACTGGTATTATGTGTAGCCTTTACATGTCATATGTCCTAGATGGTCATTGTGGTGAATTTTACCCAGCATTAAGAATCTTTAATTTTATAGATTACAATATTTTGTACAATAGATCAGGCTTATGGTTCTTGAGCTATTGAACTGGACATACAGGCGTTAAAAGAAAAGCGGGAACTCGATATGTATCTCCAGCTCGCATTTCCAACTTTGGCTTAAGATTCCTCTTACCTCTGGTTCTGTAGCTCACGAAACCAATATGTGATCTAAAAGATCAAATCTTATTTTTTAAGGACATATACCATTAGATTTACTGAAGGTAGATGTCCTAAATTACTTGTCCTTTTTTTTTAGGGATGTCTTTGTTTTTGTGATGTCCGGAAACGGATAACACGCAAGAAAGAGTTTATAAATCTTCGAATGAGCGGATGAGCTCTGGTCTTCGTCACCCGAGCGCTTCTCTGCTCCAGCACCTGATCACGTATGCTGCACCTTCTGTGTTCTGTGCAGCCTCGTCCTGCCCTCCACTCACTGACGTCTACAGATGGGCAGGGGTGGGACCTAGCTGCATCAAAACAGAGGGGGCAGCATCCATTATCAGGCAACAGAGCAGAGAGGTGCTCAGATGACGTAGACCGGAGCGCCTCCAGCTCATTAGAATTTTTTACAATAATCTGTCCGTTCCTGAACATATAAAAAGCAAGAGCATCACCTCAGACAAATGGACGAGCTAGTAAGCTTGGGCCATCTACCATCAGTAAATCTGATAGTAGATCTAGCACAAAAAGCATAAAAACAGAAGATGGCAGCGGGTCAGAATCAAATTTGGTGGTTGAAGGGGTAGTGTCATTTCAGAAGCTCCCATCTTCTGTTTTATGCTTTTTGTGCTAGATCTACTATCAGATTTACTGATGGTAGATGGCCCAAGCTTACTAGCTCGTCCATTTGTCTAGGGTGATGCTCTTGCTTTTTATATGTTCAGGAACGGACAGATTATTGTAAAAATATTCTAATGAGCTGGAGGCGCTCCGGTCTACGTCATCTGAGCACCTCTCTGCTCTGTTGCCTGATAATGGATGCTGCCCCCTCTGTTTTGATGCAGCTAGGTCCCACCCCTGCCCATCTGTAGACGTCATGAGTGGAGGGCAGGACGAGGCTGCACATAACACAGAAGGTGCAGCATACGTGATCAGGTGCTGGAGCAGAGAAGCGCTCGGGTGACGAAGACCAGAGCTCATCCGGCTCATTCGAAGATTTATAAACTCTTTCTTGCGTTATCCGTTCCTGGACATACAAAAAACAAAGACATCCCCTAAAAAAAAAAAAGGACAAGTAAGTTTAGGACATCTACCTTCAGTAAATCTAATGGTATATGTCCTTAAAAAAATAAGGATTTGATCTTTTAGATCACATATGGTTTTGTGAGCTACAGAACCAGAGGTAGAGGAATCTTAAGCCAAAGTTGGAAATGCGAGACGGAGATACATATCGAGTTCCCGCTTTTCTTTAACTGCCTGTATGTCCAGTTCAATAGCTCAAAGAACCATAAGCCTGATCTATTGTACAAAATATTGTAAATCTATAAAATTAAAGATTCTTAATGCTGGGTAAAATTCACCACAAATGACCATCTAGGACAATATGGACATGTAAAGGCTAACACATAATAACCAGTAGGTCAACTGTGAGGACACCGCTATAGAATTCCTAAATCCACTTCATAGTAACATTTTTTTTTTACACATAATAATAAGCATTTCGCTGTCATACAATCCCACCAGAGCTTCAGTGCCATTCACTTCATCCAACATAAAAGAAAATGGGTGCCCTTATTGGGTGTCCTGCACCTCACAGGAAGCCACTGACTGGAGAAGAGGACCAAATTATCAATAGCATTGTGACATTAGTGACAAACCAAAATTTAACTTGGTTCATTGCTGCCCAAATACATTTTTTGTGCAAATATGTTGGCTTCCAGTCAACGAAAGGGTTACAATTCCATCGTGCAGACAGCAAGCAGAGCACTGCCATTTTAACAGGATTTCTGTTCAGTCCTTGGAGAGATTATTTGCATTCCTCGGGACCTCTATTGTGAAATTCAGATGAATAAAGACTTACAAATCATTTTTGTGCCGCCACTGAGAGACTGAGAGCCAGTGAATACTCTATTGTACCTTAACTATAATTGGCAAGAGAGGCAAAAACCTGACAGTGTGGAGAAGGCACAAGCTTAATAACAAAGGAGAATATCTTAAAGTGTTGACAGATGATCTTCACAATGCCGAAGCAAAGCTGCTACATTCTGGCAGTAAATGAGCACAGAGGTGTAAAGGTTTCTGAAGTGACTGACATCAGACCAGCTTTTTCTTCTCAGACAGAATATGGTTGGAAAGTGCTGTCTGCTGTAATACTTCTGACTCGTTCTTCCTATTCCGTGTACAACACCAAAGGAAGAAAATTCCTACGACAAACAAACAGTTTGGAATAATGATCTACAACACCAGAAGTCGTGGCATCAACGACGTGAAGTATGTTTGCATGACCAAAAACAACATGTGTCCAAATTAAAGACCTTTCTGGAAAAGTTCAGTGGTTGGAGGAATCCCAATATCGATAGGTTCTCTAAGAAATGGACTTCCTTTGTGGAGGACAAAAGTTCTATGGCTGGAGAAATCATAATATCAATGGGCTCTTTAAGAAATGGATTTCCTTGGTGGAAGACACAAGTTCTACAGCTGGAGGAGTCAAAATATCAATGGGTTCTCAAAGAAATGGACTTCCTTGGTGGAAGAGACAATTTCTAGGGTTGGATGAATCACTATATCGACGGGTTCTTGAAGAAATTGACTTCCTTGGAGGTAGGGAAAAGTTCTATGGCTGGAGAAATCACAATATCAATGGGCTCTCTAAGAAATGGACTTCCTTGGTGGAAGACAAGTTCTACAGCTGGAGAAGTCAAAATATCAATGGGTTCTTAAAGAAAATGGACTTCCTTGGTGGAAGAGACAAGTTCTAGGGTTGGATGAATCACAATATCGACGGGTTCTTGAAGAAATGGTCTTCCTTGGAGGTAGAGAAAAGTTCTAGGACTGGAGAAATCACAATATCGACGGATTCTCAAAAAAAAAAAAGCACTATAGGATATTATCAATGCAGTTATGCTTAAAGTGTGACTTCTGACCCCGACTCTTTCACAAATGTTTCATGTATGTATAACAAGTTATCCCCAATTTTTGATAAATATGGGGCTAAAAGTGTAACAAACATTTCTATTATTCTTTTTTTTTTAATGCCCTATGTTCCAATAATTGTATTTAGATTGTAAGCTATGGGATGAATAAAATAGGTCATAGAATAATAAGTATAACTATTCTAATTTTGAGGCTGGAGTTGGTACAACACACACTGACATACTGGTGTGTTCCTCTCTGACAGGACCCAATTTTCTTTTAGCTTCTTATGCCCTTGTTTTTAAGAAAAAAGGCTTTGAAACATATGCTCCGGCTCCATTAACACCTATGGAGCCCCGAGCCCCTCAGGCTTATTTGGATTATTTTAAAAGCATTTTTTTTTGTAAAAACCAGGACATAAAAAGCTAAGAGAAGAGCAGATCTTGCCAGAGGGGGCACACAACAGTATGTCAGTGTGCTTGGTTTACAGTACTTGATCCTGGTGGTAGATGTCGTTTATCGTGTTTTCCTGACAAATATATTCATGACTCATCATGGGTCACCTAGACCCTTTGCATCAGCTGTATTAAGGCCACCTTAACGAGATCACGTGACTAATAAACATTAAAAATGGCGTTTTGTACGTCGCTCCTAATATTCCCCCTTGTGGTGCAGATATACTAAAAGGTTCCAGCCTTGTGGTAGATTTAGATGGGATCTCCACCAGGTAGAACCACTTTAGACCAGGTTTGACCTGGTGGGGATTTCAGATATAGTCTCCTCCAGTTGTGTATTAAGCATGGTGGGCTGGGGTGTTCACACCTCCACCTGCTTCCTGCTGGCCCAGCTCCTGGCCACACCCAAAGTGCTTGTGGGGCATAAACCGCAGGGCTAATGTTGCTTAAGTGTACTAAGGATAGGTGTCCAACAAACTTGCCCTATGTGCATGCTGGATTTTTACTGGGCAAACTTGCTCACGGGTGCATGAGTACATTGTACAAAGCTTTAATGTTTTGCACTCAAAACTGGATTGAGTACTGGGGTACTTGTTTTACACCATTACTTTCTTCATACTACTATAATGCAGATAATTCACTCAAATGTTAATCAGACCTAATATCCTGTGCCAAAAAATGCACCTTATCTGTCCTGTCTCTTAAGTATCTCTGAACAAGCAGCTCTATTTTTAGCATAGGATACTACTATAGCCAACATATTGGTTATACTACCAGCAGTAGAACTGCTGTGTGTGACCCTAGGACCCTTTCTATTTATATAAAGGCTGGGTTAATAGCCATTAAAAAAATAATTAGGTGAATACATCTAAAGACCAATTAATGCTTCACTGATAAATGTCTAAGGACCATTCCAGTTATTTAATCTTAAAGATGAGGAAGATGAAAAGGCATGCTACTCCTGCACTCCAAGATGACAAGCATACCTGTACATACAGACAATTCTAATTGAGAGTCAAAACAAGCAGCTTGTAAATCATAAGTATATATTCACACACATCATGATTTGGGAATTCATAAATCTACCCCAAAACAACCCCAATCAAATGAGCGGAACAGATTTTCAATTTCCAAACATTCACCAAAATTACTCCCAATACTTACAAATACTGCCTCAAACTTAAAGGAAACTTACCATAAGATATTTACCTATTAAGGTAGATGAGATGGTATCTTGCCACCTACATTCTAAACCCTAATCTAGCTTTAGCTAAAACTAGACTACTATCTACACTAAGCTGCATCTTATTTTACTAATATGCTAACTTCAGGAGAGGCTACTAGGGGTGACAGAGCGTCCTCGGCGCTGCTATTCATGTGCATCTATGCAGAGTGCATGCGCGGTAGCTCCAGCTCCGGAGCCGATTGGGGGCATAGATATGAGTCTGTGTACACACACTGAGGCGTCTGAAGGAGCCGTGGAAGCACACTAAGTGAGGGTAGTGCGCTCAGGGAGGAGAAGGTAATCGGGGACGGCTGGACGCTGGTATTTTACTGAACTTTAGCCGCAGGCTTCAATGGTCAACGTGTGAGTAATCAAAGATGTCTGCAATGAATTGTTAATTCCTGCTCCCATGACAGCCAGAAATTGAGGGAAAAAAAAATTGAGTGACAAAGAGGACCTTTCACCACCCCACCCCAAACTTATTAAATCTAACATAGCAGAATGTAGGGGCTTGCAAACTGATTCAGGGGCAATTTGAATTTTTCTCCTAGCCCTCTCCGTTCCTGAGATGTGAGCCCCGGTGTCTGACTATTCAATCTTTGGTATCATCAGAAAGGAGGAGCTGTGTCAATATGCTAATCTTCTCTTTCATCATCCAATCGGCCGTGAATCATAATTGCTCTACACTCATGAGATCATGCTGTGTTCAGTGTGCCGAGCGGAGCCGAGCCGCTGTGGGCACGCAGATTGGATGGGGAAAGAGAAGATTAGCATATTGACAAACCCCCACCTATGCTGCAGCTCCTCCTCTCTGATTATACCGAAGAGTGAATAGTCAGACACCGGGGCTCACATCCCAGGAACGGAGGGGGGCTAGGAGAAAAATTCAAATTGCCCCTGAATCAGTGTACAAGCCCCTACATTTGGGTATGTTACATTTAATAAGCTTGGGATGGTGAAAGGTCCTCTTTAAGAGCAAACCTAAAGAACTTGCCTTGTACATAAAGTTGGAAAACTTACATGACACGTAGGTGGAGTTCAATCGATCTACCACACCCCAATCAAACTCGCTAATTTGATTTTATAAAACCAATTGATCTCAATCGTCGGCCAAACATGGGTGTAACGTGTAGCACACTACACAAACTGCAGATTTGTTTCCATTGTGAAATGCTCTTTTCATGTGTATCTTGACGAAAAGGAGCAGAGACAGACCTGGCCGGCACATAAGCACACAAAAATATAATTCATACCCGGCACTGTCTAGAGTGAGCGGATGATTCATATGCCCCCTAATAAAAAAGATTCAGCAGTTTCCAATTGAGACCTTTATTCCTTCTCTGACTAAATGATGCCTGAAATTTTTATTCTCGTTCTAATGGAATTTCAATGGCCTTCAGTGCAAATCTACTGGAAATTTTTGCATATTAAGTGGAAAAAATTAAATGATGTTAACCACATTTTAATGTGATTAAGGCTGACAGGGTCATTATTTCAGCTAATCACTCAGAGTAAAAGGCTCAAACAAAACTTTGCCGAACGTGTGATTGCAGCATTCATGGGGGGAAAAAAACGGTGACAAACAGGGGACGGGAAATAAAATGTATGCTGCATTCCAAAATTAAATTTTTAAAAATATATAAAATAATTAATATATCAATAAAACCCATCATTTTTGAAACTATCTGCATTGCACTGGTTAATTTCAGATGAATTTGACATGTTTCAATGCTGTAAGAAGACAAAATAAAAAAAAAAAATTCTTGTATAGCGGCGGTGAGCGCGTATATACAGTATTTTTAGAATTGCAGCTGTAACTGGTTATGGTTGTTATGGTTAATCTTATTAGACAAAAACTACACAGAAAGCTGGCTCTTATTAATGCCCCAGGGAGCCTTCCATGTAAAATATTCTGCGGTACTACTGAAGTTTATGCATATTTAAACAGGAAAAACAAAATGTTTTGTTCCCAATTTCGATGTTATCAGAAGTTGGAAGATTTGGTAGAGCGGCAGACGGGAGATGGACGTCTATCAAGGAAACTTTAATGCGGAAAACATTTTTCCCCTTTAAGTAACTCAATATAAAACTTGGGATTCTACAATGTTTTAATTACTTGCTTGTGTAATCGGAGCGCCCTTTAATAAATGAAATTAATTATGGATTCAGAGCGCAATTCCAAGGTAAATTTCATCACAGATGAATAGCGGTAAATGAGATAATCAAGGCTTGCAATGATGACCTTGCTGTAGCGAAAATATCATATAATCTGATGTTTTTCAGTATCCCATGGGGGGTAAAACTAAGCTCCCATCTATAATAACGGACGGATCACATCTCAAGAGTGGGTGCAACTGGTTTTAATGAAAGAAAAGGATGGGCAGTCTATGACATAAGGGGTCCGATTACTAAATAGTTTTATCTATAAGCACAGTACATATACGGCACACAATAAGGTGTAATATAGTATGAAAGAAAAAGGAGAGGTAGAGTAATGTCCCTTTAATTTAGTCATCACATGAGTGATTTCAATTTCAGAAGACTAGAAGGGACGAATGGTTCATAACAGCCGCCTCCAAGAAGAAGCCTTGTGGTTATCCGACATTATGGCTTTAGTGTGTGTAGTTATACGGCCGCGATTCAACAGTTGTGGGTGCTGGGAGGGGTGCAGCAGCATGTGGGATCCTACCCTTCTAACACCAAACCACAGCTCTTCATCTATATCCCCCCCCCCAAGGCTCTGTTTGACAAAGGCAATCTGTGCCAAAACACCACGTTACGTTTGACGTGCCACTTGAATAAAAATAACCATCAGCGCCTACTTCCTTTTTGCTATTTCTCTATTATCAGGGTAAGATCCCTAACGGTGAGCACCCGCAACTGTTGAAGTGCGGCCATATAACCACATACTTAAAGCCACAATGTTGGATACCCACAAGGCTTCTTCTTGGAGGCAGCTGTTAAGAACCACCCTTCACTTTTCAGCACTTTGACAGTTGCGGGTGCTCACCGTTGGGGATCCTACCCCGATAATAGAGAAATAACAGAAAACGGAAGATGACGCTGAAGATCATTTTTATTCACGTGGCACAGCAAACATAACATGAAGTATCGGCACAGATTGCCTTTGTCAAACAGAGCCATGGGGGGGGGGGGGATATAGATGAAGAGCTGTGGTTTGGCATTGGAAGAATAGGAGTAGTTGGAAGAGTGCACCCCTCCAACCCCAAACCACAGCCCTTCAATTATATCCCCCCCCCCCACGGCTCTGTTTGACAAAGGCCATCAGGGCCGAAACGTCACTTTATGTTTGCCGTGCCACTTGAATAAAAATAACCTTCAGCATCTACTTAAGGAGTGCTACGTTTTTTGCTTCATCACGGCTTTAGTAAGTGGTCTGGTTACATCACCCAACGTCAGACTCAGGTCCCATAAACCTATGTAATGTGTTTTGGCAGTGTGTCCAGTATCTCCCAATGGTAGATGCCAGAGGCCATGCTAACGGGGTACGAGAAAGAACCCAAAGATTGGGACCCGTTCCTTCATTCATTATTGTTAGCCATAAAAAACAGCAGTGGAGTATATGCAGAGAAGATATCATGAAGATTTGCGTCTGCATTTTCTACCCCTCCCTGTTTTGGCTCTCAATAACCTGCCTGAAGGGTACGGCCACTGCAAGGTTCTTCACTTTCCAACATTTTATAGATAGAAACAAATTTTTCAACCTTATTTCGTATGTTCACGGAAAAGTTTTACAATTTTCTAATATACTTTCTGTATCAATCCCCAACGGTTTTCTAGATCTCTGCTTCTTGTCATTACAGGAAGCCTCATTATTTCCTTCCAGCGGATAAGACCGGTCCCTGGTCATGTGATGTCACACAGGTGCACGGCTCATTATAACACACGGCTCTGTACAATGCACCTGTGTGACGTCACATAACCAAGGTGCCGGTTTTTATCAGGAAGTAAACAATTAAGATCTAGAAAACAGTGAGGAATTGATAAAATATATTGGAAAACTGTCTAAACTTTTCATTACACAATAATTATTTGTGTAATTTTTATCGTTGTTTTTTCACTCCTCTTCTTCGACAAGCTGACCATTTTTTTTTTTTCTTTAGCAAGATAAATGTTGGCTTGTTATAAGCTATACAAATTTTATTTTTTAGAGGCAACATTTAACCAAGTACTGGAAAGCTGTAAAAAATTCCAAAGGTGGTGGAAAATAATAAAGTAAAGCCATATTCTAATGGCCTTTATTTGGAAAAGGCCATACATTTGGAAAAATGTATAACTTTTCATTACACAAACCATAGCAATTATTTGCTGTAATGTGCTTAAAGTGGACAATCCCTTAAAGTCTGGTTCTCTTGACATGCTATCTTCCACTACTTCATCCCCAAACTGAGGCTCGCTGTACCAGCTGCCCCCATATCTACTACTAATGCTTTGGGTGTAGTTGTGACAATTTCACAACCTAAAGAAGATGAGCACCCACACCCATAGTTATATCACATGTATGCTCCGTTTGGATATAATACACATATATGCACTTGTTTTTTTCTACTTTAACCACATCTTGTCCCTAGGCTTCTCAATAGTCAGACAGACAGACATGGATGTCATTTTTAGCTGGTGACAGGTTCTAATAGCCTATGCCATGCTAATTTTAAAAATGTATTTTGTCAGCATTCTGAATAATTTCAGTACTTTATAATTGTTTCTCTTACATTACTTGGCTCCCTGTCGGCAGCATCTGGTGAGGTCCGAGGGGGAGGGACAGCTACTGCTACTCCCTCCCCTGTCTGCTCAATGCACATAACAGTCACTGGTGAGGAATGAGGGATCAGTGTGGAGGAGAGGAGATCGACACAGGCGCACACACAGGCTGCAGCAGCCCCCCTTCCGCCAGGGACTCACCACGTGCTGCTTGCAGGGAGACCGGTAATGTTAAATAAACTTTTATAAACTACTGTAATGATTCAGAATGCTGCCAAATGCATTTTTAAAAAGCAGTAGACTATTGGAACCTGTCACCAGATAAATATGACATTCCTGCCGACAGGTTCGCTTCAAAGTAGTGCTGGAAGAACCAGTTTTCCTTTTCTCACCCTGGAACAATTATTTACATATTCCTTACGTGCAGACTTAGATCTTTGTGTAGCATTGGTAAAGAGAAAAGAACCTTCCTTATTGTGGCACTTGTTGCATCATTGCATGTTAGTTTCATAAAGCAAAAAGTGGTATTATGTTGCACGAGAACGAGAAAATGGATCTTGATGCAAATTATATATTTCTATCTCTCTCTGACTGTATCTCTCCATCTATCTTTATCTCTCTCTGACCGTCTATCTCTAGCTTTCTCTAGATCAGAGAAAATCAAGACATAATTAAATAGTAATTCCAGATTAATATTGAAGACGCTAACATGGAAAAGACGGGTCTGTTATGGGAGCGGGTTTAGCCGGCTGAACATCCTAATACGTCTTATTGTGATTCTCGGGCAAATAAAACTTGCGGTATGAGATCATGATGTGCTTTGCGGCTGGAAAGTCACCGGCTCAGTAGGTAGCTTTTTATCTTCCCAGCAGTCAGTTCTCTGAGAACATCAGTCGAGCTACTGTAGTTACCTGACGATTACTTGTATTTTCTCACATCTGTGTCCGGCAATCTAAACCATGATGATAAAGGGTCATTAGGTTTTGAGTGAGGAAGGGGATGGGCTAGGCAATTTGTTCTGATAAGCTCCTTGTTGTGCGCTCCGGTTTTCAACATAAAATGCCAGATTCAACACACCTTTGGGCTACTTTTACCCAGGGACAAAGAAATTACATTTTTGGGAAAGGATAGGAAAACATGAGGGTAACAACGGATGTCCTCTGAGACGTCAATGTGCCTATTTCACTTGTTTCCAGGAACACAAACAATGGCATCATTTGACCAAGGTATTATCCCTCTAGAAATATACAAAAAGAAGCCAAAAGGGAATAAATAAAGTTCCTGTACTATTACTACGATAACTGCTGTTGGGAGCACAGCAAAGCAATTTCCCTCTGTGGGACTTACAGTTCAATTTACCAGTTGGGCAAATATTACACGCTCTGTGGCGGGCTGCGGAGTTAACCGCTGTGGGCGACATTTGAAGTATGTTATATATATACGTACAGAAAAGTTGTATCACTGTCACCTTGTATAAAGCCACAGGGTTAGATTGTCTGTCTTAAAAAAAATAATAATAATTTTTTTTTTAGTTTTGTAAAAAGAAAAAATTTAAAAACTAAATAAATGTATATTTATATCTAGCAAGAAAGTTTAGGCAGCACGCTAGATGTATTGTCAGTGGGTGAAAGCTACCAAAGACTGACTAGGCCCCAAATCCTCCATTGATAAAAACAGAAAAAATGAGCAGCACTCCAAAGGCTTTGGGACTGAAGACCACAACTTTATTATCGCTGTTTATTTAGTGGTAGATTTGAATTTTTAGGTTAATTTTTTTTTAGACCCCCTAGGGTACTTTAACCCTAGGTTGTCTGATCCTACCATATACTATAGAAAATAAATTGTGATCGTATTGTGATTGGCCAGCATCAAACCCCCAACAACCTGACATAGATGACGTATTCTGGATAGGTCATGAATATCATTAACCCGGACTTCACTTCAGTGTGCTTTCACACGTTTCATATGAATTGTGTTCAGAAACTCAATTTTTGCGCATTGGGGAGGAGCTATTCCCCATTGCAAATGAGCTTAGGCGTAAACCAGTGGCGTAACTTAAAGCTGATGGGCCCCAGTGCCAAGTCTGTGCAAGGCCCATGACTATGTATGGTATATAGTACTAGTCTTCTCATATGGGAAATTGACACCTTATGGGTGCACTTGTGTGAAATCACATGATTGGGATATAATGAGCCGTGCACCTGTGTGACATCACATGACTGGGGAGCGGGTATTATGCACAAAAAGTAAACAATGAAGCTTCCTCCTGATCCAGCAAGCTAGAAAACTAGAAATTGACACAAAGTTCACTGGGGGAATTCATTGAGTTTTATGCCAGTCTAAAAATCCAACAAAAATCCAATTGTCACAGAGACCAAAACAATTTTAACTGGGGTTACAATAATAAAGTATACGGTTCCGACTTACATACAAACTCAACTTAAGAACAAACCTACAGAACCTATCTTGTATGTAACCCGGGGACTGCCTGTATATGCACCCCATAGATGGCAATGGGCGCATTGCACACGCGCGGCAACGTACCGTTCCGCAGCCGTAGAAAAGATAGGACATGTCCCATCTCTCCCGGAATATAGCGCCGTGCGCCATACATCGCTGTGAAGAGGGGTGTGGGTGAGCAACACCCGACGTGTGCCCACTGTGCTACTGTTGTGTGAATGTAGCCTTACCATAATTTTGCACCGATTAATTTTTTTTTAGATAACTCAAGGATCTAACAAACGTCTAGATGTTACTATGTGAAAATTCTGCGCTTCCAATGAAAAGGAACATTCCCGGGCAACCCTGCACCTACAGTACACCAATTATGTGCCTAGCCAGCTACAGTAAACCCGAATTACCGCACAGGACCTAAACATGTCAAAAATTCAAGCAATTATCACTGAAGCCACCGACGTGTCACACTCGGGATCTTCTTATGAATTTCTCCAGTTACCTTTTCTTTCCCCCACCATTTTCTTTTTTTGTGTTAAATGCTGTCTTAGATGACAGCTTAATGTGTAGCACACGCAATATTTATTCCTCTTCAGTGTCAGACTGTCTAGCCATCCAAGGGAATACAAAGAATGTCACTTATTAGGATAAAAGCACAAGGGAAGGTAATCAAGGACATATGTAACATCAGCCAATCATGCCCCATTTCAACATCCTCTTCCATTCATAACAGAACGACAATTATTCTGATAACTCGCTTTCAGGCTGTTTGTGTGTCCCCCCCTCCATAATGGTGGTTTTGCATTTATTTAAATGATTTCAAATTGGACACTCGCTGTGTCGGGGAGGTTGGTCAAAACTTTCGATCTTCTGTCAAGGAAGCAGCTCGACGTATGAACACTTTGGGTCTAAATCGAATGGTTATTTGGTATAACCCGCCCGGGATCATCACTGGGAAACACTCAAGGACCTGATGTATAACCAGTGTATGACGCTTAAGACTCAAACCTGAGTATGAGTGTTTCTAGAAGGCCACTGCGTTACATTATTATTATTATAAATGACTAATAATATAAGAAGTGAATCTATTGACAGGGTTTTCCAAGATTTAAAAAAAATTGTTGTTTTAAAGAAAAAAAAAATTCTACCGAAACAGCATCACTGGTCTACAAGTGGTCTCTGGTATTGCAGTTGTGCCCCATCCGATTCAATGTGTACAGCTGCTAAACCAGAGAAAACCTTAAAAGGGGTTTTCCCATTAAATTTTTTTTTTAAATCACATTTCAATCCCCTAGTAATGTCAACACAATAAAGGTCATTTTAACTCCTTACTTTACAATTTTACTCAGTTTTATTGCTGTTTTAGCTCCTATCACTCCCTCGGCTGCTCAATGCAAAATTCCAGGATGTGGGCAGTACCTCTCTAAGCAGACACACCATGCTCCATCTAGTTATGTGACAATGTGGTTAGATTATTAGGGTACAGGTGTATACATACTTTCATCTGACTTCTGTACTAACACACTGACAGAGAGAGAGAGAGGAGACAGATCAGAGATGCATGAGATTACACAGAGGCTGATAGACCATTACACTGTTACACTGTGAGCTCTGCTATATCTCACAGTTATGCGCCTTCCTCCCCTTTTCCCCCAGATCACTTATCTCCTTGTAGCTTGCAGCCTCTTTTTCTGCTCACCGTGTGCTGACAGGATGTGATCAGTGAGAGTCTCTGAGCTCCGTGCAGGGGGCGTGGCTACAGCCCCACAGAATAGACAGACAGAGATCTCATCTGCACAATCTCATCCTTGATGGGGCCCGACCCCAAGTCGTAAGTTACTGGGTCGTGTCTAGGGACAACGGAAATTGTGTACGCCAGGACTGATAGAGACAGGTTGGACTTATATCTGTGAAATGCTGAATTTTTGTTAATTTGTTATCCTGAGTACATTATATGCTGAAAATTAGTTATTTTGTTATCCTGAGTACATATAAGAAACTTGTCTTCGTGGGAATACCCCTTTAAGGACAGGTATAGCGCAATTTATAAAAGAGAGCAACTAATCCAGTCTAAGGCCAGCTGCAGACAAACTTGCTCTTGGAAACTGAACCATATGTTGCCCCGATCCCATGGACTGAACATATTGCACAGGACCCAAGCCCCTGCATCATACAGAAATATGATGCAAGGAGCCCCTGCCTGCTAGCAGAACAGCAGCACCAGTTACAGTTCTGAGACTGCTGTTTTCCATGTTTAAAGGGAGTCCTTGCATCATATTTCTAAATGATGCAAGGACTCTCGTCCTATGCAATGCGTGCAGTTGGGATCGGAGCAGCACACTACTGTTTCCATGGGCTTGTTTGTACCCGGCCTAAGCTTGAATCATCCCATTACAGAGACCAGCAAACCTTTAACTTTGTAAACTCTGTGAACGTGACCCAACAGACCAGACAGAAAGCAGCAGAGTCTACCTGTTCCAACAACAGCTTTTGGCCATGACTTCTTCACGACTGGCTCGGATTTCAACCCTTGCATTTCAAAGACTGAACTCTGCACCTAAAACCACAGCAAGAGCCGATCTGCTGCAGAGTTTAAATCAGCAGGGCAAAAAGTTTGGTCTGGTAGACCCTTTCATTCTGCATATGCATAGGATTCTGTAAATTTGGATATAATTAAATGAGAAGTTTTAAATTTATTTATACATTTGTGTATAATTCCCCAAATTTCAGACACCTTATGATAATTAACTCTCATTTAAAGGGAACCTGTCACCAGGAATGCGATTTTTAGCAGGTTCCAAAAACCTATGCTATGCCGATTTTAAAAATGCCTTCGTCAGCATTCTGAATCATTTCCGTAGTTTATAAGTTTGATTTATATTACCCTGCATGTGGTGAGTCCCAGGGGGACAGCTGCTGCCTGTGTGTGCCTGCGTCTCCTCATGCATTCTTCCTCTACTCCTCCCACCATTCCCCTCCCTCCCCTGCCAGCTCAATGTACAATGACAGGAAGTGAGGAGAGGTGAGGAAGCTGCATGAGGAGACACAGGCTGCAGCTGCCCCCTCCCCTGGGACTCACCACACGCTGCTGGCAGGGAGCCAGGTAATGTGAATTAAACTTCTATAAACTACAGAAAAGATTCAGAATGCTGACAAAGACATTTTTTTAAATCAGCGAAGTATAGGCTATAGGAACCTGTCACCAGCTAAAAATCACATTCTTGGTGACAGATTCCCTTTAAAAATGCATTTACCCTACAGGTACATATATAAAGGAATATTTCATCAAAAAAAAAAATTTTTTATCAACTAAATGAGTGATGAATATGATTTTGGGGCCACATTGGATGTCAGACAATTTAGAATGTTTTGTACACATCAGTCTGTTAAAGGGCTTGGTTTCTTATTATATCTTAGACTTGTAAGTCAGCAAGTCTCCATGGCAACAAATAATTTTGCATAGTAATAGGAAATTTCATCTCCAAACTAGAGACATGGAAACAAAACTTCCTAAAGTGACGACACAATAATAATAGTCGCAGAAGTAAGAGTTAAAAGTCACAACCGAGGACCAATGTTACGCTCGTGTAACAGCACCACCTAGAGGCAGAGAAAGTAGCACTGTGAAGCTGAGATCCTTACCCATCATGCAGATCTATACTTCATTTTTGTTATTGAAGTAATGGATTTGCATGAGAGATACCCACAAGATATAGGAGCAAATAAAAAGGGGCATTAAATTTTTTTTCTAAAACCTACATTTGCATAACAACAACTGTATTTACAGGCTTTGGACATAATCCTTTGTAGAGCTGCCAAAATTATTTATCTGAAATAGGAAACATATGCAGCAAATCTATGTCTATACATACATATAGTTAATACATGCAAATAGGAGAAACCAGAGCTTTATGCTTTGTGCTTTATTTTTTTTTTATTTTTTAAAAATTTTGATTTAGACTTGGTGCATTGAATATAGAATATATTCAATGTGGGTCACTTGTTAGTTGCTTGATGAAGGTGTTATACACCGAAATGTCGCCACTTGTTTAAAAAAGTTCACCTCTTTTTCGAAATTGGAACCACGGAGTGCTGACTGCATTTTACACACACACACACATATATATATTATATACATATATATACACACACACAGAGTATATAATATACCAGTAGACAAACACATACACACTATAATATATATAGTACATACACACATACTGTATATAAATGCACACAAACACATACACACTATAATATATATATATATATATATATATATATATATATACATATATATATACATACATACACATACTGTATATAATGCACACAAACAACACACAATATATATATATATATATACACATATATATATACACACATACATACATACATATACAGTGTAAGTATTAAGTTTGCACAAACTACACAAAAGAGGAATAAGTTCAAATTATATTTGATACATAACTAAGATATTATAAGTAAATATACAAATAATTCTACAGAAAATAAAAGTAAACACAAAAAGAGATAAAAACACTATTATACCCTGCTCTTCTACAGACAATATAATTTTGGGATGTTCTGGGGGGATCACATTTCTTAGACGGCTGCAGTGGGACATGGAGCTTCAGTCAGGGCAGAGGAGGGAAACACAACCCTCTAATTAAGTACCAATTTGACAGTTCCAGTCCTGTTCACTTCATTACGAGGGATGATTGACGTTCTCTATTACTCCTGAGTTCACAGCAATACCCTGCACTCTAAATGCTAAATTTCTGCAGTTTGCTAAACACAAGTGCTATTAACAAAACAAAACATCTTCCTTAATGCCGACACTGGAGCAGGTTGACATTTCTGTATGTAAGGTTTCGGTGCCATTTTTGGATTTTACGATTCATTGCAAGTAACTTTAAATTGACTGTAAACTTGCCAAGAACAAAAAAAATCACAAAAATTGCTTATTGTTTAGGTGCTAAAAGGAACATATACAGATGGATTCATATCATGCATATATAGATTTAAAATTTGCATCATAATAGGTGTTATACGGAATTTTTTCACCTGACTAGACAGTTTAGAATATTTAGGAAAAAGGGGTAAGGGAATAAAAAGTACCAAATTTTTAAGGCAAGTATTGGTGATACAGTAAGACAGGGGGTAGGGTAAGGAAAAAATCAATAGAATAGCAAGACCTAACACATAGCTCCGAATCCATCCTTCCATCCTGCATTGTAAGCCATTGTCTAGTTTTAAGCGATCTAACTATAAGTCCATTTTAAAAGGGGTTGTCTAGAGATTGAAATTCATGGCTTCTTTCTTCCAAAAAACAGCCTCTCTCCTGACCACTGGTAGTTCACTGCAACAAAGCTCCATCCATTTCCAGGTATGGGGCTGTTTTTGGAAGAAAGCAACTATGTTTTTCAACCTCCAGATGACCCCTTTAATAAGTCTTTACTATGTTATTTTCATGGAGAAGCAGGCACAATCTAAAAGATGTAAGGAACTTTAGATAGTCTAGTGTATAATGCAGAAAGTACATTGTTCAGCGATCATTTTTATTTCCGCTGCAGAGCAAGCTCCGCCTCCCCCTCAATCGGTATTACTTCACCAGCTTCAACAGGGAAGAACAGAAGATGACCACAATCATGTCACTAACAACCAAACAGAATCCTCTTCAGTTTTTCAATTCATCATCATTAGACACACGTTTTTTTCAAGGAATTCCTAAAAGCCCAATGGGAGCCAGGGCAGAGGTGCCAATAAGAAACAAAGTAATCATGTCCTTAGCCATGTCCCTGGCGGCTCTAGTACTGCTTAGCCAGAAGGGTCATGAGGAGGTGAGGCTAGCATTGGCCAGTCAGTGCCCTCTTCATAGTACTGGTGAAGAAGTTGTGACGTCCCATGGTCAGAGCTGACCACTGATTGGCCGAAGCAGGTCCTCTAAAGCACTTCTGGATGGATGGAGGCGTGGAAGACCAGAAGTACATTGGAACAAAAGCATGGTTAGTACACTTTCCTTGAAAACCCCTTTAACACCTCCAAATGACACCACTGTCAGACAACATTAAAAGAACTGGGAGGTTTAAAAAAAAAAAAAAGAAAATTTTAACTATTTCTATTATTTATAGTATTATAAAGCTGTAGCTAACATGTCAAACATTTGTGAAGTTGTGAACATGCTGGCGTGGTGTACTCACACCTAACTAAACCTATACTTGGAGGAGGAGTAGTGATGATAATAGGATCTAGATAGGACTTTCAGATTACTTTGAAGTGGTCCTTTGCAAGCTCTTAGAAATTCCTTCAGTTAATAAGTAGTTTCTGAACCCCCCCCCCCCCCCCCCCAAAGAAAAAAAAAAGAATAAAAAAAACCTGGCCAATATTGTAGTTCAAATTCTATATCATATACGGGCATGTAAGCAAAATGAAAGCAGTCACATCAAAACCTATTGGGAATGCAAATTTGAATATTTTACAATTAATTGTGTGTTTTTGCCTTAGAAATTTTGGGAGCAATTTAAATAGCTCTGTACGCCCTTTTTCCTTGCACTGAAGATCCCACAAAAACCCAGGAGAGTGTTGCTCCTATAGCATTTTAGATTGTGTCGAAATAATAGACCTGATTGGATAACATGACTGACATACTGGTTTGGGGAATAAAAAAAATTAAAATCTCCCAATTTGCTCTTCGACTGCAGACTGATCACTACCTAAGTTATTCAAACTTTCTAATTTAAAAAAATACATATATTTATATTATATACACAAGTTAAAAAAGACATAAAACTTCACATTACAAAAACTTTATAAACACAATAAGCTGCGTTTCTGATAAGATCACCATCAGCTGCGATGGATATCTAGTGTTAACTTGTCTGACCAAGTGCAAGGAAGGGCAATACTTGGAGGCTTTTTCCCATCAAGCCATTCTCCTTGCTCATAAATAGATCTGAAATACTTCCTCAATCATGTTTTACGAGCAGAGATGCGCAGGGGGTGCTCAATGGTTAGCTCCAGGGAGAAATAGCAACAGCAGGTGGCCGAAACTGTGCCGAAAATGGTAACGAACATCACTCAACTGCAAGGGCTTTGATCTTTCAACTACAATTACACAAACGTCCAAATGAAAAAAAAATAAAAAAAAATAGAAAATATATATAATAATATATATATATATATATATTTTTTTAAAGTGATTGTAAATACACGGAAACAGTGTCCCAGTATACAAACACATAGATAGTAATGGATAGCTTTTCTCCAAATTGAATGACTTGGTCATTGATTATGGAGCAGATAATGTGATAATGATTATAATACAATGAGACGAGTGGAGGCAGGTAATGGCACGCTGGCGTCTCCACTATAGACTGAATGTCTGGGAAGAACCGGGAATTACACAAATAGGGAGAGACTTCTCCTATAATAACCCAACAAGAGGTTTGAAGTCACACACAGCAGATTTGAATGAGAACTCCCTGCGATTGTTTCATTCATACTAAACAAACAATTCCATAACGATTAAGGTGGTAGATTTTCTTAGTAATTTCTGCCAGCTTTTTATGTAGAATCTGAATGTGCTACCATCTCCATGTGTGAACACTCCCTTAGGTAGTGCTTACCGGAGAGCAGAGGAGGAAGGGGGCGTTGCAGGACAGCTTAGGAACACCAAGAAGACGAAATTCACAGGATTACAATGCAGGCTGCAGCAGGTGTGCCAGGGTGATTTGGAGAATAAGGCCGGCGGCACATGTGGCGTTTGGAACCCGTTTAGGGGCCATTTTTAAACAGTCTTAAACAAAGCATGCGTTTTGACAGTTTTTCTCGATTTTCCAATTATCCTCATTAAGATAATTGGGAAAAACTGTCAAAAACGCATTCGTTTTTTAACGGACTGCTTAAAAACAGCCACCTTTTGCTGAAAGTCTGCAGGACAGGGTATGTCACAGGAAGTCCTGAATCCTGCTGCATGGGGAGTCACATTCCACCGCCCTGGCTCCCAGCAGCGAACGGGAAACTTTATTAGGGCAAGTATAATATGGGTTACCCTGTTAGGATTAAATAAGTATCAGACCCCGTTTTAAAAGTTTTCAAAAATTGCCAAGAGTTAACTAAAAACTTGAAGGTGGGGTGCTGGACATAAAGATAAAGCTGTACTTCCTCTGGCGCTACCCCACGCCACACGACACCTCGGCGCCAACATCTTCAGGCCACTCAGCACGCCCACCCGTCTCCTGTACCACAGCTGTATCAGGCGCTGGTATAAAGGACAGGAGCGTGTACCAGGCGCTGAGAATTGAAGGCGCAGGAGAACACCAGGAGCGCCAGAGGAGGCAAGTACAGCTTTATTTTTTCGGCAAGCCAACCTCGAAACATTAGTTTAAGCTCGGAGAACTTCTAGTATTTGCAACTCATGGCAGAAGCCTAAAACAAACACATTTAGGGAGATTTATCATATCATATTTAGAGCAGAACTGTTCTAGTTGTCCGTGGCAACCAATCAGAGCTCAGCTTTCATTTTCCCACAGCTGTTCACAAAATTAAAGCTGAGCTCTGATTGGTTTCCATGGGCAACTAGAACAGTTTTACCTCAGAAACTTGATGATAAATCTGCCCCATTATCTGCGGACGGACTAACTTCAGTGTCACACCTAGGCTTCTAGTAGTGACAAGGGGGATATCCACCATATGACAATTCACTATTGAATAACGGTCCAGTATTACCCGGATATATTTAAGCTGTACAACTTGTGTAGCATTCCCTAATAATTTATTAGAGGGGGCCATGTGATATTCATTATTATTTTGGCTTTCCATTTCCAAATGTTTATTTTTCAGTTTAGAGCGCTCGTGCTCTTTGATATTGTACGGTAATATTTTTTCCCCTCACAATTGAAACCACGTGCAGAGAACGCCAGTTAACGAATTACAGCGAGATGGAAATACAGAGCGAGGGATCAACACAAAACCGAGGGTTGGCTTCAACTCTAATAGAGCCATATACATGAAGTGCTAAGGGTGATGGGGCGTTTTATGAAATATAATAATAAATATTTTATATACAGGATTCTGTTATATCCAACACGTCATCTCTATATAATTCGGGCAACTGCAGAGAGTTTTATGAAGTAACTTCTCATCACTTCATAGAAGCAAAATATATAATACACCAAAAATTGTAAAAAATTATCCTGCAAAAAATAAATAAATAAAAAGAAATTAAATATTTTTCTTGAAACTCTTCACAGAATAGTTCTGATCAGATAATAGTAAAGTGTTTCCGGACATCATTCAATAAAATGGAAATATTTGGAAATAATTTTGCGGGCGTTCTAAGTAGCAGCAGGACTGTGAAAAAAGGCATTTATGTTCCAGGATTGTAGCTAGACTTGCTGAACTGGTGGCGTGTCTTTACATTACTCTCTGTCTTCAGCTTCGGTCTTTACTCTATGAGTGACTCTTGTAGCCAACTAGAAGCCTGACACAGCTTTTACTAAGAACAGGGGGGAAATGGTTGTGAATGCAGAGATCTAAGGACACAGCAGTGAGAGGACATGTTGCATTACCCTTGGAGAAGCTACACCCAAGAATCTGGTTGGTTTGTATACATTCAGATAAACAGAGTAAAAATCCTTTCAGGTCTGCAAACATAGACAATGATCGCTCAAAATATTCCCTCCCCTTGAGATGCATTATTCCTATTTGTTTACTGTGTATGGTTTTCCCATGATTGTACAATTCTGTAAAATATTATGGCCTAATAATAATCATCAATGTAACAATGTTTAATAAAGCTTAGACACTTCAATTCTGCTAGCGGCACTCATTGCGTGTTTATTAAGGCGCGTCGGAGCCATTTGTCAATACATTTATGACATCAGGTTCCTTGAAAAGAAATATCGGGTCTACAATAAGCGGGAGACCAGAACATTGATTTGTAGTGTTGTTAGCGGGTAATTATTACATGTCTAGTAACTCTATGCCAGGGGATTTATTAAGATGCGCCATAATCACGAAAGGGTAAATATTTTAGGCTAAGTGTAAATACAGACCGCAAACAGTAGAAAGTTTGAAGCCTACTTTAGCCACTTTGCTCTATAGTTTGCAGTGCAGCTGCCCGGTTTGGACACGGGAAGACAACGCACTGCGCACAATAGAGCTCTATGACACAAAAATGCGGCCGTCATGTGCCTGAAGCCTTAGGCAGATTTGATATATATACATTTTAAATTATAATGGAGGTCAAAACCTGATAAGCCCCTCCCCTGGCACAGCATGATCCTATCTTACATAGGTTACAGTCTTCACCAGAATCCAATGGGGAAAGGAGGATCCGCGCTAGACCCAGATGCTAGGGCCAATTTTTTAAAAAAAATTATTTTTTAAAATTTCCAATCCTAAGCAACTTCCTTAGAATAGAACAAACAATTATAGGACATTCTAGAATTTCCCCAAAACCAGATAAATTATGCTGGGGGCCCACCCTCAATCAACTTCTAGAAAATAAACTCTAGAATCCTCCAAATTGGACTTTCTTCTGCTGTATCTCTGGGGTCCAGTACAGGCGGTCCCCTACTTAAGGAACCCGACTTACAGACGACCCCTATGCCCACTGTGATGTTTGGTGAAGCTCTCTGAATGCTTCACTATAGTCTCAGACTGCAATAATCAGCTGTAAGGTGTCTGTAATGAAGTTTTATGTATGATCCTTGGACTCATTAAAGCAAAACATTTTGAAAATCCAATGGTCACTGGGATAAAATTTTTTTTATAAATTATAAAATATACTGTTCCAACTTACATACAAATTCAGCTTAAGTACAAACCCAAGGAACCCATCTTGTACGTACCCGGGGACTGCCTGTACTACGTTAGAGCCTGGACCCACCGGAGGATCCTATGATACTCTGGTGGGCCAGTACAACACATACATACATATGATGACCTGACAAGAATTACAAGCTATCCCTATAGTGACCCATCTCCTTGAATCCAGATATTTGGCATTTTACAATGTCAGTAAATGTTTTATGTGAACATGTAAAATCCACATTCTAAATAACCTGTATTTATACACACTCGCATAACTAGCAATGGACATTTTCCCTTTTCATCTTGAACGCTGCAATGCCAATAAGATCTAACAGGGCTGAATGGATTCAATAGAAATCATTAGGCCCGCTGGCCTGTCTACACAGATAATTACACTTTTGGCTACAAACATACCGTTTTATTTGCTGTGGGGAATTTGACATTTGTAGCCAAACGACTACATAAAAGCAAAGCTGGATTAACTCTCTAAGTGCGAATACTTCCTATATTCTAGATACTGCGCCCAACCTGCGTCTGTCAGGAGCGGTAAACAAAGACATCGCTGGTACCTTTTCACAATGGAACTGAGGATTAATAGAACTAAATAGAATATACACAAATGTATTCCACATTTTTATTAAAAAGCGAAGACTCTAATATAGTTTTATAGCAATTTAACCAGGCGAGCTGCCTCTAAACTTTGACTCCATTATTTAAGATTGTGTTCAATGGGGAACATGTGAAGACAAACTAAAGGGTGAAAACATGGCAGCTTTTTTCCAAAAACAGCACCACACCTGACTGTGGTTAGTGCTGGTATTGCAGCACAGCTATATAGAGATGAAAGGAGCTTAGTTGCAATACTATGCACTAGCCATGGTCAGGTGTGGTGCTGTTTTTTGGAAGAAAGTAGTCAAGGTTTCTAAACAACTAAGGCTGGTGGGGTGGATTCTATGAACAAGAAGAGAATGCTGGGAGATTTCAGCTGCAAGGAATGGTGAATGCAGCTCTTCAAATCACAAGAAAAACAGCAATTTTTTAATTTATTTTTTTAAAGTGGAACGTGGCTACTCCAAATGCAAAATTTTAACGGGCCAACGCACACATCTATTACAGTCGTTCACGCCGTTAAAATGTGGATCACCTCCTAATCTAAGGCTACATTCACACTGCCGATGCCCGCCGTACCATAGCATGGCAGGCAACGGCAACGTGCGGGGAGAGGAGGAGGAGGCTGCTCACCCCCGCCCCTCTCCATAGGGATGTATGGTGCACGGCGCCATAATACGGGAAAAGATAGGACATGTCCTAGCTTTTTCCCGGGTACGGAGCAGTACGCCCATTGCCGTCTATGGTGGACGTATATCGGCCATATATACGTCCCCCTTGCGGCAGTGTGAATGCAGCCTTAAGCCTATTTCACAGATCACTCAGGCTACAGTTTGTGAAGACCCGTTAAAAACAGATGCCCCAAGGACTCAACTCGGCTATGAAATCCGGGAGAAACCATCTGTTTTTTTATGGCCAAAAATCCTCTTGTTCATGGGCATTTAGCCTAAGGGTTTGCTCACATGTGTCCGTTTTGGAACCAAATGGTATCACATTTATTAACATGCCATGGGTGGAAATCCAGAGGATTCTGCTGCGGAATTCCTGCATGTATTGGATTTTAGACCCAGATTTCTTTTCCATGTAAATATATGCTCGTTAATAATCTGAATTGTGAACATAAAGAAGGGTCACGAGTTACGCAATGTTTTTACAAAGCTGGTCATAACTTCCTGTAGGTAAATTTTCTGTATAATGTACGGCAAGTTATTTCATCTTTGGGAGACAGTCACTTGGGCCAGGCTCTTTAAAAAAAATAAAATAAATTCTGGAACCAGTTGCGGTCCAGATATCAAAACAAAAACAAATGAAGTGATATTGATGACCTGATCAATAACATTATGG
This sequence comes from Engystomops pustulosus, assembly GCA_019512145.1. NCBI lineage: Eukaryota > Metazoa > Chordata > Amphibia > Anura > Leptodactylidae > Engystomops > Engystomops pustulosus. Next base: position 76,933,314 of record CM033648.1, on the reverse strand, counting down.
ATGAAAAGTATAAAGAGGTTTAAGAGGTAGGACATGACTGCTTAGAAACAAGAACAATGCCTGAGCTCCCCACGTGAATGGAGCAGTGATACATATCAGAATTTTGTGACTATGGTTATTTGCGGAAGGATGCGTTTCAATCACCTGATTGTCACGGGCCCACTGGCTGAAGCCTGGACTATAAGTTTACAGCACCTACTACAGGGGAAATGTGGTATTACAAGGCGTCCACATCAACCAAAGAGCAAACACGTAAATCATGACCTCATTGAGTCCTCCGAGGGAGGAGCCTCTCTTTGCAATGTTTATTGGACTAACAATGGGGCACATGGATGACCCTAGACTGATCTTACATTCTCTTTTTTTGCAGTATCATCCGTAGAAATCCCATTTGCTGCGATTCATTAAAAAGTGATGATATATAGCCCCAATATTTTAGTATAGCATAGATGTCTATGGTTTCCCACTGCATTTATTGTGGTCCACGATGAATGTAAAATCAAGTGTTTCCCAGGGAGGTCCATAGAATCCCCTTAATAGCAGATTGTCGTCTGAAGGGTTTCCTAAAAGTGGCTTTTATTTTTGCAGTAGTCTGATCCTACTGAGCATGTCTCTATAAGTGGTGAAGGGAGGCATGTAAGAGGGCAGCGGCGAGGCCCTTCCATCACTGTCACCATTCAATATCCCCCCAGCAAGCACAGACCCAGACAAAGCAGTGGAAACTACTTGTATTCGTTCAATCTGGTGCTGGGAGAGACAGACTAATGGGCAGGTATTTCCTCTGTTACCTGCTAGACTTATGCTTGTGAAGCCATGTCTGTGTGTTTTACACAATTGTCTGACAGAATAATACAGGACGGTGACAACTCACCACTTGTTTTTCTTGCGGATGTAGTCTTTTTCCGAGAGGTTGACTAGATAGATCATCGGTTTGGAGGTCAGGAATAAGTATTTATTTAGCACTTCAATCTAGAGGGATGATAGGAATGGAACAAGGTAACAGGGGAGAGGCATAGACCAGATCAATGAGAGAAGGAGATAAGCCGTGACGTCATCTATTGTCAGTAGTGATGTAATGATGGGCCATGGTTATTTATATAGAGGTCATTATACAGGGAGGAGGAGATAAGCTGTGACATCATCTATTGTCAGTAGTGATGTAATGATGGGTCAGTGTTATCTATATAGAGGTTATTGTACAGGAGGGGGAGGAGATAAGCTGTGACATCATCTATTGTCAGTAGTGATGTAATGATGGGTCAGTGTTATCTATATAGAGGTCATTGTACAGGGAGGGGGAGGAGATAAGCTGTGACATCATCTATTGTCAGTAGTGATGTAATGATGGGCCATGGTTATTTATATAGAGGTCATTATACAGGGAGGGGAGGAGATCAGCTGTGACATCATCTATTGTCAGCAGTGATTTAATGACGGATCAGACAAAATTCTGTAAAATATTTTAACTGAAATATAAATACACATTGCACATTGAAAAAATAAGCTGTTCAGCTATATGGGTGCCGTGAACATAATGAATGGATTCTGCATGTTATAATGCATTACTTTACATTAATAACTAGAGATCCTATGACTGATCCACTACAATATTTATGTAACCCTCGTATAGGGTATAGCTGACACCATCTCAGAGACACAAGGCTTTTCATCCCAGAGTATGTGATGAATCTATATTCTAATTGTACATGCTGTTCCTCATGGTAATGTGTAGGAATGAATATGTATGATGTGGTGACATGTCATAATAAGGGGAAAACACTTGTTAACAATGTTAGGGCTCATTCACACTGCCGTCTGCGGGGCCGTACATGCGGCCGCAAATTTGCGGCCGCATGTACGTCCCCATAGACGGCAATAGCGGCACGGCGGGGATCCGGTGCCACACATGTGTGGCACCGATCCGGGCCGCACACCGCAAAAAGATAGAGCAAGCTCTATCTTTCGGCGGATGTGCGGCCGTGTGCCGCTATTTCCTATGGAGGGAGGAGGGGTCACCTCCTCCTCACCTCCAGCACACGGCGGTATGCCCGCACGGCGGGCATACCGCGTGTGAATGTACCCTTAAGCAGAATCCACCCGCTATTAGTCTTTTTAAGTCCCACGAGGCATTTTATATTAAAACGCTGCTAGGAGTTGGGTTATCAAATATCAGGGAAACGGATATCACAAAATGGTTCTACTGCTTAACCCCACAGAAAATTCATGTTAAAAGGAAACAGGAATTAAGAAACTGATCCGTATAGGATATATGATAACAAGGTGATCGGTGGAGGGTCCCAGCAGTCAGACCATCGTGAGAACGGGACCATGTGCAATCCAGAAAATGTTGGTCCCAACAGATGGAGTATGTGTCCTGCCGCTCCATTCACTGTAAGGTAGTTTTGAAAGTAACAGAGCTCAGCAATCTGTCATTCCCTGAATATGTAAGTGATGGAGATACTTGAGCGCTGTGCTTTGCAATTTCTAACACTCCATTAGAATTGAATGGGGCAGCAGGATAAGCATGTTTGAGAACGCAATAATTTTTCTTTGGATCACCGTGTCTCATTCTAGTTATCTCTTGGAGTCCCAGCAGTTGGACCCTAACTAATCAGTTTATTATCCTGCGAGTAGGGAATAACAAACAGTTGGTCCAAGCCCTTTAATCACAAATCATAGGTCATCAAGACAACCCCTTTAAAGGAAATCTACCATTTGTTTTCGTGCATTATGAATCAAACATGCATTGAGAATGCTGTAGATACACTGATGCAGAAACATATCTTGTTTAAAACTGAGTGGTTTTGCTGTAAAAACAATTATAAAATTATGATAATGAGGCTCTGGCGTTCCTGTGGCTTCCCCAGCGCTTCTCCTCTTACCTTATTATGCACTGCTCCAGCCTTGTCCTGCCCAGCATAAGTCGAAAATATGTCATCACTGTGTTGTCCCTGACAGGAAGAAGTAATCAATCCCCAGTTGCTGTGTATGAGTGATCCAACTCAGGTTGATTAGTCCTGTCTGGACAGTTCAGGAAGCCCCGTGTAATGTGTTTATGTACTGCAGCCAGCAGCACCCAGAATTTTATAGTTTTTTGAGCAAAACCACACAGATCAAGGATTAAACAAGATATGTTTCTGCATCAGTGTAGTTATAGCATTCTCAAGGTATGTTTGGTTCATAATGCATAAAAACAAATGGTAGATTTCATTATAGTCATTACCCAGGACTATACAAAACTTTCAGTAAAACGCAAAAATTCTCCAGGTGGAAAACTTTATGCCCTTTACCTGTTTGCTTTTACCATTCATTTATTAGTTTTGTGCTGACAACAGTAGCTAAAATGGATACAATACACGGCACAAGCAACGTACCTCCTTGTCATTCCAGTCATGGTAATAGCGGACATGATTCTTTTCATCTATTACCCAGGATTTGACTTTGCACATTATATCCTAAGGAAAATTAACAGAGAAACAGAAAAGACAAAATCATTAAAATGAATGACAAGCACGCAACTCAGCAGGCGCCATCGTTTGTCTCAAAAATATTGTTTGGTAAAATATTTACCCTACACGTAGAAATGTAGCAGAAGTCTCAGAAACAGAAATTAACTATGTCTTTTATGGAACGAAAACTTTCCGGATTCATGGCAACGGTCCAGACGACAATTACAAATCAGATTTAATTGAAAGGACCAGAAATCCCAAAGCATAAAGTTGTGACATAAAGCAGCACTAATGACAGAACTCACAGAATACTGTCTAATATTTCAGAACTATTAAAGCTGGAAATACATAAGACACAATAGTCTGCGGACATCATAGTTTGTGAGCCAGATGGGCTGTTCGCATGGACCCGTCATTGACCAGGAGCTGTCCGAGGAGTCGGAATGGCAAGTACTCAGTTTTACTCAGTGGGGAATTTTCAAGACAAAAATTGTGCTGAAAAACGAGTATATACGGTTAATAAGGTTGAAAATAATGATAGATTGGTTACATACAAGATAGGTTCTTTAGGTTTGTTTCTTAAAGAACATCTGCCACCAAGATGAAAGACTGTATGCAAATGAGCCTGAGGGGCTCCAGGCTCCATTAACACCTATACAGCCTGGAGCCCCTCAGTCTCATTTGCATACAGTCCTTCATCCTGGTGGTAGATGCCTTTAAAGTTGGATTTATATGCAAGTCTGAACTGTATACCGTATTTTTCGGACTATAAGGCGCAAAACAACTCCTTAGATTTTCTCAGAAATCAAAGGTGCGCCTTATAGTCCAGTGCACCTTATATATGAACCTAGCAGGCATTTATTGATGGCACGCCTTATAATCCGAAAAATACTGTACTATAACTATAGACATTTTTTTTGTACCTTTAACAATTGGATTTTTCTGTAACTAGGGGTCGTGTGTAAGTCGGGTGTCCTTAAAGGGATTCTTTCACCACATTCACAAATACAGCTAGTGGTAGGTTTCCATAGAGCCCTATTAACTATCTGACTCCCTTCTTTAAGCTACAAAAGTGTTCCCCTCAGATTCCCATATATTCAACTTTATAATTTTACCTGGTGTCCAAGTGAAAAATGTGGTGTCAGGTCCGCTTTAGGTCGGGGACCACCTGTATAGTGTATATATATAATATGTATAATAATATATATGATAATAGACAAACCTCAGAGCAGATAACTAATTATACGGGAGACCCCAGGAATCTCTGGTAAATGACAGGAGGCTTCACTTCCCATACCAAGAAAGTGGAGCAGAAGATTTAATAAATGTGTATATTGGTAAATTTCCTAATATCAAACACCCCCCCCCCCACACACACACTACAACAAACAAAGTTAAGTGGCCAATCCCTTTAAAGTACATGCTTGAACTACCTCTCCATATATTCGGGGTCCTACCTCTGGGATCACCATCGATCAGAATGATCAGCCAAGCCCTTTAAAGCAGATGTTTAAGGTAACATGAATCAAGCGTGTAGTTGTTCTCATTATAGAAAAAACAACGAAAAAGAGAGTCCTAGAGTGGCCTAAACCCCTTCCTCCAATAAAAACATGCAGTCAATTGGCCAACTCAGCCTCCCATTGAAATAAAGGGGGCAACAACAGCGCTGTATGAACTAGCCCCTAAGGGTATGGATAAACTGAATTCCATAACTAAAAGGTTGTAAAATAATGTGCCTTATTACAAAGAAGGTTCTGCTGAATGGTAAACCGCACAATCAAACAGGCAATGTATCACCAGGTCCTCAAGAGCTGCAATGGAGAGGCGGCATGCATCCGGACCACGAAGGGAGACCTATCAAAAGCCAAAGCAACAGATACAGAGATGATTGTTGGCAAGGGGAGCACTGCGAAAGGATAGCCACTGTGCCAAGCATCTCCTTTTATAAGCAGGCCTTAAAAATTGTTTGCCTGCCACCTAATGCCGCGCCGCCTGTAAAACCCGGAGCCGTGCCAATGCCTCCATTACACAATGGCAAGAGGCTTGCTCTGCTGACCCCTAACCAGCTGCATTCAGGCTCGGAACATCTCTCTCGGCAGGAAACCTAAAGGCTTTCTAGCTGGCGGGCTGGTGTGCATTCAGGAGTAGGAACTGCAGGAAAAGCCCAATGCGCTTTGTTTCAGTGGCCTTTCTTCACAAAAAGATTAATCGTCTGTGAAATGGAAACTGCAAACAGCAAGTGACACAAAGTGATCCCTTCGAGCCTTCCCTGATCAGTTTTGCCGTTGTATATCTCAAAGCTGCATGTGGTTAGGTCCTCGGTACAAGCAGGTGTTAATCAAGGAGTCTGCTCCGAGGGGTCAAGCTTGCCCCTTATTTAAAAAGGGGGAAAAAATTGTATATTTTAAGAGCAGAGGTAAGCTTTTTGTTTAAGGATTAGTTTCCACCTACTATGTTAATAAAGAAAGAGGTAAAAAAAAAAAAACTTGTCTAAGTTAATTTTTTACGTTTTATTGCATTTTTGCTAAATAAAATTTTTCAAAAGATCTATCCTTAATTATTTTTATAGCATATATGAAAGTATAAATATTCAATATATTTAGTGAAGAATTTGCCTTTTCCCTGGAGGAACAGGTTAAAAAAAAAAAAAAAAAAAACACACAAAAAAGGAAAAAAGTTCCAATAGCATAGCTAATTTGCTACACCCCAGGAAGAGGAGCTCCCCACGGATTTTAACAAGTAAGGGGGATTGCTAAAACTTTTTTTTTTTTATAATGAAACCCAACACGTTCCAAAACCGAAAAGAATAATCACTTTTTTTACTCTCGCCGTTGCAAATTTTCACTCACAAAAATGTTTTAAAAGTGGCTAATGTAACACCGTTTCCTACGAGGAGAAGATCAAAGTGCTATATTACAAATGCATTATGATTAAAAAAGCACTGTGCAGCCTGGCTATTAAATGTTCTTTAAACCCTAAAAGGCTTCCCATAGATCTCCCTTGGCACTGCATATACAACCTTTGACAAGTAATGTAGACCATTTTTATTCATTGCCTAAAATTGTAGGCAATTATGTGCGTCATACTGGCCACCTGCAAACTCTGAATGCCTACTCTGGTTGTCAGTGCTAGGAAGGGAGAAAAAAAAAAAACCCTAATGTCGCAGGGGATTAATCTATGGAGAGAGTCCTCTTTAATAGCTTCAGCAGGTGAAATGGCCCAGCTGGTTACTGCGATGAGTGGCCAGGAGCAGCTTATGTACAGACATGCAACAAGACTTCACATACAGGGAAAAAAAAAAATTAAAAAAAAAAAAAGTCACACACATGGAAATAAGCCGGATTCTGCATTTGCTACAGTTTTTCAAGCTAGTGAAAAAAAAACAAAAAAAAACGATTGACATATAATTAATCTGAAATTATTTCATGGAAAGCAAAATTTTTCCTAATGGTAAGAATGGGATACTTACTATTACTGATTACTTACTATTACTAGTATACTTACTATTGAGTATTACTGATGTGGAGACGGAGTCTGAGACCATTTTGGTGGAGTCGGAATAAAATGGATCGAGTTTTTTTTTTTTTTAAACGTGTAATAAATTGTTATAATTAGTGCACTGCAATATGTGCTGAATATAGTTGGTCCCCGACTTCAGAACACAGACGACCCCTAGTTACAATCGGACCTCTGGATGTTGGTAATTTACAGTACTTTAGCCTCAGGCTACAATAATCAGCTGTAACAGTTATCACAGGTGTCTGTAATGAAGCTTTATTGTTAATCCTGGTTCTTATGACAACCCAAAATTTTTCAAATCCAATTGTCACAGAGACCAAAAAAAATTGGGCTGGGGTTACAATTATAAAATATACAGTTCCGATTTACATACAAATTCAACTGAAGAACAAATCTACAGAACCTAACGGGTACATAACCCAGGGACTGCCTGTATTGTTTTCATACAAATTTGGGGGAAATTATGGAATATCCTATAAATGACTGTTCTATTCCTGAATGTAGACTTTAGGTTAAGATGAATGTGGATGCACTTTTTACTCATGCTCAGCGGTGAAGCTCCTCCCTCACAGATCACAGTAAACGGACACTGGTACTGCTTGCACTGATCCTAGCACTGTGACCAGAAAATCAGGATTAGGGCAAAAAATTATGATATCTAAAGTTTCAATAAACTGTGCATAAAGTCTCTCTGTATGCTGCTTAACATTTTAGTTTGCTTCATCTCTGAGCTCATGTTTATATGATTTAGTTGAGACTGCACATTATGTACATGCTTAGTAGTAAAGCTCCAGGAGGTGGGAGGAACGTCTACACTTCGCTTAGAACCGCTAGGGTGGCCGGGAAAACCAGATTGTCCAGTGTATATTCTTTTCTGTACACTTCTTTATGTTTTAGTGTGTTTTTCCTCTGAGTTCATGTTTGTAGAGGTTAACTGATAGATTGTATACACTATACATAGAATACATTTCCGATTAAAGTTATAATTTTAAGGTTCTGTTCCAATACTTATTTTTATGTTCTACCTAAATAACTTGGTTATTGTATCATAATGGTGATAAAAAGCCTTATTATTACTGTAAATTCATCACTTAAAAATGCTTACTGGGACTACTGGCATCTTAGTTATCTATGTGATACTACTGTCCCATACAGTGATCATGCTTTCAGCAGAGTCCCATGAGGAGGCAGGGGGGGCTCCTAGCATTGTAGACAACTATGTTTTGGGAACCCAGTTCTGAGTAAGAAATACAGAAAATGTATAGTCCGTGTTTTATGGACTGAATAATCCCAAGTGAAGGTGACATTACTATCAAGTGCTCTGATGTTTCAAAAATTTCTAAATTAGGAAAACCTCTAAAAAGGTAGTAACAGTGACATCGTTGAACACTACATAGTCCCTTTTCTATGGTCTGTGACTGCTCTAATGGTTGTTTGAATAGACCCTACAGTGGTCGATGAGAAAACATAGAATGGGGTACAATATGAAGCATATGAAGGAAGTGCCTCTTAGGGCAGTTTCAGACAACTGATGTCGCTCCGTGAATCATGGACAGTGCAATGTCCAGTCTCACGTATTGAAGACAGTGTTAAAGATGGGACTTTGAGCATCATAGCAACATACGATGCATGTAGTCCCCGATTCTCCAAGAAGAAGAGCAGCCCTGAAATATAATCATGATTACTGTGGGTAAGAGGGACTCCTTGCATCATATATTATATATGGAGTCTCATCCTCTACACTGTGCGCATGGTCTGTGATTGCAGTCTGGAGATGCTATCTAACAGGGAAGAAGTCCTTTGTACTATGATCGGTCTGTAAGTCAGTAAATGGCACAGTTTGGGATTTATAGACTGACCAGAGTCATCTGAAATTTCCTGTAGGCACCTACCCTATACTCACTGTCAAAATTTCGGACAAATTCCCTTTAAGTCGAACCACTGGGATTAAAAATAAAACTGATACTAGAATGCCTATATCTGCATACAAACATAGTTAAACTATATCTATATATTTCCCACCCCCCTAAATAACCTATATCAGAAATTAGTCCATCCATACCAAGTATGTATGTGGCATCTGCTGTACATGCTAAAAGTTATGTAAATGTGTTTTCTCAAATATTCCCAAAACAGAATAAGGAAGGGATTTCTCCAGCTAGCGTACATTTTTAAATGTATTTTCACCAATTATGGAGATGCCTATTACACACTGATCGCGAAGCCATGAAGCTGTCAACAAATAACAGTATTGCTTTACAGATAAATCTAATCCTCAGGTCACCGACTACTTTTCGGGGGGACAGATATTTGTAAGAGACCCTTTGCAGCAATACCAAATTATTTCACACTACACAGCAAAGAGGTGCACTACAGGGATTTATAGAGCATAGTCCAGGATTGAAGTCATACTGGCATAAGTCCTAAAATGCTATAGAAGCAGAAGACCCATCATATACGGCCTATTAGATTTTAAAAGGTTTTCCAATTGACTACAATTAAAGTAAACAGGGGGTCTGTTGGAAACGGTAAACATAAAACTATTTACCGCTCCCCTCATGCCACAATTCCAAGCATTGACTAGATGCTCTAATACCGATTGGCCTAGCCGCCTCCCCTTATGCTTCCTGTGGGTGTGTTATGAAAACAGGAAGTGCAGCACAGCAGGAGCCCAGGACACTTACCTGATATGTGCACCTAAGGAAAATAAAAAAGCATATGCTGTTTTCCTCAGAGGAACCTGCCCTCCCCTAGGAGTCAGAACAAATTACTATATAAACTCAGTAAGTGGACCCCCAAATTACACATAAACCAATTCAATTATATGCAAGATTATATCTCAGAACACAAACTGCAACTTTAACAGTGGATAGCTCCTTTTCTGTGGCATCCAGAAACCCAAACACAGATTCTGCTCTTTAATAGGACACCAGAACTGTGTTTCTAGGTGCCACCATTCAGAAAATATAGCCATTTGAAGCGGGCCACTGTTATGACGTCTATACACTTGCTATCAGCACTTGGGATGTTAGGAGCCGCGATGCAGTTGTGAAAAGTTGTAAACAAAGCTGACGCGCTGTATTAAGTGCACATGGCGAAAACGCATCACCAAATGGGCATGGGTTTTGTAAGTTGAAACATTGTGTTATGCATTGTGAATCAATGACGATTTTTTTTTTCCCCTATTATACTCTATGGAATTTGCTCCTCTATGAGGACCAATTTTATGTGCAAAATTGGACAGTCTGCTCTAAGATAATTCACTGTATTATAAGAACAAATATTTCTACTTGCAAAACTCATATGCGTTCAGTGATGCGTTCTGCCGATTGCATTTGAAATAACCTTCAAATGCATCATGTGAACATGGTCTAACAAGCTCTGTCTCTGCAGGTGGGCAGGAAATACCTCTACAGGGTAGGTCCACATATTACTTACATGTAGTTGGTTAGCCCATGTACAAGGCTATTTTGATTCAAGGTTACAAAAACAAGCAAGCATACGAGAACTGCCCTAGCACCCTCCAGGTCAAGAAAACCTGTTTTACCCCATTAAACTATTAGTCCCCTCAGGAAGGGTATGTAATGTTTCTTTCAAGAATTCCCTCTTATTTGTAATCTCACTTACCTATACAAAAAAATTCCCCTAAAGTCAGGCAACTATGACTCTTCTCATCTAATTTTCACAGGAGACGAGTCAAGTTTAGTGATTGCAGGAGGAGGAGTTCTGCTCTATAGCACCTAGAAAAATGCTTTTTGTGTCATATTAAAGATAAGAATCTAATCTTTCACACCAGACCAAGATTTTGGCTTTGTGATCCACTGTTTTTTTTGTTGACCAATGCAAGTGGATAAAACAAGACATCCCCCAAAAATAAGTCCAAAACCATTTCTCTTAGTAAAAAAAATAAAATAAGATGCTATTTTACCAGAGAAACACCGAAGCAGTTTTCTGATCTTTTCTTTTTAAATATCCTCAGAAGGAAAATTAAACCAACCAGGAAACTGACATTTATATAGAAATTGACCCTTTTTTTTTTTTTCACTTTTTTTCAGATGTCAAAAAGCTGAACATTCCCCATCGCAACAACAATAAAAAAATCATTTTTTTGATATATAGGAAAAAAAACACACACTTTACAGCCTATTAAATGTCACTTGCTATAAATATTCACCTAGTTGACATTGAATAATCAGAGGCATCAACAAGATAACCTCAAAAAGTGATCTGAACATTACATGGAGAGAGGGACTTGTGGAAGCTCTTTCATTAGCTCATCACCGTGACCCGAGGTTGGAGGCAGAGAAAGCATCTTCTCTCTAATGACTTTAAGTACTAGTGGCCTTTGACCAGCGATCATGTTAAAACACAAAGAATAATGAACTTCTTGTGTATTTCAGCTTGTCAGAGGAATAGAAATGTGAGCAGGGCTGGAGGCATCTGCTGGGCTATTTTTCTAATATATATAGATGTACATTTAATCTTTCTATGTATATACAGTTTTGTGTTACTTACGTATTCTGGTTTTAGTTTTTTGTCTCCCCCCCTCACGGCTACTTTTTCAAGCTTATCGATGGCCGCTGTGATGGCTTCTTCATCCTTCAGACGGAGCTCCTCGTGGATGATCTCGATATCACGCACTGGGTTGACGCTTCCTTCGACGTGAATGATGTCATCGTCATCAAAGGCCCCTATTAAAAATAAGAAAAATTCAATTTCAATACTTTTTTTTTTTCTTCTTTTAACAAATATAAAATTACCAAACTTATACATCAATAAGTTTTGAAGAAAATCTATCACTAGGTTGTCCTTTATGTGAAATCTAACAAGTTTACCTATATAAAAAAAAAATCTCCTCCAAAGTCAGGCAAATATGACTCCTCTCACATCAGTTTAACATGAGACGATTCAACTTTAGTGGTTGCAGGTGGAGTGTCATTTCACAAGCACTTATCTTTGCTTCTATAGCACCTAGAAACATGCAGTGTGTTTCATTTTAAAGTATAAAATCTGGTCTGTCAGATCCCCATGATAATGGTTTGGTGAGCTACAGAATTGAAAATACAGACAACTAAATACATAGTGTGAAATGTGAGCAGCAGATGAAGATCCAGTTCCCCAGTTTTAGCCTTCCGTGTCTAGTTCTGTAGATTACAGAGCCATAAGCCTGATGGGATCTGAAGACTTACCCTGTTTCCCCGAAAATAAGACAGTGTCTTATATTAATTTTTGCTTCTAAAGAGGCACTAGGTCCTATTTTCCGGGGATGTCTTATTTTTCCATGAACAAGAATTTACATTTATCGTTGAACAAAAAATCAACTTCTCTAACTTCTTTATGACTCTCCAAACTCTGAATTTCATGCTGTATTTCTTGTGACTCGATTTTTATTAGAATCATTGGCCCCAATCTCTCATGTTTAGTAAAAGAACTTTCCATAAATGTCCCTTCTTATCCTGGTAGCTGCTGGTATCACGTTTGCAGCACAACAACCAGTGATTTACTTCCATGAATTCTTCTCCATGTCACATCCTTCTGCAGCATCTAAAAGATTTACTAGTACTAATGTATGGCGCGGGGGGAGCTGCTGCTATGGCGGCCGCTAGGTCTTATTTTCAGGGGAGGCCTTATATTTCTAAGCCTGAACAAAATTGTACTAGGTCTTACTTTCGGGGGATGTCTTATTTTAGGGGAAACAGGGTATCTTTAATATGACACAACATGTTTCTATGTGCTATAAAACCAAATCTAGATGCGTCTAGTACCCTCCCCCTGCAAACATTAAACTTGGCTAATCTAATATGAAAATGGGATGATAAGAAACATATTTACCTGAACTTGATGGAGGTAAACGGGTAAAATTTCACATAAAAGAAAGAATTATAGAACAGACACTTCATATCCTACCTGAGAGGGCTGGTAAGCCTGGGTAATGTAGCAACAGGAAGTGGAGGGGATGGGAGACCTTCTCTGCTCATTGTAACAACCAGTGAAGAGACATCACTGAGGGGCTCTGGAAACACCCCCAAAACCATGCAGCCTCATTAGAATAATTATAAAAAGTTGATTTTAGGAGGAAGGTGGCCATGGATAACAAATGTAAAGATGATTACCACAGTCCCGGTGCCTGGATCTATGAGTAAGTGTCCCTGGTTTATCATGATGGATTTTGATGGTAGATTATCTTTAAAGCATAAACTTAATTCCAATGCGGGAAAGATGAGTAAATAGAGAGCTGCACACTCTGTGATAGTGACAATAATAAGTTATATTCTATAAATGCCACTGCTGTATTCTCTTGACCTTGAACAAGTCACTTTTCTCCCTGGACATGGGATAAAGATTAGATTGTAAACTCAGTTGGGCAAGGAACCTGTGCCGCCAGAATTCGGTGTACTGCTGTGCATAAAATTTTTATGCACTATATAAAAGCTCTTTATTGTCATTGTAATTATTACATTTTGCTCAGTTCTTGATTACTTGCTAACTGTAAACTTAATTACCAATAGGCGACTAGCACTTTGGTGTGACCGCTCGTAATGTTCACCCAGTGACACATCCTTTATTAATGCGTCTGAATCCAGACCTGGTCTCTGCCCAGTTGTCGCATAAGAGTCATTAAAAACACTTTAACCAAACAAGAATTGGCCTTGGACACAGTATCTTAAACATAGTTGTCCAGGAAAGTCACTGGAAGTCAAATGTGCTCAATGAGAAGAGCAAGTTTTAAATTTAGAAACACCTACTACCAGGATGAAGGATTGTAAACCAAGCACACTTACATGTTGGTGGGTGTGTGCCCCTTCTAGTAGGATCTCCTCTTCTTTTATCTTATAATGCCCCTGTTTTTACAATAACAAGGCTCAATTAATAACTATGGAGATCAGAGCCACTGAGGCTCATTTGCATATTTTTTTACAACCTATTTATTGTAAAAACAAAGGCATAATAAACTAAAATCAGATTGGATCCTGCTAGAGGGGGCACACACCAGCATGTAAGCGTGCTTGGTTTACAATTCTTGATCCTGGAGGTGGATTTCCTTTAAATAAAAATAATAATGTGATATCAGTTGCATAAAAGCCTAATATGACTGTGCCTATATAACAAGTATAAAGCCTTGGCTGAGTAATGTAATGACCCAAACTTGCAGCAAAATTCCTCAAATATGTTGTATTATCAGACAAAGAATTTAAAAGTAACTTGTCATAACTATCTGGGGCACTTTGGACCGGTGGTTTAACGTACCAAAAAGCCATAACTTGGGGTTTCATTGAATTTTTAAACTTACTTTGCCTCTGTGGTGCATGGAGACTGCACAGGCCAAAGTTATAGATTTTAGAAGGTGGGGAGTGAAAAATGGAAATGCAAAAACAAAAAAGGGGCCTACACAATAACTACACTAACACACATTACAAAAAAAGTCAGGTAAACTGACCAACCCATTTAAGTGCGCATGAGTTGTAAGTCAAGATTTACTTCTCCGCCAACCAGGAGAAGTCTGAAGGCAACTGTTTACTTTCTTAAAAAAAACCCCACCATTTACAGCTTTCGCGCAGGACTAAGATATTAAGATACTGGTCCATTACAACTTGTGAGAGGTTGAGTGTCCTCAATAGTAAAAAAAGCAATACACACCATATTCTCTCCTTAGCTGGTGCTCCCGGTATCCTGTGGCGCCTTCCGTCAATGCCAGCCTCTCTTCCTTCCAGAAGGGAAGGAAGCAACAGCCTCTACGAACAAGTAGCACCAGAAGAGGCAAGTATATGGTATTTATTGTTTTATAGCCCCCCCAACCTACAAGCCATAAATACGTTTACACTCCTGGATAACCCCTTTAACTCTTGAACGGAGATCAGTTCAGCAGTTGTAATTCCGACAGACAACGCAAGTGAGGTTGCCTGAACAAATGTGTAGGTGTATAACCGGCCTTAGGGAGGCCAAAATACACATTGGGGGGAGAGTTATAAGATGTGTCTGAAAGCATAACTGTTCTAGTTGTCCATGGCAACCAATCAGAGCTTAGTTTTCATTTTCCAACAGCTGTTTATAAAATGAAAGCTGAGCTCTTATTGGTTTCCATGAGCAACTAGAACAGTTTTACCACAGGACACTTTTGATAAATCTCCCCCTTTGTTTTCGATTCCTGCCATTGGATCCAAGCTGCACATCTACACCATAGAGTCAGTATTTCTGGTGTATCCGATAGCAAATTAGAAAAATATTCGTCTATCACATAACGCTGAAAAAATTGAAACTTTGTTTTCCGATGCGGACGGCCTACGAGTGCATTGGAAATTTGGCTTCCGAAATGGCACCTGACCGGCTTTCCGAGCCACTGTAGAAGAGCGGAAGATCCATTCCATCGGCCATTGTTTTAACATTTTGTATCTACAGCTGGAAAGGATGAATGAGTGTGTGAAGAGCAGCTGCAGGAAAGGTGTCAAGCGTCAATAACATGATTTCGATCAGAGGAAAGACGGGGGAAAAAAACTGAAGGGAAAACAAACTGCTGATTCCCAGATGTATAGTTTCCTGTCATTAATCAGTAGATTGACAAGTACTAAATAAATACAGCTCCGAGTGACTCTCTCCCCGCGCGGCCTCTTTACTATGCACCAAACTTACAAGAAATGATATGATCATTTCGGCAGGGTCTGAGTTTCCATGGGAAACTGGGATTGGACTGAAATCATCTGGCAGACCTCTCCCCCAGCTTCAATCTACTTTATCACTGTGGTTTTGACCGTGATTAGATAATGAACCACTCAGACACACAATTTACACAGCGGCTAATTTCATCGGCCTGATTTGAGGGTATGGTTTTGAGGGGGCCATCAGAGAAGCTGGGGAAGGTACATTTGTCATCCATGAGTGACAAGCACTCACAATGTGAACAAAATGGTGCTGGCCCTTGTTAGGAGCACACGCTATTAACACGCATTTAAAGTGCAGCACAAGCCGTAATTTCAAATTGCCAACTGGAAAGGAGAGGGTACAGCAGGCAGATATTACTGAAGTATGCGTGCTGACTTCATGCACTTTTCATGACATGATGGGGCAACACGCTAACTAGACTTTATGCAAATAAGCAGCAAAGGAGAGATAATTATTGCAATAAAAGCAGATAACACGTATTACCTCCTCCAGGTCTACAGGCGGAGTGTATAGAGCGGCACTGATCAGGCGCTTAGTCCTAAACTAGAAATCTCTAGCTACAAAAAATTATTTCTGCTTCTCCATAAAAGCATGGATAAAATCAGGAGTTTGTGTCTTCCCGGTATAAATACGATTTGAGAAAGGAGTTCTCTCCAACTGGTCACCCAGCAATTGCATGTTTATGGTGTAGTAAAGTTGGAGGTATAAGAGGTAGAAGGAGTTTGGGAAGCAGTGGGAGTCTTTCAGCTGCTGAAACGAGTAGTGGATTCGGTCCATACAGATGTCCCCCAAGTCATCCCCATGACCCTCCAGATAGCTCCATTAAATATTAAAATGAGTTCACGAAGTGCCGAGTTGTTCCATAGGGGGTATAATTGTTGAAACCAATAGCAAAGTAATGGGAGTGTAGTCTTGTCCATAACAGAAGGAGCTGGTGAAACAAGGGAGATGCACCTCTGGTCCTCCCATCCCCACAAACAGGAGATGCCCAGGTGAAGTATATAGGCCAAAATGGGGGTCAATAGGAAATGCCATGCGGTTTTTTACACAAATGTTAAGAGCAATGCAAATAGGCAAGTTTTTTCCCCATAGCGGGATGAATGCAGCCTCTGGGCTCTTGATCATGGGCATTTCACATGCCACCAACAAGGACCCCAGGCTCCTGTGTTTGTGGCACATGTGTTACCAGTCTATGAGTTATGCTCAAACAACAATGACAGGAAAAGATCTGCAAATTCTATCAGTAAAAGGACGTGCTCTCAATTTTTAGTCAGCACACACAGGGCCGTGGAAACCACAACCGTATGTATGGACCCACTAAATAACATAAAAAGGAATGATAGCTGCAAAAACATTTGCAAAAAGCATAAGGCATAGTTCACACCAATTTATCTGAGCCAAAACCAGCAGAAAATGGAGAACAGGTGCACATTTTAACTATCCAAAACTGATGCAAAAAAACACAAAAAATTAAATAGAGGAGATGTGAACTGTCCCTTACTGCTACTTATGACTAGGGCTTTGGATTGGGCTAAATCCTTATGCCCTGCCTCTATGATCTGATTTAGTCAGAAAGCAACAACAGTAATGTTATTTCTTTGGCGGTCCAGCCAAGAAAAACTGGTATTCTCACTTAAGTTATTCTGAAAGACCATTAAATAAGTTAAAAAGAGACTGTATAAATGTATTGACTTTCGATGCAATGGTGGTTGGATGCTCGGGATCAGTTTAAGGAAGTGTTAGCATAAATGAGCCAACTGATTCAGAACAAAGCAATAAAAAAAAATTAAAAGGCATTGAACACTTTTGGGGGAAATTGTAAACATTCCAGATCCTACTAAGCAATGGCATAAGAAGGTAAGTTTTCTCTAAAAGGTCTATACTGGTCCTTGCCTAGAAGACCAAATGCCAACAAATGAGGTCTTCTCTGCAAGAACTAAGGCAAGTTCTACAGTCGAAAATATGTTTTTCTATGACATTTTACACACACATGTAACAGGTAAATTTCTGCATGCAAATTATCCATGAAAGTTCATTTACACATGCTTATGCATTTTGGCAGGTTTTGACCATTTTATACATAATTTCATGGTGACCATTTTTTAAAAAAAATATTTCAAGCTGACCATTTTTTTAAAAAAATATTTCAAGCTATCAAGAATTGACCCCTGTGGTAATTTTTGCCAATACCAAAAATAGCAGACTGATTTATCTGTACACAGAGAGATTAGCCAATCACGGATTAGACCGCCATAATTATTCCCAAACAAATAAAGCCTAATAAATAATAAGATAAATCGATTAATGACAACTGCTCAACTAGTCCAAGCTCTATAACATGCTGCCTGCGGATCAGTTTTCATAGGCTTGTAATAAGGCATGAAATATTGTGGTGGTCTCTTTTTTTAGGGGTAACATATGGGAAAGTTCTAAAAATAGGACACATCACAAAGATGGTGTAGTCATTTAAAAAAAAAAAAAAATCCTATACTATTTCCTCTAAATGAATTCCAAGAATTAGGAAACCTACCATGAAGGATTTACCATTAGAAGTAGATGTGATGGTAGATTCCTCCTGCTGCCTCTGCCCTAATCTGAAATTTAATAATCCTGGAACCTAACTGAACTTGTTAAAAACGTTATTTTAGTAATTTGTAAATTACAAAATATTACAGCAGAGGCTTTTGGGGCGTGGAGTAGCCTTAGCTCCCAGTGCTCGGCCAGGCTAGTGCACGCCCCAGTAGCCTCTGTAGTTAATTTACAAATTACTAAAATATAGTTTTTAACAAGTTAGGTTCCAGGATTATTAAATTACCGATTAGGGCAGAGGCAGAGAGGAGGAATCTATCATCAGATCTACTTCTAACGGTAGATTCCTCATGGTAGGTTTCCTTTAATTAATGAGAGTTTAGTGAGAGGATTCCCATCCTCCAATATACATCCGAAGCAAATGGAGACCAATTTAGCCTGTTGTGCAGGGAAACCCTATGATGAATGTAGAAATTTTCTAGAAATGTCTCTCTCTGATCTATTTCTCATTAAAAAGTTAAGACTTGAAAGAACACCGTGGCTTCCCGAGAGGCTTCCATGTTCTAACCATGTCAAGATCTTATGACTGGATGTTATGTATTCATCTGAACAGAACCACTACACTTAGTTGCAGGCTATCATCAACCAATTCATTCTCTTGCTTGAAATCAAGTCATCCAATTACTCCTTGACTAATCAAGGCTGTTTTGGCTTTGGCTTTTTTTCTGAGGTACTCGACAGCATAAACAGTTCACTTACAAGAAATGGAAAAGGGCTAATCAGCCGAATTATTGTTTTGCTGCTGTAATTTGTGCCATTTAAATGGAGGTGCTGATTGGACTGAAAGTTTTATAATATTGCATGGAAAACTAGCTGATACAAATGGGAGATGGCCTTTGTCTTGAGCCGCGGTGGCCACTTGAAAAGATAGCACAACTCGGAGATTCCCGGCACAAAGAAATAAGGATTTCATATAGTAGTCATTTATATATAGAATGTAAAATCGGTAACTGCTGCAACTCGTTTATTTAAATCTATCGAAAATGTATCCGTTTGTGTAAAGGACCAACCAAATTGTGGGTGTATAAGATTATTTGTAAAGCCTAGGATACACAGGTCTAAAACGACGTGGAATTGCCAGCAGCTAACCCTGTGCCCATATATTGTAGGTAGAAGTAGTAGTGGATGAGTTGTAGATTAATCCTATGCAGACAATACTAAATAAGTAAAAAAAAATAAAATAAAATAAAAAGGGTTTTGTATTTACAATTGCAGCATTTTAATTGTTCCTACAGGTTCAGCTGCAGCAATGCAAACGATTAAAAAGCCAGACTGGCGGTACAGGTACACCATGTTAAAGTGGTGGTAAAAAAAACATGCAACATGCATGTGTGTCTATAGCCTTAGGCCCCATGCACATGGCGACCTTGAGCTTGCCTCAAAACCAGCAGGTAGCTCATGGCCTCCATAGAGATATATAGTGCATTACTGACCCTGGTGGCCGCACCGCAAAAAGAAAGGGGAGGTCCTAACCCTGGCCGGATCTACATTGTGGCCGCTCAGCTCCCTATGGAGCTCCTCCTACACCAGGATTAGGGCTCACGGCACATGTTTGCTCACACAGAGGTGTTCATAAAACCTAAAAAAAATTAACATGTAGCAATTAAATTGCGTTTTGAAACACAATTCAAAGGCTGTGGAGAGAAGATCCTGTCAATCACATTTGCTTTTACACTAAAACGCACGAGGACTACGTCTGGCAATGTTTACATACAGAACAAGTACAAGCCCATTCCTGATCACAAACATTTCAGTGTAAGCGCTCCTCCACACAGCCTCTGAATTGCGTTCCAAAATGCATTTCACCACTAGGCGTTGATAGATTTTAGATCCAGTATAAAAAATCAAGAAAGTGGGTCGGACCAAACTCGCTTGTGGTCAACAGACTATATGAAATGTTTTCTGCCTTTAGAAGTCAATGGGGGAGATGTATCAACATGTCTATGCTACAAAACTGGGATAATTTGAACCAGAAATACCCTGCACCACATTTAGTGAAAAAGGGGTGTGTCCTCAGAAAAATGGGATGTGGCCATGCCAGAGAATAGCCTGTGCAATAGAAAATTGAATATTGTGGTGGAGAAAACTAGACCAGCTAATAGCAGATGCAATATACGAAACATATGGCACCGTATCTGTACCGTATCTGTATAAAATACAGTGGGATGACAAACGATGGATGACTGACTATTGGATGGCTGACAGAAGGCACTGGCTCGGAATACTGCACGTATATATACAGCAGCATATGGTGCACAACAGTATGCAGCATATATGCAGACCGTATTTTTTATACATTCCCATAGACTTCTTTGGTACATACGGAACATAAATACATGAGAAAATAGGGCATTAAAACAAATGGGGCCGTATGTTACATGTATATACAGCAGTATTTAAGGCTATTTTTACACGTCCATGTGAATGAGGCCTTATGCTGCACCAGATTAATCATTTTGTCTTATGCTGGATGAATAATCTGGTGCAGCAGAAGTTCTACTCTGCACTGGTCTTAAGACCGACACATCAATACATCTCCCTCAATGTCTGATTGATTGTCTTTAGAGTCACAAAAATATTTTCCAGACATCAATAAAAATCCCCAACATATAGGCCTCGGCTGCAAGGGTTTCTGAGAGTTGTGCAGAGCAGGATAGAATCAGCTTTTGGTAGTCGTATCTTACATGCTATTTATTGGGTGACTGTGTCAACTGTTGCGTATAAGGAAGGTTTTCTTTTCTTTTTCCCCCCAAATGTCTCCATTCAGCAGTCAGAGCTGCGCTCCTTCTAGCGCACTTTACAATACAGACTTTCCTCGAGTACGTGGCATCAGAGCCACTTCCTTGGCGTCTTTGTTAGGTGCCCGAGTCTTTCAAGTTTTGTCTCCTCTAAGCTGTAGTGCGTTGCAATCATTTACAGGGCTAATTGTGGAGATTTATCTGCTTTTCTTATGCATAGAACACAGCGATTAAAGCTGAATGGAGGATGGTGTGAAGTATAGGTTAAATTGGGTGAAATTAAAGCAAATTACTCTTGGATGTGGAATACTGAATATAGAAACTACAAATGATTTGAAATTCTCCTTGAAGATAAATCTGTATCAAGTACCAAACAAAAGGCTGGAAGTTACATGGCCCCCAATAACGGAATTGCTAGAAGTATTGAACACATTCTGGTAAAAACTGTATAAAACCCTAGTGGGAGCGAACAAGAAATTACATAGATTTAACATCTGCACCGAGGGTCAGTTTACACACTAAATGTGCAAATTATACGTGCTTAAATTTTTATACTCAATGAAGTTACTGTTGAATTTGCAGATGTTCCGCCATAAAATTTTTGTAGCAGGAACTATTCCTCCCACCTGGAAATGCCCCTTCCCATTTAAATCTCTGCCTTATGGGGCATAATTATCAGGGCTTGTATGTCAGTTTTTTGGTGTACAAGTGTGAAAAAAAAGGAATGGTAGCCATGATTAAGATTGTGAAGTAATGCTTGAAACGATTAGGCTAGTACAATGTGAGCGCTGGCTAACCCTTCTTTTTCTACTTTAGGTGTACACGCCCTGAAATAATTTGAATTGATGGTGTAACATTAAGAATTGCGATTATTTCCCCTGTTCTGCCACCTAGAGTGTGAAAAGGGACGTATAGCTGCTGGGTGGGCCAGCATGTGGTGTTCCTACCCCTGGACTCTAGCTATACCTGTACTCATTCAGGCCTAAACTTGGTATATTAAAATGCAATTCTATAACAGGTCCGCACCAGACGCCATGACAACCCTACCAGTACACACTGTCCGACACGCCAACGCACGTTTCGCACCCTGCTTTGTCACCCTGGTAGGGTTGTCATGGCGTCTGGTGGGTACTGGATAATACTTTTGCGGTTGTGACATATGTTTGAATATGTGTTAGTACAATATACAATATTCATTTTTTGAATTGGGTTATGTCGCATTAGCAGTATGTGTCATATATAATGTCACATTGGCCTGGACAATGTTAGGCCAACACCAGCGTTGTATATACATGTAATAGTGTACCCCTCCAGTTTTCCCACACTGTCCGTATTTGCGTTTGTTTTTAGATGTCCTTTTTTAATGGGGTTTTTAGTATTTATGTATTTGCTGTAATATACGGTCGATTGAAATTATAATAAAGATTTTGATTTATTTATCGATTGAGGTTTATATGTGTGATCTTCTATGGAAGCTTCATAGGGGTCTTTTCTACTGTTGTTGGCACACGAGTTGACCTTAAACTTTAACAACAAGAAGGCCGCAAAGAACGGACCACAGGTCAATCAAATTAAACTGCAGCCCGATAAAGAAGGTAGCCCAAGGTTGGCTGCTCAGGCAATACAGGCAGTCCCCGGGTTACGTACAAGATAGGGTCTGTAGGTTTGTTCTTAAGTTGAATTTGTATGTAAGTCGGAACTGTATATTTTATTATTGTAACCCCAGACAGAAATTTTTTGGTCTCTGTGACAATTGGATTTTAAAAATGTTGGATTGTCATAAGAACCAGGATTAACAATAAAGATTCATTACAGATGCCTTTAATAACTGTTATAGCTGTTTATTGTAGTCTAGGGCTAAAGTACAGTAAATAACCAATTACCAGAGGTCCGTCTGTAACTAGGGGTTGTCTGTAAGTTGGGTGGTCTTAAGTAATGGGCCGCCTGTACTTGCCTAACACTCAGATGTATAGCAATAGCACTGTAGCATGACAACTAAGATCTAAATCCAATGTTCCATCCAGGTTTTGTGTACTTGGGGGGGAATGAGAGGTCCATCTTTGCATTGCAAAAGTTGAATTCTATGTGGGGACCATGTAAAAATGATTCAAGCAGGATCTTCAGAAACATCTACTCCTTTGGGTAAAATTGGTCAAACTGTACTGGTGCAATCAGGAGGTACACAGAAAGCATTATGGGGATTGCAAGAAACTACCATTAAAGGGTGAACCCTACAGGGATTCTCTTGTTAGATTCTACACAGAAATAGAGTATGTGTGAGAAAAGGTTAATCTGCACAATAATATTCACTGTTCCTATCAACATTACTAGCCTTCTGAAAAAAATTTGTAGCAAAGGTACAGCCCCTGTAAGATTCCAATTTCAAATGATCCACGTTAACTTTGTTAACTAGATAGAATGTGGACAGTGCCAACACAACAATCATATTCCGCTTCCAAGGAAATTCTTCCCTCGTGCTGATAAAATAGGCAGAAATTCACCCGCATAAACAGCGTCAAGAATAAAGAAGCCTCATGGCTCTCGTAATACAGACAGATCTATGGGGCAGTTGCTTGTCTTGCTCACAAACAATTTCGTGTAATTGTGCAATCTCTTCAGGGACCAATATGAACCAAAGTGCAACAATTTCCCTGTGCTGATTGTCTAGTGCCATCTTACTGCCGCTAGACCCCGGCTTACAAGACACAAGTGTTCAGCGAAAAATTCTAATAATATAAACTAACAACGAGCCGAGCCTATAGAAGTGATGACAGAGGCCGAGCGGGTCGCTTATGTCAAATAATAGGCAATATACACATACAAAAATATATAACATGAAAATACAAATTCATGCAAGAAAATCTGTAGCCTCCATGCAGTCAAGTTTTGTATTATACAAATGACAATTTTGTTGTACCATGGTTATGGTCAGTTTTACCATCCAGAACCTGTAACTTGATTTATAGTGCCCCACTCCATCTGAGAGGTAAGGTGCACGCCCATTGGGGACCGAAATGCCCAAATGGCCAAATGCTAATAAATATAAACTAGAGCCTATAGAAGTGATGACAGAGGCCGAGCGGGTCGCTTATGTCAAATAATAGGCAATATACACATACAAAAATATATAACATGAAAATACAAATTCATGCAAGAAAATCTGTAGCCTCCATGCAGTCAAGTTTTGTATTATACAAATGACAATTTTGTTGTACCATGGTTATGGTCAGTTTTACCATCCAGAACCTGTAACTTGATTTATAGTGCCCCACTCCATCTGAGAAACTGGGTAAGGGTGCAACGCCCATTGGGGACCGAAATGCCAAATTGCATATAAATAAAAATGAATCTTTCCCTCAAACAAGATATGTTTATAAAACAAAGCCCTTCCCCTACATGTGACCCAGGAGTAGACAGAGTCCCTTTAAAAATAGTAGCCAAGATGTAAGAGACAGGATGTTCCACATGTTGGGGACAAATACAAACCTCTAATAAATCCCCATAAGTGTGACCTGTCTTTCCCTTCCCTACAAAGACTGACCCCACCCTCCAAAAAAAATCCCCTGCTCTATCCCCCTCCCACATAAGAGATTGGACACTCCACCTATTAGGGACAAACACAAACTTCTGATAGACCCCAATAGTGTGACCTGTCTTCCCCAGACCCTACAAAGACCTGAGCCCCCCCCCCCCCCCCAAAAAAAAAAAAAAAAAAAAAAAAATCGCTCACACACATTTTGCTAATTGCAGGTCATGCTTCTAACTTCCATAAACACAAACGTTAGATGCAGTCGTGATGGAAAACTAGTAGATCCTATCCTTCTTTCTCTAAGAGACTCCCCATTTTGTGGTCTTAACTCTTAAAGGGGTTGAAAAACTCTTGAATGAGTAAAAAAAAAAAAAAAATGTCCTGTTGTCTCCTTGCCCGCTGTTGAGAAACTGGAAATGACCATTTAGCCAATCACTGGCCACTGCAGTAAACCACCTCAGTTAGGCCCGTTCCACGCTTGCGAGTGTGATGCGATGAACTCAAATCACACTCGCAATGAATGCGGCCCGCATCGCACGGCCCGAACGCTGCACACCGGGGCTGAACTCAGCATGTCAGTTCAGTCCCGGTTTGCAGCGTTCGGGCCGTGCATTCCCGGCAGCTTGCGTTGTGAGTATGATGCGAGTTCATCGCATCACTCTCGCAAGTGTGGAACGGGCCTTAGTGATTGGTTGGGCATTATTTCCTGTGTCTCAATCGGGAACAGGAAGAAACAATCATAGCATCGATAAGAAGAGCATTTCCAATTTCATTAATTAGCCAATTGTAAGAATTTTTTACCCTCATCACAGTGCCGAAATTTTCCCTAATTCACATCAGAATTCATGGATTGAAAAATGTATTTATTTTTTTGAAAAACATCCGTCAGACGACAACAAAATTTTTCTCATCATGTGTTCAATACCTCACGGCATAGTATTTTTTTGTCTATTTTTTTTTTAAATAGCAGACTAAGCAAAGTGGTGATGGAAAGGGACATCTTATGCACATCGCTGTTGTCCCACATCATTCCGAACAAACCTTTTTAGATCGTTAACTACCACAGGAGTGCTGATTACATAGGCACTAGCAATTTCCTAACCAATGACCACCTGAACAATGATGTGTTCAGCATCTCAGACCCCGAAGCCTTTCAAAGGTGAGTCATTTCACAGTTTGGAACTCCATCTCCATAGCAACATCCCTTTGAGGGTTTTAGAATCACCATCTAGTAATTCTATGATCATCAAGCTCAACCATTCCCAATGGTTCTTTTCACAGCAGATGGAAAAGGAAGCCTTGAAATTTTACAGTCTATTTCAAGCAATTCATCTGGCAGCCTATTAGAATTCAAAATATTTCGACCTTCAATCACAAAGCATGTTATCTGAAGCTGTGGCGATCTCAAGTCAAGACAAGCAGACGTTTTAGTCTAATCATCCATGATGAGAAGAGACTGACAAAAACTCTTAATTCAGCCGCCATCAAAATGCTTATTTTAACGGCATGAAAGTCTTTCAACAAGCAATGAAAACACACCATGTACCGTTTTAGCGCTAAATTCTTCTCGAGGCACAAAATACGAATTTTGCAGTTTACATATATACATTTATATATATACGTTTAACGTATAACAAACGCAGACCGCCACCTCCTGCAAAAGAAAAAAAGAAAACCTAGGTTTTTTTTTCCATCCACATTGAAAGTCTTGCTTAATGAGAAGTTCCCTTGTTACTATGTTACCAAACTAACAAGCAGGATTAACCCGTTCTCTGCAAGAAGACCGCTCTTGGTCTCTATAAATGCTTCCTGGTTTGAGACCTATTCAATAAGCAATTATAAAAGCTATGCAGGACTTAAAAACAAAGAAAAAAAAAACAAAAAAAAAAAAAGTCATATGTTATATTCTTAACTCATAAGGTTCTGCAGATTACTTCCACACAATTTAATTCCCTATGGGACCCGGGGCTTTTGTTACTGAAATTATTCTTTTCTTTGTTTCTTTTCTTTTAGTTTTTTTTTTTAATTCTTCGTACAACTGCGGGATTAAATCGCTCCGTTTCATTTTGTTTCAAATACTCAACTCTAAAAAAAATCTATTAAAGCACCAGGCTCCTTTACACTTTCTCTTTAAGACTGTCTGTCCTTGTTTTGACCTTGATTATGCATTAAAAGGTTCAATTAATATTGATACAGTAGAATACAATACAGGAAGTTCGTTCCCGGGTTACGTACAAGATAGGTTCTATAGGTTCGTTCTCAAGTTGAATTTGTATGTAAGTCAGAACTGTATACTTTATCATTGTAACCCCAGTTAAATTTTTTTTTGGTCTCTGTGACAACTGAATTAAAAAAAAAAATGTTGGATTGTCATAAGAACCAGGATTAGCAATAAAGCTTAATTGGAGACACATTAGATAAGCGTTATTACTGTTTATTGTAGCCTAAGGCTAAAGTACAGTAAATTACCAACATCCAGAGGTCTGTTTGTAACTAGGGGTCATCTAAGTAAGATGTTCTTAAGTAGGGGACCGTCTGTATTCCAAAATGAGGGGTGGGGGGAATGGTAAGATATGGTTTCACATAAATACTCAAAGGTTCAACTATTATTTGCAGCCCCCTTAGGACACTTCTCTGTTCTGTAATAGTATAAAAAAGTGGAAAATAAAATTTGCTTGTAATTCTTCCAAGAGGTTTTTAAAAAAATATTAGCCAATGCAATGGAATATTGTAAAATAATAAGAGAACACCACAGGCCATACCTTTTTGTCCGTCACTAGTGCAGCTCTTCTGGGCAGGTCTTACAGCCTGAAGAGCTTTCTGCTCTCTGCACTGTGCTGCTCCAAAGCCCCTCCCTCTCCATTAAGAGTCAGAACCCTATCAGGATTTTGGTTAGATATTTGCAGCAGTCACTCAGAGCAGAAGGGAAGGGGAACAGTTAATTGCAAAGAGCAGATAATTTTCCAGGATAAAAGACCAGACCAGAGCAGAGCACTTGCATGAGGTGCAAACCTGTATTTAAATTTCACAGTCCTGCTGCTACTTACCTACACACATGAAGGTATAACTACATAGCCTCAACCAAGCAGCGTCTTCAGTTTATTTTAGTCAAAATGGATTCCCTTTAATTTTCTATGAACAAGTGGTCCCAGACTTAAAGGGGTTATGCATTATCAGCAAATAATTCATATGGTTTGTGCAAGGAAAAGCTATACCATCTTCCAATAAACCTTCGGTATCAATTTCTCATGGTTTGTTAGATCTCTGCTTGCTGTCTTTCAGTGTTTACTTCCTGTGCATAAAAATCTGTCCATGGACACGCAGGTGTGGGAGCCGTTAAAGAATAATCGGAGCCTTTTGATACTAAGCTAACAACAGCTCGTACACCTGCATGTCCATCACATGAACATGGATAGATTTCTATCTACTGGAAGTAAACCTAGAAGCTTTCTATATCAGGACAGCAAGAAGAGATCTAGAAAACTGAGTAACTGATACAGAAAGTTTATTGAAAAAAATTGCATAACTTTTCATTACACAAACAATATCAATTACTGGGGCAACCGACTTACAGAGGACCCCTCTCAGCACTGTGACCTCTGATGAAGCTCTCTGGATGCTTTACTTTAGTCCCAGGCTACAATAATCAGCTGTAAGATGTGTGTAATTAAAGAGGACCTGTCAGCCTGAAAATGACCCCCCCCAATAATCCACACCCCAGCCCCTTTCTCCCCATGGGTGTCATTTTTGGGGTGACAGGTCCTCTTTAAGCTTTTTGGATAATCCTTGTTCCCAAGATAGCAAAACAGGTAGAATCCAATTCTCATGGGACAAAATAAATATTTGTCTGGAGCTACAATTATAAAATATAGCAATTCCAAATTACAAACAAATTCAACTTAAAGGGAACGTGTCACCAGGGACCTCATTTTCACTAAAGACAGGTAGCTGCATTGCAGATCTGCCTTTCTGCTTTCTCTAAGCATTTGCATTACAATATAATTGTGTGTTATAACTTACCTTGCGCCCTGACAATCCTCTGTGTAGTTACAGGGGTTGGGCGTAGGTTTGGGTGCATTTCAAAAAACATGTGACTTGTCTGTGCTGTAGACTGCTCAGCTCTTAGCCCCCACCTTTGCGCTCCTGTCAGGGTGCACGGTAAGTTATAACACACAATTATATTGTACTGCAAATGCTTCGAGAAAGAATACAGAATTCCTATTTGCAGTCCAGGTGTGAATGGCCCCTGGTGACAGGTTCCATTTAAGAACAAACCTAAAGAACCCATCTTCCCAGCAATCCAATCTGAATGTTCCTATTTTTTTTTTAAACCTTGGGACCATAGTTCCGGAGCGACGATGCAGCTTTTTTATGCAATGTTTTTGGAAAGAACCTACAAATGCTACAGACATTATGGCAACAAGTAACATTTCCATTAACCAAATGTTGCAGCCTCTCACCTTCCCGCTTTTCAAGCGCCTGTCAGGAAGAGTAATGGTGCCCACGCCCCTCCATCACGCCTCTGCCAGCAGGACAACAAGAAGAGGTGTGGCTCTTAAATCAAATACCTGCCTTTTACAAGGGTGGTTAGATAATGTGCTATTATACCAGCCAACAAAATCCTAAAGAAAACACCATTTATGATTTACAGCATATAGTTTTTTTTTCTTATGGGTGAGAGGATAACATTTATCTGTATACAACAAGGGCCACAAACACCCGTTAATGGCCATTATTTGCATGGGAGCAAAGTGGTGGCTTGATAACAGGTTGCGTTTGATGAATGTGATGTCTGTATAGATGCACCAACTATAGACGACGTATGTAAAACACAAGCAATATTACTGCGCTGTCCCCGCACCCCTCACAGAGCTATACATAATGCATGTATGATCAAAAATGACAACTGCTTCTACTAGAACAGGGTGCACACATTCGGGGGGTAATGGCAACAATGCTCAATTCTGAACCTGGATACATGCTATATTGATCTATCTATACACACACATACATATACAGGAGATCAAAATTAGAGAGCACAATATTTCCTAAATGTCATAAATTGTATATATTCTAAAGCACAGAAAAATGTAAAATTAGATCATTGCAAAATTATAGAACACTTTCTGATGCCTGCCAATTATTGGCGTTTATTTGGCACCAAATTCCTTAATTATCAGGTTTTCACTGACTACAAAATGTTGTGTCTTTCCAAAGTGATGGAAACCCTCTGGTAGCAGGTTGTCCAGATGATGGCCAAAAGGGGTGACCGAATAAAAGTTGATTGTTCCCAGTATGTGATTTTTAGAATATTGCATCTTTATAACATCACAAACTCATTCAGGTCCCTCAAGAAACCTGCTCATCCTCAAAAGACAAATGCAAGAGAGGACAGAATAATGTGGAGAATCTCCATGGGTAATTGTTTCAACACTGCAGCTGGAGTTGCTTGTCAGTTCAGCACTGAACAGGTTAAGGATCTGTCTCATTATACAGTGTCACAGGGTTTAAAAGCAATTGGACTGAAAACCTACTCTGCAGTGACTGTACCTTTCATTAGCAGAAAGAATATGAAGGCTGGACTCAATCACCTTTGCCAAGTAGCAACCTGTGTGGACAGAGGAGAAGGGGGTCCGCAGTTCATTTCAGTGATCAAAGCAAGTTTAATTTATTTTGATCAAAACAAGGGTAAAGTGTGTAAAGAAGTCAGTGAAAGGGGTAGAGGAAGTGTTGTGGCTTGGGGAATGTTTCCTGAATCAGGAGTTGGGCCTCTCATACAGATTCATGGCTGAATTGTGCATGAGAATGTTCCTAAAAACATAAGATACCTCTCTTGTATTCTTCACTCAATCAGCTAGCAATTTTCATGCAGGACAATGCCCCAACACACAAAAAGGGTAAAGCCATTCCTTGAAACAAAAAAAACATTGAAACAATAAAATGGAAAGCCCATGGTTCTGATCTAAACCCAATTAAAAAATCCCTGGAAAATCCTTAATGACGTTATGGGCAAGAAACCCACATTTCAAACAACACTAGTCGTCTTCTCCTCCTCAACCCGTTCTCCAATCCTCCTTTCTCAGCCTCTCCCCCGAGTATAGGAATTGAGGATGGTAGATTGGGGAGAGGATGATTCCTCCCGGTTACATCCCCCCAACTTACTAAACGCTGCTCGCAGGGAGCCAGGTAATGTCAAATAATAACTAAAAAACCCTGGATTTATTCATATTGCAGACAAAGACATTTTTGAAATGAACGTGCCATAAGCTTAACCAGTCCAGGTAAAAATTACTTCCCTGATGACAGGTTCACTTTGAGGGCCATATAGAGATACACAAGTGTGGGAAGCTTTGAACGATTCCAATTATGCAACGCATTTTTGGTTGGGAACCTGTGCCCTGATCGGGATATGGACAAGTGTGCTGTCATTTGTGGAAGAGAGAACGGCCATGTTTATCAAATATTGGAGGACCTATTTAAAGGGTTTTACTGATTTTCCAGAAAACCCCTGGAGTTGGCACCCTACTGTTCCTGTGAAAGCTCTTGACGTTGGGTGGGCTAGGGATTAGCTCAAAG
The DNA here is from genome assembly GCA_019512145.1 of Engystomops pustulosus. NCBI lineage: Eukaryota > Metazoa > Chordata > Amphibia > Anura > Leptodactylidae > Engystomops > Engystomops pustulosus. Next base: position 76,902,256 of record CM033648.1, on the reverse strand, counting down.
ATGAAGTGTAGAATGAATAAACATATGTACTTGAGGTCCAAAGGATGGACAGTACTGACATGGGGCAAACAGATGCATGTATGGTTTTACTCGACTGTATTTTTTGTTTTTTATAACAAACCTTCCGCACCCACTCCCCCCCCCCCCAAAAAAAAAACCCCCTTTAGAATGATGTACGGCTTTGCTTTCTTTACCTTTTTGGACATACTTGCCTCCTATAGACACATTCAGTAAAAGGTTCATCTTACGGCTTGGGCTCAACCTTCCTGATCACACTAAATCCTGTAACATTCCTCAGTTTCTTGGCACAAGTTAAAGGTTAATGCATGGCGTGTGGAGAAACCCTGAACATCAGCAGCCCCTTTTGGAATACAGCAGTTTACGACCTGAGCAGTTTTTGGATTTTTATATGAAACATACGGGGAGATCTAAGGAGAGCAAAGTATGTGCCCCTTACCGCAACATGTAACCAGAGATTGCACACGCTTAATAGATACAATATAGCAGATAAATCTGCGAACAGTTCCAGTGAGTCAGTATCAGATGCCCAGCAAATCGTCCAAGGAGATAAGCACATAACCAAAAGCAAACATGAAATAAAAATCTGCACATCACCTCCGCTAGCATGTTATTATACTTCCAAGCCAAAATTTATAACCGTTTTCAGCACAAGTAAATTTAGTAGAAGATTAAAAGAGATATGAAACATGTTCTTTATTGCTTACGCCTGTCTAAAAGGTTATTGTTCTGGAGGTTTTATGTGCTTACCAATAACCATTCCAAAAATGTAAATGAGGGGGCCATTTAAATGCTGGCGTCTTCGAATGTCTATAACAGGTCGTGATAAAGTTAGCTTTTCTATTTGTTAATTTTTTTTTTTATTCTATATCCATGATTAATTATTTAAATAATAATAAAAAAAAAAAAAAAAAAAAAAAAAAAAAAAAAAAAAAATCGGAAAACCAATCTACATGTGTCCATAAGCCAAAATGGGCTCAGTGAAAAAAAAAAAAACAAGAGGAATTTTTTTGTATTTATTTTATTAGTTTTATGCTCTGGAGTTATCCAGTCTTTGTCTGCTCTGGAGGTCTGCATTATTATGGTCTCCTTTGACTGTAGTATTTGGTTTCTGGGGTGGGATTTATTGCTGTACTGTGGCGTTTATGATTTCTCAGTTGGCACTTTGTGCTATACTCTGGTTGTTGGTGCATCTAGGGTGCTGGTTACTGATGTGGCCCCTTAAAATTGAGCAGTATGACAATACGGCCCATAGACCAATTAATGTGGCTCACCCCTGCCTAAATCCTTAGATCAGGAATAGAACAGATATTTAAAAGGAAATTTCAAAACTTTTATAATTACTGAATCAGTCCTTTTTATCTCTAACCAAATTTGTCACAGATATGACTCCACAGTCTTTTAGGGGCCAGCCAAAGAATATTGCTTAATAACCTGACCGTGACATGCCCATCTGGCATGAGAATGGGACCCCAGAGAACGGGTGCCCCGTTTTCATTAGTGGGTGAAGCAGCAGGACCAGAAAGCGTCCTGTCGCTCCATTAAACCGTACGATGGTGACGGGAATTAGTGAGCACAGAGCTCTGCAATCTCCCGCACTCTCATAGTGATCTTGAGTACCAAAGACCGAGTGTTTTGCTTGGTAATTTCTGAGACTGCCATACAATTGAATGGAGTGGCAGGACAAATATTCAACCTATCGCTCCACCAATTAGTGAGAACACGACCCCAGTTCTTGATATCAGTGGGGGACCCAGCAACTGAATCCTTAACGATTGGGTTGTTATCCTCGGTCTAGGGGCCAACTTTATTAATTGGTCCAACCTATTAAAACATAAAAATTGGTTATTTATAGTCCAATTTTCACTTGGCTATAAATAGTGAATACCAAGAAGTAATGATCCGTCACCCAAAGATCTAGATATCCTCTTTGTGCCTCTCACATTAGTATCCAGTTGACTCCTCGATTTCATGCCCCTCTTTGAATGTACAGCCCGGATTTGTTATTAGTCCGCCGCTTCAATTTCATAAGGAGATGATGCCGAGTCTCATCTTGTGAGTAAAGAGCAAGTAAACAGCAGAACAGTCTCGTAAATCAGAGAGCGCAGCTTTTCATAGAGTTTAAACCAAAAACTTTCATTATTTCAAACATTCTGGGATTTTCGTTCGGCCGTGCAGCCGCTCTCCACCTAAATCTGACTTAATCTTCTGCTCCTCTAATAGGAGACCCTAAATTGCACTTTTAATGATGAAAGGCCATAAATGCTCCAACCTATCTAGCGGAGGGCGACCACAAATTTCATTTTTTCAGGAACACACATCTGTGGATAATTTAATGTAGGAGTACAACACTATGATTGCCTAATGCAAAGTTAATTAACATTCTTTCAGGATTTTCTTTTCCAATAATCAAGGGCATACATGTGAGAGGAAATAGAACAGCACATATAAAATGTGTAAGCGCGGTACCTAGCATTTCTACATTACAGATCGTTTCCGGAATCGTTATGTGTTTTAGGGTGACTGTCGCCACGGGGGATCTAGCTTACAGCTCTGTCTATTCCAAATGGGCTTCATCTCCAAAAACAATGAATTAAAAAAAAAAAAGAGATTCGGCCATAATATACATTGAGCAAATGAGCCCGGACATCAAACTTGTAGATTTCTACTTTATAAACTCAAATATATTAAAATCTATTATTGGTATATTCTTACAGTAACGAGAATGGAGCAGCTATTTAGCTAAATAAAATGTAGGATATGTAGGACTTTTGCTACTAAATTCAAAACTAACTCAAAATTCCCCACTCACCAATTTCTCCACTTACTAGGTTCTCTCTACTGAAACTCAGTCTGTAAAACTTGTATTGGGAGACGTAGCAGCATTTCATATGGAAAACAAAAAACCCCTATAAGCCTGCACATGTGTGTTAAAGGAAACCAAGCCTGATAAACCAGGGGCACTAACTCATACATCCAAGCACTGTGACACTGGTAATCTTGTATTTGTTATCCATGGCCTCCTTCCTTCTAAAATCAACTTTTAAAAATATGTTAATGAGTCATGTTAATGGGGGGCATTTGCCAGAGCCCCTCTGTGCTTCTCCTGCACAGTGTACCGCCTGTGGACTTAACCCTCCTACTGTGTGAGAGTACATCAGGCAGAGGGGAAGGAGCCGAGGGAATAGGGTAAGGCCTGTTCCTGCACAGCCTGTGAAGATACAGCACTGAGGGGCTCTGATAATGGCCGTCAGAAACCAACTGCCTTATTAGCATAATTTTAAAAAGTTGATTTTGGAAGTAAGGATATCATAGATACCAAATATAAGAAGATTCCCAAAGTCACAGGGCCTGGATCCATACAAGTGACCCCATGTATGTATCTGATCACATGAATCACAGCAGCCTCCATGGACTCCCTATGCCTCCGTGCAGGCATGCTGTGATTTCATGTGATTAGATAGATGGGTTGACATTGCAAATGTAACAGGACCTTGGATGACATTACCCTGGTCACATGACATGAAGTGCTCGCTCTCAATGTACCACACAGCAGCAGCATGTCCTAGCAGCGTCATTTAGGGAACAGGCAGGTAGGGCAATGAAAGTAAAGTTTAATATGCAGTACTCGGTGTGATGGACTCACATCATGTGAGAGTAATATAAGTTAACTGATTTTTTTTTAACATTGCAGCAATGGAAAGTAACTCTTTAGGGATAAAGGCAACACTTTTAATTATAGTTTTTAATGAAGTATTTATTTTGGGTGGGTTAATTTAAATGGAAGGTTCTCACTATCATAGCGTCCATTATTAGCCAGGTCAATAATGTTAAATCATGTTTAGTAAAAGATCCCAATCACTAATAATGGACTACCTCAACTTTCGCCTTTTGTCATTATCAGGTCATCACAGAACGATGGAAACCTGATTGAAAAGAACACAATGTCCATCAACCCCCAATATATACTTTGATTCCCGAATATTTCATGCAACCACCACAAAAAGAATAAAATTTGCTGTAAAAGTCTTATTAAGGAAATGGTAATAATTACTACCCGCAATTGGGGGGTCGGTGGGCTGTGCCCTGCACCACCAGCGGCGCCTCCATTATCTATACAACCTTACATGTTTCCAAAGTATGTCACACAAGTTTTCTCCCTATAGCAAGCTCCTATTATCTGATAATCAGGATGTGAAAGTTCTCATTAAAAAGCTTTCAACAACAGGTAAAATAATACCGTACGGCAGCCTTCCCCCCACCCTTACGTTCTCCTATAGGAAGGTTTTCCATTGCTTTGTCTAACAGTTGGTGAGATATTAGCAAAGCTATGGTCCTCATCTAATAAATGTAAAAACAATCCCTACGCTCCTTTTCAAGGAAATGACTTCCACCCACCGGACACTCACATTTTCCAAAGCAAAATTTTTTTTTTTTTTTTTTAAACTACATGTTACGTTTTGACTACTAATTAACCTAATTCACAACACGGGACGATAATTGTCTCAGGTGGCAGAAAACGTTGGGCACTTGGCTCAAAACAAAGAAGGGGGGGGGGGTTGCAACTCAAGTTTTTAAGGCAGCCCACATACATGGACAAAACACTACCGGGCGGACGTATTGACAAGACTTTCACCAGTTATAGAGCTGAAGCGATATGTATCTGAGGTGATTTTTTTTTTGCATTTTGCGCCGCTCCATTTTTAATTCATGTTTTCAAGTACAGGATCCCTATAGAGTTTTGTGAATAATATACTTTACCTTTGGCGAATTTAATATGCCATGGAAGCGGCGCTGCCTTCTAAGACGTGCTCTCGATAGTGTACTTCAGCTTTTAGCTATTGTTACATTCAAAGAGCCCAACGGTGATGGTTTAAAAGCTTCTTGGGGGGACAGAAATGGGGAGATATTTGCATGAAAAAGAGCAATTTGGTTCCATTAATACTCTCAATAGCCAGGAACACAGCATTCCTGCTCAAAATTAGGCTAAAATATGGATTACTGTAGTAAAGCGGGTTACCACAATCAGTAATAAATTTACACTAGTTTTATGGGTAAAGTTGTGCAGTTAAGTTTCCTTTGTTTAGCACCGTCACACTAAATGTCCGTACAAAGTGCCTTTCAATCGAAGGAAAAAGAAAAATATAGCGAGACAAGAAGTTAGCGGGAATCATACTCGGTATAAATTGACAGAAGTGTCATGAGGTAGTGTGGAAAAAGCTGGACAGCAACAATGAAGTCTGCCAGCTAAATCGCCCTATAAATAGAAAAAGATTTAATTTTAGGGCAGATGCATGCAGATAAACAATATACTTTTTAATTGACCAATGCCCCTGGTATTAATCTAATATCAAAACCAAGTATGATAAACCAGAGCTGCTCACTCTTCGCTCCAGGCACGAGGCTGTGGTATCATCTTGTATTTGTTATCCGTGGCCTCCTTGCTTCTAAAATCAACTTTTAGAATTATGTTCATGAGCGTGAGGGGCTCCTGGGGGTTGTACCCCAAATTCACTCTCCTCCCTCAGCACTTCCCCCTCCCTCTGCCTGTTGTAACTCTAAGATGGCCATCACGGCAGAGCGGCAAAGAAAATGCCATATCTGAGAGAGATTAATATGGGCAAAAGAACAGACATTGGACAGATGAAGATTGGAAAGTGTTATGGACAGACGAATCCAAGTTTGATGTATAGGATGCCACAGAAGAACATTTGTGAGACATAGAACAACTGAAAAGATGCTGTAAACAGTCATTGTGCAACGCCATGCCATACCATGTGGATAGCGCTTTATTGGAGCCAATTTCATCCTACAACTAGACAATGACCCAAAGAACACCCTCAAATTATGCACGCGCTATTTAGGGATGATGCAGGCAGCTGGAATCTATCTGTAATGTAGGGGCCGCCCAGTCACAAGATCCCAACCCCATTGAGTGGGAGCAGCTTGACCGTATAGCGCGCAAAAAGTGCCAATAAAACCAATCCAACTTGTGGGAGGGGCTTATAGAAGCATGAGCGAAATTTCTCCAGATTACCTCAGCAAATTAACATCTAAGGCCAATGGTTTGCAATACACTAATTGCAGCAAAGTGGGCATTGTATGATGGAAGCAAAGTTTGATTGTTGAAATTATTATTTCAAATGAAAAAAATATATATATCTTAACAATTTTGTCAATGTCTGGACTATATTTATTTTTCATATCACAACTCGTATGAAAAATAAAAGTATGAGTTTCCATTGTAAAGCGCTACAGAATTCACCAAATTTCCCCAAAATGTTGCGCACCCATGGAATATAGGTCAGATGCTTATGAATAAGTTACACACGCACATCTATATATATACACATATGTGTAACAGAATGTTAAACAGCAAAAAGTGCCTTACAGTAAACACAGTTTTGTCTTAGAAGAACAAAAAAAAAAAAAACCATCACGACTTAGCGGCTGCAATTTAAATTATTCTAGCGTGTAACACTTTAATTGTATAAAACAAAGCTAGTGTCACCGGCACAAAAGAATTTCTTGTAAAGCAAGTCTGGAAAGTAATTTTAATGCTTCCACTGATGACTGATGAGTGATGAGCATTTTGTTCCAATTTATATACTTGCGCATCAGGAGCAACAGGTGGCTCGAAGGGAGGGAACGGGAATAAAAACGTTCTTTATTCCGCAATCTTCTTCGAAAATATAATAAGGAGTGAGAAGCAAAAATAAGGAAAAAAAAATCACTTTCTCTGGTGTGAAAATAAACATTTTTTTTTAAAATAAAAAGAAACAACACAACCCGGGCTCGATAATTGTGTCGACTGGGAATGAACACTGATAAGATGATGAGTTAATTTCTTACTTTGTAAACAAGTCTGGCTGGGTAGACAAGTCATTGATTCAGAGTGGGCCCAGAGTGTAGAGCGAGGGCTGATGTTACATAACATATACAGTCTGTAGAAATATAGATTACAACCACACAGTTATGTATATCATAGGCAAGTGACACAATAGAAAAAAAAGAAGTAGCGAGTAAGGAAGGTCCAGTTCAAACCTGCGTTCTTTGTCATGTCAAATTGGTCCCTGTCTCCATGCGGCTCACAATCTAATCAACCTACCAGTATGTTTTGGAGTGTTGGAGGAAATCGGAGTACCCGGAGGAAACTTACGCAAACACGGAGAGAACATACAAACTATTTGAAGATGTTGACTTGGGTGGGATTTGAACCCAGGACCCCAGCACTGCAAGGTAGAAGTGCTACTCACTCAGCCACATGCTGCAGATCATGTCTTTATAACAGTGCGCTCACGGTAGCCAAAAAAAGTCTATTGAAAACAACAGCCTTTTTAACGGACTTACCGTTACTATCGTTTTAGTGACGGAGCTTAATAATGAAGGTCCAAATTCAGATGTGAACTGAGCCTTAGCTGCTTGACTTTGGCAGAACCTATCCATTATATGACTCAAGTATAATGTTGGGGGGAATAGAAAGATTGAACATGTTGGATTTGAAGATGCCTGATACTATGTTTTAACAAACCAGAAGCTGCCACCAGAGGGGCCTAGTGACATTTTTGTGCGAACCTGCAACGAGGAACAGCAGTAGGTCCAAAATAAAAACAACTGTAGAGTCAGGTACATCTAGTGTGGAGCTGTAATACAGAAGTCTCAACACTACACACGTGTGTGGTCGGCCAGTGAATCCCGGACTGTGTGGTGACTGGATATCCTAGACAATCCACAGTGTGGAGAACATAGTTCCAAGCACCATAGATGTACGCTAGGAGTCCCTGCTTAATGATTACTATTCAGTCCTGCTATTCTATGGCAGAAGGGTGTCCCATTCTCAGCACCATGTTCAGCTACCATATGGCGCAGGATTCACAGGCTGACTACGATTGTCTGAGAATGAAACGAGCAAGGTAATGTAGAGAGGAAGGCACTCACCAAAATCCAGTAAAAAGGATCATTCTTCTTTATTGAACATATAGGGATACTCACAAAATATCGGACAGGCAAGGGAGGGAGTGGAGAGTGATGCTACATAAAGGCAACGGCCGTTTCGCGCAGCCTGCGCTTCTTCCGGCCTCCGTGCAACTACGATTGTCTGTTTAAACTCTTATGTTGTGGACCGGGAGACCCGTCTATTATCAGATGAGGTTCTGTTCACATCATGTACAACACCAAAAGGACAATTTACACTACCACCAAGTGAAAACTGCAAACGTGCAGGATCTATTCTGATATAGTTGAGCTTATCCCACCATCGGATATTGTGTGTGTAGTAGATGTTGAAAAAATGGTCTAGTGTGAGGACCTAAGTGGCACACGGCTATAGTGACAGCAAGTCTTGTTGGGTGTTCTTGGTCCTATCAAAAATGGAAGGGCGACCGATGAGCTAGCGACAGAGTCTTGCAAGGATCACGGACTAAAAAAGAGTTATTGCTGCCATAATAAAAATGATGCCAGATACCATACAACGTGTATGACATCTACCAGACTATGGAGCTGCATAGCCATGTAACACACAAGGTATGAATACATTGACATCAGCATGTAACAAAATGGTAGATATAAGAATTATCTAAGTGGAATGTTTTATCCGAGACATAAACTTCCCTCCATTTATGGTCTGAGTGTTTTCTATTCATTGGTCCTTGGTGACAAGATTCGCTATACACCCTTGAAATGGTCCACATAACATCCAGAGCAATTCCATCCGCTTTGTCCAGTGTCTACATAAGCTTCGCGGACCATTTCATAGCAATTGACTTTGCTTCCTTGCAAAAGTAATAAGCTTTGAAAATGTAAAAGGAATAATAAAAAAAACAAACACACACAAAAATTATAGGTTAAAAAAAAAAAACACTATCACATACACACATAACACTCCTGGCTACAAGACCAGAGAATAATTCATGAAGGTTTTGAATAAGATTCTGACAAATGCATGTAAAATTGAAAAGATCTCATTCCTGATATAGACAGAGAAATGACCACAGAGACAGATCTGAAATTATCTGCAGTAAATACATTTTTCATAAACTGCCCTAAAAGGCAAATGGGCCGAGTTATTTCTATTTGGGATGCAACAAAAGCAATTTACATAGGAAAGAGAGAGAAAGTTGACAAATCAATTCTGCTCGGAGATGTTTCTCCGGACTTGTCATTCCACGCAGCTCGGAGAAGATTTTATCCCAAAAAAAAACTGTTATGCACTTTACTTAAAAAAAAAAAAAAAATTCCAATGAAAGGAATAAAAGATCTTCACGTTAATTTATAGTGCTATTACTGGAGCTCTCTTTCTTAAAGAGTACTACAAACTTTATAAAACCCGGTTGTGGTGGATGGCACTCGGGAGCCAGAAGAATTACCCAATGCAAATGATTCGCGCAGATAAATGAACGCTTGTCTAAACATGGTAATGACTTTGCCTGAGCAGTTTAAAGTGTACAAAGCACTTGACAAAAGCACACACGGGCACGAGGGGGAGGGAGCAGTCGCTTTGTCACACTATGCTGATGAAAAGGATGGCACACAAGAGACAGCAGATGAAAAGGCCGCTTTGGTGAAAAGAGATGCCAAGTTCACGACAAATCGGGAAAATATCAAGTGACGCAGGAGGGGAGGCGAGCACAAGCTACTTGAAGTAATGGCTGAGAGGGTGTAGTGATAAGGCAACATACAGTCAAGACGTCCTAGTTACACTATCCGAAAAAAGTAAATATTCCCGCATCAATGAGACAGTAAAAGTAGAGTAAAAGAAAAAAGATCTTTCAATAAGAAGGTTTTCCAGGTCACTTAGCTTTCATATTGCCACGTACCTGACAATCCGCTACAAGACTGTAGGATAGGGACCAGTATTGATGCCCTATAAATGGTACCCAGCACAGCGCCCCATTGTGTTACAGCACAGCCCGATTCACTTGAATGGGACAGAGCTGCATAGAGACCATGGGACAAATGGATATGGCATGACTGGCACTGTATATCAGTGATGTGGCTTAAATCAGATCACCATCAATCAGAATATGGTTTCCTTTCTTAGAGTATAACTACACGTTTGAAGCATTTTTTTTTGGTTTATTTCAGAAATAAACATGGCAGGAGTCAACTTTGTAATATTCACCATAAAGATAAAATGTAATTTTTTTTGCTCCTTTCTTCTCCTGTAGTGAGCGGTGTTTCTGAAGTCCATAGCTAATCTTTCAACTGCATAATAGGTTGGATACATTTCGTGTGCTCCTTGTGAGTGTCCGACTACTTGAAGGGCTTTGGGGTAGGGGAACCTATAGGGCCATGTGACTCCTGTATTTTCTGGTGATGTAAAGACCCATGGAAGCCATTTGTCTACTTGGCTTCTCTGTAAGGCCTTTTTTTTTTTACTGTGTTTTTAAATGATAAGCTATTTCCGCTTAAGGTTTTTTGGCTGAAAATTTAAAGAGAACCATGTTTAGAGCACTGGACTCCAGGAGTATCACAAGATGTTGGTTACTCTAAAACTCTAATGTCAGGTTTCCTAAAGTATAAAACTTTGACATAAGACCTGTTTCCTATTCTTTTTCTATTATTTGTAGTAAATTAAACCAACGATGGGTTTTACTAAACATCTTTATGTTTCAAATGAAGATGATTACTTGCTACACAACAACAATGCGCCCCCCGTCCTCTTATACATACAGTAGATACACAACTAATACCTAGCCAACAAGGTGGATCCTGCTGAGAAAATGTAGCTAGTTCCATCTGCAAACAGCATGGTGCGGGCTTCTATTATTCTACCAATTGGGGGCTGCCCTTTACGATCTACCAACAATGCGGCAATGGCACGATATAAGGTTTTCTACACATTTGGTTAGGAACATGCCATAGCATTCTGTCTCTATACAACGCTATGGCATGTTCCTTACCAAATGTGTAGAAAATTAAAGGGCTCTGATCTATGAATGATGTTGACCTGTGGCAGAGTAGTCATGTGTGGAACACTTGGTAACACTTGAAAAAAATTAATACATCTCGACAGAAGGTAAAAATTTACCAGTTGACTACAGCAGATACTGAGGCAAAGGGAAACTAGGCATGTAAGGTCCTAGAGATCTTTAGTAGAAGTGTATTTCTCTCTCCCTTTACGTAAGTTTATGGTGGAGCTGGGAGAAAAAAAAAACATTCAAAATAGGAGGTTTTTTTTTTTAGTTTTTAGCTTCTCTGAACTGGAGAATTCTATCAGATATCTATCGAAGATCAGGGTAAACCGTGACCTCGAACTTTTGGACAGGTGGACATCGGTGGGTGAGCACTGCCCATGTTCACAGGAAATGATTGGCCATGCTCTAAACAACAGGATACATGGAGATATTTTTCAGTGATACAAGTTTTAAGGTCCCCAACCCATAGATGGCAAAAAAAACCCTAAAACATTGCTGCTATTTTTCATGTCAAATATCCAATATCAACTACGTATTTGTGATGCATTAAGGTAGGAGTTTAAACATTCTGCTCACGATCTAAAACAAAAAAATTCTGAAAAATATTTTCTTCAAACTCTTTAGTCATGATACAGAAGAGAAAGTTTTTGTCTTTTGCCATCAAGGTGTAACATTAATCTAAAAGCAAAACTTAAAAAACAACTGTCGGTGTGATTAGAGGCGAGCCGCTACGTGGAGGGCAAAGATACAATAAGATTAAAACCGTATAAAGTAGACTTTTAGACCAAAAGCAGTTTAAAATAAAATAAGAAAAAAAAAAACATATCAAAAACTCTAGGGACACACGGGCTGCAAAAAACTACTAGGAAATAGCAAACCTCTCACAGCCGGCACTGTCACTTTCTAGTCTTTAAACAAAAGCAGAGACACAAAGGAAGTTTTGAGAAAGAGCATCGTCAAGACCTCCAAAAGATCACTCAGACAATAATGCCAATAGCCGAGAGGAGCAGGAAGATCAATGTAAGGCCAAAGAGAAGTGCGGGGTAACACTTCAAATAACTAAACGTAGCAAGACTCCTCTATTCCTGCTATCAAAGATGCGACTAACAGCATAAGGTGAAGCAAACAATCAATGCTCTTGGTAAATGTATGGCCTTAGGTGTGGGAGCTAACAACACATAAAAGATATTTGTCATGATTTTGGTTATATATAAAAAAAAAAAAAAAAAAAGACAATATATAAAAACAAAAATTCTGAAAAATTTAAGTCATTAAAAGTGTTTTTGCAACATGAAATAACAATTGAGAACTAAAACCAATAGTCCATGGTGAAGAATGTCCATAATTTTTTTTAACAATTGAGTAAGGGGTGGGGGAGGGGGGGACTGCATGGTTATTGCATCAAAAACTAATGTGTATATCATGTAAATCCGGACTTGAAGGGAACCTGTCACTGACTGCTATTGTTTATCCTGGACAGATGCTTAAAGGAAACCTACCACTTAGTATGGCAGGGGTAAGCTGTAAGTACCGAGCACCAGCTCAGGGTGAGCTGGTGCCGGTACTTACTTTCGTTAGTGTTAAAACCGCGGTATCGCGGTTTTAACACTTTTTAAACTTTAGGGCAGAAGACACTTCGGCGCTGCGTGCGCACGATCGTGCGCGCGCCTCCATAGGAAATAGCGGAGATGTTGCGCGCGCACGGTCGCGCGCAGCGCCGAAGCCCCTTCTGCCCTAAAGTTTTAAAAGTGTTAAAACCGCGATATTCATTTGCTCCTTTTGTACTTTCGGTTGAGAGTTAAGTCCAGACACTGTGTGGTACTGGTAGTGTGACCTTTGACTCCTGGTCAAGTTTCTGCTGAGTAAGAGACAACTGGAAGCCATTTGTCTACTTGTTTCTCTGTAGGAAGGCCTTTTTTTTTTACTGTTTTTTAAATTATAAGCCTATTCTCTGTTTTTTGGCTGAAAATTTAAAGAGAACCATGTTTAGAGGCACTGATCCAGGGATCACAAGATGTTTGGTTACTCCGGTCCTAACCCTCGTTCCGGTTTCCTAAGCTAAGACAGTTGACTAAACTTTTTCCTATTCTTTTTCTATTATTTGTAGTAAATTAAACAACGATGGTTTTTTAACTAACATCTTTATGTTCAAATGAATAGGAATGACCTTGCTACAACAACACCATGCGCCCCCCGTCCTCTTATCTATACAGTCGATACCAACAATACCTAGCCAACAGGTTGGCCTGCTGAGAAGATTTAGCCTCGTTCCATCTGCAACACATGGTGCGGGCTTCTATTATTCTAACCTAAGTTCATGGGGGCGCCCTTTCGATCTAGCCAACAATGCGGCAATGCACTTATAAGGTTTTCTACTCACATTTTGGGTTAGGAACATGCCATGCATTCTGTCTCTATACAACCTATGGCATGTTCCTTACCAAATGTGTAGAAAATAAAGGGCTCTGATCTATGAATGATTTGACCTGTGGCAGAGTAGTCATTGTGGAGACCTTGGTAACACTTGAAAAAAATTAATACCATCTCGACAGAAGGTAAAAATTTACTAGTTGACTACAGCAGATACTGGGGCAAAGGGAAACTAGGCATGTAAGGTCCTAGAGATCTTTAGTAGAAGTGCATTCTCTCTCTCCCTTTCCGTAAGTTTATGGTGGAGCTGGGGGAAAAAAAACATTCAAATAGGAGGTTTTTTTTTTTTAGTTTTTAAGCTTCTCTGAACTGGAGATTCCATCAGATATCTCATCGAAGATCAGGGTAAACCGTGAACCTCGACTTTTGGACAGGTGACATCGTGGGGTGAGCACTGCCCATATGTTCACAGAGAATGATTGGCCATGCTCTAAACAACAAGATACATGGGAATATTTTTCAGTGATACAAGTTTAAGGTCCCCAACCCATTGATGTGCAAAAAAAACCCCTAAACATTGCTGCTATTTTCCGTGTCTAATCCATATCAACTACGTATTTGGTTGGCATATAGGTAGAGTTTAAATAACTCTGCGTCAACGATCTAAACAAAAAAATTCTGAAAAATATTTTCTTCAACTCTTTAGTCATGATACAGAAGAGAAAGTTTTTGTCTTTGTGCCATCAAGGTGTAACATTATCTAAAAGCAAACTTAAAAAACAACTGTCGTGTGGATTTAGGCGAGCCGCTACGGGAGGGCAAGATACAATAGAGAATAAAACCGTATAAAGTAGACTTTAGACCAAAGCAGTTTAAAATAAAATAAGAAAAAAAAAACATATCAAAAACTCTAGGACAACACGGCTGCAAAAAACTACTAGGAAATAGCAAACCTCTCACAGCCGGCACTGTCACTTTCTATCTTTAAACAAAGCAGAGACACAAAGGAGTTTTTGAGAAAGAGCATGCGTCAAGGACCAAAGGGGGAGGTCGCAAATACTCAGACAATATGCCAATACCGAAGGACAGTAAGAATCAGTAGGCCAAAGAGAAGTGCGGGGTAACACTTCAAATAACTAAACGTAGCAAGACTCCTCTATTCCTGCTATCAAAGATGCGACTAACAGCATAAGTTGAAGCAAACAATCAATGCTCTGGTAAATTATGGCCTTAGGTGTGGGAGCTAAAAGACACATAAAAAGATATTTGTCATGAATTTTGGTTAGTATAAAAAAAAAAAAAAAAAAAAAGACAATATATAAAAACAAAATTCTGAAAAATTTAAGTCATTAAAAGTTGTTTGCAACATGAATAACCAATTGAGAACTAAAACCAATAGTCCAATGGTGAAGAATGTCCATAATTTTTTTTAACAATTGAGTAAGGGGGGGGGAGGGGGGAGACTGCAATGGTTATTGCATCAAAAACTAATGTTAATCATGTAAATCCGGACTTGAAGGGAACCTGTCACTGACTGCTATTGTTTATCCGTGGAAAGATGCTTAAAGGAACCTACCACTTAGTATGGCAGGTAAGCTGTAGTACCGAGCACCAGCTCAGGGTGAGCTGGTGCCGGTACTTACTTTCGTTGTGTTAAAAAAAACCGCGTATCGCGGTTTTAAACACTTTTTAAACTTTAGTGGCAGAAGACACTTCGGCGCTGCGTGCGCACGATCGTCGCGCGCCTCCATGGAAATAGCGGAGATGTTGCGCGCGCACGGTCGCGCACAGCGCCGAAGCCCCTTCTGCCCTAAAGTTTAAAAAGTGTTAAAACCGCGATACCGCGGTTTTAACACTACGAAAGTAAGTACCGGGCACCAGCTCACCCTGAGCTGGTGCTCGGTACTTACAGCTTACCCCTGCCATACTAAGTGGTAGTGTCCTTTAAGTACAGTATATCCAATATGTTTTTTTTAAATGTCTATGTTATATGACACTTGAAATAAAGTATGTGAGAGCCAAAGAAAAATTTCAAACGACAACTTCTGTCTCTCTATAATTAAAAAAAAAAAAAAAAAAACATTGTCTGGCGAGGCTCTTTGGCACCTGCATGGTCATGCAAGATAAGCCGGCTTCACTGTTCATGTGCCACAGGTACGGCACCTGCACAAGAAGCTCGGTTAATAGATATTTTCTTGTGACAACACAAACTGAAGCCATCTTCAAGAATTTATGCAGTAAAAAATAGAAATTTCTGCCATTTTTGTTTCTTTAAAAAAAAAAAAAAAAACTTTTAAATAAAGTTCTATCAACTACAATAATTTAAAAAAAAAAATGTTTTCCCGGCCAATAACTTAGAGGAGGGGGTGTAATCTGATGACACCTCCGACATGTCTGCCGTTTTTATTGGTAGGCCTTTATGTTCGGAGACCCAGAGAGGTCCCTTCAGCCATCACTACTTTGCAGGGCTCTTCCTGGATACACATGAACAGAGCAACCTATGTGTTGCACTAGGCTAACTGACTAGAGTGTAGAGACTATTATGCTTAGAGGAAATCTACCACCAGGATGAAGGACTGTAAACCAAGCACACAGACATACCAGTATGTTCCCCCTCTGACAGGATCCACTCTTATTTTTGCTTCTTCCTCATTTCTATGAAAACAAGGCTTTAAAATGTACGCAAATGAACTCTAGGGGCTCGGGATAAATTAACAGCTATGGCTAATTTTTTGTAAAAATCAGGGCATAAGATGCTAAAAGAAGAGCAGATCCTGCCAGAGGGGGCACACACCTGCATGTAAGTGTGCTTGGTTTACAATCCTTCATCCTGGTGGTAGAATTCTTTTAAATTACACATGAAATGATGGTGGATTCTGCTGACCATGTTGCATTCAATGAGTTAGGGGGATCCACTACTGACCCTATTGTGGAAGACTAAAGTCGGAGATGTTAGATTTGGACAAGCCCAATCCTACCGTTCTGCAGGAAGTCCCAGCAGATTGTATATGATCTTATTATCAATTTCTGTCCGTATGCAGCCACATCAGGACGAGCTGAGGCTGAAAACATCCAAAAAAATGTATTGACTCCCCTATGATCACAACTTTATTTAACGTAGCTTTAGGTCTCAAACGTTACTGCGGAGGATGGCGTCAGGTTTAAGCTTTCGCAGTCCTCCATCCACATCTGCTTGACTCCTACAAGAAAAGTCAGATCTCAGCAGTCTCACCAGTCCCTCCATTGAGACATTACAGGTGACAAGCAGAATGGCCTGCGAGAGCTTAAACATTTGGACACTAAATCACTTACAGGCTCTTGTATGGGAAAAACCGTTTAGGCTCTACTGGTGTCCTAATAAATGTCAACTACCCCACCAAGAAGAAATTATGCAGATGACTGCACTACACTGCAACGACTGAAGCTGAGCCCATCCATCACAAACGCAACTTACAAGGCATGAAAACGTGAAGGAAATAACGGAGCAGCGTGTGTGGGCAAACGGCCGGGTGGGAAGATGCTGGGATGCAGAGATTTGGGTGAAAAATGTCAAAATCTGGAACTCTAAAAACATCATGCAATTATCCTACAAAATGTTTCCCTGTTGCATATGCGGCTTCCCAAATCATAGAACACAGGTGACTTTTCTTGGATTCGGCATAACTTGGTTTGGCACTAAGGGAAGAGTCACTTTGAGAGGCTCTAGGGCAGGGGTCAGGAACCTTTTTGGCTGAGAGAGCCATGAACGCCACACATTTTAAAATGTTATTCTGTAAGAGCCGTACAATATGCACATGCCCCCCAGTAGATAGGTAGTCCCAGTGTCACAGGTGCCCCTGCAATCTACATTTCGGAACGTAGGCACACCCGTGCCCCTGTCTGTGGTGGTGCCCCTTTCCGAGATCACTCGCCTCTCCACGTTCCTGCTCCTGGCCCGGCTGGCCAGCGCGTGCGCGCCAGCACTTGCTTATTTTTTAAGGCCCATTGCGACGCTGATTGGCGCTACCCAGTTCCCGGGTTCCTGTAAAGAGCGGCTTCATGCCTTTGAGGAAGTTTTCCACAGTGTTTACTTCCCAAGTGTTGATCTCCCGTTGTGAACCCGGACCTGTTCCTGATTCTGCTCCTTCGCTGCCAGCCCTGACCTCTTGCTCCGTACCCGACCTTGCATCATTCCCGTCTGCCTTGACCGTCTGCCTGTTCCTGACCACGAGATTGCCTAATGATACTGTACCTTGACCTTGGCTGCCACCGTGGACATTCGTGGATTCCGGTCCCAGGTGTCTGCTTACATCATCGTCTGCGGCGGTCCAGGGGGTTCACTACTCCAAATCCCGCCACCCGCCACATGCCTCCCTGCAGCCAGCTCCTCATCGCTTCCACGCTCTTCTCTTTGACCCAGGCTAGGGCGATGGTGGCGATGGCACCAGGGTCATACAAAGGACGTAGGCAGATGTAACATCCCTGCCTGGGTCCAGTGATCAGTCTAAGAGACACCCAGCAACCATCACTATTTATTAAAGATCTGCCTGGGAGCCAGATGCAGCCTACAGAAGAGCCATATCTGGCTCCCGAGCCAAAGGTTCCCTACCCCTGCTCTAAGGGAAGAGTCTCTTTGAGAGGCTCTCTAAGGGAAGAGTCACTTCAGACAATTAATAACAGCATTAGAATAGCTATGAAATTGGAGCTATAGGTAGTGGTGAATTCGAGGTGCAGATAAAGATCAAATTTCTGACCATGTCTTTAACCGCCTATTTTCGGATATGTAGCTCACAGAACCAAAACCAAAAATGCCTTGAAGGACAAGATTCTGACCTTTCATGATCCGACAATCACTATAAAACAAAAATTATCGGCATGACTTCAACACTAAAGTTTTCCAATAACATAGTAAAGGGTGAAAGAGTCCCTTTAAAGCAGAATTTCTTATACTGTATTGAAAAAAAAAAAAACAATGCAAATGATAAAGATCTGCAACTTTTCTGCAGATAAATATCTCACGTTTATGTCCACATTTACGCTAGAATGAGTGATTCCTATCAGAAAATTGGTTTACAGAGGAATGGTCCAACAAGAGATTATGACAAAGTGTAATTTCTTATCAATAGTTGTGACTGGATTCCATATACCTGGTAGATACCGGTTGTCCTTCCTTGCTGTCCTCCTCTTCCCTAGGTGCGTGTTGTGCCCACTGAATACCCCTAGGAGTGTTGTATGCCTATGACAGATCTATGGTGCACTTTTGAGTAACTATTTGCACTATGGAACTTGCAAATACTGGACATGTTGTATTCCTTTATTGCAGGTATTTTTGTCTTTTTATTATTTTTGCCTCAGAGAGATATAATTATTGCCTAGGATAAGCCTTATGTCTAGGTTCTACGGATTTGCCATCTGTTTTACACATGTGATATTGTATTCGCTGTTCAGTGATTCTTGTATGGTATTTTATTGGCTAATAAAAACCTTTTGAAGTTAAAGGAAACCTGTCACCAGGAATGTGAGGGGTTCCAGTAGCCTATGCTGTGGTAATTTTAATAAATAATCATTTCAGTACTTTATAAATTTTTATTTCACATTACCTGTGAGTAGTGTGTGGTAAGTCTCAGGTGGTGCAGCAGCCTTTAGGTGCTTGTGTCTCAGTCTCCTCATTCATTCTCTCTCTACTCCACACCATTCCCCTCCCCTTCCTGCTCAGTGCACATGGCAGCTGGATGAGTGTGGAGAAGAGCAGACAGACACAGGCACACACAGGCTGCAGCATCCCCCTCCCCAAGACTTAGGGTACATTCCGTCATGCGGGCATACCGCCGTGTGCTGGAGAGGAGGAGGTGGTGACCCCTCCTCCCTCCATAGAGAATAGCGGCGCATGACCGCACACACGCCGAAAGATAGAGCATGCTCTATCTTTTTGCGGTGTGCGGCCCGGATCGGTGCCGCGCCGCTATTACCGTCTATGGGGACGTAAATGTGGCCGCAAATTTGTGGCCGCATGTACTTCCCCGCAGACGGCAATGTGAATGAGCCCTTATCATACACTGATGGCAGGGAGCCAAATGATGTGAAAAAAGTTTGATGAACTGCTGAAATGATATTGAAAGCTGACAAAAGCTGTTTTAAAATTGGCATTGCATAGACCAGTGATGGCGAACCTTTTAGAGACCAAGTGCCCAAACTACAACCAAGTCCCACTTATTTATCACAAAGTGCCAACGCAGAAATTTAATTTGTGATTTATACTCCCTGTTCTGACACAGCACAACAATTAAGCAGAAGCTAAAAGAAATTTGGAGGATCATTGTAGCTTCCCTCCAGGGTCCCATAAACAGGAAGAATTGTCAGGGCCGGAGCAGGAGCTACATAATGGTATTACAGATCTGTTCACACCTTCCAACTCCTCCAGTAGTTAATATGTGCCAAAAACTACTTTCTGATGAGACCGGCTATCGCCCTCTATCAGTAAATCCTATGGAGAAATTCTCCAAGGAACTCAAAAAACATCTTGATAGGGCTTTGTACAATCATCTCATCAGTGATCAAGAACATAGTTTTTTATTCCCGAAGTTTCCCACTACGGCAACGTTTTATGGTCTTCCCAAAGTCCATAAAGGCTATCCCCCCCTCAAAGGACGACCCATCGTCTCGGGGGTGAATAGCCTTACACAGAATATCAGTATCTATGTGGACCGTATCTTGAGACCCTTTGTTACGAGTTTGCCCTCATACGTACGAGATACCACGGACGTCCTCAAACATCTTGAAGGGGTAGTCCTGGAGGAAAATACATACCTCGCCAGTTTGGACGTAGAGGCTCTCTCTCTCACAACAAGGGTCTAGAGGCGGTGGAGGCCTTTCTGAGTACGAGGGGTACTCAATTTTCCAACCACAATCGCTTTGTGGTGGAACTTCTCAGATTGATATAATATTCCAAGATATGACCATGTTCTTTACTTGCTTACGCCTGTCCTAAACGGTTATGTTTCTGGAGGTTTTAATTGCTTACCAATAACCATCCAAAAATTGTAAGAGGGGCCATTTATCAATGCTGGCGTCTTCGAAATTGTCCCCTCATCACAGGCTTGATAAAGTTAAGCTTTTCTAATTGTTATTTATTTTTTTTATTCTATATCCATGATTATTTTAAAATAAATAAAAAAAAAAAAAAAAAAAAAAAAAAAAAAATCCGGAAAACCAATTCTACATGTTTCCCATAAGCCACATGCTCAGTGAAAAAAAACAAGAGGAATTTTTTTTGTATGTTTCTGGGGTCTCTCCAGTTTTAATAGTTTTTAATCTCGGGGGTTATCCAGTCCTTTGTCTGCTCTGGAGGTCTGCATATTATGGTCTCTTTGACTGTAGTATTTGGTTTCTGGGGTGGGATTATTGTGTCCTGGGCGTTTTCTGATTTCTCGTTGGCACTTTGTGCTTATACTCTGGTTTATGTGCATCTAGGGTGCTGTTTACGATGTGGCCCTTAAAATTGAGCGTATGACATACTGCCCATAGACCAAATTAATGTGCTCACCCCTGCCTAAATCCTTATATCAGGAATAGACAGATATTTAAAAGGAAATTTCAAACGTTTATAATTACTGAATCAGTCCTTTTTACTTCTAATACCCAAATTTGTCACCGATTGACTCCACAGTCCGTTTAGGGGCCCAGCCAAGAATATTGGCTTATTAACCTTACCGTTACATGCCCATCTGGCATGAAATGGGACCTCCCATCATTCAGAGAACCGGGTGCCCGCCCCCCCCCCCACCGTTTTCATTAGTGGGTGAAGCAAGCAGGAAGGACCAGAATGTCCCCTTTGGCTCCATTAAATTGTACGATTGGTGACCGGGAAATTAGTGATCAACCAGAGCTCTGCAATCTCCCGCACTCTCATAGTGTCCTTGAGTACCAAAGACCCGAGTGTGTTGCTTGGTAATTTCTCTGAGACTGCCATACAAGTGACTGGAGTGGCAGGCAAAATATTTCAACCTTTTTTCCTCCACCAATTAGTGAGACAGGACCCCCAGTTCTTGATATCATTGGGGGACCCACCGCAACTGAATCCTTAACGATTGGGTGTTATCCTCGTTCTAGGGCCAACTTTATAATTTGGTCCAACCTTTAAAACATAAAATTGGATTTATTATAGTCCAATTTTCACTTGGCTATAAATAGTGAATACCAAGAGTAATGATCTGTCCACCCAAAGATCTAGATATCCTCTTGTTGCCTCTCACATTAGTATCCATGTTGACTCCTCGGATTTCTGCCATCTTTGAATGTACACCAGCCCGGATTTGTTTTATTAGTCCTCGCTTTCAATTTTCATAGGAATTATCCGAGTCTCTCTTGTGAGTAAAGATCAAGTAACCAGCAGAACCTGTCCGTAAATCAGAGAGCGCAGCTTTCATAGAGTTTAAAAAAATAAAAACCAACTTTCATTATTTCAAACATTCCTGGGTTTTTCGTTCGTCCGTGGCAGCCTCTCCTCTCTCACCTAAATCTTACTTAATCTTCTGCTCCTCTAACAGGAGAACCCTAAATTGCACTTTAAGATGAAAGGCCATAATGCTGCCACCTATCTAGCGTAGGGCGACCACAAATTCATTTTTTTTCAGGAACAACCACATCTGTGGATAATTTAATGGTAGGAGTACACCTATGATTAGCTAATGCAAAGGTTAATTAACATTCTTTCAAGGATTTCTTTTCCAATAAGCACGGGCATACATGTGAGCGGAAATAGAACACAGCACATATACAATTGTGTAAGCGCGGTAACCCAGCATTTCTACATACAGATCGTTTTTCCGTAATCGTTATGTGTTTTAGGGGTGACTGTCCGCCACTGGGGGGGATCTAGCTTACAGCTTTTCCTGTCTATCCAATGGGCTTTCATCTCCACAACCAATGAATTTAAAAAAAAAAACAGAGATTCGGCCATAATAGACATTGAGCAATGACCCGAAATCAAACTGTAGAGTTCTACTTTATAAACTCAAATATAATTAACATCTATTATTGGTATAATTCCTTCCGTAAACGAGAATGGAGCAAGCGATTTAGCTAATAAACTTTAGGGATATGTAGGACTTTTGCTCACTAAATTCAAAACTACCGTAAAATTCCCACTCACACCATTTCTCCACTTACAGGTTCTCTCTACCTACTTGAAACTCATTCTGTACAAACTTTGTATTTTGGGAAGACGTACTCAGCATTTTCATATTGAAAAAAAAAAAAACCCCTATACCTGCACATAGTTTATGCGATTTCATGCAATGTGTGTTAAAGGAAACCAGCCTGATAACCGGGGCACTAACTCATTACATCCAAGCACTGTGACACGTAAATCTTGTATTTTGGTGGTGGGGGTTTTATCCATGGCCTCCTTCCTTCTAAAATCAACTTTTAAAAATATTTTAATGATCATGTTATGGGGGGCATTTGCCAGAGCCCCTCTGTGCTTCTTCCTGCACCGTGTAACCACCTTACCGCCTGTGGGACTTATTAACCCTCCTACTGTGTGAGAGTACAATCAGGCCGAGGGAAGGACCGAGGGAATAGGGTAAGGCTGTTCCTGCCAGCCTGTGAAGATCATCACTGAGGGGCTCTGATAAATGGCCGTCAGAACCAACTGCCTTATTAGCATAATTTTAAAAGTTGATTTTGGAAGTAAGGAATATCTAGATAACCAAAATATAAGAATGATTCCTCCCAACGTCCACAGGGAGGGCCTGGACCATACAATGACCCCATGTATGTATCTTATCACATGAATCACAGCAGCCTCCCATGACTCCCCTATGCCCTCCGTGCAGGCATGCTGTGGATTTCATGTGGATTAGATAGATGGGTTGGGGGGAAAAAAACATTGCAAATGTAACAGGACCGGTTGGACGACAATTACCCCTGGTCCATGACATGAAGTGCTCGCTCTCGAATGTACACACAGCAGCAGCATGTCCCTAGCCCCAGCGTCATTTCAGTGAACATGCAGGTAGGGCATAAATTAAAGTTTAATATCAGGTACTTCGGTGTGATGGACTCACATCATGTGAGAGTAATATAAGTTAACTGATTTTTTTTTACATTAGCATCAATGAAAGTAACTCTTTAGTGATAACGGCAACACTTTTAATTATAGTTTTTTATGAATATTTATTTTGGGTGGGTTTTCATTTAATGGAAGGTTCTCCACTATCAGAGAGCGTCCCTTATTAATCCAGGTCAATAATGTTAAATCATGTTTTGTAAAAGATCCCAATCACTAAAAGGACTACCTCAAGTTTCGCCTTTTGTCATTATATCAAGTCATCACAGAACGATGGAACCTATTGAAGAACACAATGTCCCATCAACCCCCATATATACTTTGATTCCCGAATATTTCATGCCAACCACCACAAAAAGCTGAAATTTGCTGTAAAAGAAGGTCCTTATTAAGGAAATGGTAATAATTACTACCCGCATTGGGGGGTCGGTGTGGCTGTGCCCTTCACCACCAGCGGCCCATTATCTATACACCTTACATGTTTCCACAGTATTGTCACAACAAGTTTCTCTATAGCAAGCTCCTATTATCTGATAACCGGATGTGAAAGTTCTCATTAAAAATCTTTCAACAACAGGTAAATAATACCGTACGGCAGCCTCCCCCCACCCTACGTTCCCCCTATAGGAAGGTTTTCCATTGCTTTGTCTACCAGTTGGTGAGATATTTAGCAAAGCTATGGTCCTCATCTAATAAATGTAAAAAACCATCCTACGCTTCTTTTCAAGGAATGATTCCACCACCGGTACACTCACATTTTTTCCAAAGCAATTTTTTTTTTTTTTTTTTTAAACTACATGTTAAGCGTTTTGACTACTAATTAACCTCATTCACAAACGGGACGATATTGTCTCAGGTGGCAGAAACATTGGGCCGTTGCTCAACAAAAAGGGGGGGGGGGGGGGGTTGAAACTCAGTTTTTAAGGCAGCCACATACTGAACAACACACTACGGGACTACCGGGCGGACGGATTTACAAGACTTTCATTTCATCACCATTAATAGAGCTGAAGCGAATGTATCTGAGGTGATTTTTTTTTTTGCATTTTGCCGCCGCTCCATTTTTCATTCATGTTTTTCAGTACAGGATCCCTATAGAGTTTTGTGAAGAATATACTTTACCTTGTTTGGGCGAATTAATATCCATGGAACGGCGCTGCCCGTCTAAGAAGACGGTGCTCTCGATAGTGGTACTTCACTTTTTCTATTGTTACATTCAAAGAGCCCAACGTGATTGGTTTAAAAGCTTCTTGGGGGGACAGAACTTGGGAGATATTTTGCATGAAAAAAGCAATTTGGTTCGCATTACTACTCTCAAATAGCCAGGAACACAGCTTCCTGCTCAAATTAGGCTAAAATATGGTTATCTGGCTTCAAGCGGGTTACCACAATCCAGTAATACATTTACACTACACTAGTTTTTATGGGTAAAGTTGTGCAGTTAATTTTCCTTGGTACGGAATTTAGTGTGACTAGTGCTAAACCAAGTGCCTTTCAATCGAAGGAAAAAGCCCAATACGCTAGACAAGACTTTCGGGAATCCTACTCGGTATAAATTGACAAGTGTCATGCGGTAGTGTGGAAAAAGCTGGCAGGCAACAATAAGTCTGCCACTAAAATCACACCCTATAATAAAAAAGATTTATTTTCAGGGCAGATGCAATGCCCGATAAACAATATCTTTTTAATGGGACCAATTCCCCAGGTATCAATCTAATTCAAACCAGTATATAAACCAGAGACGCTCACTGCTTCCGTCTTTCGCTCCATGCAACGAGGCTGTGGTAATCTCTTGTATTTTGTTATCCGGGCCGCCTGCTTCTAAATCAACTTTTAGACTTTATGTTTCATGAGCGTGAGGGCTCCGGGGGTTGTACCCCAATTCACACTCTCCTCCCTCAGCACTTTCCCCCCTCCCTCTGCCTGTTGTAACTCTACATGGCCATCACGGCAGAGCGGCAAGAAAATGCATACTCTGAAGAGATTAATTGGGCAAAAGAACCGACATTGGACAATGAAGATTGAAAGTGGTTATGGACAGCGAATCCAAGTTTGATGTATAGTAATGCCACAGAAGAACCTTTGGTGAGACTAGAACAACTGCAAATATGCTGTAAACAGTCATTGTGCAACGCCATGCCATAACCATGTGGATAGCGCTTATTGGGCTCTTTTCATCGACCACGGACAAATGACCCAAAGAACACCCTCAAATTAATTCACGCGCTATTTCGTGATGATGCAAGGCAGCTGGAATCTTATCTGTATGTGGGGCCGGCCCCTGCCCAGTCCCACAAGATCCCACCCAACCCCATTTGAAGTGGAGCAGCTTGAACCGTATAGCGCATCAAAAGTGCCCAATAAAAAACAATCCACCTTGTGGGAGGGGCTTCGAGAAGCATGAGCGAAATTTCCCAGATTATCGCGCAAATTAACATCTAAGAGGCAAAGGTCTGCAATACAGTCATTGCTGCAAAGCGGGCATTCTATGATGAAAGCCAAGTTCGATTTTTGAAATTATTATTTCAAATGAAAAAAATAAAAAAAAACTGTCAATGTCTGGACTATATTTTCTACAAATTTTGATGGCGCTATAGAAAGATTAGTATTATTTTTAAAACACAAAACCTTTAAGCGGTATGGACATACAAAATGAAAAACGGGTCTTAAGCCAGCTGGAAGGTCTTGCACCAAAATGTTGCACACCCATGAAATATAGGGCCATCTGCTTATACACCTCACCCGGCCACTTATTAGGTACACCATCTAGAACAACGGGTTGGACCCCACTTTTGCTTCAGAAACTGCCTCAATTCTTCGTGGCTAGATGCAATCAAGGTGCTGGTAAGCTCCCTCACCTCACGAGATTTTGGTCCATATTGACATGATGCAATCACACGTTGCCGGCCGCAGATTTGTCGGCTTGCAACATCCTGATGCGAATCTCCATTCCACCAAATTCCCCAAAATGCTCTATTGATTGAGATCTGGTGACTGTTGGATGCCCATTTGAGTACATTTAACTCATTGTCATGTTCAATAAACCAGTCAGATGATTCCAGCGTTCAGAGATGCCTTCGCCCTACCTTGTTGTAACGGGTGGCGATCTATGAGTCAATGTTGCCTTTCGATCAGCTCGAACCATCCTGGCCCATTTTCCTCTGCCTCTGGCATCAACAAGGCATTTCCCGCCCACAGAAACTGCGCTCCCTGGATGTTTTTTCTTTTTCTGGACCATGTCCTTGTAAACCCTAGAGATGGTTTGTGCGTGAAAATCCCAGTAGATCAGCAATTGTTCTGAAATCGCTCAGACCAAAAGCCCTTCTGCAACCAACAACCATGCCACTTTCCAAGTCCCTCATCAACCGTTCTTCTTCCCCAACTGATGCTCGGTTTTTTGAACTGCAGGACAAAAAAGATTGTCTTGACGATCAGTCTACAATGCCTCAATGCAACCGAGTGTGCCGCCATGTGGATTTGCTGATTAAGAAATTAATTGCTAACGAGCAGTTGACAGGTGTAACCTAATAAAGTTGGGCCGGTGAGGTGTAATATATATGTGTAATAGAGTGTTAAACAGCAAAAAAAGTGCCTTACAGTAAACACAGTTTTTGTCTAGAAGACAAAAAAAAAAAACCATCACACGACTTATCGGCTTGCATTTAAAATTACTCTAGCGTGTAACCCTTTTATTGTAAAAACAAAGCTAGTGTCACCGGCACAAAAGAATTTTCTTGTAACGCAAGTCTGGAACGTAATTTTAATAATGCTTTCCACTGATGACTGACGGTGATTGAGCATTTGGTTCCAAGTTTATTACTTGCGCATCAGGAGCAACAGTTGGCTCGAAGGGAGGGAACGGGAAAAAAAAACGCTCCTTATTCCGCAATCTTCTTGAAAATCTATAAGTAGTGAGAAGCAAAAAAAAAAGGAAAACATCACTTTATCTGGTGTGAAAATAACATTTTTTTTTTTTTTTAAATAAAAAGAACAACACACCCGGGCTTCGATATTGTGTCGACTGGAATGAAACACTGATCAGATGATGAGTTAAATTTTTTTCTACTTTTGTACAAGTCCTGGCTGGGTCAGACAAGTCTTGATTCCGAGTGGGCCCAGAATGTAGAGCGAGGGCTGATGTTACATAACATATAAGTCTGTAGAAATATAGATTACAACCACACAGTTATGTATATCATAGGCAGTGACACAATAGCAAAAAAAGAATTAGCGAGTAAGGAAGGTCCAGTTCAACCTGCCGTTCTTTTCTGTCAAATTGGTCCCTGTCTCCATGCGGCTCACAAATCTAATCAACCTACCAGTATGTTTTGGAGTGTTTGGAGGAAATCCGGAAGTAAAAACCCGGAAGGACCTTACGCAAAACGGAGAGAACATACAAACTATTTGAAGATGTTTGACTTGGGTGGGTTGAACCCAGGACCCCAGCACTGCAAGGTAGAAGTGCTACTCCTCCAGCCACAGCTGCAGATCATGTCTTTATAACAGTGCGCTCACGGTAGCCAAAAAAATCTATTGAAACAACAGGGCCTTTTTAACGGATTACTTACTATCGTTTTAGTGACGGAGCTTAATAATGAAGGTCAAATTCAGATGGTGAACTGAGCCTAGCTGCTTGACTTTTGGCAGAACCTTCCATTATCAGAACTCACGTATAATGTTGGGGGAAATATAAGATTGAACATGTTGGATTTGAAAGAGGATGCCTGATACTATGTTTAAACAAACCAGAAGAATTCCACCAGAGGATCCATATGACATTTTTTGTGTCGAACCTGCCAAACGAGGAACCGCAGTAGGTCCAATAAAAACAACTGTAGACCAGTACATCTAGTGTGGAGCTGTAATCGAAGTCTCAACACTACCACACACAACTTGTGTGGTCGCCTGTAATCCAGGACTGTGTGGTGACGGATTCCCTGACCACCACGTGTGAGAACATAGTTCCACAGCAACCATAGATGTACGCTAGGAAGTTCCCCGCTTCATGAATTACTATTCAGTCCTGGCGATTCCCCATGTCAGACGGGAGTCCCGTTCTCAGCACCATGTTCAGCTACCATATGGCGCAGGATTCACAGGTTGACTACGATTGTCTGTTTAAACTCTTATGTTGTGGACCGGGAGACCCATGTATTATCAGATGAGGTTCTGGTTCACATCAGTACAACACCAAAAGGACAATGTACACTACCACCAACTGAAAACTGCAACGTCAGGTCTATTGTGATATAGTTTGAGCTTATCCCCCCATCGATATTGTGTTGTAAGTAATGGAGAAAAAAATGCTAGTGTTAGGACCTAGTGGCACTGCCATATTGATGGCCAGAGCAACTGGGTCAAACCTAACAATACAGCCATTCTGTTGGGTGTTCCCCTTGGTCCATCAAAAACGGAAGGGCGCCCGATGACTAGCGTACAAGTCCTTGCAGAGTTTATTGCTGCCATATAAAATGATGCCAGATACCATACAACGTGTAATGACATCTACAGACATTGGAGCTGTCATAGCCCATGTACACACAAGGTATGAATACTTTACCCAGCAGTCACAAAATGGTAGATATAATAATTATCAAGTGGAATGTTTTATATTAATTCATATCCGAACTAACACGTCCCTCCCATTTATGGTCTGATGTTTTCTATTCATTGGTCCTTGTGACAAGATTCGCTATACAACCCCTGAAATGTCCCAACTAACATCCAGAGCCTTCCATTCGCTTTGTCCATGTCTACAACATAAGCTTTCATTCACGTACCATTTCATAGCACTTGACTTTTGCTTCCTTGCAAAGTAATAGCCTTTTTGAAAATGTAAAAGGAATAATAAAAAACAAACACACACACAAAAATTATAGGGTTAAAAAAAAAAACAACTATCACTACACCAACACTCCTGGCTACAAGACCAGATAATAATTCATGAAGTTTTGAATAATATTCGACAAATGCATGTAAATTGAAAAATAATCCTCATTCCTGATATGACAGAGAAATGACCACGAACAGATCTGACATTATCTGCAGTAAATACTTTTTTTCAATAACTTGCCCTAAAAGGCAAATGGGCCGAGTTTATTCTATTTGGGATGCAACAAAACAATTTTACTAGGAAGAGAGAGAAGTGACAACTCAATTCTGCTCGGAATGTTTTTCTCCGGACCTTGTCATTCCATCCACGCACTCGGAAGACGATTTTATCCCAAAAAAAAAACTGTTTAATGCACTTACTTAAAAAAAAAAAAATTCCAATGAAAGGAATAAAAGATCTTCACGTTAATTTATAGTGCTATTACTGGAGCTCTCCTTCTTAAAGAGTACTAACAACTACAAACTTTTATAAAACCCCGTTGTGGTGGATGGCACTCGGAGCCAGAGACAATTACCCATTCAAATGTATTCGCGCAGATAAATGAACGCTTGTCTAAACATGGTAATTACTTTGCCTGATCAGTTTCAAGTGTCCAAAGCACTTGACAAAAGCACACACGTGCACTAGGGGGAGGGAGCAGTCCGCTTGTCACACTATGCTGAGGAAATGATTGCCACAAGAGACAAGCAGATGAAAGGCCGCTTTTGGTGAAAAGAAGATGCCAAGTTACGACAAATCGTGAAAATATCAAGTGACGCCGGGAGGGAGGCGAGCACAAGCTACTTGAAGTAATGGCTGAGAGGGTGTTAGTGATACGGCACATACAGTCACAAGACGTCAGTTTACACTTATCCGAAAAAAGTAAATATTCCGCATCATGAGACGTAAAGTAGAGTAAAAAGAAAAAAGATTTTCATAAGAGGTTTCCGGTCACTTAGCTTTCATATTGCCTTTCCACGTACCTGAATCCGCTACAAGACTGTAGGATAGGGACAGTATTGATGCCCTTAATGGTACCCAGCACAGCGCCCCATTGTGTTACGCACAGCCCTATTCACTTGAATGGGGACGAGTGCATCGAGACGCATGGGACAAATGGATTGCATGACCTGGCACTGTATATCAGTGATGTGGCTTAAATCATATCACCATCAATCAGAATATGTTTCTCCGGTTTCCTTTCCTTAGAGTATAACTACACGTTTGCAGCAATTTTTTTTTGTTTATTTCAGAAATAAACATGGCAGGTGTCAACTTTGTATTTCCACAATAAGATAAAATGTAATTTTTTTTTTGCTCCTTTCTCTCCTTTAGTGAGCGGTGTTTCTGAAATCCATAGGCAATCTTTCCAACTGCATATCGGTTGGGCACATTTCATGTGCTCCTTGTGAGACTTTCTTGAGAGTGTCCGACAACTTTTCGGGTAGGGGGACCTGTGTACTCCTGTAGTTTCGGTATTTGCTTAAGGAGAGCACTGGAAGCCATTTGTCTTACTTGGTTTCTCTGGTAGGAGGCCTTTGGTTTTTTTACTGTTTTTTAAATTCTAAGCCTGGATTACTGTTTTTTGGCTGAAAATTTACAGAGAACCATGTTTAAGGCACTGGAATCCGGAGGTCACAAGATGCTTATGGTTACTCCGGTCCTAAACCTAACGTCCCATGGTTTTTGCCCTAAGTCTAAACTTTGACATGAAGACTTTTTCCGATTTCTTTTTCATTATTTGTCATAAATTAAACAACGATGGTTTTTTAACTACACAGTCATTTAATGTGTCAAATGAATATAAGGGAAGTGCACTATGGCTACGAGGTACAACACCATCGCCCCCACGTCCTCTGTACTACATAACAGTCGATGGACCAACTAATACCAGCCAACAGCGTGTCTCTGCTGAGACAATGATTTAGCCTCGTTTCCATCTGCAAACACATGGTGCGGGCTTCGTATTAATTCTAGGAACCTAAGTTCTCTGGTGGGCGCCCTTTCATCAGTACCAACAAATGGGCAATGCACGTATAAAGTTTTCCTCTACACATTTTGGTTAGGAACAAGTGCCATGCATTCTGGTCTCTATACAAACCGTATGGCCATGTTCTCCTTACCAAAATTGTTAAGGAAAATAAAGTGTGCTCTGATCTTGAATGATGTTGACCTGGTGGCAGAGTAGTCATTGTGGAGACACTTGGGTAACACTTGAAAAATTAATACATCCGACGAAGGTAAAAATTTGGACTAGTTGACTGACAGGCAGATACTGGGGGCCAAGGGAAAACAGGCATGAAGTCCTAGTAATCTTAGTAGAAGTCATTTCTCTCTGCCCCTTTACGGTAAGTTTATGGTGGAGCTGGGGAAAAAAAACATTCAAAATAGGAGGTTTTTTTTTTAGTTTGTTAACGTCTTCTCTGAAAACATGGAATTCTATCAGATATCTCATCGAAGATCAGGGTAGAACCTGAAACCTTCACTTTTGGACAGGTTGGCATCGTGGGTGAGGCCTGAGCCCTATTTGCACAGAGAATGATTGGCCATCTCTAAACAAAAGTATATACATGAGGGAATATTTTTCAGTGATACATTTATAGGAGGTCCACAACCCATTGATGGCAAAAAAACCCCACACATTGCTGCTATTTTCCGGTCTAATATCCATATCAACTGACGGTTTGTGTTTGGCAATTAGAGGATAGGATGTTTAACATAGCTCTGCCTCAACGAGATCTAAACAAAAAAATGGTCTGAAAAATATTTTCCTCTTCAACCTGTTAGATCCCGAGTGATACAGAAGGAGAAAGTTTTGTCTTGTGTGCCAATCAATGTTGTAACATTATCAAAAGCCAAGCTTCAAAACAACATGATCGTGTGGATTAGTGGGCGAGCACGCTACGACGGTGGCAAAGCTAAATAGAGAGATAAACCGTATAAAAGTGGACTTTGAGACTCAAAGCAGGTTAAATATAAAATAAGAAAAAAAAAACATATCAAAAACTCTATGGACAACACGGCTGCAAAAAACTACTAGGAAATAGCAAACCTCTCACAAGCCGGCACTGTCACTTTCTATCTGTCTTTAAACAAAGCCGAGACACAAAGGAAGTTTTGAGAAAGCATCGTCAAGACCTCTCCAAAATATCACTCAGAACAATAATGCCAATAGCTCGAAGGAGCAGGAAGAATCAATGTAAGGCCCAAAGAGAAGTGCGGGGTAACAGCTTCAATAACTAACGTAAACAGCAAGACTCCTCTATTCCTGCTATCAAGATCGACTAACAGCATAAGTGAAGCAAACAATCAATGCTCTTGGTATTATGGCGTTAGGTGTGGGAGCTACATAACCACACCACATAAAGAGATATTTTGTCATGAATTTTTGGTTATTATAAAAAAAAAAAAAAAAAAAGACATATATATAAAAACAAAAATTCCTGAAAAATTTACGTCATTAAAAGTGTTTTTGTTGCAACATGAACATAACAATTGAGAACTAAAACCAATAGTCCAATGGTGAAGAATG
This sequence comes from Engystomops pustulosus, assembly GCA_019512145.1. Lineage (NCBI taxonomy): Eukaryota > Metazoa > Chordata > Amphibia > Anura > Leptodactylidae > Engystomops > Engystomops pustulosus. The sequence continues at coordinate 76,869,500 of CM033648.1, read as the reverse complement.
TCCATAATTTTGTTTTAACAATTGAGTAAGGGGTGGGGGAGGGGGGGAACTGCAATGGTTATTGCATCAAAAACTAATTTAATCATGTAAATCCGGACTTGAAGGGAACCTGTCACTGACTGCTATTGTTTTATCCTGGACAGATGCTTAAAGGAACCTACCCACTTAGTATGGCAGGTGGTAAGCTGTAGTACCGAGCACCAGCTCAGGTGAGCTGGTGCCGGTACTTACTTTCGTTGTGGTTAAAAAAAACCGCGTATCGCGGTTTTAACACTTTTTAAAACTTTAGGCAGAAGACACTTCGGCGCTGCGTGCGCACGTATCGTGCGCGCGCGCCTCCATGGAAATAGCGGAGATGTTGGCGCGCGCACGGGTCGCGCACAGCGCCGAAGCCCCTTCTGCCCTAAGTTTAAAAAGTGGGTTAAAACCGCGATACCGCGGTTTTAACACTACGAAAGTAAGTACCGGCACCAGCTCACCCTGAGCTGGTGCTCGGTACTTCACAGCTTACCCCTGCCATACTATGGTGGTTTCCTTTAGTACAGTATATCAAATATGTTTTTTTTAAATGTCTATGTTATATGACACTTGAAATAAATAGTGAGAGCCAAAAAAGAAAAATTTCAAACGACAACTTCTGTCTTCTCATATAATTAAAAAAAAAAAAAAAAAAAAACATTGTCTTGGCGAGGCTCTTGGCACCTGCATGGTCCATGCAAGATAAGCCTGCTTCACTGTTCATGTGCCACGGTACGGCACCTTGCACAAGAAGCTCGGTTAATAGATATTTTCTTGTGGACAACACAAACTGAAGCACATCCTTCAAGATTTATGCAGTAAAAAAATAGAAATTTCTGCCATTTTTGTTTCTTTAAAAAAAAAAAAAAAAAAAAAAAAAAACTTAAATAAGTTTCTATCACTACCATAATTTTAAAAAAAAATGTTTTCCCGGCCATAAACTTAGAGGAGGGGGTGTATCTGATTGACACCTCCGACATGTCCGCGGTTTTTATTGGTGAGGGCCTTTATGTTCGGAGAACCCAGAGAGAGGTCCCTTCAGCCATCACTACTTTGCAGGGGCTCTTCCTGGATACACATGAACAAGCAACCTATGTTTGCACTAGGCTAACTGACTAGAGTGTAGACTATTATGCTTAAGGAAATCTACCACCAGGATGAAGGACTGTAAACCAAGCACACAGACATGCCAGTATGTTCCCCCTCTGACAGGATCCACTCTTATTTTTGCTTTTCTTCCCTCATTTCTATGAAAACAAGGCTTTAAAATGTATCAAATGAACTCTAGGGCTCGGATATATTAACACTATGGGCTAATTTTTGTAAAAATCAGGGCATAAGATATAAAAGAAGAGCTCAGATCCTGCCAGAGGGGGCACACACCTGCCATGTAAGTGTTCTTGGTTTACAATCCTCATCCTGTGGTAGAATTCTTTTAAATTACACATGAAATGATGGTGATTCTGCTGACCATGTTGCATTCAAGGAGTTAAGGGGGATCCACTACTGACCCTATTGTGGCAGACTAAGTCGCGGAGATGTTAGATTTGGACAGAGCCCAATCCTACCGTTCTGCAGAAGTCCCAGCAGTTGTATATGATCTTATTACAATTTCTGTCCGTATGCAGCACTCAAGGACGGCTGAGCTGAAAACAATCCAAAAATGTATTGACTCCCCTATGATCACAACTTTATTTAACGTAGCTTTAGGTCTCAAACGTTACTGCGGACAATTGTATTAAGCTTTCGCAGTCCTCCATCCACATCTGCTTGACTCCTACAAGAAAAGTCAGATCTCAGCAGTCTCTCCAGTCCCTCCATTGAGACATTACAGGTGACAAGCATAATGGCCTGCGAGAGCTTAAACATTTGGACACTAAATCACTTACGGCTCTGTATGGGAAAAACCGTTTAGGCTCTACTGGTGTCCTAATAAATGTCAACTACCCCACCAAGAAGAAATTATGGCAGATGACTGCACTACACTGCAACGACTGAAGCTGAGCCCTCCATCACAAACGCAACTTACAAGTCATGAAAACTGAAGGAAATACCGGAGCAAGCGTGTGTGGGCAAACGGCCGGGTGGGAAGATGCTGGGATGCAGAGAGATTTGGGTGAAAAATTTCAAAATCTGGAACTCTAAAAACATCATGCTTATCCTACAAAATGTTTTTCCCTGTTGCATATGCGGCTTCCCAAATATCAATAGAACACAGGTGACTTTTCTTGGATTCGGCATAACTTGGTTTGGCCCTAAGGGAAGAGTCACTTTGAGGCTCTAGTGCAGAGGGTCAGGAACCTTTTTGGGCTGAGAGAGCCAAACGCCACACGCACACATTTTAAAATGTTATTCTTGTAAAGAGAGGCCCATCACAATAGTGCAACATGGACCCAAAGGGTGTCCCAGTGCCGGCCCCTGCAATCTACTTAACGGGGGGTAGTGAGTCCAGTGCAACAGAAATGCCCCTGCTCATCTTGTCGCGCTGCCCCTTCCGTAGACTCATGGCCACAGGCTGCGCTCGCCATCTGTCGCGCTGCTCTGCCTGCTGCCTGAGCCCCACCTGTGGCTGGCCACCTGTCGCGCCAGCACTTGCTTATTTTTAAGGCCCATTGCGACGCTGATTGGCGCTACCCAGTTCCCGGTTCCTGACAGAGGCGGCTTCATGCCTTTGAGGATTTTTCCACAGTGTTTACTTCTCCAAGTGTTGATCTCCCGTTGTGAACCCGGACCTGTTTCCTGTATCTGCTCCTTCGCTGCCACCCTGACCTCTTGCTCCGTACCCCGACCTTGCATCATTCCGTCTGCCTTGACCGTCTGCCTGTTTCCTGACCACGAGATGTGCCTAAGTATCATACCTTGACCTTGGCTGCCAACCGTGGACATTCGTGGATCCGGGGTCCTAGGTGTCTGCTACATCAGCGTCCCGGCGGTCCAGGGGGTTCACTACTCCCAATCCCAACACCCTCCACATCCTCCCTGCGCCAGCCTCCCTCATCGCTTTCCACGCTCTTCTCTTTGACCCAGGCTAGGGCGTGGTGGCGATGCCACCAGGTCATACACAAAGGACGTAGGCAGATGTAACATCCCTGCCTGGGTCCCAGTGATCGTCGAAGAGACACCCAGCAACCATCACTATTTATTAAAGATCTGCCTGAGCAAGCACCTACAGAAGAGCCATATCTGGCTCCCGAGCCAAAGGTGTCCCTACCCCTGCTCTAAGGAAGATTCTCTTTGAGAGGCTTTCTCTAAGGGAAGAGTCCTTCAACAATTTAACAGCATAGAATAGCTATGAAATTGGAGCTATAGGTAGTGGTGAATTCGAGGGGCAGATAAAGATCAAATTTCTGACCATGTCTTTAACTGCCTATTTTCGGATAGTAGCTCACAAACCAAAACCAAAATGCCTTGAAGGACGAGATTCCTGACCTTTCATGATCGACAATCACTATAAAACAAAAATTATCGCATGACTTCAACACTAAAGTTTTCCAACTAACATAAGTAAGGTGAAAGAGTCCCTTTAAAGCATGAATTTCTAATACTGTATTGAAAAAAAAAAAAACAATGCAAATGATAAAGATCTGCACTTTTCTGCAGATAAATATCTCACGTTTAGTCCACATTTACGCTAAGAATGAGTGATTCCTATCCGAAAATTGTTTACAGAGGAATGGTTCCAACAAGAGATTATGACAAGTTAATTTCTTATCATAGTTTGACTGGATTCCATATACCTGGTAGATACCGGTTTGTCCTTCCTTCTGTCCCTCTCTTCCCCTAGGTGCGTGTTGTGCCCACTGAATACCCCTAGGAGTGTTGTATGCCTATGACAGATCCATGGTGCCTTTTGAGTAACTATTTGCACTATGGAACTTGCAATACTGGACTGTTGTATTCCTTTATTGCAGTATGTTTGTCTTTTTATTATTTTTTGCCTCATTAAAGATATAATTATGCCTAGGATAAGCCTTATGTCTAGGTTTCTACGTGATTTGCCATCTGTTTTACACATGTATATTGTATTCGCTGTTCAGTGATTCTTGTATGGTATTTTATCGCTAATAAAAACCTTTTGAAGTTAAAGGAAACCGTCACCAGGAATTGAGGGGTTCCGTAGCCTATGCTGTGGTAATTTTATAAATAATCATTTCAGTTCTTTATAAATTTTTATTTCACATTACCTGGTCCCCTGTGAGTAGTGTGTGGTAGTCTCAGGTGGTGCAGCAGCCTTTAGGTGCTTGTTCTCAGTCCTCCTCATTCATTCTCTCTCTACTCACACCATTCCCCTCCCTTCCTGCTCAGTGCACTGGCAGCTGGATGAGTGTGGAGAAAAGTAGACAGACCACAGCCACACACAGGCTGCAGCATCCCCCTCCCCAAGACTTAGGGCCTTCCGTCATGCGGGCATACCGCGTGTGCTGGAGAGGAGGAGGGGTGACCCCTCCTCCCTCCATAGAGAATAGCGCTCATGACCGCACACACGCCGAAAGATAGAGCATGCTCTTATCTTTTTCGGTGTTGCGGCCCGGTCGTGTGCCGGCCGCTATTACCCAGTCTATGGGGACGTAATGCGGGCCGCAAATTTGTGGCCGCATGTACTGTCCCCGGCAACGGCAATGTGAATGAGCCCTTATCATACACTGATGGCAGGAGCCAAATGATGTGAAAAAGTTGATGAACTGCTGAAATGATATTGAAAGCTGACAAAAGCTGTTTTAAAATTGGCGCATGCATAGACCAGTGATGGGCGACACCTTTTAGAGACAAGTGCCCAAACAACAACCATCCACTTATTTATCACAAAGTGCCAACGCAGAAATTTAATTTGTGATTTATACCTCCCTGTTTTCTGACACAGCACACACAATTAGCAGAAGCTAAAAGAAATTTGGAGGATCATTGTACCTTCCCCTCCAGGTGTCCCATAAACAGGAAGAATTGTCGGCCGGAGAGGAGCTACATAATGGTATTACAGATCTGTTCACACACTTCCAACTCCTCCAGTAGTCCAGTAGCTCTGTGCACGCACAGTCCTGAGCTGTTTTGGGACTGTAGGAATTCCTGGAGTCCCTCTGGTGTGATGGCCTGGGTGCCCACAGAAAGGGCTCTGAGATGCCACCTCTGGCCACCCGTGCCATAGGTTCCGCCACCACTGCATAGACTATTGGAACCTGTCAGCAGCTAAAAATTACATAACTGGTGACAGGTTCTCTTTAAGGGTGCGTCAATGAAGACTTTAGGCACTTTATAACATTCAATCGACAAACAAGGGTTTGCTCATTTGTCAATGGATCACCGGCACTTTTATGCTAGTTTCATTCCCCCAAATTTTTACAATTTAAATTTTTCTCTTGTGGGAGATAGGTGGAGAGGGAGAGACTACTATCTATGAGATCCATACATCCCTATAGAACCATATAGACGGAGGTCGTCTATACTTTTAATGTTTTTTTACCCATCACCTCTTAATAATATATCAGACCTTAGAAAAAAGCTAAAACAGTATGGGAAACATTTTTAAACATAAAAACCCCTCTAATGGCTTAGAGTCATGCAATACTTTATATAAGCCTTTGATAAAGTAGACCTATATTATAGTGCAGCAACTCGCACTGCATGGCAGCCCCTAGAGAAATAGGATATAAAGAAGCACATCATTTCATACTGCCACTACGTAAATCTCTTCCGACAAACTAAATAAAGATGCATTGAAATCATCTGAAAGAGAGAGCGCTAACAGCACACTAAAGCACCCGTAAAATTGTATCTTCCTTCACAAAAAATTCAATGGCCACGGGTTGTGTTTACTCGTAATACAAGAGGATAAGCTGCAGTTATCTCGGCTTAAAAGGACTGCTAACATTTGATAATACTAGAGTGAGACTGTCAATAATACAGGTCTGGCCAAAATAAAAAAAAAACACATTTTAAAAACAGTTTTCGTGGCCCTCAAAAAAAAAAAAAGTGGTACACACTAGCTCTAAGGGAATATACCATATATACTCGAGTACAAGCCTAGTTTTTCAGCACACAAAAAATGTGCTGAAAACCCAAACTCGGCTTATACTCGAGTAAAAAAAATATATATCAAAACTCACCTTTCTGGCTTCCCCTGCTGCTGGGTGCATACTGGGGCAGGGGGCTGGCTATATACTGGAGGATATGGGCTGGGAGGCTAAATACTGGGGGGCAGGTGCTGCCTATATAATATGAAGCAGAGTCCGGCAGGCTATATAACGGGGAGGCTGTGACCAATGCATTTCCCACCCTCGGTTTTCCCAGGTTTTTATGGTAAAATTAGGGGCCTCGGCTTATACTTGGTGAGGGGGACCGCTATGGGGAGCCCAATGGCCCCCAGCTACGCGAATCTCTACCTCGGCTGGTGGGAGGATCGTGTGGTTTTCTCGGAGGAATATGCCAGATGGACATCCCATCTGTCCATCTGGCTTCGGTATATAGATGACATACTGATCCTCTGGTCATCTACCCCTAAGGATTTTCACGATTTTGTTCAGGCACTTAATGTGAATGACCTGGGCTTAAAATTCACGTGTGAGATCAATGAGAGATCAATAGCATTTCTTGATCTACACATATCTAAAACCCCAGAGGGACAACTGCAGACAAGAGTACATAGAAAGGAGACGGCTACGAACAGCTTGTTACGGTGGGAGAGCTGTCACCCTATTCCCCTCAAGAGGGGTATTCCGAAGGGACAGTTTCTCAGGCTCCGCCGTAACTGTAGCCACATGGAGGACTTCCTAACGCAAGCCAAGGATTTGAGCGATAGGTTTGCACAACGAGGTTTCCCGAAAAGAACGGTAACGAAAGCCTTTCAGCATGCATTAACCTCAAGAAGAGATGATCTCTTAAACCCCAGAATTAGGGAAAATGAAGACATCATACGGCTGATTGGTACCTTCGATATGAATGCTGGTGCAGTTAGGCATATCCTCAGCAAATATTGGCGGATCTTGAGACAAGATCACGATTTGGAGAATTGCCTAGCACCATTTCCATCAGTCACCTATCGTAGAGGGAAAAACCTTTGTGATAGACTTGTGCATAGTCACCTTGAACCTATTCGTTCCCCCCAAACCTGGCTACCAGCCGGAACCTGCACCTTTAAGTGTGGAAAATGCAGTGTGTGCCCACTGGTTCGTTTGGGGAACAATTTCCAGGGAGCCAGCACTGGGGTGACATACTCCATTAGAGACTACACTAATTGTAGGACTGAGGGAGTGGTCTACATGCTGTCTTGTCCCTGCCCTAAGAACTATGTGGGCAAAACACACCGTCAAATCAAGATTCGGGTGCAAGAACATGTAGGTGATATCAGGAACCAACGGGATACCACTGTGGCCAGACATTTCGCCACGCATCACAATAGTAATCCTAATCTTCTACACTTTCAAGTGATCGAGAAGGTGAGACCCCCAAAGAGAGGGGGTAATTGGGATAGACTAATCCAACAAAAGGAGGCAAGATGGATATACACCTTGAACACAGTGGAACCAAATGGCCTAAATGACAAGCTTTCCTTTAATGGCCTTTGTTAGCACCTATTGGCCATGTGAACTTTGGGGGACATTCTCATATCACCTTCAGAAAATTATGTTCTTGGTTCCAGATTCATCCTCCGTTTCTTATGTACCGGTCCAATCGGTTTTTATCAATTGTTTTTTAGCATTATTCGCATGACATCACATCTTCTGTGCAGCATATATACTGCACATACTGCACACCTTATCACACATCTTATCTATCTTATGCGAGGGTACCATTCACTAACCTGCCTCAGATGTTACGTGACGAGCACCCGTTTTCCTCCCCTTCTTTATTATCTTTTGTGAGAACTGGTACCCCTTACCTGGTTATCCTTTAATAGCAGGAGTGGCCCACGATCTTTGTTTATCTGCATCACCTCGTGGCGGTCCAATAGCCATGGCTGATCCGTGATCTAGGCGGTCCTGAGTGACGCGCCGATCACGTGACCGGGGGGATTCCGCCCCCGGATCTGCTCTATGGCCGGTACAACCGATGACGCATCGGGGTGTATCCAATGGAGGGGCTCGTCTGTGATGGCCCATCTGATTGGATAGGACCACTCCATCTGCTCCTAGGTGGGAGGGGCCATATCTTTATATACTCAGCGTTTTCCCGCGGCCGCTGCCGCTTACATCAATGCGGGAATCCGCTGTATGAATGTGTTTCACATCAGTATGAACCTACTACTTTACACTGACATATAGAATATCTGATCCCTGATGAACAATATAGGGAAACGCGTCGGATCTTAGAAATATGGAGTGCTAGTTTAGGATTAGGGTTCTGGTGGCTACAGCATTAGAGCAACTATCAATAGCCCATTGCGGCTGTAGTGCAGCTCATGAGCCCTCCCATATCCTACATCGTATAACGTATAGCCTCCACTCTTTGCTAGTCGGACCTCGGTGCATGCTATCATCCAGGCTTATTGCCCGAGGTCATATATATTTTTAACAGGCATTGTATCCTTTATCAATCAGTGGGGTTGGCTGCTTTGATCTAGCATCGTATAGCACATAATGGGTGCTTACAACTTCAAACAATTATAACTCAGCCAGTTTACCCCCTTAACCAGGACTGATCTCTATATAGACTGGTCCTATGTATGCCAGCTAGTGAGATCAGACCTTAGTGTTGATTTACACGTTGCATTGGTGTTAGGTTTTACCCGTTCACTACATTCTTCGCTATTTTAATAGTATATCGAATAAAAGTTATATTTTAGTTTTGATACTCTCTACCCCCCTTCTTTCAGTGGTGACAACTCCTCCAGTAGTCCCAGGTAGCTCTGTGCACAGCAAGTCCTGGGCTGTTTGGGACTGTAGGAAGATTCCTGGAGTCCTCTCTGGTGATGGCCTGGGTGCCCACAGAAAGGGCTCTGAGTGCCACCTCTGGCACCCGTGCCATAGGTTCCCCACCACTGGCATAGACTATTGGAACCTGTCAGCAGCTAAAAATTACATAACTGGTGACAGATTCTCTTTAAAGGTGCGTCAATGAAGACTTTAGGCACTTTATGACATTCAATCGACAAACAAGGGTTTGCTCATTTGTCAATGGATCACCGGCACTTTTATGCTAGTTATCATTCCCCAAATTTTTACAATTTAAATTTTTCTCTTGTGGAGGATAGGGGAGAGGGAAGAGACTACTATCTATGAGATCCATACATCCCTATAGAACATATAGACGGAGGTCGTCTATACACTTTAATGTTTTTACCCATCACCTCTATAAATAATATATCAGACCTTAGAAAAAGCTAAAAAATGTATGGAAACATTTTTAAACATAAAAACCCCTCTAATGGCTTAGAGTCATGCAATACTTAATATAAAGCCTTTGATAAAGTAAGACACTTTATTATAGTGCAGCAACTCGCACTGCATGGCAGCCCCTAGGGAGAAAATAGGATATAAAGAAAGCAACAATCATTTCATAACTGCCACTACAGTAAATCTCTTCTCGACAAACTAAATAAAGATAGCATTGAAATCATCTGAAAGAGAGAGCGCCTTACAGCACACTAAAGCAGCCCGTAAAATTGTATCTTCCTTCACAAAAAAATATCAATGGCCACGGGTTGTGTTTACTCGTAATACAAAGAGGATAAGCTGCAGTTATCTCGGCTTAAAAGGACTGCTAACATTTAATAATACTAGAGTGAGACTGTCAATAATACTGGTCTGGCCAAAATAAAAAAAACATTTAAAAAAAAATATTTTTTGTGGCCCTCAAAAAAAAAAAAAAAAAAAAGGTGGTACACACTACTAGCTCTAAGGGAATATACATTTTTACAACCCTTGTAAAGTAGCTGTAAACAATCATACCAAATAATATGTAATTTTGTTAATTCTTAATGTGATCGCTCCTGACTACAAACAAGGCCTGTGTAGTCAGATCCTCTAGTCGTGTCTAGATCTCTTTACTCACTTCTGTAGATGACAATAAGCAAAAGGGGCACGTCGGCAGGGGGCACAATTGGCAACAGAAACTAGTCATTGGCGATTGAGGGCAAAACCTGGGCCAAAATTTAATTCCGATTTCACACAAAATAAGCAACGTGCTAAAGATTTTAAAACCTGCACTGCACAAGACTTTCCTCAGAGTTTGCTACCTTAAACATTTCAGGTATTTCAACAAAAAATTTGGATGTGGATATACCCACACCGACAAAGAAAATAATTTTTGTATTGAAGCACAGGGCGAGCCAAAAGCCAAACTGACAACTATAATTTGAGAAATTCAAAAATTCAACAAATGCAATTTCTGATACCGCAAGTCAAAAATGGGCAAGGGGGCATTTCTCCTATGCCCGGAACATGACCGCCATCTAGAAAGGCAACAAATTGGATCAAGGGCAACGGATCAAAGACGACCAGACCAGACAATGATTACCACAATCAGATGTGCAATATTTCTTTTGGTTACAAAGTTATCTACACAGATTCTAATCTATTTTAGGCTTTCTATCAATTGGATCCAGTGCTTTCAGTGCTGTGTTCAGCACCAGAGACAACACGACAAAAAGCTTTATATGAGATGGAGGCGTGGCTGACCAGGAAGGACATGAATATGCCAAACTCAAAGGAAAGGTGATAGACTCACATGGAGTCATAGATGGTGGGTAAACTTTATGAACGGACTGTGGGAATTTACAGGCATGTGGATGAACAATATAGGGATAGCTGTAGTTAGTTAGTGTGGGTCAGTTTAACTTACAGGTTCCCTTTAACGCATGACTGTAACTCTGATCAAACACAGAGGTTGTTGCTTTCTTACCAGATTACCATTCACTTCCTCAGTGGCCATTGTTGGCACCCAAAAAAATCACATGTACGCACTGAAAATAATCACATTCTGATGTATAAAGCTAATTTGTAGTTGCAAAAATTTCTGCAAATCACTTGCCAGATGTGAATATACTTTAAAGTGTCTTATTTTCAGAAGGGAGGTCAGATTGAGCCAGAGATAATCATGTCCCAGCATGGAATTTATAGCATTATTGAATGGGAGGTCTCACTGGTCTGTCTCCTGTCACCAGATAAACTTGGCCTTTGACAGCTAGAATCTCTCCATATATTTAGCAACTGATTGTTAAGTACCTTGTTCTATCTAGAAATGACAGATTCATGGATGTCTCAAGACATTTTGCATAATCTGATCTTTAAAAGGTGAACATTAAGTTGCATTCCCCTGCGCGCCATGCCATGGCGACCAATCCATGTAACTATTAATAGTGCGGATCATGTAACATGAACAGAGGTGCATCTTAAGAGTAGCATGTTCTCTAGAAGCTTGCATGGCAAGGATCGCCATTCTGCAAAACCATCAATAGTCATCATGCCCATAGAGAAAATAACAAAAGGAGTATCGGAAAACTTGAGGGCATCAACCTTCTTGAACACAAAAAAAATCTACCATGAAAATCAAGCATTCGAAAATCAACTTATGCAATTATGCAAATCAGACATTAAGGCTCTTGGAGGGCGTTACCAGAGCCTGTGAAACTACAGCACGGAGGAACTCTCGTAATGTCCCTCAGAGCCCTTCTTGCATCATTTTAAATGTTAATTTTGGAAGGAAGGAGGCAATGCATAACAAATATAAGTAGATTACCACCAGGGCTGTGGAGTCGTAGACCGTTTTGGTGGAATAGATATAAAATGGTCAGACTTTAAAAATATATCATAAATTGTAACAATTAGCTCACTGCAATCTGTGCTGCATATTTTTTCCATCAAAATTTAGGAAAATGACGGGATGTCCTATAAATTTCTGTTCTATTCCTTTTCCAAGAATGTAAGCTTTCAGTTAAAAAGATAAAATATGGATGCACTTTTTGCTATTACCCTACAGATCAGAATGGAAGGAATGTCTACACTTATCTAAGGCCTCTTTCACACCAATGTATGCTTGTAGGACCGTAGGAGAAAGAAGGGGTTCGATATACAGCCACACTACCAGTCCCTCACATGTTTCTGTTAAAGAGGCCTTAAAACTGCTAGAGTGATCAAGAAAACTGGATTTAGGCAGGATTTTCCAGTGTGTTCTCTGTTGTGTTTGTAGAGGATAGAGGTTCTGATGGATTCTATACAAAATACATAGAAAACAGTTTTCCTCTCATATACTCATCTCAAATTCAGAAATACAAAAACACACTCATGAAAAAGTACTATAGGTATAGAAGCCAAGCCTCTGAGGCTTGAGAAAAGGGCATGTTACTCGAAACAGCCAGTTGCGGCGTGCATCTCCCCTGCACCCATAAAGGTGCAATAATGTGATGATTGACTTCCACGTCGGTGAGTGCTGTCTTCTTGATATTTGGATTGCTGTATGTTCTACTACTCCACATGCACCCAGACTGTGGATCCTCCATACCTGCTCCTGCGTGTGCTGCCGTGTCCCAGGCAGATTCCTGGTGTTTGGCTCTGAAGGGGGGTGGTGCTGGTGATCTCCTCTGTGGTTATAGAGAAGCCAAGCCTTCATGTTATCAATCACTGCTAAACTGTGCAGCATAGTGATGTGAAACACTTGGTGATCTGTTCCCAGAGAAAAGCCTGATATTGACAGTTCAACCATCAATGAGGCAATTCCTCTATATCCAGAGCTTGTTACAGATGTTGCCTGTGTGGTTACAGCATTGCCACCAGCCCAAGTCAGTGTTGAGAGGCCGTTCTCTGGCCATAAAATAATTCGGTCAGACTTGAGGAGGAGGCTATACTGTTTCTAAGAACAAATTCATAGACTTACTAAACAAACATTATTCAATACAAAAGACAATGTTTCATACAAATATAACGGGTTAAGCTGGACACAGCACTATAAAACAATAAGTAGTGTACAATCACCAGATATCGGTCTCCATCTGCCACTGACCAGAGCTTACATACAGCTTACATAGCTATAAGTTCAAAGCAGCCCAACCTATAATTTTACAGGATTATAGATAGTATAGTTGCCCCAACTATATAAAGAAGACCTGTCGCCGGAGTTTTATCCCCCTGACTAACAATTCCTGCTTATAAAGAGTTACAAGTCCTCCACATATCACCTAAAAATAGCTGCCATTGAGGCACTATATCTTAATTACAGATGTTTTTCTGATATGCAAATTAGCTTTCCTCACTCATGTGTCCTGGCTTTGACTCTTCTCTCAGGGACCACGCCCCATTATTTAGACTGACAGCTCTGTGTCTCTTTAAGTCACTGTCCTGCCTTCTTGTATTCAGGAATTGTCTACTAATATTCAACTACAGACATATAAAGCTCTATTCACTTATCGGAAATAAAGTAAATTTTTTTTATACAATGTCTCTTGTTACATTCAGGTCATGTGACCAGAGTGACATCATTGCAGGTCATTTAGCCTCTTAAGATTAGCAAACTGTACCCAGTGTATATCTGATCACATGTAATCACAGCAGCCTCCATGGATGATGGAGGAGTATAAGACCGCGGAGGCTTTTGAGACTTAATGTGATTAGATACATACATGGTGTACAGTTCTTTATTGTTAAAAGGCTAAAGGACCTGAGATATAGTCACTCTGGTCAAATGACATGAACTGCGGAATAGTATGAAGGCATGAGGCATGGGGAGGACCTCTATTGACAGGTAATATAACAAAGTTAATTTATGGGGATGTGAAGGAAACAATTTTTAGCTAAAAAAAAGGGTGTCAGGTAGGTATTAGGACTCTATAGGAACCTGTCAGTAGTATGTGCAAATGTTGTGGTTCAGTTTTTCCCTATCCACAAGAAAGAGCATAAGATGAACATTGAGGGTCCAACTGCTGGCTTAGAGGCTTAGTTTGTCAGGACTTTCAATCACCCTCTCCATTTTAGGTGAGTGTAATAAAAACTAAGGGGGGGGGGGGGATTTATCAGAAGTGTCTGAGGGCAGATCTGTTCCAGTTGCCCAAGGCAACCAATCAGAGCTCAGATTTCCTTTTCCCAAAGCTGTTTAGAAAATGATAGCTGAGCTGTGATTGGTTTCCATGGGCAACTAGAACAGTTTCACCTCAGACACTTCGGACAAATCTCACCCTAAAAGGGTATGGAAAGTCTCCCTTTACCCATTGATATTAATATAATGGAGGATTAACCTTAGTTATTAATAGCATAATGAAAAAACAAACAAGGGCTGTTGCAGTTTTTTTTTCATTGTCGGAGCTGTGTCAGATTCAGCAGCACAGCCAGCTAGGTGAAGATGTTACACACAACATGCAGCAAATATCAGGGATTCTCTTTCTTAATTCTGCATTTAGGTTTCAAAAAATAACAAACCTTTGAGTAAAAATGTGCCCATATCCTTCAAGGTTCATTTCAAGATACCAATCAAAAATATTGTTATGTATCCAAGCCATAAATTACAATTGTTACTTACGCATCAGATGAAATATTCCATCACAGGCACTGATGTGAGACAGAAAAGCGTTCCCCAAACCTTGGCCGGCACTGGCCCCTTTCACGAGCCCGGCAATGTCCACTACATTCAGAAATGCTGGAACTTTGCTTTGGAATAAATGAACAATTGTTATTAAAATCAGTCATCATTTCCTCTGGGATAAGTACAGCATCATCAGCTACCTTCAACAACAGTCATCCATAATAATAATAATTTATATAGTGCACACATATTACACAGCGCTGCACAAAGCATGTCAAATTGTGAGCCCCATGGGGACAGGGACCAATCTAAACAATCCAATAGTACGTTTTTGGAGTGTGGGAGGAAACCGGAGTACCCAGAGGAAACCCATGCAAATACGGAGAGAACATGCAAAATCTTTGCAGATGTTGACCTGGGTGGGATTCAAACCCAGGACCCCAGCAGTGCAAGGCAGAAGTGCTACCCACTCAGCCACCATGCCGCTCTTATGGCTGATGTACTTGGACTATGGGACATCAATGAAACCTGAGGAGGTCCCCCTAGCGTGACTCTTCTCCACCCACATGACTTCTAACTGGTCATTTTATAGATCATATAAAGATCTATTTCTACATAACGCTAGATCTCCCCAATCCTCCCACTTTGAGAAGAGGAAACCACCTTACCTTGCCGGCTTGTGATGCTGACATAGAAAGTCGAATCTCTCATCCGGGATCGGTACCCTGCTCTCATTTGGATTAATGGTGCAAAATGGAAAGTTTTCCGCAGCCGCCTGGCTCTTAGTTAACACATTAAAGAAAGTTGATTTCCTGTTAAAGGAAAAAGAGACGAGTGAGGAATTTATTTTATGGGATTTCTGGGAAATCCAGTACAATGTGGACTCAAAACAGATTCAAATAGCAATGACTGCACAGGGTATTTTTCCCTCTTTAGGAATAGATAAAAAACTTTTCTGACACTGTGTAGTCTAAGAGGCTGATGGTAGAAAGATTAAAATTAACGGAAAGTCGTGAATTCTATACTGGAGCAGTTTATGTAGTCTATATATAAAGACACATATGTATGTTTTTCTCACTATCTGACACAAAATCAGAATAAACTTTTCCTGTTATTTATATTTGCTAAATGCCAGAATAATGACAGAGAATTGTTTAAGGCACTTTTATGACTTTCTGCAAACCGAATGGTTTTGATAAAAAAAAAACAATTATACGTGGATTGATTTCCGTAGTTCGATGGAATTTGCATCTTGGATAGCGGGTGGGGGCAGCCCATAGATCCCCACCTTATCAATTGCCGCTCAGGCACAGACCGAGCGGTAGATACATAGTTGGTTGGTTGTATATATATTTATCCCCTTTTTTCCCTCTTTTTCTTCCTTATGTGTCTCCCTCTAATGCCCTCCCACCTCTTCCCATCCCTCTTCATCCCCTGTGTACTTCCCTCTGTACTTTTGTGTCAAATGTGCTTTGTTATTGACGTTTGATTTGCTGCTAGTATTGGTACTAATACTTGTAAATTGGGACGCGGTCATCTTTAACATTTACCTATAGGCTTCAAATGAACAGGAATATGCTTTATGTTGTCCTAAATATTGTGTACCTCGGACAAGAGCACTCTTGATTGTTATCACCGAATTGATAGTTATTTGGCGCCCGTTTCTCACATTGTAAGCAATGTATAGACACAGCATGTACCTGATATACTGACTATGCCTTGTGTTTTGTCATATGCTATCTTTCAATAAAGTTTATTGAACAGAACAAAACAATTATAAAATTCAGGACCTTAGGAAAGCTAGGTGCAGACTTGCTTCCATACATCAAAAAGCTGCCTGAACTGTCCAGACAGGACTAATCAACCTGAGCTGGATGACTCATACACAGCACCTGGGAGATTGATTACTTCTGCCTGTCAGGGACAATACAGTGATGAAGTATCCTCTTATGCTGGGCAGGACAAGGTTGGAGAAGTGTCTAATTAGGCTGAGGAGAAGCGCTGGGGCAACCACAGGAGCTACAGAGCCTCAATATAATAATTTTATATTTGTTTTTCAGCAAAACCACTCAGTTCAGGGATTAAACAAGATATGTGTCTGCATCAGTGTAGCTACAGTATTCTCAAGGTATGTTTGGTTCACAATGCATAAAAACAAATGGTAGATTTCCTTTAAACTGTAAGATTTGGGTCAAACGTTTTGGATTCACCAATTTGGCAGTAGCTTCAGGTCATTGTCCATTTGTAAGACCCATTTGCACCAAAGCCTTAACTTCCTGGACGATGTCTGGAGATGTTGCTTCAATACTGCCACATAATGTTCTTTTCTCATGATGCATCTACTTTGTGCAGTGTACCAGTCCCTCAACAAAATGATGCTGCCTTATGTGTCTCACAGTTGGGACGGTGTTCTTCATTTTTACTTCAAATGTAATAATGGTCATTATGGCCAAACAGATCAATTTTAGTTTATACAGACCACAGGACATGTCTCCAAAAATGCAGGTTTTTGTTTGTGTGTGCATTTGCAAACATTAATTTATTTCTTTTGGAGTAATGGCTTTTTCCTAACAGAGTGACCTTTCAGCCCAATGCCAATAAAGGACTCCCTGTGGGTAATGACGCACTCTAAGCAGTTACAGCCAGCAGCTTCACAAGGTCTCCTTCTTGAGCAAATTCCCATCTTATACTTACTTGCATATAATTGTTTTTACATATGGAAGAGGAACCTTCAGGATTATGAAAAATGTACCCAAGGATTAACCAAGCTTGTGCAAGTCCACAATTCTCTTCCGGATATCTTAACTGATTTTAGATTTTACCGTGTTGTTAAATAAGCAGTGTGTTTCAGGTGTGTCTTCAAATACATCCACAGTTGTATCTCTAATTAACCCAGATCAGAAGCTTCCAAAGACATGAGATAAAGCAAATGGACTTTCCTAAATTGTTTAGACGAAATCCACCATTTGTTTTTATCCATTGTGAACATAACTTGAGAATGCTGTAGTGACGCTGGTGCAGAAACATATCTTGTTTAAACCCTGAACCAAGTGGTTTTTCACAAAAAAACAATTATAAAATTCAGGACCTTGGGAAAGCTGGGTGTAGAAAAATATGTATATGTCTATGTAGTGTATGCAAACTTTGGGTTAGACTATATATGGATAAAAGTATTGGGATGCCTACAGCTGATTTTATGGCATCCTATTGTAAATCTACAGGCATTAATATATCAAAAGAGCTTCCACTTTTCTTAAAGGAGTTTTCCGACGAAACAAGTTATCCTGTGGATAGGGCCTAACTTGCTGATCGGTGGGGGTCTCAATGAGGAGACCCCCACAGACCACAAGAACGGGGAGTCTCATGGGGCCTGAAGTACCTTCTTTTTATTTTATTACAAACCCCGAAAGAGTTGGTATAGGGCAGTGATGGCTAACCTATGGCACTGGTGCCAGAGGTGGCACTCAGAGCCCTTTCTGTGGGCACCCAGAACATAACCAGAAATGACTCCAGGTATCTTCCTGCAGTCCCAGACAGCCCAGGACTTGCTGTGCAGAGGTATTTTAAAGTGACAGCTGTACCTGGGACTATTTTCTGCTTTATTGGTGTCCTCAGGGGCTGGTATCAATGAAAACTGTGACAGAGAAGGGAGTATAAATCACAAATTAAATTTCTGTGTTGGCACTTTGCGATAAATAAGCGGGTCTTTGTTTTAGTTTGGGCACTCGGTCTCTAAAAGGTTTGCCATCACTGGTATAGGGCATTTTGGGACCATAATGATCTGTGGATAGTTTAGGATCAATTTAAATCGTTCACTTTACAACAAAATATCTGTGAAACTCTATACCAGAAATTTTGTATGAAAGGGACAGGTTCACAATATCTGGCTGCTGGGGTTTGATCCCTGGGATCCCCCATGATGACAAAAATCCCCTTTAAATGCTCCATGTGAATGGGGGTAATCAAACTTAGCTCCATTCACTTCTATGGGATATCTAGGGTCAGACAGTGGGTGTTCTCCTTAAGGAGAGATTGCCAATTAAGGCCACCTTAATTGGAGACAAAGCCATTGATGCTCCACTAGGGAATTCTGGGAAGTATGCAAATATGTTTTCCAAGGTGTTAAATGGAAAACAATAGCTCATTTTGCTACCTTGAAAGGCAGCCCCCTTAACACCAAGTATGACCTACAAGAAGTCTAAAAACATGATGTGGGATTTAGCCAAACCAGTACAGGCTGCCCCCTACTTAAGAATACCCGACTTACATACGACCCCTAGTTACAAACAGACCTCTGGATGTTGGTAGTTTACTGTACTTTATCCTTAGACTACAATAAACACCTATAACAGTTATCACAGGTGTCTGTAGTCAATATTTATTGTTAATCCTGGTTCTTATGACAATCCAACATTTTTAAAATCCTACGGTCACAGAGACCAAAAAAATTTACATTTAAAATATACAGTTCCAACTTACATACAAATTCAACTTAAGAACACAGACTCCATGGGATATCTAGAACAGCTATGTCCCTAAGCTCCATAGAAGCAAATAGAGTTTAGGTTGGGAAGGCCTACCTGCACTCCATGAGCTTTTACTGCCTCATTTTAGTGATATCTTAATGGCAGTTAAAACGAGACCGATCGCCGCTCCCCGATGACAGCACAGGAAGGGACGATCGCCACCAAGATGGCGGCGGCGGCTTTGCAGCAAAGACTTACCGGCTATAGAGAGGGCTCAGCCCGTGAGCGCTCTCCATGTACCCACACCCGATGCGCGTCGTAGTATTACAGCGCGCGTCAATAAGGGTCAACACTTCCAATTCCTAATAATACCCCTCTCAGTGAAAAAAATGTATTATAGCCCACACCCCAGTAGGACCAAGAACACAGATCTAAGGACCTTCAAGGTACATAAGGTTTTTAGACCTACTACTATATTACCTCCTATTATGTAACTACAATGTAACTACAAGGAAATTCTCCTTGGCAAAAGGCCCAGAATATTACTAGAGCAGATGTATGATGGATAATCGCACAAAGTTAACGCAATAATGTGTGTTTTAACACCATCTCACAACGTAACCCAGTGTGGTAGAGAAGTACTTGAAAAAAAAAAAAGGTCAAAGTCAAAAAAGAGCTAAAAACCTTCTGTGAATGTTAGAAATGTTCGCTTTATTGGCTAGATATCCCTGTAAAAGGGGACATGTGGACACAGCAGGTGTGCATTGTGTCAGCCGTGAGCTCTTGAGCGGGGATGTCGAAGCTCAGAATCTCACCGACATCCGTCACGCCAATGGGTCGAGGGTTCTTGAAAACAATAGTCACCCCTTTAAAGGGGATCTTTCAGCAGTTTTAACTGTGTGAAACTGCAATGTCTGATATCATACCTCTTTATGACTATGAAAAATCATATTATATTCAAGGTTAGTAGTGTCCTCCCACTGCTGATCTCTGTGTACCGCTCCATAGCACCTTTTCTCGGCTTAGAGTGACTGCTGTAATATCCAGTGCGCCGGTTCAATAAAGGAACACATTTTTTCTTCGCCTTGATTATCTACCTTTTGTTTTTGGGATCAGTGAAACCTGGTTACATGCACCCACACGGAGGTTCATATGTACTCTAGTTCTGTCTACTCTATGTTGCTGTAATATTAAAACAGAAGCACGCTGAAAGGGGTTTGGATACAACCACCAAACTTTATCCTGTTAAGTTCAATCCCCTAGAAGTGTCACATATTGTATTCAACCATGTAAACTTTCCTCTTCTGTCTGTACAAGCTGTGGGTCACCAGACCTGCCGGTGGCCAATTTTTGGATTTCCGGTGACATCCTGTGTCATATTGGGTCAAGTGGCAAGCGGATGTTATAGGGTCCCCCTCCAGTTGCATGACAAAGATGTGTTTTCATGGAGGTGGTGCAGGTTAGAACCAGCCAAACAAATGGTAAACATGCAAAAACGCATGCGTTTTGAGTGCTTTTTGAATGCATGTGCGTTTAAAAACACACCAAGAACGCACTGTGTGAGAGCACCCTAAAAAAATAAAATACATTTCTCCCTTTATACTTCTATTTCTTAAAACTTTGTAAAGTGACAAAAGATACTGTGCAGAGAGAAAAAAATTCTGCCCAAAATATTAGAAAGGTGCTGCCACTTTGACACATTTTTGTGACCTCCAAGACCCCAAGTGCACAAGTCATCAAACAGAAGAGCACTAAATGGGAACAGATGTAACATCACAAATAAGAGCAGCTGATCCCAGTACACAAGAGTTTAACCCCTTATATTCCAGAAGAAAAAAAAATTAGGATTCATTGATTTACATACCCTACATTCGGTAGTCCCACTATTCCAATCTTCAATGAGGTCCCAAATCGTCCGATAATTGGGTGCTGTTTTGGTCCATCGTCTGCTTTCTTGGGGGGCATCTAAAGTGTTAAAAACAAGGGGGAACCTTATCACTCTCTATGGCAAGAAGTTATTACCAGAAAACGGAAATAATAAGCAGGTACCTTTTTGGGAGCCATTATCGCATCGCTTTAAGAGATGACAAAGAAGATTGGGAAGATTAGATACAGGAGCATTGCTTCCACAAATCTCACTTTAAAAATGAATCCACACCATGCGCTGCACAGGCAGGCACCCAGCATGCTAATAATAGCAGAGCGCCCGCCAAAGAGCTGAGCACTCACTTTCCATACATGACACCTGACGCCATCAATACGGGCGACTGCCATCTCTGCCCGGAGCCTGAGAACCGCAGCAATGAATGGAGGATGACATGAGCCGGGTCACAGAGGGATTTAAACATGAACACCAATGCTGCTGAGCAACATCTGTTTTAGTTAATGTTTATATTCCTCAAAATATAATTCTGGTAAGGGTGAGGCCACACATGGTGTTTATGGTCAGTTTTTAAGCATGCGTTTTCAGTCCGTTTTCCTTATTATCTTAATAGATAAACAGGTGCTAAGCAGCCAAACGCATGTCAAAAACAGTTGCGTCTTTAAAACGGACTGAAAACACATTAAAAAAAAGCCCAAAAACACCACGTGTGGCATCACCCTAAAATGGTCCCTCTGTTATTCTTCCTGGAAATATCTTAGTGTTACCAGTTAGGAGGGGAGGAGCCACTACACAGTCTGACACTGTTCAATTAGAACTGACTATGTAAAGACACGCCCCTTTTACAAGAGGAGAAGTAATGTTCATCATTTCTAGGATGAATAACAGAGCAACAGCACAATGCAGTTTGCATCATTTATTATGGGAAATACAGATAGACATTTTAAGAGAAGGGAAAGTTCTTCTTTAAGTGATAAATACAGTACAATTCTGACCATCTTGCATAGATATCAGGCAAGAAAAATGCCAGGATAGGTTTTTTTGGCAATAAAATAAAAGCATATAAAAATTAAATCCCAAAATAATTTATTAATACAAAATCTGCCGCTACGTGGTCTGTTTCCAACCCTCCAGCTTCACCAATCCCAACTCAGATCATCTTATAATGATTAAAATGCAGCCCTCTAACTAGGTCTCTGTTCAGTCTGGTAACAAAAATAAATAAATCACTAGACACAAGAGGGGACTTTGCTGAAATTGCAGACAGAAAATCTCAGAATTTTTTTTGTCCAGTGGAAAAGTTATGTCCAACGTTAAAACCAATAACGCAAAAACATCCGATAAACGTCTATGAGATCCTTTTTGTGCCACACGAGAAGGAATCTGATCAGTCATGGTAAATATCCAAACAAGTAACTAATTTTGACTTGGAAATATGTCCACATCACAGTCTCCTTAATTAAAGGGATGGTCTGGTCACAACAAGTTATCACCTATGCAAAAGGTGGGGGGAGGTCACATGGATCACGAAACTGGGGTTCATTGTACCCCAAACTAGAGCGGACTGCTGCTTTCCCAATGGTACTGATGGAGATAGAGCCCAGTACTCTGCTACCACCATCAGTGCCATAGGCAGGGAATGGGCATGAATTACCTGCCGCTCCATTCATTTGGGCTACAAGTGACCCCAATTTTCATGGTCCCACCGCAGTGATCCCCACTGCTCAAAAACTTAAGGGGGTTTTCAGATGACAATGAGGGGGAGGGGTCTATTTTATATAGTCTAAGGGTGCAGTCACACATGGCACTAGCATTGAATTTAGAAATGCAACGCTACAACCGGGGGGGCTTGGCCCAATCGCATATGGGTTTTCATTGAAACATCCAAGGGTACTGGTTCCAATCGCATGTGCCAGCCTACGGGTGCTAGGGTTGTGTTTGGCGCCACGTGTGACCGCACCCTGAACGCCTGTGTCTGATCAGCAGAAGTTTGTGCATTTTTTACGACCCTGTATGTCATATCTTTCTCTCCACTGATGCCTCCTGGGTTTGTAGTGTCTCTTTCTAGCACAGATCTGCGATAAACCACATACTGATGGCTTCTGTAATCGGCTTGATAAAACGGGTTAAAGTGGCGCATGCTGAGTGTGAACTAAATAAATATTTTTAAAAATGCAAACACCAGGCCGAGGGCTGTTTCCACACAGCGGTCATGCTGCAGTTTGGCATCTATGTGGCTTGGATATGAATACTGTACCTATAGCAATGCATGCACATCATCTAGGATACCTGCAGCCATACTAGCCAAGAATGCTAATACTTCCAGGTATCAGAGAGCTCTGCTGCTATGAGGTTCCGCAGCAGCTGTGACTATATGAGATGCAATGACGAGCATGGATAAGAAGCGTTTATTTCCTCGGGCACAGCTGTGGGATCATGAGTAAGCTCATTCTGCACAGCACACACACACACGTGTTCTGGCCGCTGCGGGCCACCGTACTCCGGGATGAGACAGGCATTGTGCTCGGCCACCCCGCGGCTCACCTCCTCTCCACAACACGTGTCTCTCCCGGGGAAGCTGTCGCTGGGGCCTCGCGGGTCTCACAGTCACGTTCTGTAGCAGCAGCAGCAGCCGGCGTCCCTGAGACGGAAGGGGCGTGGTCGCGAGCGTGACGACACACAACGCCGGCGTCCTATTGGCTGCAGGCAGGTGCAAGTGGTCATGTGACTGGACATGCCGCTTCCTGACTTCCAGTGCGTGGCTGACACTACACAGAGAAGGGTGTGAGGTGTCCTCCTCCCTCACTACCAGGCCTCACAGCCACGGCGTGCCCTGTGCTACTCCTCCCATTATATCACTGCAGCCTATTGCTCTCTGTTATCAGCCCCATGCGAGAAGCTGGTCATAGTGTTAGTCGTAGAGAATCTTTAGAATAGGGGACAGAGCAGGGACATAATGTTCAACTTTTAGGGGGTCATTCATCTTATTTCCCCCTTCTCTGAGCTCTTTTTGTACCCTTTGTGAGACTATTTTTTGCACCTGATTTGGCTTTGTCAAATAAAGTTTTTTGGTGCCTTATTAGGCACAAAAAGGCACAATTTTGTTGCACAAATTATAGCATTGCCTTTCCTGACCTTAGTCTGGCTTGGCGTGTTATTGTGTAATTATTTTCACCCATATAGGTCGCAAATCAATGTTAAATAAAGGACAAACATCTGGAAACAGGAGAAATAGAAATTAGGCGCAAACCAGGAAACTGCTAAACCCTGAACTCCGCAAAAAATTGAACAAACACCTGAAGCAACCAAGAAGTCACTAAAATGCAACCAAAAAAGGCGCAACAGACTAACATAAATGTCCCCCTTAGTTTCAACATAACTTTATTGATTAAGAAGTATAAAGACGCCTTACAATAGAACCAGCGAAACAAATGCCCCTTGCAGGGGGAAGTATAAGACAGTCTCATCAGATACATAATTACGCTAAAATAATTTTACTCTTTTTCTAAAAACAACCCACATTGTGGATAAGGACCCCACGTTGTATATGGTTAAGGCTACAGTCACATGATATATGCCCGCCGTACCGTAGTACGCTGCTCACCCGCGCCCCTCTCCATAGGAAGATACAGCGCATGGCGCCGTATCACGGGAAAAGATAGGACATGTTCCGTACAGGGCCGTGAGCCGTATATACGTTCCCCATACATGTGTGTGAATGTAGCCTAAGTTCACACTACCGTTCCTTCCCTCCGGTAAAAAAGTCAAGAATGGAGGTTTAACACTTAAAAATCCCATTGACATCAATGTCAATTTTTTGTTATGCTTTTTGTTTTTTTTGAGCCGGAAAAAATGATGGAGGCTGCAGTACTTTCCCCCCTGTTTAAAAAATGGGATGGATAACGGATCCTTGCCAAACTGACCATAACGGATGACATAAAATTTACCTTGTTGTCATTGGGATTTTTAACCCTGTAAGGACGCAGGTTTTTTTTCGCTCATTTCTTGCTCTCCCTAACTTTTATTTTTCCGTGTACAGAGCTGTGTGAGGGCTTATTTTCTGTGTAACAAATTCTACTTCTCCGTCACATTATTTATTATTCCATATCCTGTACTGGGAAGCAGGAAAAAAATTCCAAATGGGGAAGTTTTTTTAAAAAAACGCATGTGCTTGTGGGCTCACTTTTTCTAACTTTGCTCCAAATAACACGTCTACTTTATTCTTTGCTTCGGTACGATCGCGGTGATAACAAATTTATACAGGTTTTATTGCGTTTTAACGCATTTTCAAAAATTAAACGAATGTGTACGAAAAAAAAATAAAAATTACTATCTTCTGATGCTAATAACTTTTGCATACTTCGGTGTACGGAGCTGTGTGAGGGGTCATTTTTTTGTGTCATGAGCCGACAATTTTATTGCTACCATTGTGAGGTCTGCAACATTTTGGTCACTTTTTATTCCATCTTTTATGTGATGTAAAATGGTGTAAAAGTTGCATTTCAGACATTTGGGCGCTATTACGTTATGGGGTTCACCGCCGGTCGTACCCGGTTTTATATTTTGATCTATCGGGCATTTTGGGACACGACGATACCTATTGTGTGATTTTTACTGTTTATTACGTTTTATATTAGTTTAGGGAAAGGGGGGCTTTGAACTTTTAGGTTTTTAACTTTTTGAAAAATTTTGAAACTTTTTTACAGTTTTTTAGACCCTCTAGATCAGTGGTGGTGAACCTATGGCACTGGTGCCAGAGGCGGCACTCAGAGCCCTTTCTGTGGGCACCCAGGCCATCGCCCCAGCACACCAGACTGGACTCAAAGAATCTTCCTCAAGTTCCAAGCAACTTAAAAGATGCTGCTTTCGGTCATATTTTCATACTTCCTTTGCTACTTGGGACTGTAGGAAGAGGGAGAATGAATAGACAGGCCCGAATTATCTTTGGAGAGCCTCATGCCAGCCCCGCGATTCTCTGTGTAAAGAACACTGGAAAGAAGCTAAAATGTTCCATCTTTCTACTGTGTTGCTGTCCTCTGGAGGCCAATATGATTGAAAGTTGTTGAAGGACAGGGAGCAATAAATTACTGCTTTAATTCTTGTTTGGCACCTTGCGATAAATAAGGGGGGTTTTGGGTTGCTTTTTGGGCACTTGGCTGCTAAAAGGTTCGCCATCACTGCTCTAGGGTATATTAACCCTAGATGGTCTGATCGTTCCTACCATATACTGCAATACTACTGTATTGCAGTATATGGCATTTCTGCACAGTATACATTACAATGAGCCACTGGTTCACTGTAACAAAACTGCACAAACCAGACAGCCTCGGGTCTGACGAAGACATTGGCAACCGATCACTGCCCCCAGATGATGTTCAGGGGGAGTGACGATCGGATCCAACAATCAAAGCTTTTAAATTATTAGAGATTATTAGAGACTGTGTATGCAGAGGGCTTAGCCCGTGAGCCAATCTTATCAGAGAAAAACAGTATTACTCTGACTAGACTACACAGAAAGTTTACTGGGGTAAGATATGGGTGACCCTTTTAGGATCTATAGATTTGTATTAGTGGCAAACCATGTTAATATCACTAAGGGCCACATCTAGTTTTAGCAATGAAAGTTTTTTTTCCTGTACTTAGGATAGGTCACTAATTTTAGATTGTCTGATACTCAGTATCCCACCGATCAGACATTCTAGGCTGTTTCTAGGGCTGGGAGCATACGTTAACCTTAACAGCAAGAAAAAAATTACTCCCTACGCTGTAACAGATAAAAGTGAACTTACCTTGTTCAAACTCTGTGATGGTCTCTTTGTCTTTGAGTTGCCATTGAATGGCTACAGTGGGTCTCGTAAGTTCCAACCAGAAGGGCTAAAGGTGGGAGCAGGCTTACCTTTATTTATTAATATTTTTTTTTACATTTGGCCAGACCCCCATAACCACATGAACATAAATGCTATTTCACATGTCCAGCATCACATATTCAGCATTGCAAAAAGTAAACGACAAAATTGCTAAAGATGCAATTGCAAATGGATTTTTAAAATGCTCCACAAATTACTGCAATGCAGACTCCAACACCGCTGACTTTAAAAATTCATGGAGATAAAATGTCTTCCAATATTGGTGATTTTTCGGACCCCACAAGTATCTCAAAGTGATGGCCTGTTCTTCTCATTGAACCCAGATCAGCTCTGCCAATAACTAATGTCACTGTAGGGGAATGTTGTTCTCTTTAACTAGGGCTCCTAACGATGCCTTTGTTGCAGTAAAATCTGTATAATGAAATAGAAAAAAATAAAATGTAATATCTCCCAGGGGTTTGTCATAACAAAAACAGCTACATACACAAATGTAAATAAATAAATAATAGAATAAATTAGAGATAAATTTAAAATACAAAAAAAAAATGCCCTAGCACGCTCTAAACCATAGTCAAAATTTCTTTGATGACACATCAAATATCAAAATGGCTTATTTTTCCAAATTTAAGAACTAAGTAACTATATACATTCACACGACTCTAATAGATAATCACGGGCCCCATAGAGGTCTATGGAATTTGTTCATGGCGCAATACGCTGCAAAATATAGGATATGTCCTACATTTGGCCCGGATTTGCAGTACGCACACTCAACTTTCTATGGAGAGAACTCCGAAACTATAAACTCGGTGCTTCAATACATCTGAACTAGAGATGAGCGAACACTAAAATGCTCGGGTACTCTAAGTCATTTAAAGTGTTTTTGCAACATGAAATAACAATTGAGAACTAAAACCAAATAGTCAATGGTGAAGAATGTCCATAATTTTTTTTAACAATTGAGTAAGGGGTGGGGGAGGGGGGGACTGCAATGGTTATTGCATCAAAAACTAAATGTATAATCATGTAAATCCGGACTTAAAGGGAACCTGTCACTGAGTGCTATTGTTTATCCGTGGACAAGATGCTTAAGTACAGTATATGCCAAATATGTTTTTTTTTTAAATGTCTATATTATATGACACTTGAAATAAAGTATGTGAGACCCAGAAAGAAAAATTTCAAAACGACAACTTCTGTCTGCTCTATAATTAAAAAAAAAAAAAAAAAACATTGTCCGAGGCTCTTGGCACCTGCATGGTCATGCAAGATAAGCCGGCTTCACTGTTCATGTGCCACAGGTACGGCACCTGCACAATGAAGCTCGGTTAATAGATAATTTTCTTGTGACACACAAACTGAAGCACATCTTCAAGAATTTATGCAGTAAAAAAATAGAAATTTCTGCCATTTTTTTTTTTTGGCTAATTGACTCTCATGTGACCCGACCTGATACATGGTGGCTTCTAATGATTTACCGGCTGTGTTTAGCCAAAGCCGCTGACACTGAAGTGCAGAGCTGCAGAAGTCCAAGAAAAGTTTTTTGTTTCAAAGCTTAAAGGAAACCTACCACTTAGAATGGTAGGGGTAAGCTGTAAGTACCGAGCACCAGCTCAGGGTGAGCTCAGGGTGAGCTGGTGCCGGTACTTACTTTCGTTAGTGTTATAAACCGCAGTATCGCGGTTTTAACACTTTTTAAACTTTAGAGCAGAAGGGGCTGCGCGCGAGATGCAAATTAAAATAAAAAAAGTAGAACGTTATTGTAGCCCTAAGAAGGGCTGTTGGGTTCTTTGAGAATCACTCCTGCCTAACAGTAAGCTAATAGAACACCCTAACGCTTTCCCTGAGCAGCAGCAGCTCTCTCCCTAGCGGCATCCAGAGACAGAATGATCCGAGCAGCGCGGCCAGCGGCTAGTCTATCCCAGGGTCACCTGATCTGGCCAGCCAACCACTGCTATCGACGTGTAAGGGTACCACGTCATGCTGGGTGGAGTGCAGAGTCTCCTGGCTTGTGATTGGCTCTGTTTCTGGCTGCCAAAAAGCAAAACGGCGGGAGCTGCCATTTTCTCGAGCGGGCGAAGTATTCGTCCGAGTAACGAGCAGTTTCGAGTACCCTAATGCTCGACCGAGCATCAAGCTCGGACGAGCATGTTCGCTCATCTCTAATCTGAACTGAGTGAGGCCACGTATACAAGATAGTTGATGGACCAGCATATGTCATCTACTTATGACATATTCAGTGGGTATGTCATAAATAGTTTAGATGGGAATACCATTTTAAGTCATGATAAGGTGGAGCTCCTCAGGCTCATTTGCATCATTTTTAAACCTGTTTTATGTAAAAACAAAGGCTGAAGAAGCTAAAAGAAGAAAGGAACCTGATAGAAGGGGCATTCACCAAACATATCAGTGTGCTTGGTTTACAATCCTTCATCCTGGTGGTAGATGTCCTTAAAACGGATAATGATAGACAGCGGCAAAGGGGACAGACAATCTTTTCCCATGGAAAATCTGGGACTGATCATTACATTTTGTAGGATACTAACAATAAGTTTAAATTACACCTTATAATACATACGCACAATAGCCAGAGATTTTTGCTATTTACATGCAAATTACTCAAATGATTTTCTGTTGAAACTTATTTTTTTTTTCCAAATTTAAAATGTCCAGTTACAGTAATTTCTTTCCCCTGTTTTTCTCCCTTGACATAGGTAACAATCTGTGCTGCAAGAATCACCACATTTTAAGAGTTCACACTCTACTTCCCTTCTGCTTCAGCTCCTTTGTTGGCTTCCCATTAAATTCAGAGCAACCTACATAATTCACCTCCCCTTATTTGGTGTCTTACATCTGTGTCCCTCATTATATCATGCTCTCTTCTGTGAGCTTCCCAAGACTTTCCACCCTCTCTTCTTCTGTGTCCTGTCTGAACCCTTGGAACTTTTATTTTCTTCCTAATCCACCAAGCTTTCCCCTTACTGTTCCTTCACATTACCTTTGCAGGGAAGGTTTGTCTATCAGTCAGACATCAGATTTGGTGCAATTTGAATCCAATCACTTAGTTTATGATGCTGTTTTTTTTTTTTTCAAATTTTACCTAAGATAAATTAATTAATAGATAAAATACATTATAATATTATATGTACAGGCAGTCCCCGGGTTACATACAAGATTGGGTCTGTAGGTTTGTTCTTAAGTTGAATTTGTATGTAAGTCGGAACTGTATATTTTATCATTGAAATCCCAGCCAGAACTTTTTTGGTCTCTGTGACAATTGCATTTTAAAAATGTTGGGTTGTCATAAGAACCAGGATTAACACTAAAGCTTCATTGCACACACCTGTGATAACTGTTACAGCTGATTATTGTAGCCTAGCACTAAAGTACAGTAAATTACCAACATCCAGAGGTCCGTTTGTAACTAGGGGTCTTAAGTAGGGGACCGCCTGTAATTATCTATATAACTATTATGATCAACTATATAAAATATGAGAATTATAGTTTATTGAACCATAAAATATGAGAATTATAACTGAATAGCAGTTTGAAAATTATTTTCACAAAATGATTTTTTAGAATTTTCCCCCAAAGTCCTTTTCACTAATAAAGCAGCTCAAGGGGACTTGCAATCCGCTGTAATTCTGATCATTTAGATTCCCAGCAGTCCCACCCCCAGCAGTACGTCTTTTAACCCCTATCCTTTAAATGGTATATTTAAGAGTTTTTCAAGAAAGTCTTAAAACCCTTTGGGATCTGGAGCAGGGGTGACAAAAACCAAATTGTACTTACACTGCCCTGATACCCGCATCATACTGGTACTTTACTTCTGTGTATCCTGCTCCCGTCCAGAAGTGCCTAGGGGTTATTGGCTTAGGCCAATCTTTGATCTCCTTGGACCATGGGGTGTCATTTTCTCTGATGTCACTAGTGACGTCCCCTGGTCTGAGGAGCCCATGAACTTGTAAACATAATGAAATACAAATTTTACTATAGAAACATTTTCTGTCAAGAGGAATGATGGTTAGCAATGTTTGTACAGGCGGTCCCCTACTTAAGAAAACCTGACTTACATACGACCCCTAGTTACAAACAGACCTCTGGATTTTGGTAACTTACTGTACTTTAGTCCTAGGCTACAATAATCAGTTATAACAGTTATCACAGGTGTCTGTAATGAAGCTTTAGTGTTAATCCTGGTTCTTATGACAATCCAACATTTTTAAAATCCAATTGTCACAGAGACCAAAAAAAATTTGGCTGGGGGTTATAATGATAAAGTATACTGTTCCGACTTACTTACAAATTCAACTTAAGAACAAACCTACAGACCCTATCTTGTATGTAACCCGGGGACTGCCTGTATTTATTTAAAGTGAACCTGTCATCAGCAATTGAACCTAATAAACCACTACCAGAATATGGTCAAGCAGGGTAACACCTTCTAGTTATTGTTTCTTTCATGGCCCAGTGTGTTGGCCTCATCCAGAAAATCAACTTTAAAGTGAGATGTAAATTGGTTGTATAAAGAGGAGAAGAGTTTAACACTGATGTCAAGGTGGGGATCTCAGAAAACCTCCTCCTCTGTGATTAAACCACATGCATCAGACATTAGGAGATCTGGTTAGTGATGTCTCTGGATCTAGGACCATCAATTACAGTGAAGGCGACTTTCTGAGGTAGAGAGAGCTTGACTTCAGTGTTAAAATCTTCTGCCTCCTCCAGTCTCCTCTGTCCTCCTCCTCCTCCAGACTCCTCTGTCCTCCTCCTCCAGTCTCCTTTGTCCTCCTCCTCCTCCAGTCTCCCCTGTCCTCCTCCTCCAGTCTCCTCTGTCCTCCTCCTCCTCCAGACTCCTCTGTCCTCCTCCTCCTCCAGACTCCTCTGTCCTCCTCCTCCAGACTCCTCTGTCCTCCTCCTCCAGACTCCTCTGTCCTCCTCCTCCAGACCCCTCTGTCCTCCTCCTCTTCCTCCAGACTCCTCTGTCCTCCTCCTCCTCCAGACTCCTCTGTCCTCCTCCTCTTCCTCCAGACTCCTCTGTCCTCCTCCTCCTCCCTCCAGACTCCTCTGTCCTCCTCCCTCCAGTCTCCTCTGTCCTCCTCCCTCCAGTCTCCTCTGTCCTCCTCCTCCTCTACTACTAAGTCCTCCCAATCGTAAAACATGAAAGGAGCCGGATACTGATCTATCAGGAGATAGAGATCCACATTGATCCAACCACCAGCCTGGAAAAACAGGACGGACAAGAAGTAAAGGACTGAGAAGTCATTGGTTGTGGCACAGGATGAAGTGGTCTCCCTCATCCCTCACTTTGTGTCTCAGTAACTTGGAAGCTTCTTCCAATATACATCGTGATTTATCCCATAACCAGTCTCCTCTACTCCTCACCAGGGAAGCTTATATGAACCCCATCCATCCCCCAGACCACCAGGGATTTTTGTTATTAAACTCTTCAATACATTTGTGGCTCATTGTACATGTATTTTATAACTTTTTTATTTTTATTTCTGGGTCAGAACCATAATCTTGATATTATCTGACAGATGGGATTCTTATCTTTAATATGACACCAGCAGCATGTTTTTAGGTGCTATAGAACAGAAGATAGTGACGCTCCTCCTGCAAACACTAAACTTAACTCATCTCATGTGAAGATGGGATGAGAAGAGTCATATTTGCCCGACTGTGTGGGACATTTTTGATTATTTTTTTCACTATGGTCTGATAGTCTAATTAATTTTGGGTCATGTCTGGGGTGTAAACAATTCTAGGAGTCTGAATGTTTGGGGGTCTGGTTTATGGGTTTGGGTCTGATTCTTTTTAAAGGTTCCGGTATAAGGATCTGATTATACATTTTAGGGACCTAGTTCGGAGCTGATTCATTTTGGGACCTGAGTTCATTTTCTAATTAATAATAAGTTTTGGGGTCTGAGGTCGAAGGTCAAGTGTTGGATCTATTCAGCTTTTCCCATTTAGAAGATAACATTACATTGTTATAAACTCAGACCTTCCACAATCTGAGGTAAGTAGACCTTCACTTACCTCACTCTACTTCCCTTACCTTGCCCCCAGTCATAGTGATATTAACCCTTCAACTGCCTGACACGACTAGGAATGTTGCTATTAACCATTTATCACACACGCCGAGGATACAGCAGCTATAGAAAGGTCTTTGCCTGAAGCCAAACTATCAAATTTAGACTCCAACATTTTGGGTGGCTCCGCCAGATCCACCACCCCCGGCCCAGGTCTGTTACATGGTCTGTAATCAGAACCAGACCAGGGAAAACACATCAGGAAGACTGGGCAGTACCAATGTATAAAGCCCTGTGTCCTGAGTGATCCGGCTCATGTTCAGGTGTCACTTCTGGCCTTGTGACGTCCCCCTGTACCTGGCCGGGGGAGGGGGGGGGGCTTATTTGCCTAATAATAGCATGTAAATACAGGCAGAGCTCCCAGCCACAGGGCTCAGGTACACATATGAGCCACACTCACCTGAGTGCAAGGGAAACCGGGAAACAAGGCAATTAATGATTGGCAAACATCCAGAAATATAGATACAATAGTCCAATGTTTAACTAAGGCACGGACATTGCTACCTGGAGGAAGAAGAAGGTGGAACAATCCAGAGATACATTATAAGACTGCGGAGCCGGAGGAGAGAACACAATCACATTGGGACTGGATGGTTCCTGGAAGTATCTGCAGGTAAATGGATGAGACCAGTGCGGAGGGATTCCTTGTTACATTGTAGTTGGGGACTAACAGTCCCAGCATAATCTTCCATCCTGTAGGAGTGTATGGGGCTTACTGGTGAGACAATAGCAGAGTTTCCATTGTCTCTGGTAGATACTTTAGTCTGTGGTCACTGGTCAGATAAGAAACATTGTAGCACTTGTTACCTGTGTGATTCCGGGCACCACAATAAAGCTGTAACCTGGTACCTGTCCGGATGCTGAGAGCAAACACCAACCTGCATGGGGTGAGGAGGTCCAAACACCAGGCTCTGGATTGGACACGTGGGATGCAGAAAGTTGGTGTTATAAAGCAAACCTGGGTCAAAACTAGCAAACTATTGGGTCAAACTATTGGGTCAAACTATTAGGTCAAAAATTTTGAAAGGAAATCTAAAGGAAGCACCAAAGGATGGAAATAAATGTGGCACAATTACTATGCCCGCTGGCACAGGGACGCAGGAGGGCAATGCCCAGGGAACCTTCAGCTATAATATTGAAATGGAGAACATGGATATTAAAGGGACAAGCACTAAACTGAGCACTCGGATCAGTGTCCTGACAAACAAACACATGGAAAAAGTGTTAGGACATATCGGGGGACATTAGTCATAGTCACAGCTTCGCCTATTATTGTGCCTGATTTGTTCCTTTTCTTGTCTAGTTATTTATGCTTGTTGGTGTTTTTCCATAGTTAATGCGTTTCGAATTGTTGCCTGTCCGATTCATTTGCGCCTAATTTGTCGCAAATTATTCCCATACAAAGTAAATCTCATTTGTGACCAATAATGGAACGAGATTGAGAAAAGGCGACAGAACGTTCAGGGCTTCATTCAAGACGATATTAAGACGATAATCACTCAGAGGGATGATCCTATAGAACAGTAGTGGCGAACCTATGGCATGGGTGCCAGAGGCGGCACTCAGAGCCCTTTCTGTGGGCACCCGGGCCATGGCCCCAGCACATCAGACAGGACCCAAAGAATCTTCCTGCAGTTGCAAGCAACTTAAAATGCTGCTTTCAGTCATATTTTGATACTTGCTTCTCTTCTTAGAACTGTAGGAAGAGGGAGAATAAGTAGACGGGGCCGAATTATCTTTGGAGGACCTCCTGCTGGCCCCACCATTCTCTGTGTACAGAGGGACACTGGAAAGAAGCTAAAATTATGCAAATTTCCCCTCCTTTCTACTGTGCTGCTGTCCTCAGGAGGCCAATCTGATTGAAAGTTGTTGAAGAACAGGGAGCAATAAGTTACTGCTTTAATTTTTGGTTGGCACCTCGCAATAAATAAGGGGGGTTTGGGTTGCAGTTTGGGCACTCGGTCGCTAAAAGGTTCGCCATCACTGCTATAGAACATGATGAAGTCGTTACTTGAGGCCATTTTAAAACTGCGCTGAAGGGCTTTCCATGGTGCATACAGTAACTTTTTCATTTGGGAAGCGAAAACCTTTGTTTCCAGTAATGAAAAGGAAGGTTTTTTTTTCCAGTGCAGCTGCTCGGAGTAGGGGAGTTTTTACCTTTTTTTGCAACTTTTTAGGTGCTAAATAATGATAGATGCTGCACAAACATCTGTACAACAGCCGATCACTATGTGAGATAAGACACATTGGGGCACATTTACTTACCCGTCCCGTCACGATCCTTGCTGTGCGTTGTCCGACGAGGAGTCACAGCTGCATGATTCACTAAGATCGTGCGTCCAATTTTCTGCATGTGTTGCTTCCCCCGTTGAGGTCCGTCAGAGTTCACCTTCTTCTTCCTGGTGCATGTAAGTGCTGATCTTGCGACACAATTTCATTTTTAAATTCCGCAGGTTTGTCCGAATCAGCCGGGTTGTCCGACGTCTACACCCCCCCGATTTGTGTCACATCCAGGCTGGCGCTGATGCGACAAAATCCAATCGCGTGCGCCAAAAAACCCAGGGCAATTCAGGGCAAAAAGGTTAAAAAGTCGGGAAACCTGACAAAAATGCGTCCGATGTGCCCCAGAGACTCAAAACCACTAGGAGAAAAATTTTAGCCTCCACCCAAAAGAGTCGCAAATTGGAGACAAATCTATTAACTGCTCTGAAAAACGGCAAAAAGGACCCAAAAATGTATGATAAATGTCCCCATTGTTTGCTATATGACACATATAATAATGGATACAGAATGCTTGTTGGTAGTCATCAGTATGTACCATCATATTGGGGCAGATTTACTTACCCGGTCCATTCGCGATCCAGTGGCATGGTCTGACCATGATTAAGGACAGTTAAGCCGTCGGAAACGCGTTGGTGGATGTAATCTACACTGTGGATGTTTTTTGATACCATTATTGAATAAAATTTTAATACACCTTGGAACCTGGTAAGCTGTAAGTACCGAGCACCAGGTCAGGGTGAGCTCAGGGTGAGCTGGTGCCGGTACTTACTTTCGTTAGTGTTATAAACCGCAGTATCGCGGTTTTAACACTTTTTAAACTTTAGAGCAGGAGAGGCTTCGACCGTGCGCGCGCAACATCTCCGCTATTTCCTATGTAGGCGCGCGCACGCAGCGCCGAAGCCTGTTCTGGTCTGGAGTTTAAAAAGTGTTAAAACCGCGATACCGCGGTTTATAACACTAACGAAAGTAAGTACCGGCACCAGCTCACCCTGAGCTGGTGCTCGGTACTTGCAGCTTACCCCTGCCATTCTAACTGGTAGGTTTCCTTTAAAGGGGATGATCAGGTTAAGGGATTTTCAGTGCAGGTGTCGCAGATTTATAGTCTGCCTGATTTGCAGATTTCCAAAGGATAGAGGGAAATCTGAGCAGCTCGTCTGAACACATCCTAAGAATCTCGGAAACATGATAAAATCCCCATCTGTGAGTGTATATGTAGCACAGCCGGTATATATGTATATGGAGCACAGCCGGTATATATGTATATGTAGCACAACCTGTATATATGTATATGTAGCACAGCCGGTATATATGTATAAGTAGCACAGCCTGTATATATGTATATGTAGCACAGCCGGTATATATGTATAGGTAGCATAGCCTGTATATATGTATATGGAGCACAGCCGGTATATATGTATATGTAGCACAGCCTGTATATATGTATAGGTAGCACAGCCTGTATATATGTATATGTAGCACAGCCGGTATATATGTATAGGTAGCACAGCCTGTATATATGTATATGGAGCACAGCCGGTATATATGTATATGGAGCACAACCTGTATATATGTATATGGAGCATGGCCTGTATATATGTATATGTAGCACAGCCTGTATATATGTATATGTAGCACAGCCTGTATATATGTATATGGAGCACAACCTGTATATATGTATATGGAGCACATCCTGTATATATGTATATGTAGCACAGCCGGTATATATGTATAGGTAGCACAGCCGGTATATATGTATATGTAGCACAGCCGGTATATATGTATAGGTAGCACATCCTGTATATATGTATATGGAGCACGGCCTGTATATATGTATATGGAGCACAGCCTGTATATATGTATATGGAGCACAGCCTGTATATATGTATATGGAGCACATCCTGTATATATGTATATGGAGCACAGCCGGTATATATGTATAGGTAGCACAGCCGGTATATATGTATATGTAGCACAGCCGGTATATATGTATAGGTAGCACAGCCGGTATATATGTATATGGAGCACAGCCTGTATATATGTATATGGAGCACAGCCTGTATATATGTATATGGAGCACAGCCGGTATTTGCTGCTTTCTAGTTACATACATCATACACATGGAGGCCGTCACACACAACGCAGCAGCTTTCTATCCTCAGGCTCAATATTCAGGAATGTAAAGACTCGACTCAAATTAGCGAAACAGAGAAAATGAGAATGAGAATGATTTATATACAACATGTAGGAAACTTCACCCTGAGCTCAGAATATTACAGGGAACATTGTAACAATTGAAATAAGTAACGGATTAATTTATTTTGTTGTAAACAGAAGAATTTAGAGAATGAAACCTGGAAAACGGCTAATTTTTGGTATTTCTGTGTAGAGACGGAGGGAATGTGACACCTGGGACTCCGGATATAGTAAATATTTTTTTATGTTTGAACAAGATAGAAGCAATTTTATGCTAATATTCCTTTGTAGATACTAGAACATTTTCTGCTTGCCCTTTAAAATATGAAACCAACTTAAAATTTTGGTAAAATTGTTTTGGTACTGCCCAAGAGTAAAAGAAGGGGGGCAAAATATTTCCAGTCTAGTGCATCCCCTAAAAGTGTCAAAGTTGCCTCTCTGGGGCACATTAGATGCTTCATCTGTCCGGCATCACATCTGATTGATGTTTTATTGACTCTGATGAAACCAATCACCGCACAAAAACTATTGTGCAAAGAGACAAAGCCAGAAGGATTCCTACTGTAGATAGATACAAAGACACCACAATGTGATTCTATTATTAACTGTGATGGAAAAACCAAGAGATGAAATGAAAAGGAGAAAAAAACAAACAAAGAAACAAAGTATCAGCTCTAATATTTGTTTACTCCGGGCCCTTCTATTACACAAGGTCAGAAGCTCAGGAGGAGCCACTGATTGGGGTCAGGTGCGCTACAGAGGACTCTGACTCTGAGGTTGACCTGTTTCTATGCTACACTTCTACTTGTCTACAGTTTGGCTTGTTTCTAGACTACTCTTCCACAGGTGACGGATACAGACAAACAGAACAGGAAAGCCGAGGATAAGGACCAGATGGTTGTCAGAGGAGTAGTCAGAGGAGCTGAGGTCAGATACATGGAAGCGCTAGGCATCCGTGATAATAGCGCTGTGAGCACTTGCAGGTCACATACCTGGGGTTTAGATGAAGTCTACGGTATAAGGCGATGTAATATAAATGCTTTGGCCGTGTAACATTGTTGTGCTGTGCTGGTTGCAATAAAGGGGTTGACCAGAATTGATCAGTGATCAGCAGGCACCCAAATTGATAAGCTGTTCTCCAAACACAAGACCATGGAGTAAAAGCCAATCCCCAGGGACCCCAGATAACAAACGGTTCTCACAGGAAGACGTCTGAGCAATTTCACTTTCGAGGTTCTAAGTATTTGCTTTCTGACCTCCTTTACCTGACTTTAACCGGTGAGGCCTGTTCTGAACTATTGTCTGACTGTGCATGAACTTCATCTGCCCTGAGGTCGGCCAGTTCCTAGACTACACTTCCACTGATTCTGAGGTTGACCTGTTTCTACACTACACTTCCACTTACCATAAGATTGCCTTTTTTCTAGACTACTCTTCCACCTATCATGATATTGCCTTGTTTCTAGACTACTCTTCCACTTACCATGAGATTGCCTTAAATTACACCTTATAATACATATGCACAATAGCCAGAGATTTTTGCTGTTTACATGCAAATTACTCAAATGATTTTCTGTTGAAACTTAGGGGTTTTTTTCCAAATTTAAAATGTCCAGTTACGGTAATTTCTTTCCCCTGTTTTTTCTCCCTTGACATAGGTAACAATCTGTGCAGCAAGAATCACCACATTTTAAGAGTTCACACTCTACTTCCCTTCTGCTTCAGCTCCTTTGTTGGCTTCCCATTAAATTCAGAGCAACCTACATAATTCACCTCCCCTTATTTGGTGTCTTACATCTGTGTCCCTCATTATATCCTGCTCTCTTCTGTGAGCTTCCCAAGACTTTCCACCCTCTCTTCTTCTGTGTCCTGTCTGAACCCTTGGAACTTTTATTTTCTTCCTAATCCACCAAGCTTTCCCCTTACTGTTCCTTCACGTTACCTTTGCAGGGAAGGTTTGTCTATCAGTCAAACATCAGATTTGGTGCAATTTGAATCCAATCACTTAGTTTATGATGCTGTTTTTTTTTCAAATTTTACCTAAGATAAATTAAATAATAGATAAAATACATTATAATATTATATGTACAGGCAGTCCCCGGGTTACATACAAGATGGGGTCTGTAGGTTTGTTCTTAAGTTGAATTTGTATGTAAGTCGGAACTGTATATTTTATCATTGAAATCCCAGCCAGAACATTTTTGGTCTCTGTGACAAATGGATTTAAAAAATGTTGGATTGTCATAAGAACCAGGATTAACACTAAAGCTTCATTACAGACACCTGTGATATCTGTTACCGCTGATCATTGTAGCCTAGGACTAAAGTACAATAAATTACCAATATCCAGAGGTCCGTTTGTAACTAGGGGTCGTATGTAAGTCGAGTGTTCTTAAGTAGGGGACCACCTGTAATTATCTATATAACTATTATGATCAACTGTATAAAATATGAGAATTATAACTGAATAGCAGTTTGAAAATTATTTTCACAAAATGATTTTTTTAGAATTTTTCCCCCAAATTCCTTTTCACTAATAAAGCAGCTCATGGGGACTTCCAATCCGCTGTAATTCTGATCATTTAGATTCCCAGCAGTCCCACCCCCAGCAATACGTCTTTTAACCCCTATGCTTTAAATGGTATATTTAAGAGTTTTTCAAGAAAGTCTTAAAACCCTTTGGGATCTGGAGCAGGGGTGACAAAAACCAAATTGTACTTACACTGCCCTGATACCCGCATCATACTGGTACTTTACTTCTGTGTATCCTGCTTCCGCCCAGAAGTGCCTAGGGGTTATTGGCTTAGGCCAATCTTTGATCTCCTTGGACCATGGGATGTCATTTTCTCTGATGTCACTAGTGACGTCCCCCGGTCTGAGGAGCCTATGAACTTGTAAACATAATGAAATACAAATTTTACTATAGAAACATTTTCTGTCAAGAGGAATGATGGTTAGCAATGTTTGTACAGGCGGTCCCCTACTTAAGAAAACCTGACTTACATACGACCCCTAGTTACAAACAGACCTCTGGATTTAGGTAAATTACTGTACTTTAGTCCTAGGCTACAATAAACAGCTGTAACAGTTATCACAGGTGTCTGTAATGAAGCTTTTACTCCTGGTTCTTATGACAATCCAACATTTTTAAAATCCAATTGTCACAGAGACCCAAAAAAATTTGGCTGGGGGTTATAATGATAACCTGCCTGTATTTATTTAAAGTGAACCTGTCATCAGCAATTGACCTAATAAACCACTACCAGAATATGGTCAGGCAGTGTAACGCCTTCTAGTTATTGTTTCTTTCATGGCCCAGTGTGTTGGCCTCATCCAGAAAATCAACTTTAAAGTGAGATGTAAATTGGTTGTATAAAGTCAAGGAGGAGGAGAGTTTAACACTGAAGTCAAGGTGGGGATCTCAGAAAACCTCCTCCTCTGTGATTAAAACACATGCATCAGACATTAGGAGATCTGGTTAGTGATGTCTCTGGATCTAGGACCATCAATTACAGTGAAGGAGACTTTCTGAGGTAGAGAGAGCTTGACTTCAGTGTTAAAATCTTCTGCTCCTTGACTTAAAAAAAAATAAATTTACATCTCACTTCAAAGTAGATTTTCTCGATGATTAGACCAAATCGAGAAACATGATCTGGAAGGTGTTCGGCTGCTTGACAACATACTAGTAGCAGTGTATTAGGTCAATTTCTTCTGACATGTTTCCTTTAAGAAGCTACTTACATTAATTGTAATTCAGTGGTTTTAGACTACCTGTGTAATTAAACTGATTCGACTCGGGGGTTATGCCTAAGGATGTTGTCTAAATGGCCCTAAAAGGTCTAAGTGTTAACCCCTTAACCTTCGTCCAATAATTTTCAAGGAACAACATTTGCTTGTCCTGGTCACTAGACAATTATGCATAAAGCTGTGCATACTGGTCCTATGGAGCAGTACGATGCCGTACGGCCATTGACGTCTATGGGGGACGTATGTACGGCTGCAAGCTTGCCGTACATACGTCCCCCATTCATTCGTAAATGCATCCTTATATAGACACTTTTAAAGTGTGGACTTGGACCCTTATTGCTCAGGCATCTTTCCTTCTCTCTTCTAGGCCGTGTTATCCATTATAACGCACTGGATGTATCTGCTTTGCATGTGATTTAATACAGGGAATGTGGCATTCAAACGCGGGGGTTTTACCTTGGTAATGTGTTGTATTAAAAGAAAATCAATGTTTGCACAATACTGCCAATTTCACCCAATGCACTGCAAAGTGTGACATCCATTCTCTATAAGCTGCCTCATAAATTGACATGGATTTGTCCATATCAAATCCATTTGCAGCTGCTTTGCAACACATAGGTTTTACATTCACAATTCTGCAATGAAATATACAAATTGGACGTAGTTTTTGAGGAAATATCCCAAGAAGTGACCCGTCTTGCTACTGAGCTTTGGTGAATCACAGTACAGGTTGCAATTATTCCAGGTTCGGTAACATTGTATATATCGTATTTTTCGGACTATAAGGCGCACAAAAACTCCTTTGATTTTCTCAGAAATCTAAGGTGCGCCTTATAGTCCAGTGCGCCTCATATATGAACCGTACTTACAGACAACAGCTGCCTTGAACTATGCACAGGTCTGCCACCTGCTGGTCATTCATCCTTATAATCAGGTGCGCCTTATAATCTGGTGCGCCTTATACTGTATATGAACCTAGACGTTTTAGCAGGCATTTATTAAGGGGGCGTCTTATAATTTGGTGCGCCTTATAGTCTGAAAAATACGGTATGTAATGTATGTACTATGTAACTTTTTTGTTTTGAGAGTTTTTCTTACATAGTTTTTGAGACTGTAGCTCAGTAACCGTTGATCAATTTGGTAGTGACCATTGATCTCTTAGGCTCAGTTCACACTTGTGTTCTGCAGGTTCTGTTCCCCCTTTTATAATAGCAGACAAAATAGCGCTGCAGACAGTATTTATTTCTACTATTATAAAGGAATTTTAAAGGAAGGCAACCTTCCTTACATTGAGGTCAATAGGGAGGGGTAGAAGTTTTTTTTTATTTTGGAAGAACTTTCACTGTACCTAAAGGACATCTACCCCCAATATGAAGGATTGTGAACCAAGCACGCTGACATACTCGCGTGTGCCCCTTCTAGCAGGATCCGCTCTTATTTTAGCTTTTTATGCCCTGTTTGGCTTTTAAAATTATGCAAATAAGGCTCGGGGGCTCCAGACTCCATGGTGTTAATGGAGCCTGGAGCCCCTCAGGCTCATTTGCATAATGTGTAAAGCCTTTTTTTTCCTTAAAAGCAAGCACATTAGCTATAAGAAGAGCCGGGGCATACATCAGGATGTGCTTGGTTTACAATCCTTCATCCTGGTGGTAGATGTCCAATGAATGTGAAGTTGTTGTCGTATAGGGCTTTTTCTGGGCATATGCTTGGTTTCACACTGTTTATTCTTATATCTCTACTACAAGAACAGATACAACACCATCAATAGTCGGTATGCAAATTTTAGATACAAAAACAGTAATTGCGTTGTGTAAAAGAAAAAAAAATCTTTTTTTGGGGGGGTGTAAAGTAAACAGAAGTGAAGCATGAAATAAGCCCATTCAGCACCTATTTTCTGTTCTTGGTTTGGCGGTCCTCCCCCTTGTAGGGCTCCGGAGTGTCATGCCATTGATGGAATCCCTGTTTTGTCTTTGCCTTTCACTGTGATTTTCCATCATTATGGACCTCTTGAATTCCTTGAATAAAAATGCGGTCCTCTCTGACAGTCTCTTTCTTTGCTTTCCTTTCTGTGTGATTTTCCATCATTATGGTTCTTGAATTTCTTGAATAATGATATATGCTATGAACAAATAGATGGAGGAGTAATGGTTTCATCAGTGTTTTCCGAAATTTCTATCCTGGCTCCATGAGCGTTCAGAGGGGCACAGCACTGTTTGTAAAGCAATATTTTACATTCGCCTGTCTGTCTACTTCACATGTTTGTAATTCCCTTTTTCTCTTAGTGCGTACAGTTGCTCGATTCCGGTCTTTGAATTGCAGAATCTGCTGCGTAGACATTTCCTAAAATCGCACAACATCTTATACCTTAGATCTATTTTAGAACTTTCTCAAGAAGAAAATTTCTGCATATAATATCCAAAACTCAAGTGCCCAGGAGTATTCTCATTATATCAGGGTATTCCCTATACTGTGCCTACGAGATATCATGGGCGGCACGGTGGGTAGTAGCACTTCTGCCTTGCAGCGCTGGGGTCCACGAATCCCACCCATCTGCAAAGAGTTTGTATGTTCTCTCCGTGCTTGCGTGGGTTTCCTCCGGGTACTCCGGTTTCCTCCCACACTCCAAAACATACTGGTAGGTTGTTTAGATTGTGAGCCCCATGGGGACAGGGACCAATTTGACAAAACTCTGTGCAGCGCTGCGCTATATAGATAAAGAATTATTATTACTGATCGATGAGGGTCCCAGTGGGTGGGTCACCACCAATAAGTAAATGATCCAGCATCTACAGATCACGAGAATGAAGTCGTCCCCTCTCAACTTTGGCGCACATTAAAGCTAATAATCTCATATTTTAGGCATTAGGCTTATGTTTCTTTGTATGTAAGATGCAGGAATTTAAAAACATAGGTGATAATTTAATATTTAAAGACATTGGGACACATTTATTAATAGTGGGGCAAACTGCACAGTTTTTCATGAAGCTTGTGGACCTCCGACATAAACGTGCGAATCAGCACTGGAGCACCCTTTTCTGTGCACAGTAGCAGCTGCACACTTCATAAGTGCATGTGCAAATAGTT
This sequence comes from Engystomops pustulosus, assembly GCA_019512145.1. Classification (NCBI taxonomy): domain Eukaryota; kingdom Metazoa; phylum Chordata; class Amphibia; order Anura; family Leptodactylidae; genus Engystomops; species Engystomops pustulosus. The sequence continues at coordinate 76,825,429 of CM033648.1, read as the reverse complement.
TTCACATGGATTTATGTGCAGCCTACACCAGATTTCTGGCGCAGACTGCATAATAAATGTGGCCCATTGGGCCCTGTGTAGTGTGATTTGACGCATAAATTCTTCTTGAATCTGGCGCCCTCTGTACAGCTCCGACAGAGTACACCAACTTTTTTTGGTGCACCTTTAACATGTGGCGCACACCCTTCTTAAAGGAAACCTACCATTTGATTTGATGCATTATGAACCAAGCATAGCTTGAGAATGCAGAATCATATTTTGTTCAATCCCTGAGCTGTGGTTTTGCTGAAAAAAAAAACTATTATAAAATTATGATAATGAAGCTCTGTCACTTCTGTGCCTGGGGCTCAGCGCTTTTCCTTTCACATTAGTTATGCATTGCACCAGAGGATGATGCAATCACTGTTCTCCCTGCCAGGCAGAATAATCAATTGCTGCACCATCCCCCAGCTGCTGTGTATGAGTGATCCAGCTCAGGTTGATTAGTCTTGCCTTGGCTGTTCTGAGCAAAACCTTGTCTGTTTTCCAGCAAAACCGCTCAGCACAGGCATTAAACAACATATGATTCAGTGATTTTCAGCAGTTTGCACTAGAAACAACGTGCAAAGTCCAACAGAAAACTGGCGCAAGGACCTTAGTAAATGTGCCCCATTGGGATAGATTTATCAAGTGTCTGAAAGTCAGAATATGTCTAGTTGCCCATTGCAACCAATCACAGCTCGACTTTAAAATATTCATGAGCACTTATAAAATGAAAGCTGAGCTGTGATTGGTTGCCGTGGGCAACTAGAAATATTCAGACACTTGATAAATCTACCCCATTGTGTCTATTGAGGCTTGGCCAACGCTAGTTATATCGAGAAGCCTCCTTTAGTCACCAATGAATAATTGCACTTTCAACAACAATCCTCCAAACGACAAAGCTACGAGCATTTATTAGATGTTGTTTGGATAACGTATAAAAGTTTGTGAATCCACTGTGGCCTCACATTCCTCACTATCCCATGTAATCCTTTCAATTACAGCTCCCCATCTGTATCATATAACGTGCCTCCTTTAATAATGGAGCTCAACTATAATTTTGTGCATCCTTAATAATGAATACACTTTACAGGCGTTATCACCTAATACGCTTCTAAAATAAAAGTATACCGCTTGCAAACAAAATTGCACTTATAAAGAGTCTCAGAATCTACCTTTGAACAATCCAATGTTGTATTTGGCCTCTAAAGAAAGCCACCTATTCCATAAAACACCTAATTTGATTACTTTGCCATTTACGGCATATTTACTGTTTTATGCTTTTATGTTTTTTTTTTTGTCTTTATATGTATATTGAAACTAAGGTCAATAGTTATTCGTTTGAGCTTTATATTAGATGCAGACTTTACGGGATAATATGACCTCTCCATGGCTCATACGTCGATAAATATTTAGAAAAGCAATAGCTGGTTTTATTTATCGAGTTAAACACGTTAACTCCAATATTGTTTATGTGGTAAATACGACCGTCTACAATAAATTTAAAACATGTGTGAAAGGGGTTAAATGGAAAGGCTTTACATAGGAGGGATGTTAAGGATTAGAAATAAAGGGCCTATCTTGATTTTGTGAACAGTGCCACTCTTGATCTTGGTCCATGTCTGGTATTGCAGCTCAGTCGCAATACCTTGAATGGCTATGATGTGCAGTACAGACAAAGCCTGGGAAAACATGGCTCCAAGAAAACACCCCAGATACCGTATTCCAAAACTGGCAATCCCTCATATTTAACAATCCAACTTTATTTTATTGTGCCTAGGAATTGTATGTAACTCCCTGTAATGTGGACTGTACCACTACTCTGCTTCAATTTCTGGCTAATCTGAATAACATTATCACCTAGATGTCATCCTTTAACCTCTTCCATGACCGAAGGTCATTGCTGCCTAAATGTCCAGGTCAATTTTTGCAGTACTGTTCTACTCTTATGGTTTCCCGACGATTTCCGATTTGCGCTGAATTGCCCCGGGATTTTGGCGCACGCAATCAGATTGTGGTGCATCGGCGCCGGCTTTCACGTGACAGAAATCGGGGGGTGTGGCGGTTGCAAAACCCGACGGATTCGGAAAAATTGCTGTATTTTTTTTTTAAATATGTTGCTTGACACGCACTTACATGCACCGGACGAAGATGGTGAACTCCGGCGGACCTCGGCGGACCTTTTCTCATGGTTCGCGAGACTTAAACTTGATAGAATAGTTTCAATAATAAGATATATATTTTAATATAATTAGTAGACAACTAAAATGTGAAAATATATGCTTTTTGGCATTTCTCCCATTAAGAATCAAGCTCTGTATTTAAAGGAAAACTACCAGTGAGATTAACAAAAAACAAACTATTCATACTTACCTTCATCCCAGCGCTTGTCTTTATTCTTAACTGCTGGTTTTGCCTGGAAAAAAGACTTAAGGTAAAAAACACTCCAGGCTGCTAATTATTCACTCATCTTGCGTGACGTCGCCTCCCTCTTGTTAATCTTACTGGTAGATTTTTTACCATACATTTTTTTACTCTAACTTTACCAGTGGATATCTCCGGTTCACCTACGAACACAATCCTGATATTATTTTCAAGAGGAGGTTCATCCCTTTAACATGACACCAATTGTGTTCTTCTAGGTGCTATAGTTGAGGAGATGAGACCGTCTAAAGTTTGACACTGACATTGCATTTACATACATGCTGTCTGCATGTGCAAATAGTATGTACAGTATATAGCCATATGGTAGTCGTGAAGGGGTTTATCACTGTGTGGAGATCTTTTCTTTGCTGCAGAGAATAATCAGGTCCAGACCCTTGGAGTAGCCCCTGTTCAGTGTATATTCTTTTGATGGTACAACTCACAGAGGTCAGGGGAGCTTAAACTGGTCAAACTTAAGCAGGCAATGGTCAACCAATCAACTTGGGAAAACCCATAGCAGGGAAACAAGGAAAACTTATTGCTTAGGCACCTTCTCTATTATCACTCAGGCACCTTCTACATTAATAAAGGGTGTCAGTGATATACCTTTTTATTAGGCCAAACAAACACCAATGGTCTCATAGACATTTTTGAATTAGTGGTGTATACTTGGTCCGTAGTCTGCTTCTACATCCTCCTGGAGTCCCTAAAAGGGGTCGGAGCAATCAATTGAAGAAGGTCTTGGAACAGAGACTTCCATATATCTACCTTTATTTTGCTTTTATATAAGTTTAAGCTGTGTATAAGTGGTCATCTTCTCATTTCTATACCCTTTAGGCCTGCTAATTTAATGTGGGGGTTATGACTCTCCACAAAATATGATGTCTAGGGGGAGACAGGCTTTTATGAATTAAGGGGGGGGGGTCATAATGAACAGCTGCCCTACTGCAGTAAAATAATAAAATTCATTAAAATCATAAAATTCAGCTTAATGACCACCAGGTATTCCAACTGGGGAATCTGTAATCATAAAATTATATATATATATATTTATTTATTTACAGAATCATCATGGCAGGAGACCTACTGAGTTAGAGGACTTCCAAATGATAAATGAAATGCGTTGCTAATAGTAGTATTTATTTCCTGGATAGAAATTGTCATCTCACTGGTTCCTTCCTCTAGTGGGACTCACAATCTAATTTTTTTGAAACACAAACATTACAGGCAATTTCATAGGATGCCAATTTATCTATAACTATGCTTTAGGGTGTGAAAAGAAATGGAAGGACCTGAAGAACATTGGAAAAACAGGCAAACCCCATGCAGTTGTCCTTGTTCGAGTACAATCTCAAGACAAGGTATTATTGTAATAACATACACATACACGTGTCCTTGTGTGGGAAAAGAGGCACATGAAATATAATTTTGTGATACACATATGAATTCTTAGCCTCTTTGTCCAAGAACTAGTTTGGATTTGTGTGTTTGCACCATACTGTACATACTGTATAACGCCACAAAGTCCTCTAGAACTGTCATGGTTGGTCTTGGGTCTTCCGAGAGCAGAATCCGCAAAGGTTCTTCTAGATAAATAGATCACATGATACAATAGAGATGGATGGAAGATTCCCAGATATTCCCAGGAAGGTTCTGTGCTGTGTCAATGAGACTTGAGCACAGAACACTGATATACACTCACCGGCCACTTTATTAGGTACACCATGCTAATAACGGGTTGGACCCCCTTTTGCCTTCAGAACTGCCTCAATTCTTCGTGACATAGATACAACAATTGGTACCAAGGGGCCCAAAGAGTGCCAAGAAAATATTCCCCACAACATGACACAACCACCACCAGCCTGAACCGTTGATACAAGGCAGGATGGATCCATGCTTTCATGTTGTTGACGCCAAATTCTGACCCTACCATCTGAATGTCGCAGCAGAAATCTAGACTCATCAGACCAGGCAACGTTTTTCCAATCTTCTACTGTCCAATTTCGATGAGCTTGTGCAAATTGTAGCCTCAGTTTCCTGTTCTTAGCTGAAAGGAGTGGCACCCGGTGTGGTCTTCTGCTGCTGTAGCCCATCTGCCTCAAAGTTCGACGTACTGTGCGTTCAGAGATGCTCTTCTGCCTACCTTGGTTGTAACGGGTGGCGATTTGAGTCACTGTTGCCTTTCTATCAGCTCGAACCAGTCTTCCCATTCTCCTCTGACCTCTGGCATCAACAAGGCATTTCCGCCCACAGAACTGCCGCTCACTGGATGTTTTTTCTTTTTCGGACCATTCTCTGTAAACCCTAGAGATGGTTGTGCGTGAAAATCCCAGTAGATCAGCAGTTTCTGAAATACTCAGACCAGCCCTTCTGGCACCAACAACCATGCCACGTTCAAAGGCACTCAAATCTTCAGGTTGGGTTAAATCTCTGCTCCTGACTGAAACAAAAATAAATTTACATCTCACTTTCAAGTAGATTTTCTCGCTGATTAGACCAAATCGAGAAACATGTCTGGAGGTGTCGGCTGCTGACAACATATAAGTCGCAGAAAGTATTAGGTCAATTTTTCCGACATGCTTCCTGTAAGAAGTACTTACATTAATTGTTAATTCAGTGGTTTTCGACTACCTGGAATTAAAATGATTCGACGCGGGGGTTATGCCTCTAGAGCTGTTGTCTTCTAAATGGCCCTCGAAAAGGTCGCAAGTGTTATACACATTAACCTTCGTCCAATAATTTTCAAGGAAACAAACATTTGCTTGTCCTGGTCAACTAGACAAATTATGCATAAGATGTGATCATTACTGGTCTATGGCGCAGGACGCGCCGTAAATTTTTTTTTTTTTTTTTTTTTTTTTTAAGGCCCTTGACGATCAGAATGGGGGACGTATGTACGGCTGCCAGCTTGCCGTACATACGTCCCCCTTCATTCGTAAATGCATCCTATATAGAAACATTTAAAGTGTGGACTTGGCCCTTATTGCTAAGGTCTCGTTCCTTCTCTCTTCTAGGCGTGTTATCCATTAATAACCACTGGAATGTATCTGCTTTGCATGTGATTTAAATACCGGGAATGTGGAATTCAAGAAAGGGGGGGTTTACCTTGGTCAAAGATTGTGTTGTATAAAAAGACAAATCAATGTTTGCACAAATACTGCCAATATTCACCAAATGCACTGCAAAGCTGTGACATGTCTCTATAAGCTGTCATAAATTGAATGGATTTGTTATATCCAATCCATTGCAGGCGCTTTGCAACCCATAGGTTTTACATTCACAAGTTCTGCAATGAAATATAACAAAAGTGGACGTAAGTTTTTGAGGAAAATATTCCCAAGAAGTGACCAGTCTTGCTACGCGCTTGGGAATCACAGTACAGGTTGCAATTTTCCAGGTTCAGGTAGGTAACATTGTAAATATCGTATTTTTCGGCCTATACGGCGACCCACAAAAAAACTCCTGTGATTTTCTAGAAATCTAAGGTGCGCTTATAAGTCCAGTGCGGCTACTACATTCTATGACCCGTATTACAGGACACCCGCTGCCCTGAATAATGCCAAGGTCTGCCAACTGTGGGTCGCTTCATCCTAATAATCAGGTGCGCTGTAATCTGGTGCGCCTTATAGTATATATGAAACCTAGGACGTTTTAGCAGGCTTTTTAAGGGGTGCTGGGGTTCTATAATTGGTGCCGCTTAATAGTCTGAAAAATGCTGTAATGTAATGTATGACATGGAACTTTTTGTTTTGAGAGTTTTGTCTACATGTTTTGGACTGTGTCAGTAACGCGGTGTCAATTTGTAGTGACCATTGAATCTCTTAGGCTCAGTTACATTGTGGTGTGCAAGCGTTCTGTTCCCATTTATGAATAGCAGAAACCAAAATAGGTGAAGACAAGAATTTATTTACTATATAAAGGAATTTTAAGGAAGGCAACCCCCTTCCCTTACATGATTAGGTCATAGGGAGGGTAGAGAGTTTTTTTATTTTGGAAGAACTTCCACTGACCTAAAAGCATCACCCCCAATATGAAGGATTGTGAACCAGCAAGCTGTATGACATACTCGCGTGTGCCCTTCTAGAAGGTCATCCGCTTTATTTAAGCTTTTTATGCCTGTTCGCTTTAAACTTATGGCAAATAAGGCGCGGGGGACTCCAGACTCCGAGTGAAGTTGTTAATGGAGCCTGAGCCCGCTTCCAGCTCATTTGCTACAGTGTTAAAGCCTTTTTTTTTCCTAAAAGCCAAGGCACATTATTGATATGAGAAGAGTCCGGGGCATACATGTCAGGATGTGCTTGGTTACCATCACTTCATCCTGGTGGTAGAGTCGAATGATGTGAAGTTGTTGTCGGTATGGGTATTTTTGTGGTCATACTGCTTGGTTTCACACTGTTTATTCTATTATCCTCTACAAGAACAGATATGACACACATATATCAGTATGCAAATTTAGATACAAAACCAGTAATGGGGTTGCTGTAAAAGCGAAAAAACATTTTTTGGGGGGTTGTAAAGTACACAGAAGTGAAAGCTGAAATAGGCCATTCAGCACTATTTTCTCGTTCTTGGTTGGCAGCGGTCCCCCTGTCGGAGTGAGCGTGCATGCCATTGATGGGGAATCCATGTGTTTGTCTTTCCTGTCACTGTGGATTTTCCATCATTATGGACCTCTTGAATTCCTGATAGAAAATGCGGTCCTCTCTGACAGTTTCTCTTTCTTTGCTTTCATTTCTGTGTGATTTTCCATCATTATGGGTTCTTGACAGTTCTCTTGAAAGATGATATATGCATGAACAAACTGGGTGGAGGAGAATGGATTTAATCAGTGTTTTCCGAAATTTGTTCCTGGCTCCATGAGGAGTCTCAGGGGCACGCACTGTTTGTAAAGCAATATATTATCATTCGCCTGTCTGTCTACTCATGTTTGTAATCCTTTTTCTCTAGTGAGTACAGTTGTCGCATTCCGGTTTTGAACTTGCAGAAATCTGCTACATAGACATTTCTAAAAATCGACACAACATCGGTTACCTTAGATCTATTTTGAGATTCCGCCAAGAAGAAAATTTCTGCATATAATATACCAAAACTCAAAGTGCCCAGGATACTTATCATTAGTATCAGGGATTTCCATTATGTGCTAAAGAATTATCATGGGGGCACGGTGGGTAGTAGCATCATGCCTTGCAGCGCTGGGGGTCCACGAATCCCACATTGCAAAGAGTTGTGTATGTTCTCTCGTGCTTGCGTGGGTTTCCTCGGGTCTCCGGTTTCCTCCCACACTCCAAAACATACTGGTAGGTTGTCTTAGATTGTGAGCCCATGGGGACCGGGACTATTTGACACAAACATTGTGCAGCGCTGCGCGCTATAGATAAAGAATTATATTATGATGCGATGAGGGTCCCGTGGGTGGGGGTCACACCAAACAGTAAATTGAATCAGCATCACAGATCACGGAATAGTCGTCCCCCTATCACACTTCTGGCGACCATTAAAGCTAATAAATCTCTATTTTACAAAAATTAGGCTTATGTTTCTTTGTATGTAGTACGTGACGGAATTTAAAAACAAAGGTGATAAATTAATATTTAAAGAATTGGGACACATTATGAATAGTGGGGCCAAACTCGCACAGTTTTTCCATAAGCTTGTGACCTCCGACATAAACTGCTGCGTAATCAGCATGGGAGCACCTTTTGTGTGCCTAACTTGAGTAGCAGCTGCACAACTTCACAAGTGTATGTGCAAACAGGTTCTTTCACAGTGGATTTATTGCTAGCTACAGCCAAGGATTTCTGGGCAGACTAGCAAATAATGGGGCCACCATTGGCGCCGGTTAGTGTGGATGGTATGACGCATAAATTCTCATTGACCTCTGTGCGCCCTCTGTACAAGTCCGATCAAGCGTACACCAACTTTTTTGCTGGCCGACCTTTAACAATGTGGCGCACACCCTCTTTAAAGGAAAACTACCATTTGCTTTGATGCAGTATGACCACGCATTGCTTGAAACCTGCAGAATCATATTTTGTCATCCCTGAGCTGTCGGTTTTGCGAAAAAAAAACACTGCATTTATAATAATACATTAAAATTTAATGATAGGCGCGTTGCGTCGCATTCGCTTTTGACTGGCCTGGGGGCTCAGGCGCTTTTCTTCCCATAGTATGCATTGCACCTAGAGGCTATCAAGATGACGTCAAACTGTTGACTCAACCCTGCCAGGCAGAAAGTAATCAATTGCGTCGCACCTATTCCCCCAGGCTGCTGCTGATGAGTGACCAGCTAGGGGTTGTATGTGCCTTGGCGTTCGAGCAAAACCTTGTCTGGTATTCCAGCAATGAACCCCAGCTACCCAGGCATTAAAAACATTATGAGATCAGTGATTTTCAGCAGTTGCACTAGTGGTAGAGAACAACCGTGCAAAGTCCGGAGAAACTGGCGCAAGGACCTTATAAATGTGCCCCATTGTGTCTATGAGGCTTGGACCGGAAGTAGTTATATCGAGAAGCCTATTGTATCACCATAGGAAATAATTGCACTGTTCAACAACAATCCTACAAACGCAAAGCATACGAAGCATGTATATACGATGGTGTTGTATATCGATAAGCGTTATAATAGTTGTGACATCCACTGTGGTGCCTCACATTTCCTCATATCCCATGTAATCTTGTCAATGTACAAGCTCCCACTTGATCATATAACGTGCCTCCTTTCAAATATGGGCTCAACTAAATTTTGTGCATCTTAATAAGGAATACTTTTACAGGCGTTATCACCTAATACCCTTCTAAAATAAAAGTTACGCTTGCCAAACAAAAATTCTTATAAAGATCTCAGAATTACCTTGAACCAACCAATGTGTATTTGGCTCTAAAGAAGCCACCTATCCATAAAACACCTAATTTGATATTTTTTGTTTTTTTTTTTTTTTCTTGCCATTTACGGCATATTTACTGATTTTATGCTTTATGTTTTTTTTTGTCTTTTCATAGTATATTAAAATAAGGTCATAGTTATTCTTGTGGAGCTTTATATTAGTATGCAGATGTTACGGATAATATGACCTCTCCAGGCTGCATAGTTTGCAATAAATATTTAGAAAACATAGCGGTTTAATTTATTCGAGTTAAACACGTAACTGCAATATTGTTTACCTGGCTAAATGCGAACCGTCTCTACAATAATTTAAAAACACGGTGTGCAACGGCTAGTTAAATGGAAAGGCTTTACATAGGAGGGGATGTTAAGGCTTAGAAATAAAGGGCCGTATCTTGATTTGTGTGAACAGACCACTCTTGATCTTGGTCCCATGTCTGGTTTGCGTCAGTTCGCATCCATGATGGATATGATGGTGCAGTACAGACAAAGCACTGGGGAAAACATGGATCCAGGAAAAAACACCCCATGGTACCAGTTTCAAAAACTGGAAATCCCTCTGATTTAAAACCAACTTTATTTGATTGTGCCCAGGTATTGATCTAACTCCACCTCTAGTGTGGACTAAACTGTACGCGATAAATCTGCTTCAATTTCAGGTTAATCTGAATAAACGGTACTCACATAGATGTCATCTTTAACCCCCTTCGTGACGGGGGTCATTTGAGTCCCTAAAATGTCACAGGTCAATTTTTTGCAGTTCGTTCTACTCTTAGTATAGTTAACAATCTTTGGATGCTGTTACATTATTCTTAAAAATGTTTACTGCACCCTTTTTTTTTATGGACTTGCGAGACTTAAACTTAAAAGAAAGTTTCAGACTAATAAAGATATACACTCACGGCACTTTATATGGTACACCATGCTAATAACGGGTTGGAGCCCCTTTTGCTTCAGAAAACTGCTCAATCTTCGGGCATAGATTCACAAGGTGTTTGTGGAAGCATGTCCTACAGAGAATTTGAGATCTCTAATGACATGATGGCATCACACAAGTGTCGCAGATGTGTCGGCTGCAATCCCATGATGGCAAAAATCTCCCGTTACACCCCAATCCAAAGATGCGTTATTGGATTGAGATTGCGGAACTGTGGAGGCCATTGTTGGCTCAGTGAACCTCATTGTCATGTCAAGAAACCGTCTGAGTGATTCTCAGCTTATGGACCATGGAGCGCATGATCCTGCATGAAGTAGCCATCAAGATGGTACGAGGGTACATTGTGTGTCATAAAGGGAGATGACTATGGTCAAGCAACAATATCAGGGTAGGCTTGTGGAATTGCAACGATGCTCAATGGGTACCAAGGGGCCCAAAAAGAGGCCAAAGATAAATATCCACACACAAGACCTACCACAACCAGCAGCCTGACCATTGCATAAAAGGCTAGGGAGGACCATGCTTCTAGGTGTTGATGCCAATTCGGACCCTACAAGTCGAATGTCGCAGCAGAAATATAGGACTCATCAGACCAGGTCAACGTATTTCCAATCTTCTACTGTCGACAATTTCGAGAGCGTTATGCAAATTGTTAGCCTCAGTTTCCTGTCATAGTGAAAGGAGTGGCACCAGGTGGTCTTCGCTGCATGTAGCCCATCGCCTCAAAGTTCGACGATTTGACCGGGCTAGAGATTGCTTCGCCTACCTTGGTTGTAACGGGTGGCGATTGAGCACTGTGCCTTATATCAGCTCGAACAGTTGCCCTTGTCTCCTTTCTTTGTACGTCATTCTCCTCTGACCTCTGGCATCAACAAGGCATTTCCGCCCACAGACTGCCGCTCACTGGATGTTTTTTCTTTTTCGGATCATTCTCTGTAAACCCTAGAGATGGTTGTGCGTGAAAATCCCAGTAGATCAGCAGTTTATGAAATACTCAGACCAGCCCTTCTGGCACCAACAACCATGCCACGTTCAAAGGCACTCAAATCACCTTTCATCCCCATACTGATGCTCGGTTTGAACTGGAGGAGATTGTCTTGACCATGTCTACATGCCTGATTAGAAATTAAGTGTTAACGAGCAGTTGGACAGGTGTACCTAATAAAGTGGCCGGTGAGTGTATATTTTAATAGAATTAGTAGACAACTAAAATGTGAAAATATATGCTCTTTGGCATTTCTTAAAAATCAAGCTCTGTATTTAAAGGATAACCAGTGAGATTAACAAAAAAAACTATTCATACTTACCTAAGGTCCTCTTCATCCCAGCGCTTGTCTTTATTCTTGACTGTCGGTTTTGCCTGGAAAAAAGACTTATAATTAGCAGGCCGGAGCAGAGGGACGAGATGTCCTACACTCCAGGCTGCTAATTATTCACTCATCCTGTGTGATGTCACCTCCCTCTCCCATTGTTAATCTTACTGGTAGATTTTTTTACTGTAAATTTTTTACTGTAACTTTACCAGTGGATATCTCCGGTTCACCTACGAACACAATCCTGTTATTATATTCAAGAGGAGGTTCATCCCTTTAACATGACACCAATTGTGTTCTTCTAGGTGCTATAGTTGAGGAGATAAGACCGTCTAAAGTTTGACACTGACATGGCATTTACATACATGCTGTCTGCATGTGCAAATAGTATGTACAGTATATAGCCATATGGTAGTCATGAAGGGGTTTATCACTGTGGAGATCTTTTTGCTGCAGAGAATAATCAGGTCCAGACCCTTAGTGTAGCCCCTGTTCAGTGTATATTCTTTTGATGGTACAACTCTTAGAGGTCAGGGGAGTTTTAACTGGTCAAACTTAGGCAGGCAATGGTCAACCAATCAACTTGGGAAAACCCATAGCAGGGAAACACGGAAACTTATTGCTTAGGCACCTTCTCTATTATCACTACGGTACCTTCTACATTAATAAAGGGTGTCAGTGATATACCTTTTTATTAGGCCAAACAAACACCAATGGTCTCATAGACATTTTTGAATTAGTGGTGTATACTTGGTCCGTAGGCTGCTTGTACATCCTCCTGGAGTCCCTAAAAGGGGTCGGAGCAATCAATTGAAGAAGGTCTTGGAACAGAGACTTCCATATATCTACCTTTATTTTGCTTTTATGTAAGCTGTGTATAAGTGGTCATCTTCTCATTTCTATACCCTTTAGGCCTGCTAATTTAATGGTGGGTCTAGACCTCTCCACCAATAATGATGGTAATTTGTAGGGGGGGGAGACAGAGCTTTTATGAAATAAGGGGGGGGGTCATAATGAACGCTGCACTACTGCAGTAAATAATTAAAGATTCATTAAAATCATAAAATCAGCTTAATGGGCCTGACCAGTGCACCCCCTTTCCGGTGTATTGATCGGGGAATCTGTAATCATAAAATCTATTATATATATATATAAGTATATATATTTTGTTTTTTTACAGAATCATCATGGCAGTGAGAACCTAACTGAGTTGGAGGACTTCCAAAGATAGAATTGTCGAAATGCGTTTGCATATAGTAGTTTTATTCCTGGATGAACATTGTCATCTCATGGTTCTTCATCTAAGTGGGACTTAACAAATCTTTAATGTGTTGTTGAAACACAAACCTTAAGGCATATTAGAGGGCCAATTTATCATATCACTATTGTCTTAGGGTGTGAAAAGAAATGAAGGGACTGAAGAACATTGGAAAAACAGGAAAACCCCCATTGCAGTTGTCCTTTCGAGTACAATCTCAGGACAAAAAGGTTATTTATGTAATAACCATACACCATCAAGTGTTCCTTGTGTGGGGAAGAGGCACATGAAAATATATTTTGTGGTACACGCATATGAATTCTTAGCCTACTTTGTCAAGACACTAGTTTGGCGAATTGTTGTGTTTGCCACCACTACGTGTAACATATTGGAGATTATGGAACGCCATCATTAAGTCATCTAGAACTGTCATGGTTGGTCTTGGGTCTTCCGAGAGTGGTCTAAACGGGCTGCTAGAAGGTGCACACTACATCATGTGGTTCCTTTAATCACATATTTGCACCCTTGTCTTTATTTTTTGGGTTTGTAAAAAATGTAATGCTTTGACTTCTAACCCATATTTCTTTCCATTCTCTAGGTTTACCCAAAGAATGCTATACTGTGGGCAGCAGACATGGCAGTACAGTGTCCAGAGGAATTAATATATTTATATGTATTATTGTATTGTTATAGTAGTTGTAGATGGGCAGAGTATGTGACTTATGCCCGGGCTGGTGGTGGGCAGTGGTGCCCATATCATACATCACCAGAACATCTGCTGCAATCTGGAATGAATGCAGATATGTAGACAATGGGGGTCATTTACTAAGGGCCCGATTTGCATTTTCCCTACGTGTTACCCTAATATTTCCGATTTGCGCCGAGGATTTGCCCCAGGATTTTGGAGCACGCGATCGGATTGTGGCGCATCGGCGCTGGCATGCACGCGACGGAAATAGGGGGGGTGTGTCCGAAAGAAAACCCGATGGATTCTGGAAAAAACGCTGCATTTTAAAAAAAAAGTGTCGCGCTTACCTTCACCAGGAATAGGCCGGTGAACTTTAGTGCATTCCGGCGGGCCTCGGCGGACTTCAGCGCAGCACCGCCACCTGGTGGACATTGGAGGAACTACCTTAGTGAATCCCGGCCGGACCCGAATCCACCGCAGAGAAAGCGCAGTTGGATCGCGAATGGACCGGGTAAGTAAATCTGCCCTAATGTGTAAATGGGAATATATCAATTTTAGGAGTTTTAATAAAGTTTGCAAGTGTCCAATTATGAACATGCAGGAATTCAGGGCCTCTATTAAAGATATTGTCAGCTATGTAGATTTTATTTGGTGATCGATCGTTTTGATGATTATCTAAGTTGCCTGAATTCATACATTGGTACCATATTTTTTTACTCATAGGGCCAGGATTAAGGAAAATGGGCATTTACTGGTACAGTTGCTGTACATTTGTTTTATTGTAGATACCAGATGTGAAGCTAGCGGTGCCAGCAGTGGCGTAACTTGAAGAGGAAGGGCCCCAGTACAAATTCTGTGCCAGGCCTCTTACTATAATGTATGGTTCATTGTACAGGCAGTCCCCGGGTTACATACAAGATAGGGTCTGTAGGTTTGTTCTTAAGTTGAGTTTGTATGTAAGTCGGAACTGTATATTTTATCATTGTAATCGCACCCAGAACTTTTTTGGTCAATTTTTGGTGACAATTGGATTTTAAAAATGTTGGATAGTCATAAGAATCAATATTAACACTAAAGCTTCATTACAGACACCTGTGATAACTGTTACAGCTGATCATTGTAGCCTAGGACTAAAGTACAATAAATTACCAATATTCAGAGGTCCGTTTGTAACTATGGGTCGTATGTAAGTCGAGTGTTCTTAAGTAGGGGACCGCCTGTATTAGTCTTCTCATACGGGAAAGTGACACCTTTTGGGCCCCCTTATCCTCTAGGGCCCGGTTGTGACCGCACCATCTGCACCCCCTCAAGTTAAGCCCCGGGGTGTTAGCATAAGGGGGAATAAATAATATATCCGCAATTAATGCTGATCCCATGCTGAAGTACACCCTCTATTGCATAGTGACAACAATAAATAGTATCCCCATATTGAAGATGGCCCCAACACTAAAAATTGCCCCCTCCACACTAAGAAATGATCCCAGATAGTGCACACTGCACTGCCCTTAGTAAATGTGCCCCAATGTGCGGATAGGTCTCCAGACTTGTGCTACGCATCCCCCGCAACACACAGCATTATCCAATCAAAAACAACATGCAGGTAGAATTGCTGGCCTCGGTCAGGCGGTCCTTGCTCTGTAAGCTGCTTAGAGTAGGTATATTTTAGGGTCAGCATAAGCGCAAGTTTAACCCCTTCCCGACATTTGACGTAATAGTACTGCATGGCGGGAGGTGCGTTCCCGCATTATGCAGTAATATTACGTCATGCTTCTGGTGCCAGCTCCTCAACGGAGCCGGCGCCAGAAACTGCGGGTGTCGGCTATATATTATAGCCAACACCCGCCTCTAATACATCACGGGTGTTAACCCCTAACAAACCACAGTCGTGCTGACTGTGGCGTGTAAGGGGCATTTAACGCACTTTTTTCTATGCCTGTGTGAATAAAGGTTTAACCTTTTTTCATCATATTGGATGCTGTGGCCTTCTCTCCCCTTTTAGTCTTGGACTATGGATCCTGCACACTAGGACCCTGGGCTGCGTGCATCAAACAAACAGCTTTTGCTAAATAGATTGGTTGCTGTCTTTTTTCTTTTTTTCCTCAAGGGTTAATAAAATCTCATCAAAATGCTAATGACCCACTAAAATGAAGTATTTGTAAAGTGCATCTCATGTCATCTATATATTATTAAAAGTTATATTTTAGCAGGACTGTTTATATCCCTCTTAACCACTCTTTTGCCAGGTAGCATCTTCTGACAACATATTTGACCACTTATATTTTTAGACGCCTCCTCATAGAGCTACACCTCCGCTCACAGCTTCTCTAAGAAGCTAATATTTTCTATGTCTTTAATTTCATACTTCCTCTTCTGCCGGAAACAAGACTTTTTAAAGTTTTTATTTTGGCAATATTCATGCAAGACCTCACTGGAGTGTCCTAATCTGTTACCCATAATGTACCTAGTAACCAACAATAATAGGTTGAGCTCATAGACGGCTAACTTAGAGAAATTGGGCTATGATGCAAAATCTGCATATTCTTAAAGGGGGTTGTCTGGGATGAACTTGTTTAGCCTCACCCGGTGCAGCATGGTGCTGCCTTTCGCCATCATACTGCCACACAGTTGCTGAGCCTCTATGTACAAACAGTGGCCGGAGATGACTGCCACTACCACACGGCATCGGAGCACAAAAACAAGGTGAGTATACACTATTTACTGTGTTTATACCACCCTTGAGCCAGTAGTAAAAAAAAGTTAATCCTGGGCAACCCCTTTAATACACTGAGGAATATTTTGGGCCTTTTCAGGTTTCGTGGTATGGGAACAGTTGATCCTTTCCCCCCTATAGATAGTTCAATGTCTCCTCCTTGGTAAGTATAACACAGCAGATTTCACAGAGCTCCATGGAGATTGCACCATCCCCTATAATGACCATGAAGTGGTAAATATAAAGTGCTACTAGGTTTCGGCTTTGGACAGAATAAGGCCCCTTCTCCCTCTTGCAGCTGACATTAAAATCTATCACCTATTTCATCTGGATGCTTTACAAAAAAAAAAAAAATCACGTTGTTTAGATTAGGTATTGGGGAGAGTGACTGAGCATGTCCGTCCACCAGCAAGCAGCTCATAAAGTGGATGTGCACGTTACTGTACACTTTGAACACCAGATGGCGCCATACTGTGTGAGTAAATGTAATCACAATCTCTGGATATTTCATGGGTGACAAAGATAGTTCATTTTTCTTATAATTTATACAATGAATGTGTGGACACCCCCTTTAATAGGTGACTTGGTTGATGAAATCAAAAGAGTCTCAGTTGGTTGTCTCTAGCAGGTTCTGTAAACACCGCTGTGAGTTTCCAGCTTGCTTTCATGTCCCCAAGATCTTATCTGACCCCATTGTAGTTTGGTGAGATCTGTAAGATTTATTAGTGTCCATTTACAGGCAGTTGTGGTGTAGAAACAAAGTGAAGACATAACTTTATTTACTTGTGATGTTGGATTGCTGTCCTCACTTGTATTGTGTAACAATTGGTCTCTCCGCTTTGGTGCTTTTTGGTATTGTATGTGGGTCAAGTAAAGTCATCCAGCAGATAGCGGAGAAGCTGGCAGCAGCATTGCAGGTAACCTACGTCTCTATTAACCCCAAACAAAAGAGATGACGCTATTATCTCAGCATCCATGTCCTACTGTATATTTGGCCAGGTAAATAGCGCCACATTCATCCCTGGGCAGCATCTGGTACTGCAGCATCTTTCAGCATTTTACGTTTACCTTATATACTCGAGTATAAGCCTAGTTTTTCAGCACAAAATTTGTGCTCAAAAACCCTAACTCGGCTTATACTCGAGTCAACTAAAAACATAAAGACAAAACTCACCTTTCAGACGTCACCCATAGGTCCTCTTCTGTCTGAGACAGTCTGAGACAGAAGAGGACCTATGGGGGACGTCGGAAAGATGAGTACAGTGTTATTTTTTTTCCTACTACAGGGGCTGGGTAGGCTGTATGCTACAGGGGTTGGGCAGGCTGTATGCTACAGGGGCTGGCAGACTATATACTGGGAGGCTGTAACCAATGCATTTCCCACTCTCGGCTTATACTTGAGTCAATATGTTTTCCCAGTTTTTTGTGTTGAAATTAGGGGTCTCGGCTTATACTCGGGTCGGCTTATACTCGAGTATATACGGTAATTCTTTAACTTTTGATCTTTACATGAAGACATTGATTTTTGTTGTTTTCATTCTGTCATTTTAAACCTCTAAAGCAGTGATGGCAAACCTTTTAGAGGCCGAGTGCCCAAACTACAACCAGGACCCGCTTATTTATCGCAAAGTGCCAACACAGAAATTTAATTTGTGATTTATACTCCCTTCTCTGTCACAGTTTTCATTGATACCAGCACCTGAGGAAACCAATAAAGCAGAAAATAGTCAGGTAGTGCTGTCACTTTAAAATAGCTCTGTGCACAGCAAGTCCTGGGATGTCTGGGACTGCAGGAAGATACCTGGAGTCATCTCTGGTGATGGCCTGAGTGCCCACAGAAAGGGCTCCGAGTGCCACCTCTGGCACCAGTGCCATAGGTTAGCCATCACTGCTCTAAAGTAAAGAAAACTGTACTTTATTGGAAAGCGAGTAATGCTGGTACAGCCCAGGAAATTCTCCAGGGATGAGACTGAACACTGGAAGACAGAGAAATTCTGCCGATCAAAGCACTTCCAGATGTTGGTAATGTAGGAAAGGGCTGTATGGCTGCGTGTGCTAGGGGTCTCGGGAGGTGATTTTATGTGACCATGTTTCCTTAACAGTGAAACAACTATTAGAGGACCCCACAAGAAGGAAAAAGCAAACAAAAATACATCTGTGTGGTCACACCTACATTAAGGATGAGTTCATATATGAAAAATGACTTCCAGATTTTACCATGGATTTAGCCACGGATTTGAAACAGAACCCAAGGATGATTAGTCCATAGTGTGGGGCACATTTACTTACCTTTCCAAGTCACGATCCCCGAGATGCGTTCCCCGACGTTGATGCACAGAGCCGCGACCCACGTAAATCCCGCACCCGATATCCTGCATGTGTCGCTCCCCGCTCAGGTCCGCTGAAGTTCACCTTCTTCTTCCTGGTGCATGTCATTGCTTGGGTTGCGACACAAATTTGAATGTTAAATCCTGCGCTTAGTACAAAGCCCCCCCCCCCCCTCCGATTTGTGTCGCGTGAAAGCCGTGGTGATTGCGTCACAATCCGATCGCGTGCAACACAATCCCCGGCGCGATCCCCAAAAAGTTGGGAAACACAACGAGAATGTGTCCATGGGACTATTAGTAAAAAGGCCCCACTGTGTCTAGTTGCTCTATGTGTTTGCCTACAGGTACGGTCAGGAATCTTTCATACACACATAATACATGATACAAGATCACCAATCAATCAAAATAGCATACATGTCATTTAGGCATTTTCCTCATAGAACAAAATGGTTCCAGTACTGTATGCCAATGGATGTGGATGTGCCTCCAATAAATGTGGCACATCCATACATTTGGTGCATTTTACAACCACATAGCCGACCCTTTAACCACCAGCCTGTTATGCAGCAAGATGTCCAAGCACTTTTTGCAATTTTTTCACCATCACCTTTTAAAAGCCATAATTTTTGACATTTTCAGTCCTCCTAGCTATATGAGGGCTTGCCTTGTGGGCCGAGTTTATTTTTTTAATGGCCCCATTTAGGGGTACATAGAATGTATTGATGAACTTTAATTGAGCCTTAAAGGGTTTTTTTTTCCCCATGAAACAAGTCAGTGATGAGACAGATCACGAGAACGTGGGGTCCGATGGGGTCTAATGTACTCCAGTCGGACCCCTTGTCGCTCCCCGAGATGAGCTGTCCCATTCATCTCTATGGGGCTGACGGAGATTGCCAAGCAAAGCTCTTGGCGGAAGAGATGAATGTTGCAGCCTGGACATGCTTGTCCTGCCTCTGTTCACCTCAGGAACAACGGGGGGTCTGACTGGGGTACATTGGACCCCATCTGACCCCTCATCACTGAGACCTCCACCAATCCACAAGTTAGACGCTATCCTGGCCTAACTTGTTTAATTGGAAAACGTATGGGAACGCTGTAGACAGGAGACACGGAGGCGTCTGGAAATGCTGGAGGAAAGTACACACCAGGGGCGTATGGGAACGCTTGAGACAGGAGACCAGAGGGTTTGGAAACGCTAGTTAGAGGAACACGGAGGCGTCTGGAAACGCTGATGGGCAATCACTTCAATAGGAACTGCTGTGGGAAGCGAGGTGTGGAAACCTTGGAAGTTCCATAGAATGCTGAAGATCCGGCCAGAGACGGATTATAAGGGCTGAGCCGGATTAGCGAATGCCAATCAGGAGGATGCTGGCCCTTTAAGGCTTGAGAAGTCCATGGCGACACCATTGATTACATCATCCTCTCCTGCAGTGAATAACTAATGTGCTAAAAGAAGCGTTGAACCCGCACAAGCGAGACATCATTTTATAATTGTTTAATCAGCAAACTATTCAGCGCAGGGATTAAACAAGATATGATCCTGCATCAGTGTAGCTATAGCGGTCTTAAAGTAAGTTTGCTTCATAATTCATCTCTATGGGGCTGACGGAGATTGCCAAGCAAAGCTTCTTGGCAAGAGATGAATTGTGCAGCCTGAGAATGCTTGTCCTGCTCCTCTGTTCACCTCAGGAACACGGGGGGTGGACTGGGGTACATTGGACACCCATCTGACCCCTCATCACTGAGACCTCCACCAATCACAAGTTAGACGCTATCCTGGCCTAACTTGTTTAATGGAAAACCTCTTAAAATGAGTGAAATTTAAAAAAATGCTACCCTGTTGCTTTTTAAAAAAAAAAAATTAACTACACTGATGCAGGATCATATCAAGGTTAATCCCAGAGTTGAGTGGTTCTGCTGAAAAAACAATTAAAATTAGGACCTGGGAAAGCTGGGTCAGGCTGGCTACCTACATTAACACATTACACACAGAGCTTTTCATTACACACGAGCCTAGTCAAGACATGACTAATCAACCTCAGCTGGATCACTCATACACATCAGATGGGGGATTGGTGCAGCAATTGATTATTGCTTTTCAGGCACAACCCAGGTGTAACGGGTCACACAGACACAACAGAACTAAAAGCTCTATGGGAAGAGTCTGGAGGGAGGAGTCTGTGGACCAGTGGACCCTCTGGGCCACCACAGGAGATGGTATGCAGCCCGCAGTGGCAGCCAGGTACAGGGATGTGCTGGAAATAGTCCAAGCTTGGGATGACAGCAGCAACACAGAGGAACACTGGTGACACTGGCACGGACTGCAGACACCGCTGGACTGGAGACAGGAACCACAGAGCGTATGGGAACGCGATGTATGACAGAGACACGGAGGCGTCTGGAAATGCTGGAGGAAAGTACAACCAGGGGCGTATGGGAACGCTTGAGACAGGAGACACAGAGGCGTTTGGAAACGCTATAGAGGAACACGGAGGCGTCTGGAAACGCTGATGGGCAATCACTTCAATAGGAACTGCTGTGGGAAGCGAGGTGTGGAAACCTGGAAGTTCCATAGAATGCTGAGATCCGGCCGAGGACGGAGATTATAAGGGTGACCGGATTAGCGAATGCCAATCAGGAGGATGCTGGCCCTTTAAGGCTTGAGAAGTCCATGCGCAGACACCATTGATTACATCATCCTCTCCTGCCTGTGAATAACTAATGTGCTAAAAGAAGCGTTGAACCCGCACAAGCGAGACATCATTTTATGTTTTAATCAGCAAACTATTCAGCGCAGGGATATTAAACAAGATATGATCCTGCATCAGTGTAGCTATAGCGGTCTTAAAGTAAGTTTGCTTCAAATGCATCAAATCAAATGGTAGTGCAACACCCCTGCCAATGTGAGGCAGTGGAGTCTTGTGAATAAGCCCCTTGTTTGTGTCTCCCTGCACAACTCATTCACAGAATTATACAACTATCTAAAGGCAATTAGTGGCGTGGTAAATACTGCCTGGACAGGCAAGGGTTGAAACTGTTTAATATTGTTATCCAATGATGTTCCAATCTGTAAGACTGAAGTGTGTGTGATTGGAGAGTGAGCACCACCTGACCAGGAATAATAAAACCCTGGACAGGAAGTGACAAGTCCTCTTTAGGCCAGCCTCCGACTGAGGAGCACCTCTTTAGGCGCAGCATCTGAACTGGAGGAGCACATCTGGAACCTAGTTCCTGACTGAGGAGCATCACCTTTAGAGCACAAGCTCTTGCTACGGCCTCGTCGGCCTCAGCTCTCAACATAGAACACACACTGGAGAAGGGGAACGTGGGGAAGATTTATCAGCTGTCTGAATGTCCGAATATTTCTAGTCGCCCATGGCAAACGATCACAGCTCAGTTTCATTTTACCAATGCTCATGAATATTTTAAGAGGGAGCTGTGTGAGGTTGCCATGGGCAACAGAAATATTCTGACTTTCAGAAGCTTGATAAATCTGCACCAGTGTCAGTGCACCACTAGCACAGACACAAAGAACACACCAGACAAAGCTGCAGCTTCCATACCTGGACACATCTACCTCCCAGCCTGGTAGAGTGGCTATACAGGTGGTGAATCTACTCCTGAGGATCAATCTCCATGACCACTCAGTAATCTGGACTTCTCGAACATCCGGCATTGTTCTGAAATCGTTTGGCTCATTGCCTGCAGTTGTTTCAATAAAGAACCGTGAGTTACTTTTACACAACATTGCCTCCGTTGGTCCCTGTATACGCTGTACCATCAAGGGCTCCCCATCCACTACCCAGGGACATATACTACGGACACTAAGGGTTGCCCCAGGGAGATTCAGTACATCAGCCTCTCCCTCTCTACAATTTCTTGCACACACCACCATGTGGAAACCTGCCAGGCTGTAGGACAGCCCTCCGTTTCCCATACCAAGCACCGTGACCACAGCGTGCCTGGCCACAACCGCCAGCCACCCAGTATTCTGGGCCCGCTGCATCCAGGCCCAAGTAAAGGCTAGGTCCCAGTGGGGGATGTTGCAGTAGGTCAACCAAAGCATTAACCTTCTCCTATTTAAGGGGACCTACCACCACGATTCTACTAAAAGGTAGAACGGGGGTAGGTGGATGAATGGGACGTGAGGATAGCCCTTTTTTGGGCTAATCCTCACGTCCACGGCTACCTTGGTAAACATAATAAGTCTGTATGTAAATTTTTACGAGGAGCTGCGTGCCAAAGATTACATGGTAGGCGGAGGAACCGGCTACTGGGGCGTGGAATACCCGCGACGTTGTAGCTATGTCCGGTCTACTCACGCCCCAGTAGCCGATAAAAAAATTTACATATTATCAGTCACAATAAAAGAATAATCACCAGATCCAAGCAAATGTCACCACAATAGAACACAGACTTTAAAAAAATTGTGACATTGTGACATCATTAATATAGACACAGTTTATAAATTCACACACAATATTGTGACATCAGCATAGTAAAGCACAATCTTCTGAAAAACAACTTAGTGATTATCATCAATTTCTGTAGGATGTAAATGAACACATTACATTGTAACCTCATAATAGAGCCTGCCTGCACTTCTACAGAACAGCCACAACAAGTAGAGCACAACAGACATGTATTATTTGTGTTAACATCACAATAGAGAATAAATCCAGGAATACATGATAACGACATAATAAACAAAAGAGAAATCCTATGAATGAGCAAAGCCTATAAATACGTAAGCACACTATACTATATCAATTCATTATGGTACAACCTAAAAAATACACACACCTAGGACATCATACAAAATCGGGTGACATCATTATATAGTCTACAATAGAGCCAATATAAAACACAGAGTGGGGCAGATTTACTTACCCGGTCCATTCGCGATCCAGCGGCGCGTTCTCGGCTGGATTCGGGTCCGGCCGGGATTCATTAAGTAGTTCCTCCGCATCCACCAGGTGGTGGGCTGCGCTGAAAAGCATCGGAAACACATGGAGTTCACCGCGCCGGCTGAGTGAAGGTAAGTGCAAGCTCCGCAACAGATTTTTGTTTTAAATGCGGCGGTTTTTCCGAATCGTTGGGTTTTCGTTCGGCCACGCCCCCCCCGTTTCGTCGTGTGCATGCCAGTGCCGATGCGCCACAATCCGATCGAGTGCGCCAAAATCCGGGGGCAATTCAGGGGAAACGGCGCAAATCGGAAAATATTCGGGAACACGTCGGGAAAAACGCGAAACGCCCTTAGTAAATGACCCCCAGGATATTCTGAATCATCAAAGCCGCCTGTAAAAAACTGTACTCCATTTTTATAGAGCCGGGGCTTCATGGAGGTGGCAGAAGTAAAACTGTACTTATTAATGTAATTGCTGTGGAGGTGTATCAGGCATGACAACATGTTTGAAATATTCCTGCACTATGATATCCCGTAAATTACTGCAACATCATTTTTATTGTTTCTTTACTGTGACACACTGTGTTAATAAATAACATCCATTTATTTATATAGCGCACACAGATTACGCAGCGCTGCGCAGTTGCCAAATCAGTTCCTGTCCCCAATGAGGCCCACAATCTAATAGCCTACCAGTATGTTTTGGTGTAGAGGAGGAGAGGAAACAGAGGACCTGGAGGAAACCATGCAAACATGGAGGAGAACATACAAACTCTTGCAGATGTTGAGCTGGGACTTTGAATGCAGGACCCCAGCGCTGCATGTGTTGGTATAATTGTACTATGATATCTCTGCATGTATTATCACTGTACTGAAGTGCTTTATATATTATATTACTTGATGCTATACCTATACGATATAATCCTACATCTAGCATGTAATATTATACATTCCTAAATGCAGATAGCATGAACACACCCTTTTGACTTTTACTGGAAAGTCATTATTAATACTCACCCTAGAACAAATGGAAAGTAAAAGGAAAATAGAATTATTTTTTTATGTATGGAAGATACAAACCTGTGAATATATATGTACAGTTTAGGTTTAACTTCACCCCAGCATTTTTTAATATACCTTTAGTACTGAAATGCTTATGACCATCATATTATAAGCAATAGACCTGAAATCTGTGTTGCCCTTTCCTTACTTAAAACCATATAAACCATGTGCCCCTTCAATAAACTCCTTACAATGCCACAAATAAAGTACTTGGGTAGTCTCATCAAATGATAGGAGTTATCTTAGGGTAGGCACCATCATCTGCAGCTTCTTCAGTTATGTGGCGGAATACGGCATTTCATTATCATCAGATAAAGATATTCACTCATGTGTGTTGCCATTCATTCAAAATGAAACATATTTCAATCCTGTGAATTAAAGCTCAATCAGGCGTCCTGCAAGGACAGCTGTAGTTCCGATGACACAGACAACCATGAACAATGCGAGCAGAAATGTGATCTCAGCACCATCGCCACAACTTCATATCTTCTGAAGCCTGCATAAATGAGGAGGGAATGAAGATAGTCCTTCCATTGTCACCAGAAGCAAGGCTACGGGGGAGCATTGTGGGGGCACAGTGACTGCTGGATTGGCACTGTAGCTACGGGGGGCAGTGTGGGGCTCTTGTAATGCTGGGTGGAGCCATGCGGATTCTGGAGGTGCGCTGTGGCTACTAGGGGGCACTGTGGCTACTAGGGGGCAGTGTGGCTACTGGTGGGCACTGTGACTATTA
Source organism: Engystomops pustulosus (assembly GCA_019512145.1). NCBI lineage: Eukaryota > Metazoa > Chordata > Amphibia > Anura > Leptodactylidae > Engystomops > Engystomops pustulosus. The sequence continues at coordinate 76,800,167 of CM033648.1, read as the reverse complement.
GAGAGCAGTGTGGGGGGGCACAGTGAATGCAGGGGCACTGTGGCTGCTGGATGGACACTGTAGCTACTGGTGTTGCAGTGGGGGGGCTTCTGTGACGGGCTGGGTGGGCCTATTGAGATGAGATTTTGGAGGTGGTACTTTGGCTAATGTGGGGGCCTGGAACTATATGGCACTTGTGGGCACTGTGACTCTTGTCCTGTGGTTCTTGTCCTCTATGTGTAAGGTTGGTTGTTTGCTGTTTCATGTAGTAGGCTTGGTTCTTACATATCTATGTTGATAAGATTCGGCCCTTGATCTATATAATAAGCGTTTCATAGCTGGATATATATATATAATATTAGTAATCTTGTTTTGGTAATGTATCTCCATATAGTAATTGGTATATGGTATAGTCATATGTAACAAGTATTATATATGATATATAAATGGTTTGAATGAGGGCCACCAAAATTTGATAGTCTTCCCCATGTGGGAGGGGGCAGCATGCTGTCATAGTGTAAAACGCACTGCAGAGGACATCGGCCCAGGTGCCCGGGGCCTACCGAAACCTGGAGGCCGGCCCTGGCTACTACACTAGGTGACAAAGCATAGGGCACATTACTTTAAGCTGAAAAAAATAAAAATATATGTTTTTTGTCCATTGATGTTTGCACCAATCATTTTGGATAATGTACCATAAGTGTGAAAGAATAGGCATAAAATGATCAGCAATAAATGTATTCGCAAAAGATACGTGGCACATAGAATCTCTAGAAGTCCATATTCCCAGTATGCCGCCAATAGTGCACCAAAGAGGACCATTTGGCGCTAGTTGTTGTTTGCCACCGTGGTTGTTGGTACCTGTGGATGTTATATAGGGGGTTCCTTAATGTATTGCTCACACCATAAGAAGAAACAAATGAAAGTCACAAACCACATTCAGAAAGGGTTTAGAAGTTGGTAGACTTGCTTATTATTGGTCTATTATATGCTAAAAATGAGCCAAAACAAAACGTATCAGGAAACTAAAGTGCAAGGAAAAGTGTCAGGATTGAAGAGTGCCCAAAATTGTGCTGCCCCAAAAAAAAAAAAGCTGGTGATATTGTTAATGAAGCTAAATTGGTGGCGCCGACATATCAATGAAATAAATAAATCTAATAAATATGGATCAAAGGCACTAGCAACCACAAAAAAAATTAAAAAGTCTGCTATAATAATGCGAAAGCAAATAAAAAAACATGGAAAAAAAGTTGGGAGAAACTGGAAAAGAGTGAAAGGAAAAGGTGCAGGATGCATAGGTTGCGACCAAAATTGAGCGACCAAAAAAAATTCTGTAAAGCCAAATAATAAATAACCACCGATAAAAACTTCTAACCTTATTAGACTCTGGTCGATTTCATGTCTCTGCGATAGACTCACTCCTTATATAGCGGCTTTCACGTCAGGGTTCTTAGGGGGGACTGGTAAACCCTGCCGCAGGACCCAGTTTCCCAGATTTTCGACATTCAAGTTCTGCAAGGATATCTCGTTTCTTGTGACGGCCCGTTCATGCGTTAGGAAAAAATCAGTTTGGGATGGTTTCGAGATAAAAATCTGAATGAAAGAAGGGTGGTCATTGAGATTTGCAGTACGAAACATGGCTCTATAATTACAAATGGATAAAATATAAATGATGTGACAACACTGCAGTATACTGTTATGCATGAGATACGGTCAAGATGATGGTCTATTTGAATGAGGCAGCAGGTACTCTCACCGCGAGGGCACGAGGAAAGGTGGGAGGAGAAACATCCGTGCGATTATCCGAGACAGTCCTGAGACCACTAAATAGTGCGTAAAAAGGGGGGGTTAAGGAGACCCGGTCATACGCAGGAGTGGTGTTTTATTACTGGTGGTAGTGGGCAACCCTTTAAGAAACCAGACTAATAGTAGAAAAGCTAACTCCTCAACAGTGGCATGGGGGTGAGGTGGGAAGAGAGGAGATAGAACGCGTAAATGATGGCAGAAACACCAGTACATAATGTCGTCAGGCGGAGCCGGTCTATTTCCTCTTCCCCACCCCCCCCCCCCCTCCCCCCTCCTTCCCTCCTTCTTCCCTCCTTTCTTTTTTTCCCCCTCCCCCCCTCTCTTTCCCCCCCCTTCTTCCCCCTCTCATCCCCTCCCTCTTCCCCCCCCCCTTTCCTCCCCCCTTTCCTTCCCCCTCTCTTCCCCCTTCCCTCCCCCCCCCCTCTCCTTCCTTCCCTTTTCTTCCCCTTTCTCTCTCCCTTCCCTCCCTCCCTCCCTTTTCCTCCCCTCTCCCTCTCTCCTCCTTTTCTTCCTTCCCCCCCCTTCCTTTCTTCTTTTTTTCTCTTTTTTCCCCTTCTCTTCCCTCTTCTCTTTTTTTTTCCCCATGAAACAAGTCAGTGATGAGACAGATCACGAGAACGGGGGGTCCGATGGGGTCTCCAGTCGGACCCCTTGTCGCTCCTCGAGATGAGCTGTCCCATTCATCTCTATGGGGCTGACGGAGATTGCCAAGCAAAGCTTCTTGGCAAGAGATGAATGGTGCAGCCTGGACATGCTTGTCCTGCTCCTCTGTTCACCTCAGGAACAACGGGGGGTCTGACTTGGGTACATTGGACCCCATCTGACCCCTCATCACTGAGACCTCCACCAATCCACAAGTTAGACCCTATCCTGGCCTAACTTGTTTCATTGGAAAACCTCTTAAAATGAGTGAAATTAAAAAAAATGCTACCCTGTTGCTTTTTAAAAAAAAAATTTTAAACTTAGAATTTTGTGATTCATTTACGATTCTGCGTCTGGACCCCTGGTATTTCTCTGGTTATATAGTTTTAAAGGAAACCTACCATTTGATTTAATGCATTATGAAGCAAATATACCTTGTGAATGCTGTAGCTACACTGATGCAGGATCATATCAAGGTTAATCCCAGAGTTGAGTGGCGTATGGGAACGCTGTAGACAGGAGACACGGAGGCGTCTGGAAATGCTGGAGGAAAGTACACACCAGGGGCGTATGGGAACGCTTGAGACAGGAGACACAGAGGCGTTTGGAAACGCTAGAGGAACACGGAGGCGTCTGGAAACGCTGATGGGCAATCACTTCAATAGGAACTGCTGTGGGAAGCGAGGTGTGGAAACCTTGGAAGTTCCATAGAATGCTGAAGATCCGGCCAGGAGACGGATTATAAGGGCTGAGCCGGATTAGCGAATGCCAATCAGGAGGATGCTGGCCCTTTAAGGCTTGAGAAGTCCATGCGCAGACACCATTGATTACATCATCCTCTCCTGCAGTGAATAACTAATGTGCTAAAAGAAGCGTTGAACCCGCACAAGCGAGACATCATTTTATAATTGTTTAATCAGCAAAACTATTCAGCGCAGGGATTAAACAAGATATGATCCTGCATCAGTGTAGCTATAGCGGTCTTAAAGTAAGTTTGCTTCATAATCCCGGGATTATCGGGAGAAGTCCAGATTACTGGAGTGGTCATGGAGAGTGATCCTCAGGAGGTAGATTCACCAGCACCTGGTTAGTAGCCTACTACCAGGCTGGGAGGGTAGATGTGTCCAGGTATGGAAGCTGCAGCTTTGTCTGTGGGTGTTCTTTGTGTCTGTGCTAGTGGTGCACTGACATGGTGCAGATTATCAAGCTTTCTGAAAGTCAGAATATTTCTGTTGCCCATGGCAACCAATCACAGCTCCCCTTTAAAATATTCATGAGCAGGTAAAATGAAAGCTGAGCTGTGATGGTTGCCATGGGCGACTAGAAATATTCTGACATTCAGACAGCTGATAAATCTTCCCCACTGTTCCCTTCTTCGTCAGGTGTGGTTCTATGTTGAGAGCTGAGGCGACGAGGCTGTAGCAAGAGCTTGTGCTCTAAAGGTGATGCTCCTCAGTCAGGAACTAGGTTCCAAGAGGTGCTCCTCAGTCAGATGCTGCGCCTAAAGAGGTGTCCTCAGTCAGGAGCTGGGCCTAAAGAGGACTTGTCATTCCTGTCCAGGGTTTTATTATTCCTGGTCAGGTGGTGCTCACTCTCCAATCACACTTCAGCTTACAGATTGGAACTCATTGGAATAACAATATTAAACAGTTTAACCCTTGCCTGTCCAGGCAGTATTTACCGCCACTAATTGCTTTAGATAGTTGTATAATTCTGTGAAGTGAGTTGTGCAGGGAGACACAAACAAGGGGCTTATTCACAAGACTCCACTCGCCTGCCATTGGCAGGGGTGTTGCACTACCATTTGATTTGATGCATTATGAGCAAACTTACTTTAAGACGCCTATAGCTACACTGATGGAGGATCATATCTTGTTTATCCCTGCGCTGAATAGTTTGCTGATTAAACAATATAAAATGATGTCTCGCTTGTGCGGGTTTCAACGCTTCTTTTAGCACATTAGTATTCACTGCAGGAGAGGATGATGTAATCAATGGTGTCTGCGCATGGACTTCTCAAGCCTTAAAGGGCCAGCATCCTCCTGATTGGCATTCGCTAATCCGGCTCAGCCTTATAATCCGTCTCCTGGCCGGATCTCAGCATTCTATGGAACTTCAAGGTTTCCACACCTCCCTTCCCACAGCAGTTCCTATTAAGTGATTGCCCATCAGCGTTTCCAGACGCCCGTTCTCTAGCGTTTCAAACGCCTCTGTGTCTCCTGTCTCAAGCGTTCCATACGCCCCTGGTGTACTTTCCTCAGCACATTTCCAGACGCTCCGTGTCTCCTGTCTACACGTTTCCCATACGCTCCTGGTGTTCCTGTCTCCGTCCAGCGGTGTCTGCAGTCCGTGCCAGTGTCACCAGTGTTCCTCTGTGTTGCTGCTGTCATCCCAAGCTTGGACTTTTCCAGCACATCCCTGTACCTGGCTGCCATGCGGGTGCATACCATCTCCTGTGGTGGTCCAGAGGGTCCACTGGTCCACGACCCTCCTCCAGACTTTCCCATAGAGACTTTTAGTTCTGTTGTCGTGTGACCGTACACCTGGTTGTGCCTGAAAGCAGAATAATCAATTGCTGCACCAATCCCCCATCTGATGTGTATGAGTGATCCAGCTGAGGTGATTAGTCATGTCTTTGACTAAGCTCCGTGTGTAATGAAAAGCTCTGTGTGTTAATGTGTTAATGTAGGTAGCCAGCCTGACCCAGCTTTCCCAAGGTTTGAATGTATAATGTGTTTTTTCAGCAGAACCACTCTAACTCTGGGATTAACCTTGATATGATCCTGCATCAGTGTAGTTAATTTTTTTTTTTTAAAAAGCAACAGGGTAGCATTTTTTTAAATTTCACTCATTTTAAGAGGTTTTCCATTAAAACAGTTGGCCAGGATAGCGTCTAACTTGTGGATTGGTGGAGGTCTCAGTGATGAGGGTCAGAGGGGTCCAATGTACCCCAGTCGACCCCCGTTTCCTGAGGTGAACAGAGGAGCAGGACAAGCATGTCCAGGCTGCCAATTCATCTCTTGCCAAGAAGCTTTGCTTGGCAATCTCCGTCAGCCCCATTCATAGAGAGAATCAAAGCATTCATTTTTTTACAAACCCAAAAATAAAGACAGGTGCAAATATGTGATTAAAGGAACACATGATGTAGTGTGCACCTTCTCAGCGCCCGTTTGACCACTCCTCGGAAGACCCAGACCAACCATGACAGTTCTAGAAGCTTTGTGGCTTTATACATATGTACAGTATGGTGCAAACACACAATCCAACTAGTTCTTGGACAAAGAGCTAAGAATTCATAGTGTATCACAAAATTATATTTCATGTGCCTCTTTTCCCACACAAGGACATGGTATGTGTATGGTTATTACAATAATACCTTGTCCTGAGATTGTACTCACCGAACAAGGACAACTGCATGGGGTTTGCCTGTTTTTTCCAATGTTCTTCAGTCCCTTCCATTTCTTTTCACACCCTAAGCATAGTGATAGATAAATGGCATCCTATAATTGCCTGTAATGTTTGTGTTTTCAAAAAAAATTAGATTGTAAGTCCCACTAGAGGAAGGAACCAGTGAGATGACATTTCTATCCAGGAAATAAATACTACTATTAGCAACGCATTTCATTTATCATTGGAAGTCCTCAACTCAGTAGGTCTCCTGCCATGATGATTCTGTAAAAAAAAAAAAATATATATATATATATATATATATAATTTTATGATTACAGATTCCCCAGTTGCAATACCTGGTGTCAGGCCATTAGCTGAATTTTATGATTTTAATGAATTTTATTATTTTACTGCAGTAGGGCAGCTGTTCATTTGACCCCCCCCCCTTAATTCATAAAGCCTGTCTCCCCCCTAGACATCCATATTTTGTGGAGAGTCATCTAACCCCCATTAAATTAGCAGGCCTAAAGGGTATAGAAATGAGAAGATGACCACTTATACACAGCTTACATAAAAGCAAAATAAAGGTAGATTATGGAAGTTCTCTGTTCCAAGACCTTCTTCAATTGATTGCTCCCGACCCCTTTTAGGGACTCCAGGATATGTACAGCCCTACGGACCAAGTATACACCACTAATCAAAAATGTCTATGAGACCATTGGTGTTTGTTTTGGCCTAATAAAAAGGTATATCACTGACACCCTTTATTAATGTAGAAGGTACCGTAGTGATAATAGAGAAGGTGCCTAAGCAATAAGTTTCCGTGTTTCCCCTGCTATGGGTTTTCCCAAGTTGATTGGTTGACCATTGCCTGCCTAATTTGACCATTTAAAACTCCCCTGACCTCTAAGAGTTGTACCATCAAAAGAATATACCACTGAACAGGGCTACACTAAGGGTCTGTCGGACCTGATTATTCTCTGCAGCAAAAAGATCTCCAAGTGATAAACCCCTTCATGACTACCATATGGCTATATACTGTACATACTATTTGCACATGCAGACAGCATGTATGTAAATGCCATGTCAGTGTCAAACTTTGACGGTCTTATCTCCTCAACTATAGCACCTAGAAGAACACAATGGTGTCATGTTAAAGGGATGAACCTCCTCTGATATATAACAGGATTGTGTTCGTAGGTGAACCGGAGATATCCACTGGTAAAGTTACAGTAAAAATTTACAGTAAAAAAATCTACCAGTAAGATTAACATGGGAGGGAGGTGCATCACACAGGATGAGTGAATAATTAGCAGCCTGGAGTGAGGACATCTCGTCCCTCTGCTCCGGCCTGCTAATTATAAGTCTTTTTTTCCAGGCAAAACCGACAGTCAGAATAAAGACAAGCGCTGGGATGAAGAGAGACCTTAGGTAAGTATGAATATTTTTTTTTTGTTAATCTCACTGGTTTATCCTTTAAAATACAGAGTTGTTTTTTTAAGAAATGCCAAAGAGCATATATTTTCACATTTTAGTTGTCTACTATTCATTAAAATATACACTCACCGGCCCACCTTTATTAGGTACACCTGTCCAACTGCTCGTTAACACTAATTTCTAATCAGGCATGTGACATGGTCAAGACAATCTCCTCCTAAGTTCAAACCAGAGCATCAGTATGGGGATGAAAGGTGATTTGAGTGCCTTTGAACGTGGCATGGTTGTTGGTCCAGAAGGCTGGTCTGAGTATTTCATAAACTGCTGATCTACTGGGATTTTCCAGCACAACCATCTCTAGGGTTCTACAGAGAATGATCCGAAAAAGAAAAAAATCCAGTGAGTCGGCAGTCTGTGGGCGGAAATAGCCTTGTTGATGCCAGAGGTCAGAGAGAAAGGGCAGACTGGTTCGAGCTGATAGAAAGGCAACAGTGACTCAAATCGCCACCCGTTACAACCAAGGTAGGCAGAAGAGCATCTCTGAACGCACAGTACGTCGAACTTTGAGGCAGATGGGCTACAGCAGCAGAAGACCACACCGGTTGCCACTCCTTTCAGCTAAGAACAGGAAACTGAGGCTACATTTTGCACAAGCTCATCGAAATTGGACATTATAATATGGAAAAACGTTGCCTGGTCGACGTGAGTCTAGATTTCTGCTGCGACATCGGATGGTAGGGTCAGAATTTGGCATCAACACATGAAAGCATGGATCCATCCTGCCTTGTATCAATGGTTCAAGGCTGGTGGTGGTGGTGTCATGGTGTGGGGAATATTTTCTTGGCACTCTTTGGGCCCCTTGGTACCAATTGAGCATCGTTGCAATGCCACCGCCTACCTGAGTATTGTTGCTGACCATGTCCATCCCTTTATGACCACAATGTACCCTGTAACATCTGCTGATGGCTACTTTCAGCAGATAGATCGCCATGTCATAAGCTGGAATCATCTCAGACTGGTTTCTTGAACATGACATGAGTTCCTGTACTCAAATGGCCTCCACAGTCACCAGATCTCAATCCAATAAGCATCTTTGGGATGGGGTGTAACGGGAGATTTGCATCATGGATGTGCAGCCGACAAATCTGCGACAACTGTGTGATGCCATCATGTCAATATGGACCAAAATCTCTGAGGAATGCTTCCAGCACCTTGTTGAATCTATGCCACGAAGAATTGAGGCAGTTCTGAAGGCAAGGGGGTCCAACCCCGTTATTAGCATGGTGTACCTAATAAAGTGGCCGGTGAGTGTATATCTTATTATTGAAACTATTCTTTTAAGTTTAAGTCTCGCAAGTCATAAAAAAAAAGTGAAGTAAACATTTTTAGAATATGTAAAGCAGTTCAAAAGATTGTTATTTACATAAGAGTAGAACAGAACTGCAAAAATTGACCTGGACATTTAGGGACCAATGACCCCCAGTCACGGAAGGGGTTAAAGGATGACATCTAGGTGATACCGTTATTCAGATTAACCTGAAATTGAAGCAGATTAGCGGTACAGTTAGTCCACACTAGAGGGAGTTAGATACAATACCTGGGCACAATAAAATAAAGTTGGGTTGTTAAATATGAGGGATTTCCAGTTTTGGAATACGGTACCTGGGGTGTTTTCCTGGAGCCATGTTTTCCCAGGCTTTGTCTGTACTGCACATCATAGCCATTCAAGGGAATGCGACTGAGCTGCAATACCAGACATGGACCAAGATCAAGAGTGGTGCTGTTCACAAAATCAAGATAGGCCCTTTATTTCTAATCCTTAACATCCCTCCTATGTAAAGCCTTTCCATTTAACCCCTTGCACACATGTTTTAAATTTATTGTAGACGGTCGCATTTAGCAGGTAAACAATATTGCAGTTAACGTGTTTAACTCGATAAATAAAACCAGCTATTGCTTTTCTAAATATTTATCAACGTATGAGCCATGGAGAGGTCATATTATCCCGTAAAGTCTGCATCTAATATAAAGCTCAAACGAATAACTATTGACCTTAGTTTTAATATACATATAAAGACAAAAAAAAAACATAAAGCATAAAACAGTAAATATGCCGTAAATGGCAAGTAATCAAATTAGGTGTTTTATGGAATAGGTGGCTTTCTTTAGAGGCCAAATACAACATTGGATTGGTTCAAAGGTAGATTCTGAGACTCTTTATAAGTGCAATTTTGTTTTTGCAAGCGGTATACTTTTATTTTAGAAGGGTATTAGGTGATAACGCCTGTAAAGTGTATTCATTATTAAGATGCACAAAATTATAGTTGAGCTCCATTATTAAAGGAGCACGTTATATGATACAGATGGGAGCTGTAATTGAAAGGATTACATGGGATAGTGAGGAATGTGAGGCCACAGTGGATTCACAACTTATACTTTATCCAAACAACATCTAATAAATGCTCGTAGCTTTGTCGTTTGGAGGATTGTTGTTGAAAGTGCAATTATTCATGGTGACAAAGAAGCTTCTCGCTATAACTAGCGTTGGCCAAGCCTCAATAGACACAATGGGGCACATTTACTAGGTCCTTGCGCCAGTTTTTCCCTGCCGACTTTGCACGTTGTTTTCTATATGCAAACTGCTGAAAATCACTGAATCATATGTTGTTTAATGCCTGTGCTGAGCGGTTTTGCTGGAAAACAGACAAGTGTTTTGCTCAGAACAGCCAAGGCAAGACTAATCAACCTGAGCTGGATCACTCATACACAGCAGCTTGGGGATGGTGCAGCAATTGATTATTCTGCCTGGCAGGGAGAACAGTGATTGCATCATCCTCTGGTGCAATGCATAACTAATGTGAAGGAAAGCGCTGAGCCCCAGGCACAGAAGTGACGAGCTTCATTATCTAATTTTATAATAGTTTTTTTTTTCAGCCAAAACCACCAGCTCAGGGATTGAACAAAATATGATTCTGCATTCTCAAGCTATGCTTGGTTCATAATGCATCAAATCAAATGGTAGTTTCCTTAGAAATGGTGTGCGCCACATGTTAAAGGTGCACCAAAAAAGTTGGTGTACTCTGTCGGAGCTGTACAGAGGGCGCCAGATTCAAGAAGAATTTATGCGTCAAATCACACTACACAGGGCCCAATGGGCACATTTATTATGCAGTCTGCGCCAGAAACTGGTGTAGGCTGCACATAAATCCATGTGAAAACTGTTTGCACTACACTTGTGAAGTGTGCAGCTGTCTACTGTGCACAAAAAGGGTGCTCCAGTGGCTGATTCGCACGTTTTATGTGTAGGTCCACAAGCTTCATGAAAAACTGTGCAGTTTGCCCCACTATTAATAATGTGTCCCAATGTCTTTAATATTAAATTATCACCTTTGTTTTTAAATTCTGCATCTTACATACAAAGAAACATAACCTAATTTTTAAAATTAGATTATTAGCTTTAATGTGCGCCAAAGTTGAGAGGGACGACTTCATTCTCGTGATCTGTAGATGCTGGATCATTTACTTATTGGTGGTGACCCACCCACTGGGACCCTCATCGATCAGTAATAATAATTTTTATCTAATAGCGCAGCGCTGCACAGAGTTTTGTCAAATGGGGTCCCTGTCCCCATGGGCTCACAATCTAACACCTACCAGTATGTTTTGGAGTGTGGGAGAAACCGGAGTACCCGAGGAACCCACGCAAGCACGGAGAGAACATACAAACCTTTGCAGATGGGTGGATTCGTGGCCCCGCCTGCAAGGCAGAAGTGCTACTACCCACCGTGCCCCCATGATATCTCGTAGGCACATTATAGGGAATACCCTGATATTAATGAAATACTCCTGGGCACTTGAGTTTTGGATATTTATATGCAAAATTTTCTTCTTGAAAGTTCTAAAATAGATCTAAGGTATAGATGTTGTGGCGATTTTAGAAATGTCTATGTAGCAGATTCTGCAATTCAAAACACGGAATCGAGCAACTGTACGCCACTAAGAGAAAAAGGGAATTACAAACTTTGAAGTAGACAGACAGGCGAATGTAAAATATTGCTTTACAAACAGTGCTGTGCGCCCTCTGACGCTCATGGAGCCAGGATACAAATTTCGAAAACACTGATGAAACATTACTCCTCCATCATATTGTTCATAGCATATATCATTATTCAGAAATTCAAGAACCATAATGATGGAAAACACACAGAAGGAAGCAAAAAGAGACACTGTCAGAGGACCGCATTTTTTTCAAGGAATCAAGAGGTCCATAATGATGGAAAATCACAGTGAAAGGCAAGACAAAACAGGGATTCCATCAATGGCATGCACTCAGATCCCTACAAGGGGGAGGACCGCCAAACCAAGAACAGAAAATAGGTGCTGAATGGGCTTATTTCATGCTTCACTTCTGTTTACTTTACAACCCCCCAAAAAAAGATTTTTTTCTCTTTTACACAACCCAATTTACTGTTTTTGTCATCTAAAATTTGCATACTGACTATTGATGGTGTCATATCTGTTCTTGTAGAGAGATTAAGAATAAACAGTGTGAAACCAGCATATGCCCGAAAAAGCCCTATACGACGACAACAACTTCACCATTCATTGGACTCTACCACCAGGATGAAGGATTGTAACAAAGCACATCCTGATGTAGCCCCGGCTCTTCTTATAGCTAATGTGCTTGCTTTTAGGAAAAAAAGGCTTTACACATTATGCAAATTGAGCCTGAGGGGCTCAGGCCTCCATTACACACCATGGAGTCTGGAGCCCCCAAGCCTTATTTGCATAATTTTAAAAGCCAAAACAGGGCATAAAAAGCTTAAATAAAGCGGATCCTGCTAGAAGGGGCACACGCGAGTATGTCAGCGTGCTTGGTTCACAATCCTTCATATTGGGTAGATGTCCTTTAGGTACAGTGAAAGTTCTTCCAAATAAAAAAAAACTTTCTACTTCTACCCCTCCCTATGGACCTCATGTAAGGAAGGTTGCCTTCCTTTAAAATTCCTTTATATAGTAGAAATAAATTCTTGTCTGCAGCGCTATTTTGTCCTGCTATTATAAAAGGGGGAACAGAACCTGCAGAACCACAAGTGGAACTGAGCCTAAGAGATCAATGGTCACTACCAAATTGATTCACGGTTACTAGCTACAGTCTCAAAAACTAGGTACAAAAACTCTCAAAACAAAAGTTACATAGTACATACATTACATACCGCATTTTTCAGACTATAAGGCGCAACCAAATTATAGACGCCCCCTTATAAATGCCTGCTAAAACGTCTAGGTTCATATACACGATAAGGCGCACCAGATTATAAGGCGCACCCGATTATAAGGATGAATGACCAGCAGGTGGCAAGACCTGTGCATAGTTCAAGGCAGCTGTTGTCTGTAAGTACGTTCATAAATATGAGGCGCACTGGACTATAGGCGCACCTTAGATTTCTGAAAAATCAAAGGAGTTTTTGTGCGCCTTATAGTCCGAAAAATAACGATATATACAATGTTACCGAACCTGGAATAATTGCAACCTGTACTGTGATTCACCAAAGCTCAGTACAAACTGGTCCACTTCTTGGATATTTCCTCAAAAACTACGTCCACTTTGTATATTTCATTTCAGAATGTGAATGTAAAACCTATGTGTTGCAAAGCAGCTGCAAATGGATTTGATATGAAAAACCAAAGCCATGTCAATTTATGAGGCAGCTTATGAGAATGCATGTCACACACTTTGCAGTGCATTGGTGAAATTGGCAGTATTGTGTGCAAACATTGATTTTCTTTTAATACAACACATTACCAAGGTAAAACCCCCCGCGTTTGAATGCCACATTCCCTGTATTAAATCACATGCAAAGCAGATACATCCAGTCGTTTAAATGGATAAACAACACGGCCTAGAAGCGAGAAGGAAAATGCCTGAGCATAACGGGGGTCCAAGTCCACACTTTAAAATGTGTCTATATAAGGATGCATTTACGAATGAATGGGGGACCTATGTACGGCAAGCTTGCAGCCGTACATGACGTCCCCCCATATAACGTCAATGGCCGTACGGCATCGTACTCTCTCCATAGGACCAGTATGCACAGCTTTATGCATAATTGTCTAGTGACCAGGGACAAGCAACATGTTGTTCCTTGAAAATTATTGACGAAGGTTAGGGTAACACTTAGACCTTTTGGGCCATTTAGACAACATCCTTAGGCATAACCCCCGAGTCGAATCAGTTTAATTACACAGGTAGTCTAAACCACTGACGTTACAATAATGTAGTAGCTTCTAAAGGAAACCTCGCAAAGAAATTGACCTAATAACACTGCTACTAGTATGTTGTCAAGCCCCGAACACCTTCCAGATCATGTGTTCTCGATTTGGTCTAATCATCGAAAATCTACTTTGAAGTGAATGTAAATTTTTTTTTTTAAGTCAAATGAGCAGAAGATTTTAACACTGAAGTCAACTCTCTCTAATCCTCACGAAAGTCTCCTTCACTGTAATTGGATGGTCCTAGATCCAGAGACATCACTACCCGAATCTCCTAATGTCTGATGCATGTGTTTTAATCACAGAGGAGGAGGTTTTCTGAGATCCCCACCTTGACTTCAGTGTTAAACTCTCCTCCTCCCTTGACTTTATACAACACAATTTAACTCTCACTTTAAGTTGATTTTCTGGAGGAGGCCAACACCTGGGCCATGAAAGAAACAATAACTAGAAGCGTTACACTGCCTGAACCATATTCTGGTAGTGGTTTATTAGGTCAATTGCTGATGACAGGTTCACTTTATAAATACAGGCAGGTTATCATTATAACCCCAGCCAAATTTTTTTGGGTCTCTTGTGACAATTGGATTTTAAATGTTTTGGATTGTCATAAGAACCAGGAGTAAAGCTTCATTACAGACACCTGTGATAACTGTTACGCTGTTTATTGTAGTCCTGGACTAAAGTACAGTAATTTACCTAAATCCGAGGTCTGTTTGTAACTAGGGGTCGTATGTAATCGGGTTTTCTTTAAGTAGGGGGACCGCCCTGTCAAACATTGCTAACCATCATTCCTCTTGCAGGAAATGTTTCTATAGTAAAATTTGTTTTCATTATGTTTCAAGTTCATAGGCTCCTCAGACCGGGGGTACGTCACTAGTGACATCAGAGAAAATGACATCCATGGTCCAAGGAGATCAAGATTGGCCTAAGCCAATCACCCAACCCCTAGGCACTTCTGGGCGGAACAAGGATACACAGAAGTAAAGTACCAGTATGATGCGGTATCAGGGCAGTGTACATATTTGGTTTTTTTTGTCACCACCTTCTCCAGATCCCAAAGGTTTTAAGACTTTCTTGAAAAACTCTTAATATATACCATTTAAAGCATAGGGGTTAAAAGACGTATTGCTGGGGGGGGACTGCTGGGAATCTAAATGAATCAGATTACACGCGGATTGGAAAGTCCCCATGAGCTGCTTTATTATTGAAAAGGATTTGGGGGAAAAATTCTAAAAAATCATTTTTGTGAAAATAATTTCAAACGTGCTATTCAGTTATAATTCTCATATTTTATACAGTTGACATAATGTTATTGTACATTACAGGTGGTCCCCTACTTAAGAACACTCGCCTTACATACGACCCCTATTACAAACGGACCTCTGTATTTGGTAATTTATTGTACTTTAGTCCTAGGCTACAAGGATCAGCGGTAACAGATATCACAGTGTGTCTGTAATGAGCGTGAGTGTTAATCCTGGTTCTTATGACAATCCAACATTTTTTTAATCCATTTGGGTCACAGAGACCAAAATGTTCTGGCTGGGATTTCAATGTAAAATATACAGTTCCGACTTTCATACAAATTCAACTTAAGAACAACCTACAACCCCCATCTTGTATACCCGGGACTGCCTGTACATATATATTATATGTATTTTAATCTATTATTAATTTATCTTAGGTAAATTTGAAAAAAAAAACAGCATCATAAACTAAGTGATTGGATTCAAATTGCACCAAATCTGAGTTTTGACTGATAGACAACCTTCCCTGCAAGGTAACGTGAAGGAACAGTAAGGGGAAAGCTTGGTGGTAGGAAGAAATAAAAGTTCCAAGGGTTCAGACAGGACACAGAAGAAGATAGGGGGAAAGTCTTGGGAAGCTCACAAGAGGCAGCATTAATGAGGACACCAGATGTAAGAACCAAATAAGGGGAGGTAATTATGTAGGTTCGCTGAATTTAATGGGATAGCCACAAAGGAGCGGAAGCAGAAGGGGAAGTAGAGTGTTAACTCTTAAAATTGGTGATTCTTGCTGCACAATTTGTTACCTATGTCCAAGGTAGAAAAAACCGGGGAAAGAAATTACCGTAACTGGACTTTTAAATTTTGAAAAAAACCCCTAAGTTTCACAGAAAATCATTTGAGTAATTTGCATGTAAACAGCAAAAATCTCTGGCTTTGTGCATATGTATTATAAGGTGTAATTTAAGCTTATTGTTAGTATCCTACAAAATGTAATGATCAGTACCATATTTTTTATTTTAGGGAAATAAAATGTCCCTTTTACCCTCTGTCTATCACTTCTTGGGCTACCATTAAAGGAAACCTACCACTTAGAAGAGCAGGGTAGCTTTAAGTACGCAGCACCAGCCAGGTGACTGGTGCCGTACTTAACTTTTGTTAGTGTTAAAACCGCGGTATCTCGGTTTAACACTTTTTAATTTAGATCATAATGAGGGCTTCGCCGCTGCGTCGCACTACATGGAAAATAGCGAGATTGTTTTTTTTTTGCGGCTCAGCGGCAGCCCCTTCTGCTCTAAATTTTAAAAAAGTGTTCAAACCGCGATCGGCGGTTTAAACCTAACGAAGTAATACCGCTCACCCTACAGCCACTGAGCTGGTGCTCGTCTTACAGGCTTACCCCTACCATAATCTAAGTGTAGGTTTCCTTAAGGACATCACCACCAGATGAAGGGTGGTAAACCAAGACACGAATACTAGGGTGCACCTTCTATCGATTCTGTTCTTCTTTTAAGCTTCTTCTCTCAGGACCTTTGTTTTTTAAGACAAACAGGTTTAAAATATGCACATGAGCCTGAGAGCTCCACCTATCATGACTTAAGGGTTTCCCCATCTAAACCCATTTATGAACTAACCACTGAATATGACATAAGTAGATGACATATGCTGGTCCGAATTTCTGGGACCAATCCACTATCTTTATATTGTGGCCGCACTCAGTCCGAGATGTTATGAAGCAACCGGTGGTATAGTTTCGGAGTCTCATCATAAAAGTTTAGTGTGCGTATGCAATCCGGGCAAATGTAGACGACATTATTATTTTGCATCGTATTGCACCCATGAACCATTCCTAGAACCTCTATGGGGCCGTGACTTACCCATAGAGTCTGTTGAAGGTTTTGGAAAATAAGCATTTTGATATTCTGATGTTCATCAAGAGAATTTTTTGACTATGGGTTTAGAGCCGTGCCTAGGCGCATTTCTTTTTTTGTATTTAATTTACTCTAATTATTCTATTATTTATTTATTTACATTTGGTTATGGGTACTGTTTGTTTGTATGACAACCCCTGGGGAATTACATTTTTTGTTTTCCTTGTCATTATACAGATTTTAACTGCACCAAAGGCATCGTTAGGAGCCCAGTTCAAAGAACAACATTCACCCTACTGTGACTTAGTTCTTGCAGAGCTGATCTGGGTTTATGAGAAGACAGGCCATCACTTTGAGATACTTGTGGGTCCGAAAAATCACCAATATTGGAAGACCAGTGTATGGCTTTTGTAATCTCCATGAATTTTAAAGTCATCGGTTCTGGATTTCTCATTGCATGTATTTGTGGAGCATTTTAAAAAATGCCATTTGCATTGCAGACTTATCAATGTTGTCGTTTTTTTTACAATCTGACTAGGTGATCTGGACATGTGAATAGCATTTAAGGTTTTCAGTGGAGTTTATGGGGGTCTGGCCAATGTGAAAAAATATTAATCTACGGTAAGCCTGCTTCCAACCTTTAGGCCTCTCTGGTTGGGAACTTACGATACCACTTGCCATCGGGCAACTCAAAGACAAGAGACCATCACAATAAGAGTTTGAACAATGTAAGTACATTACCTTTAATCTTGTTACAGTCTTCAAAGCGTAAAGTAGTCACTTGATGCTCCGCCCTATGAATGTCTGAATCGGTGGGATACTGAGTAATCGACAATCTAAAATTAGTGACCTATCCTAAGTACAGGAAAAACTTTCATTGCTAAAACCAGATGTGGCCTTAGTGATATTAACAGTGGTTTGCCATCATACAAACTATAATCCTAAAACGGTCACCCATATCTTCCACCCAGTAACTTCTGTGTCTTAGTCAAGAGTAATACTGTTTTTTTCTCTGAATGAGATGTGGGTTACGGGCTAAGCCTCTGCATACACATTCGTCCTAATAAGCTCTAATAATTTAAAGCTTTGTTGTTGATCCGATCGTCGCACTCCCCCCTGACATCATCTGGGGTGTCAGTGAATCGGTTGCCAATGTCTTCGTCAACCCGAGGCTGTCCTGGTTGTGCAGTTTTTGTTACAGTGACACCAGTGGCTCATTGTAATGTATGCTGTGCGGAGAATGCCATATACTTGCCAATACGTAGTATTGCGTATATGGTAGAACGATCAGTACCATCTAGGTTAATGTACCCTAGAGCTGATGGCAAACCCTTTTAGCCAACCAGTGGCCAAAAAGCAACCCGCAAAAAACTCCCCCTTATTTAGGTGCGCGAGGGCCAACAAAATTAAAGCAGTAATTTATTGTCTCCCTTGTCCTTCAACAACTTTCAATCAATATTGGCCTCCAAGTGACTAGGCAACAGCATAGAAGTGATGGAACAATTTTAGCTTGCTTCCAGTGTTTTCTTTACACAAGAATGCGCGGGGCTGGCATAGCTCTCCACACATAATTCGGCGCCCTGTTCTATCATTCTCCCTCGTCCCGTAGCAAAGGAAGTATGAAAGATGACCGAAACAGCATCTTTTAAGTTTGCTTGGGAACTTGAGGAAGATGTTCTTGAGTCAGTCTGGTGGTGCTGGGGGCGATGGCTGGGTGGCCCACAGAAAGGGCCTCTGAGTGTGCTCACCTCTGGCACCCGTGCATAAAGTTCACCACCAAACGATCTAGAGGGTCTAAAAAACTGTAAAAAATGTTTCCGAAATTTTGTTTTTAAAACAGTTAAAAGCCTAAAAGTTCAAGCAGCCCCCCTTTCCCTAAACATTAAAACGTAATAAAAACAGTAAAAATCACACATAGGTATTGTCGTGGTCCAAAATGCCCGATAATCAAAATTAAAACCGGTACGGCCTGCTGTGAACCCCATATAACTAGCTACGTACCTGCGCCCAAATTTCGACATGCGACTTTTCACACCCTTTTACATTATACAAGCTGGAATATAAAGTGCCGAAAATGTGCAGACCTCTAAATGGTAGCACTAAAATTGTCGGCCTCATGACCACAAAAAATGACCCCTCACACACGCTCCTACACGAAGTACTGCCAAGTTATTAGCTCAGAAGATAGTAATTTTTATTTTTTTCCTTCTTACAGTCTTTATCTTTTGTAAACTGCGTTAAAACACCATAAAACCTGTATAAATTTTTTATCACCCGACAGCGATCGTACGAAGCAAAGAATAAGTAGACGTGTTATTGGGCAAGTTAGTAAAAAGTGACGCCACAATCCTGCGTTTTGTTTAAAAAAAACTTCCCTCCCATTTGGAAGTTTGTTTTCCTGGGTGGGCGTGTCCCAGTACGGATATGGAATAATAATAATGTGCGGAGAAGTAGAATTTGTTACACAAAAATAAGCCCTCAGCACAGCTCTGCTGTACAGAAAAATAACAAGTTGATGGGAGAGCAGAGAATGAGCGAAAAAAAACCTGCGTCCTTACAGGGTTAAAAATCCAATGACACAAGGTAAATTTTATGTCATCCGTTAGGTTTTGGCAAGGACTCCGTTATCCATCCCCATTTTTTAACAGGGTGGAAGTACTAGCTCCTGCGCCGTCCATCATTTTTTCCCGGCTCAAAAAAACAAAAAGCATAACAAAAAATTGACATTGATGTCATGGATTTTTAAGTGTTTAAAACCTGCCATTCTTGACTTTTTTACTACCGATGGTGAAGGACGGTGTGTGACGTAGGCTACATTCACACACAGGTATGGGGAACGTACTATACGGCTCACGGCCCTGTACGGAACATGGTCCTATCTTTTTCTCTCCTCCCGTGATAACGGCGCCATGCGCTGTATCTTCCATGGAAGAGGGCGCGGGTGAGCAGCGTACTCACGGTACGGCGGGCATATATCATGTTGACTGTCCTTAACCATAACAACGTGGGACCTTATCCACAAGTGGTTTGTTTTTAGAAAACAGAGTAAAATTTCGTTAGGTATTATGTTCTTTTCTGATGGACTGTCTTATACTCTCCCCTGCCAAGGGTGCATTTGTTCGCGGTTCTATTTGTAAGGCGTCTTTATCTCTTAATCAAAAGTTTATGGTTTAAGACTAAGGGGGACATTTATGTTAGTCCTGTGCGCCTTTTTTGGTTTGCATTTTAGTGACTTTTGGTGCTTCGGTGTTTGTTCATTTTTTGCGGAGTTCAGGGGTTTAGCAGTTTCCTGGTTTGCGCCGTAATTTCGATTTCTCCTTTTCCATGATGTTTGTCCTTTATTTTACATTGATTTGCGACCTATATGGTGAAAATAATTACACAATAACAACGCCAGGACAGACTAAGCTCAGGAAAGGCAATGCTAATACTTGGTGCAACACAATATTGCGCTGAAAAGTGCCACAAAACTTATATTGACAAAGCCAATGCAGTTGCAAAAATTCTCTCACAAAGGTTACAAAAAGACTCAGAGAAGTGGGAAATAAGATGAATGACCCCCCTAAAGTTTGAACATTATTCCCTGCCTCTTCCCCCATTCTAAAGATTCTCTATATTCTCTAGACTAACACTATGTACCACTTTTTCGCAGGTTGATAACAGAGAGCAATGGCTGCAGTGATATAATGGTGAGGTAGTTAGCAACAGGGCAACCCGTGGCCTGTGAGGCCTGGTATGAGGGGGAGGCACCTCACACACCTTCTCTGTGTAGTGTCAGCCACGCACTGGAAGTCAGGAAGCGGCATGTCCATCACATGAACCTGCTTGCCCCTGCCTTCAGCCATAGGACGCCGCGTTGTGTGTCGTCAACTCCGCGACCACGGCCACCTTCCTTCTCATTGGACAGCCGGCGCTGCTGCTGCTACAGAACGTTGACTGTGAGACCCGCCGAGCGCCCAGCGACAGCTTCCCGGGAGAACACGTGGTTGTGAGAGAGGATGTAGCCTGCGGTGTGGCCGTAGCACAATGCCTGCTCTCCCGGAGTTACTGGTGGCCCGTCAGCGGCCAGTAACAGTGTGTGTGGGTGTGCCTGGTGCAGTAATGACTTACCTCATATCCCACAGCGTGCCCGATGAATAACACGCTTCTTATCCATGCTGCTGTCATTGCTCTCATATAGTCACAGCTGCTGCGGAACTCATCGCGCAAGCTCTCTGATAACCTGGAGTATTTAGCATTCTGGCTAGTATGGCTGCAGGTATCTAGATGATTGTGCATGCATTGCTATAGGTACAGTTTCATACTCCAGACCACATAGATCCAAACTGCAGCATGACCGCTGTGTGAAACAGCCCTCGTCCGTGTTTGCATGTTTTAAAAACAATTATTTATTTGTTCACACTCAGTCATTGCGCCCTTTCCACCCGTTTATCAAGCCGATTCCAGACGCATCAGTATGTTGTTTAGTCAGATCTGTGCTAGAAGGGACACTACAAACCAGGAGGCCATCAGTGGAGAGAAAGATATGCCATACAGGGCGTAAAAAATGTCACACACACTTCTGCTGACTCAGACACAGGCGTTCAGTGCGGTCACACGTGTCCCAAACACAGACCCTAGCACCCCTTATGCTGGCACATGCGATCTGTGGAACCAGTAACCTGTGATGCCTTGGTACTGGACGCTGCGTTTCACTGAACCCATATGCGATTGGCCTATCCCCCCCTGGTTTTAGCGTTTGCATTTCTAAATTCAATGCTTGCCATGTGTGACTTGCACCCTTATAACTATATAAATAAACCCCTCCCCCTCATTGTCCATTGAAAACCCATTTAAGGGGTGTCAAATGGATTTTCGCCAACAAGTTTATCCCTCCCACAGTTTTTGAGCAGTGGGGATCACTGCGGTGGACCAATGAAAATTGGGGTGCACTTGCTAGCCCAAATGAATGGAGCGGCATGGTCATTCCAATGCCATTCCCTGCCTCTGGCACTGTGACTGTAGCAGAGTACTGGCTCTATCCTCCATCGTGCATTGGGAAAGCAGCAGTCCGGCTCTGTTGGGGTACACTGAACCCCACGTTTCGTGATCCCATGGACCTCCCCCCCACCTTTTGCCTATAGGTGATAACTTGTTGTGACCAGAGCATCCCTTAATTAAGGAGACTTGATGTGGTGGACATATATTTCAAAGTCAAAATTAGGGTCTTATTTGATGTTACCATGACTGATCATTTCCTTCGTCGTGTGTTGCACAAAAAGGATCTCACTAGACGTTTATCGTACGTATGTTTTTTGCGTTTATTGGTTTTAAACGTGGACAGTAACTTGCCACGGACAAAAAAAATTCTGTTAGATTTTCTGTCTGCAATTCTCGAACAGTCCCCTCTTGTGTCTAGTGCTTATTTATTTTTGTTTACCGAGACTGAACAGAGACCTTTAGAGGGCTGCATTTTATCATTATAAGATGATCTGAGTTGGGATTTTTTATATGCTTTATTTTATTGCACAAAAACCTATCCGTTCGGGCCGATTTTTCTTGCCTGAAATCTATGCACAGAGTGGTCAGAATTTACTGTATTTATCACTTAAGAAAGAACTTCCTTCTCTTAAAATGTCTATCTGTATTTCCCATAATAATGATGCAGAACGCATTGTGCGTTGCTCTGTTATTCATCTAGAAAGGATGAACATTACTTACTTCTCCTCTGAAAGGGGCGTGTCTTTACATAGTCTGTTCTAATTGGAACAGGTCAGACTGGTGAGCTACGCTCCTCCCCTCCTAACTGTAACACTAAGTATATTTCCAGGAAGAATACATAGGGAACCATTTTAGGGTATGTCCACAACGTGTTTTGGGCTTTTTTTTAATGTGTTTTCATCCGTTTTAAGACTCAACCTGTTTCGGACATGCGTTTGGCTGGCTTAGCCATAGAGAGCCTGTTTATCATAGTAAGAGTAAGGAAACGGACTTGAAAACGCATCTAAAAACTGACCATAAACACCATGTTGGTGGTCCTCATCGCTTACCAGAATTATATTTGTGAGGAATAGAAACATTAACTAAAACAGATGTTGCTCAGAGCATCTGTGTTCATAGGTTTAATCGTCCCTTCTGTGACTTACCCGGCTCATGTCATCCGTCCATTCATTGGCTTGCGGTTCTCAGCCTCCCCGGCGAGATCATGGCGTCGCCCGTATTTGATGGCGTCAGGTGGTCATGTATGGAAAGGAGTGCTTCAGCTCTTTGGGCGGGCGCTCTGCTATTATGTAGCATCTGGGTGCCTGCCTGTGCAGCGCATGGTGTGGTACGTTCAATTTTTAAATATGAGATTTGTGGAAGCAATGCTCCTGTGCATATCTTCCTAATCTTCTTTTGCATACTCTAAAGCGTGCTATAATGCCCCAAAAAGGTACCCTTGCCTTATTATTTCCGTTTTCTGTATAACTTCTGCCATAGAGAGTGATAAGGTTCCCTCCCCCTTGTTTATCACTTTAGTATGCCCCCCAAGAAAGCAGCGATGGAACAAAACAGCACACCAATTATCGACGTTTGGTACCGTCATTGAAGATTGGAATGGGGACTACCATCATGTAGGGTCATGTTAAATTCACTGAAAATCCTAATTTTTTTTTCTTCTTCTGGAAATTAAGGGTTTAACTCTTGTTATACTGGGACTAGCGTCGCTCTTATTTGGTGTGTTACATCTGGTTCCTCTTTAGTGCTCTTCTGTTTTGACATGACTTGTCTGCACGTGTGGGTCTTGGAGTTCACAAGAAATGTGCAAAGTGGCAGCACCTTCGATAATTTTGGGCAGAACTGTTTTTCTTCTCTTGCACAGTATCTTTTGGTCACTCTTACAAAGTTTTAGAACTAAGCAGTATAAAGGGAAATGTATTATTATTTTAGGGTGGCTCTGCACTCGCCGTTCTTGGGTGTGTTTTTTAAAACGCACAGCACTTCAAAAAGCACGTCAAACGCATCCGGTGCGTTTCTGCTGTACCATTTTGTTTTGGGCTGGTTCTAACCTGCCACCACCGTCCATGAAAACACAATCTTTGTATGCAACTGGAGGGGGACCCTATAACATCCGCTGCCACTTGACCCAATATGACACAGGATGTCACCCCGGGAAATCCAAAAATTGCCCACCGGCAGTCTGTGACCCACACTTGTAACTACAGAAGGGAAATTTCGCTGGTTGAAGATACACATATTGACACGTCTAGGGTGGTGAACTTACAGGATACATTTTGGGTTGTATCCAAACTCCCTTTCACATCAGCGTGCTTCTGTTTTATATTACAAGCAGCTAAGAGTAAGACGAACCTAGTACATATTGAACCTCCCGTGTGGGTGCATGTAACCCAGTTTCACCTGCCCAAAAACCAAAAGTATATAATCAAGGCGTAAGAAAAATGTGTTCCTTATTTGAACCGGCGCACTGGATTTACAGTCATGTCCTCTAAGCCGAGAACAAGGCTATCGATAGCGGTACAACAGAGTATCACATGTGAGACACTACTACAGCTTGAATATATATTTAGATTTTTTCAATAGGCATAAGAGGTATGATTCAGACATTGCAGTTTTCACACAGTTCAAACTGCTGAAGATCCCCTTTAAAGGGTGACTATTTTTTCAAGACCCTCGACCCTTGGCGTGACGGATGTCGGTGATATTTGACATTCGACATCCCCTGCTCAAGAGGCACGCTGACACAATTGCACACCTGCTGTGGTCCACATGTTCCCCTTTTACAGGATATCTACCAATAAGCGAACATTTCTAACATTCCAGAAGGTTTTTAAGCTCTTTTTTGACTTTGAGCCTTTTTTTTGTTTTCTAAGGTACTGTCTCTACCACAACTGGGTTTACGGTTGTGAGTGGTGTTAAAACACACATTATTGGGTAACTTTGTGCGATATCCCTCCATACATCTGCTCTAGTAATATTCGGTGGGCCTTTTGGCCAAAGAGAATTTTCCTTGTAGTACTAATAGGAGGTAATATAGTATGGTCTAAAACCTATTACCTTGAAGGTCCCTTAATCTGTGTTCTTGGTCCAACTGGGTTGGGCTATGATAATTTTTTTCACTGAAGGGGTATTATTAGGAATGGAAGTGTGACCCTTATTGACGCTGCGCTGTAATACTACGGACGTGCATCGGGTGTGGTAATGGATAGCGCTCACGCGCTGAGCCCTCTTGATAGCCGGTAAGTCTTTGCTGCAAGCCGCTCGCGCCATCTGGTGGCTGATCGTGCCCTTCCTGTTGCTGTAACCATCGTGGACGGCGATGGTCTGTTTTACACTGACCATTAAGAATATCCTAAATGAGTCATAAAAGCTCAGGGAGTGCAGTTCGTCCTTGCCAACCTAACTCTTTTGCCTTCTATGGAGCTTAGGGACATAGCTGTTCTAGATATCCCCATGGAGTCGTGTTCTTCAAGTTGAATTTGTCGGAACTGTAATATTTTAACTGTAAATTTTTTGGTCCGTGTGACCATAGATTTTAAAAATGTTGGATTGGTCATAAGAAACCAGGATTTACAATAAATATGACTACCGACACCTGTGATAACTGTTATCGGTGTTTATTGTATCCTAGGTAAAGTACAGTAAACTACCACATCCAGAGGTCTGTTTGTGAACTAGGTGTCATCTGTAGTCTGTATCTTAAGTAGGGGCCAGCGTCACTGTTTGGCTTAACAATCCCACATCAAGTTTTTAGACTTCTTGTATGGCACTTTGTTATGGTGTGCGCCTTCAGTTTAGCAACCAGGCGGTAATTTTTTTCCATTTAACACCTTGGAAAACATATTTTCAATACTTCCCAGAATTCCCTAGGGGAGCATCAATGGCTTGTCTCCAATTAAGGTGCTTAATTGGCATCTCTCCTTAAGGAGAACCCTACTGTCTGACCCTAGATATCCCATAGAAGTGAATTGAGCTAAAGTTTGATTACCCCCATGTCCATGGAGCATTTAAAAGGGGATTTTTTCATCAATGATGGGATCCCAGGATCAAACCCCCCAGCACCAGATATTGTTAACCTGTCCCTTTGATACAAAATTTCTGGTATATGAGTTTCACAGATATTTTGTTGTAAAGTGACGTTTAATCATCCTAAACTATCCACAAGATCTTATGGTCCCAAAATGCCCTAAATACCAAGTGATGGCAACCCTTTTAGAGACAGAGTGCCCAAACTAAAACAAAGACCTCACGCTTATTTCAATGCAAAGTGCCAACACATGAATTTAATTTGTGTTTATACTCCCTTCTCTGTCACAGTTTTCATGATACCCCCCAGCCCCGGAGGACACCAATAAAGCGAAAATAGTCCCAGGTACAGCTGTCACTTTAAAATACCTCTGCCAGAAGTCCTGGGCTGTCTGGTGACTGCAGGAAGATACCTAGTCTTTTCTGGTTTGTTCGTGGGTGCCCACAGAAAGGGCTCTTAGTGGGCACCTCTGGCACCAGTGGCCAATAGGTTAGCCATCACTGCCTATACGCAACTCCTTTCGGACTCTTCACGGGTTTGTAATACAAATAAAAGAATGTTACTTTCACGTCCCCATTGACTCCCCGTTCTTTGGTCTGTGGGGGTCTCTCCTCATTGAGACCCCCACCCGTCACAAGTTGAGGCCCCTATCCACAGGAAACTTGTTTCGTGGGAACTCCTTTAAGTAAAAGTGGAGCTCTTTTAATTATTAATGCCCTGATCTTACAATAGGATACCATAAATCAGCTGTAGCATCCCAATACCCTTATCCATATATGTCTACCCAAGTTGGCATACCCTACATAGCATATACATATTTTTCTACAACCAGCTTTCCTCAAGGTCCTGAATTTTAAATTGTTTTTTTTTGTGAAAAACCACTTGGTTCATGGTTTCAAACAAGATATGTTTCCTGCAACGCAGTGTCACTACAGTCATTCTCAAGCTTATGTTCCAATTGGAATAGCAAAACAAATGGTGGATTTCGTCTAAACATATTAGCGGAACAGTCCATTTGCTTTTATCTATGGTCTTTGGAGCTTTCCCGATCTGGGTTAATTAGAGATACAACTGTGGATGTATTTTGAAGACACCCGAAACCACACCTGCTTATTTCAACAACACGGTAAAATCTAAATCAGTTAGATTATCCGGAGAAATTGTGACTGTGCACAAGCTTGGTTAATCCTTGGGTCTACATTTTCATAATCCTGAAGGATCCTCCTTCCATATGTAACAACAATTATATGTCAAGTAGTATAAGGTGGGATTTGCTCAAAGAGGAGACCTTGTGAATCTGATTGGCTGTCTAAACTGCTTAGGAGTTGTCGGCATTACCCAGGGAGTCCTTTTTGGCATTGGGTCTGAAGGTCACTCTGTTAGGAAAAGCCATTACTCCAAAAGAATAATTAATGTTTGGCAAATGCACACACAACCAAAACCTGCATTTTTGGTAGACATGTCCTGTGGGTCTGTATGAACTAAAAGTGGTCTGTTTTTGGGGCCATAATGCCCTTGTTACAGTTGAAGTAAAAATTAAAACACCCGCCCAAACTGTGAGACACTAAGGCACATCCCCATTTTGTTGAGGGACTTTGTTCACACTGCACAAGTAGATGCATCATGAGAATAAGACTTATGTGGGCAGGATATGAGCAACATCTCCAGACTCGTCCTGAAGTTAAGTGTTTGGTGCAAATGGCTTCTAACCCATATTTCTTTCCATTCTCTAGGTTTACCCAAAGAATGCTAATCGTATGCCTGGAAGGCTTTTTTCGTTGAGGGGGCATGTTGACGCCAACTTGCTGATCATACATTGACTTAACCTGAAGATAGCCATAGATTATAATTCTGGGACAACCCATTCACTATCGCATCCAATGAAACCTTACAACTTTACCGCCAAACCTATTATATTTTACGAGATTTCCGGGACTTCAGAAAAACCCTGTTAGCATCCGGCAGTGGTGGAGAAAAAAATTTAATTACAGGCAGTCCCCAGGTTAAATACAAGATAAGTCCATAGATTTGTTCCCACGAAGACAAAATTCCTAAATATACTCAGGATAACAAAATAACACATTCTCTAATTCACTGTCATTAACAAAAATACAGGATTTCACAGATATAATTCCAACCTGTCTTAGTCCTTGTGTTTAAAATTGTAATTGTTTTAAATGCACAGCACACATACAGTGCCATATACAAATGTACAACATATATGCACACATACTGTATATACACACACCATACACTGTATACACATACAGCGTATACACAGAGATATCAGAGATACAGCATATGTACATCACGTATGTGTTATATACATATTCTGCTGTACAATGTGCAGCACATGTATATAATGTAGTGTGACAGGTCGGATTACCGGGCCCCCTGACACTGTGGGCCCCATAGCAGCTGCTACGGCTGCTAGCACTGTAGTGACACCCCTGGCGGCATGGGATGGAACAGCTCCAGTACCTGCTCAGAGCTCATCTCTCATGTACACAGATGCATTCAAAATGTTTTCTGCAAAGTTTTCTCAATAGATTGTAGACCAGGGATTGTAGACCAGGCCACATGCAGCCCGCGGACCGCTTCGATCCGGCCCCTGACACTTGGCGCGCCTCGCGGCCTGCAACAGTCGGGCAGGAGCCTCCGTCCGTCCGGACAGGAAGCTCCTGCCCGTCACTGTACAGTGCTTGGTGCGGCCGGAAACGGCCGCTCGAGCACTATTACTGGAGCGATGTGGCCGGAATATAAAACCCCGGCGCACATCGCTCCATGAATTGGGCTGCGCGGCTGGGCGATGACGTCATCACGTGGCCGCGCACCCCTTCCTGCCCGGCAAGAAGATAGAAGACTTAGGTGAGTACAGGGTTTTTATTTTTTTATTAAAAAGGGCCGTAAAAAGATTGTGGCGACTGGGGGCCAATAGTTAGTTATGAGGGGCAGAATAAGAAATAATTAATTATAAGGGGCAGCTTAGGAAATAATTAATTATGAGGGGCAGAATAGGAAATAATTAATTATGAGGGGTAGAATAGGAGATAATTAATTATGAGGGGCAGAATAGGAAATAATTAATTATGAGGGGTAGAATAGGAAATAATTAATTATGAGGGGTAGAATAGGAAATAATTAATTATGAGGGGCAGTATAGGAATAATTAATTATGTGGGGCAGTATAGGAATAATTAATTATGTGGGGCAGCATAGGAAATAATTAATTATGAGGGGCAGTATAGGAATAATTAATTATGTGGGGCAGCATAGGAAATAATTAATAGTGGGGGCAGCATAGGAAATAATTTATGGTGCGGGTATAGGAAATAATTAATTATGAGGGGCAGTTTAGTAATTAATGGGGGGGAGGCATATTCAATACTTAATGGAGAGAGGTCTCAGTATATTAATTAATTAATTGGGCCAATATATAAAATAGTTCACAAGGGGGTGCAGTACCGGTATATTAAATAATTAATTGAGGGATTTGCCAGTGTATTATGGATGCGGTCTCATGTACCGCTATTTATTTTTAGACTTTAGTCCGGCCCTCCAACGGTCTGAGGGGGACAGTGAACGGCCCCCTATGTAAAAAGTTTGGGGACCCCTGTTGTAGACTGTTAGGTGTAATAAATAGCACAGGACACCATATCAATAGGGTGAACAACAATCTCCTATAGTTTTGATGGTGATCTCTTATTGTTGTGATAATGTATATTTCTTATTCTTTAAAGTTCCCTGAAATTGCCACTGAATGAAGTAAGCAACAGCCATACAATATTGGGTACATTGTTTAATACAACGTAAATCTGTTATTCTCTCAACAGCTTCTTGTATATTGACGAAACAGTTTTGAGAAAGTTGCATCAATCAAGGCCGGAGGATACTAGGAAGATTTCTCTTTAAAGTGCTTAAATAGCTGCTGGCTTATAACTGGTTCCTTGTTATCCTTGTGATTGCATTCCGTATGCTCTCTGTAATTTCAATTTTCTTTCATAAGTTTTACCTGTGATCAGCGGTGAGCGGAGATACAGAGCACTCATTTACGCTACCAAAAAAAGGCATATCATTAAGTAGCTGAAATTATTCTATTGTGCATTGGGAATGTTTTTCCTCCTTAGGTATGCATTTGAGTTTATGTTGTTTGTTATTTTCTCATAGTAGACAAGGTGGATAGGTTTAAAGCACTTAGCTCCTCATTCTTACAGTGCCGGATCCAAGAACAATCACAACATGTTCTCTGAAAATACAACGTTTTACTTCTTTGGAATTTTTTATTATGCCTATAGAGTTTGAATGGTACAACCATGTGCATGTCAGGACAGATTCCCGGTCAAATTTATCAAAGTTTGCATATTTCTTTGATAAATGTGCTAAATTTATAAGTCCTTTTTTTATTTTTGGTTGATGCCTTAGTTGGGATGTTTAGAGCTTGAGCAGGAGCGTAACTACAAAAGGATCAGCCATAGCAGCTGCTATGGGGCCTGCAGTGCCAGGGGGGCCCTTGCATCTGGGGTAGTGGGTGTGTATATGCTTTTTATGTGTGTGTGTGTGTGTGTGTGTGGTTTGTATATACAGACAGTCCCCTACTTAAGGACACCCAACTTACAGACGACCCCTAGTTACAAACAGACCTCTGGATGTTGGTAATTTACTGTACTTTAGCTCTAGGCTACAATAAACAGCTGTAACAGTTATCAAAGGTGTCTGCAATTAAGCTTTATTATTAATACTGGTTCTTATGACAACCCAATATTTTTAAAATACAATTGTCACAGAGACCAAAAAAAATTTGGCTGGGGCTACCATTATAAAATATACAGTTCCGATTTACATACAAACTCAACTTAAGAACAAACCTGCAGAACCTATCCTGTAACCCGGGGACTGTATATGGTACTGTATGTCACTGTATATGCTGCATGGGTGTATATGGTACTGTAAATATTTGTGTATACATTGTATTTATGTATACTGTATGTATAAATGGATTGACTATATATAAGTGTATAAATGTATGCGATTGTAACTCACATGTATGACCATACAAACATTTATATTTTTAAGGGGAAAGGGGGGCCCCATTCAGAAGTCTGTTATGGGGCCCTACCTCTCCTGGTTAAGCCACTGCCCATAAGCTACTAAACTATTCATCCATATGCCTCTAAGGCTGCATTCACACTACAGTATGGGGGACGTATATACGGCCGACGTATATATGCGGCCGATATACGTCCCCCATACACTTCTATGGGCTCGCGGCGCCCTACGGGAGCGGTACGGTGCAGCACACGTGCGGCACCGTACCGCTCCGTAGCCCGGGAAAAGATAGGACATGTCCTATCTTTTCCCGTATTACGGCGCCGCGGCCATACATCGCTATGGAGAGGGGCGGGGCAGAGCTGCGCTCACCTCCTCCTCCTCTCCCCGCGCTGCCGTGTGCCCGCCGTGCTACGGTGCAGCGGGCACACGGCAGTGTGCATGTAGCCTAAGGCATAGAGAATACTATATCTTTGTAACATGGTGGCAATCACTGTATTTTAGGGTACTATGTTCGGATGGACCATCTATGTATTTAAGGTTTTATTCCAACATTTGTTAACCATTCCTAACCATTCAGATTCCAGCACCTGTACAGATGTTGGGTGAAAAATCCTCAAGGGGTTGTGTTTTTATTATTACTTTTTATTTCCTAAATCATGAAAGCCTTTAGGAAGTTGGACACGGATCCTATAAGTTTTTTTTGTGTAGAAAAGAAGTCAGGGGAATTAGCTGTGAGTAAATTGCAGACTTCTCTGTAATTATCCACATACTGAACTATTTACAGTTGACTTGAGTTACCTTAAGTGTGGATCAGAATGGATGTCGGTATTGATTAAACGCAGCATCTATTTACCTTCACAATAAAGTGTGGTGATTAGTAAAATTCACTTGAGGGTGGGGGGAAATGGTGAAATTATGTGGCCCGGGAAAATGTACTTGTACTTGAACGGCATTATACAAAAACAAGATTTGGGTGAAACTTTACATGAATTTGCCATGAACAGTATTGGTGGTGTTAAACCAAGTGTACAATATGTGCTCTATATACTATATAGATTAGGTAGGCAAGTTGGTTTCATGGCTGTAATACATCTTCAGGTTCTAAGATAATATTAACAAACCTACTGGAAATTGACTAAATCAGCCATACAGAATATGTCCAAGCAAGATCACCACAACCCATAAAGTAAGGACTCCAGATTTAAGAAATGGTCGGGACAGACAGTAAATGTGATACAATGTAACATCCGTGTTAGCATCATCTTCTGTCTGTACAAGGCAGCTTTGAAGGCATTGATTCTTCTCAGTGTTTTGTGTGTGTGAACTGTGGGGAAGGATTTTGTGGTTGGGATTGTTTGAGCTACACCCGATTCCTCTGCAGCCCAGTTCTGTCCAGCAAGGGTTACTAGAGTGATGGATGGTCAATCCAGTCAGCTGCTGGAGGCGGCGTCCAGGAACTCCTTTATATACTGGCCTGTTCCCATACACATTACTGGTTCCTCTAGTCACCAAATACCTGTATTACTTGCTATAATGTGTATCCAAACTCTGCTACATTTATTAGACCTCTCTCTTCTCATTCGATTCTGTGCCTTGCCACCATCATGGTTTTGACTCAGTTTCTGTCCTTGAGTCCTCGTGTGAACAATTTCCTCTCCACCATCCAGCAGCTGCCAGACAAAGTAAGTTACCCCTATCCACTTGCAAGTTCTCTAAGGGTCTGTTATCAGGTTCCTGATAGTGAGTTCGTCCTTTTTATGATGGTTTATCTGCTGTAGGCAGGGCCCTAGTCGGCAGGGATCTTGCAGGGTAAGTTCACCACCACTTAACCAGTCTGACAGCTTATGACAAGTTTGGTTGTGGTTGCGCTGTTTGCTGGACAGGTTTCTGACACACAATAATAATACATTTTAATAAATAATAATAATAAAAATATAATTTTTTCCATTTGAACACATAAGCCAATTTCAAAACAAATGGCTCTTTTTCTGGTGTAGTCAAGTCATATTTGTATTACAGATGAATGACTGCCATAACAGTGCTGTGAGAAGGACCTGGAATGATGACCTGAATCGTTAAAAGGTTCACTTTTGGAAAGGGCTTATTTCTGATGAGACAATACCTTTGACCCCTTAATGTAGAATGTACTATATGTTTTCATTGAGATATACTATTTGCACAATAGTTGTATCCAGTAAATTATGCGTCGCTTTGGTTGACTCTTTTGCCCTACGAGCTGGGAGCATGTTTTGCACTCAATTCTTGAAGCATTACAATGTGTTCTAATCATGATCCAGGCTTCCATAAACATTTTCTCTTTTCTATAGAGGCGGTCTCCTACTTAAGAACACCCGACTTACAGACGACGCCTAGTTACAAACAGACCTCTGGATGTTGGTAACTTACTGTACTTGAGCCCCAGGCAACAATAAACATCTATAACATTTATCAGAGGTTTCTGCAATGAAGCTTTACTGTTAACCCTGGTTCTTATGACATCCCAACATTTTTAAAATCCAGTTGTCACAGAAACCAAAAAAATTTTGACTGCGGTTACAATTATAAAATATAGAGTTCCGACTTACATGCAAATTCAACTTAAGAACAAACCTGCAGAACCTATCTTGTACGTAACCCGGGGACTGCCTATATATGTCTTCATCATGGTCTTTGAACTATCAGAAGTTACACTTTACATATTTACATTGGTACCTTGCATAAGCCATATAAACACAGGGGTTTTCATTCATTTCATGTAAGTCCCCATGAGACTGAGGCACTTCTGCTTTAGCTGTTCATGTTACAGTTTTGTCACCTATTTCCACTATTTTCCTAGTGTTTGTGTTAGGCTCCCGATACATGTTGTGTGCAGTTCTTCGGGCTGCATGTGACTGTCCTGTGCACCTTGTTTACTAACCCTGTCCGACCCCTTACCAACTGTCATTGACGCGTAAGTGGAGATCACCCACCAATGGCAGAATCTTGTGTGGCTTGGGCAGTTCGCTCATGCATGCGGCTGTGGGCATGAGCCTATTACAGTGAAAGGAAACTTGTGCTAGCAGCTAACAGCTATCACATCTCCCCA
This sequence comes from Engystomops pustulosus, assembly GCA_019512145.1. Classification (NCBI taxonomy): domain Eukaryota; kingdom Metazoa; phylum Chordata; class Amphibia; order Anura; family Leptodactylidae; genus Engystomops; species Engystomops pustulosus. The sequence goes on along the minus strand of CM033648.1, from coordinate 76,766,381 downwards.
TTTCACCGTAAAAAGCCTTAGTGTGAAATTCTGAGATATCCCATCTCCAGTATCAGCTTCGAGGTCATGTACATGATTAATTGTCTAATAAAAATTACAGACAGTCACTCGGTTACATATAAAATAGGTTCTATAGCTTTGTTCTTAAGTTGAATTTGAAGGTAAGTCAGAACTGAAGTGTAGCTCAAGCCAAATTACTTTTTGTACCTGGGACAATGGGATTTTATAAAATTTGGGTTGACATGGAAGAAGGATTAAAATAATAATAATAAGCTTCATTACAGACAAGTTACTGGTATTACAGCATCCAGAGAGCTTCACCAGAGGTCACAGTGGGCAGAGAAGTCTGTCTGTATCTAGGAGTAAGTCGGGTGTCCTTAAAGGGAACCGGTCACCATGGACCTAATTTTTTACTAAAGACAGGTTATAGAAGCCCATCAGACCTGCATTGCACATCTGCCTTTCTGTCTTCTCTAAGCATTTGTATTACAATATAATTGTATGTTACAGCTTATCCTGAACCCTGGCAAAATCCTCTTTGTAGACCCAGGTGTTGGGCTTTGGTTTGGATGCTCACTCCTCAGCTCTCAGCCCCCACCTTTCTGCTCCTGTACAGCCCCTCCTTCCTGCACCTTCACAGGTGGTGTGCTGACATCAGTGGGAGAGGGAGGAGCTGTACAGAAGCACAAAGGTGGGGGTCATGAGCTGAGCAGTCTGCAGTACATGTTGTTTTTTGAAATGCATCCAAACCAAAGCCTAACCCCTTGGACTACACAGAAGATTCTGTCAGGGTGCAAGGTAAGTTATAATACACAATTACATTGTAATGCAAATGCTTAGAGAAAGGCAGATGTGCGCTGCTGGTGTGATGGGCTTCTGTAACCTGTCTTTTTTGAAAATTTGGTGACAGGTTCCCTTTAAGTTGGGGATCGCCTGTATTTTGCTTTAAATAGTTTTACTCTACAGACTGGCATTAGGCAGTGAGCAAAAGCTTGACATGCATGAGCAATGCACTCATGGAATTATTTTAACATAATCAAATAAAGATCTGGATTTAATTTATTGTGGTGCTAGAACTTTTTGAACGTTGTTTGAATGCCAAAGGTATGGGCAGAAAAGCTTTCGGTGTACATTACATCAATAAAGCAAAAATGTTCTACCATCTAGGGCTATGAGGAATTTAAAAACCTTTATGTGAACTTCAAAAAATAAATGAAAATAAAAAGAATTTTAATGCTTATACAGAAATGCAAAATACAGGAAATATTTTTATTTAAATGTAAAGTTTACTTAAAGTTATTAATTAGCAAAAAATTGTAAAAAAAAAGTAGAACACATGTATACATTATATATACACTTATTTTAATTAAAAAGATACCTTAAGAAGATTTTTAGAATAACGTAAAGCAAATAAAATAATTTTAAAAATTTTCCTGCAATGCAATAAAAAGACAAAAACATTTTTTAAATAAAGCTATTTTATTTAATAAAAGTTACAAAAAAACATATAAAATATATGCTGATTTTATTTACACCCATCTTGACCTGCACAATATAGTTATGTCTGCTGTAAGTTTTAACCAGTAAAATAAAATATTAAGACTTGATATGATTTTCGACCATATTGTAAAAATTTCCCATCGGTTAATTGCTATTATATATTCTTTTAAAACAGAATGCTTAGGGAATGGCTCCTTCTTTAAGAAGAAATTTAGTACAAGGACATCCCTTTAATGGGCCCAACTGATGCCTTTTCTTGCAGTGAACTTTCTGGACTATATATTAAAACTTTTTGTAATGAAAGTTTTAACTAATTAGTAGCTTTGGTTACATTGTCTTGTTTTCATGACGCACTTGTTTTTCTTTGTTTCCCTTTGTTTCCAATACTTGGATGATTGATCACTAATTTGTGCTTACGTGAAATCTAATTTCATGGGATGGTAATGACGCCATATCTATGTCATTGAAGAATCTACAATATGAGAGTTGTCCCCGAGATAACATGTGGTCAAGGGGATTTACATCTTGTTATTTACGTTGTTATATTCATTTGAACAATAGCAGCTACTACACATGTGAAATGTTTTCGGATCCCTTATCTTACTTAAACCCTCTATGTGCAAGTAGACCTGCTAATGCTTAGTTATAACCATGTATAAGACTGATCTGATTGGGACATTTTTCATAGAGGAAGAAAGTAACTATAAAATGTGTTTTCTATCAATTATACAAATCATTGTTGAGCTTTTGCTTGAAGGGGGTTTCCGTCAAAACAGTGATGAAACCAGTGATTAGACCTCCACAGATCACAAGAACGGGTGGGGGGGGGGGGGAGGGGGTCCCATGGGGTCCCATGTATAAAAAAAAACCATAGCCAGGCTGCCCAGTTCAGCTATAGATGGAGATTGCCAAGTACGGGGCTCAGCGATCTCCATCAGCTCCATATAGATGAAATGGGCAGCCCAACCATTCGCGACTGACTGCCCCGCTCAACTCGGGTAGCGATGAGGGGTCCAGCGAGGCTAAATCGAAGGTCTAGGAGGCCTGAGATGAGGCTTGTGTTTATTAAAGGGATTTGCCCATGAGATCAAATTCTCAAATTTCAATCCCCTAGTGACGTTTACACAATAAAGATCATTTTTAACCCCTTACTTTACAATTTTACTTAGTTTTATTGATGTTTTAGCTCTTACCAGTGTAAAATTGTTCAGTGTACAGTGTATACAGTATATACACTTTTCAATATTTACCTACTGAGCATTGTACTAGTACCTGACACAGAAATAAAGATGAGACAGATCAGAGATACTACTTCTATATGCCTCCCTCCCTCTCCCCTGGATAAAGATCTTATCTACTTGTATCCTGTAGCCTTACTTTCCTGAAGATGCTGCTGTTGTTTGGTGGGAGAAAGACAGTGAGTGTCAGTGTGAGCTCGTCCTGGAATGCAGGGAGAGGGGCTAGAGGGAGAGCGGATCAGTGCAGTGTCAGACAGAAGAACAATTTGTCTGTCGACCCTAAAGTCATAAGATCTTAAGGTCAGGTCCAGGGGCAACCAAAATTGTACACACCAGGACTGATAGAGACAGGTTGGAATTATATTTATGAAATGCTGTATTTTTGTTAATAACATTTATTAGAGAATGTGTTATTTTGTTATCTTGAGTACATTCCAGAATCATGTCTTTGTGGGAATACCCTTTTAATTGGGGTCTGATATGGGGTTTGTCTGCTTGTAACAGTTTAGGGCAGCGATGGTGAACCTTTTGGAGGTCGAGTGCCCAAACTGCAACCCAAAACCTGCATATGTTTTGCAAAGTGCCAAAACAGCAATTCAAGCAGTAACCTATTTCAATTTTCTTGTCTGTGCTGTACCACAGCTTTCAATGGGCCTGAGGGCACCAATATCTCCAAGGAGAGGACATTTGGATTGCCACTAGAGCTTCCCTTGACAGCTCCCTGCAGAGGATGATTCAGGGGTCACACAGAAGGAGCTCCAATGATAACCTGACCCTGTCCACACCTCCTCCCTCTTCCTGCAGTCTCAGGTATGCTAATACTAAGCATGGCAAGTCCTGGGACTGTAGTAGGATCCCTGTCTGGCAAACTCTACCATGGGACAACAGCCTGAGTGCCCACTGAGAGGACTCTAAGTGCCACTTCTGGCACCCGTGCCATAGGTTCGCCACCACTGGTTTAGGGGATGTTATCCCGGATCTTTACTTATTTATTGGTTTGGTCTGAGCTCTTATTGTTGTTGAGACTGTAAAGGGCCACATAAGTGAAGGGGATAAAACTTTGCAGCTGTCAAAAGTCATCGCACTGATGGAGACTTGGAAATTTAAAAAAGAGACAACATTGTCAGAACAGGTCAACCTGCAAGTCACTTAATTCCTAGAGTTTCCTGACATTTCTGATACAGTTAAAACTTGTAGTTCTCAAAAAGTCTGTGTGTAGTCCACAACTAACTGGGACAGGAAGTAACAGGACAACTTTACATCACCATGTAGTTAACAGAAGGAGAAAAGTGACACCAAGTTGGAAAAAAAGGTGGTGTTCTTAGGCATGGCATATTAGGGCAGCAGTGAAATAGGGGTCCAAGACTTATAATATTATATACTTAATTTACTATTACATATGTCTGGCCTGGCACTGAATTTAGCAGTTACATTTCTGGTTACTGTAAAGTGTTTGTCCTGTAATTCTATATGATAGGAAGTTGGCTGATCTGTTAATCCATAATCAGTCAGTAACAATACTGTGTGTATTTTATAAGAAAGAGGATATACGCTACCAAATTCTGGGCGTCCAGACTCCCCATCATACATCATTTTATGCAAATGTGTAGGTACACAAAACGGTTGATCATACATGTAAAACAGCCTATCTAACAGCTATCTTGTTAGACTTCAGTGTACACATTCACACTCGGCTCTGACAAGTAGTGCATGTGTGCTGAATGGAGATGGGTTTCATCTGCCCAATTCTTATCTCATCTAACATCAATTGTAAGGGAAGGGTAAGGAAGATCGATGGATTTGGCCAATATAACAATGCAATTGGGTTTTCCACTGGGCTATTACAATAGATTTCACAAAAAAGTGAGACATACTAAGGCTACATTCATACAGGTCATGGTCTGGGTGAAGCACATGGCCGAGTGGAGCACGTAGAGGGAGTGAGGACCTCTCACAACGCCCCTTCTTCATAGGAAGCCGGATCCACCCCGGACTCTATCACGGTGCAGTGAGACACATGATCTGGCCCCCAATATGGTCATGTGAAGGGAACCTTACATATTTAGAAAGAAAGATCTTTTGAATATTACTAAAAAAAAACAGGTATCACATTAGTTTGTAGAAAACATGTTTACATAAATAAAGAAAATACATTTACTGGGGAGGCACAACCCTGACGTATTGAGTCAATCAGACTGCATTTGAGCGCAGTGTTAATTGTCACTGGTAGAAGAAGCGACTGATTCCTCAGGGTGTTAATACAGGACTAGAAGTGAAGGAAACATGTCAAACAAACTTTTTGTAAATTATGCAGCGAGGTTGTTAAAAAATCTTTTCAATAATTGCAGTCATTAAATTCATCAAAGACAGGAGGAGAATCATATACCTTTTAAATGACAGAGCATAGAGGCAGGAGATTACACCAAGGGGGAATTTACAATCATATATACTGTAACTACTGGGTGCATATTATGCAGAGGGGTGCTTGATATGTACATGATCAGGTGCCATGTATATTAACTGTATATATATATATATATATATATATATATATATATATATATATATATAGATATGTAGAGTTTATCTCTGCTATATACATAAAGTCATGAAAAATCGAAACTCTGCCTATCTATTGTTTGGAAAATCACAATATGTGAAAAGCAAAAAGTTCTAAAAAAAAATATATATATATTTCTTAGAAGATTTATGAGCTAAGTTACTACAAACTCAAGCACTCTGCAATACCTGATCGATTTTGGATAAAATTAACTTCCAATTATGTTATGATTTTATAGGAAGTTTGATTTTAACCAGTATTATCCAGTTATCTTTGTCAAATCGTAGGGTACGTTCAGACAGGCCTGTCTACAACATTCAAATCTGTGTCAGTATTTTAGCCACATGCATTTTTTTTATTATGTCCATATGGCATCTGTCTGGCTGCTGTTTTTTTTTACGTACACAATTAATAAAAAGGTCGGTTGGCTAAATTGAGATGGCGGATGTGCACCATTATATACATACAGTATTATGCTGCACATTGTACAGCATAATATGTATATAACAAATATGTGATGTATACATGCTGTATATGTCTGTATCTGTAATGTGTATATGCTTTATGTGTATATATTTTTTGTACGTCTGTCTATGGCACAATATGTGTTTGTGCAGTATATGTGATGTGTATATTCTCTATATGTATGTGTGTAGGAGTGTATAAATGTATGTATAGGCAGTCCCCTAGTTACAGACGGACCCCTCTGCCCACTTTTATCTCTAGTGAAGTCTCTGGATGGTTTACTTTACTCCCATGCTACATTGATCAACTCTAAGGTGTATGTAATGCAGTTTTATTGACAATCCTTGGTCCCATTACAGCAAAAAATTTTGAAAATCCAATTGTCACTGAGACAAAAAAATGTTTTTCTCTGGAGCTAAAATTATAAAACAAACATACTTAAGTTGAATTTGTATGTAAGTCGGAAGACTTACATACAAATTCAACTTAAGTACAAACCCGAGGAACCTATCTTGTATGTAACCCGGGAGTATACACAGTGAAATATGTATATTTTTAAGTGGGAAAGGGGGCCCCATTCAGAGGTCTGCTATGGGACCCTCCCACTCCTAGTTACGACCCTGGGTCCTAATTTTCTTATGCTTTGGGGTCCTGTCAGTCGGGCCCTCATCTATCCCCTTGTCATTATCTATGTCCTGTGGATAGGTGATAACTAATATACTTGGGACAACCCATTTAAATTTGATGTTTTTGTAATGATTTTGAAAGAAGGCTGTTATATAAAAAAAATCAATAATCAATTAACTATATATGATGAACCTAGCAATAATGGTTACATTAGTTCCACTATTGCTTTGATTACTACTACTAATTATAGTAATTGTGAATACTTTTCAGGGGTATTAATAGTATAATGAATAGTATTAACACAAATTATAAAATATTAGATATTAAATAATAATAGTAATTATCGCTATCATGTATCACTAGCAATAATTATTATTCTCATTAATATGATTGTTTAGAACTAATATCCCTATTAATGTAAATATAGATGAAACAAATATTTATGAAAAATATTTTTTTTATTGCTACTAACACTATAACTTTTACATTATTATGGTAATCATTAAGAAAGTTATAGTGTTAGTAGCAATAAAAAAATAAAATAAAATACCCATTGGCCTCAGTAAAGTCCCCATCCTCCTTCAGATAAGATTCTGTTTATGCAGAATGGTCGTTTAATATTGCTAATTGCAACACAGTTAAATTGGCCTGATTGCAGAAAAAGGAGGCAATTCTTGTGCTCTGCGTCTGGGCTGGTAAGGAATTGTTCCATATTCACCTCTTGATAAAGAAGTGGAGGTTTGAGGCTCAGAGTCTGCACCAATTACACTGGGCTGACTGCTAGCTCTATAATAGGAGTATTATTTAGTCGTTTTGAATAATGTGGAAAGCTGTTCTTTGGGAAATTGCTTTTTTTTTCCCTTTTGTCTTAAATTCCCTGGATTTGTTATTGGTGTCATCAATTGTGTAATGAATATATTCTTTATGTTTCATAGTTTATAAGCTTGAAAAAAATCAAAAGGTTCTATTAAGTCCAACTGATAATCCTAGTATTGATGCAAAGAAAGAAGGAAACCCTTATGAAGATGACATCAAAAACCCTACATCCCAACTCCAAGGAAGGCAATCAGAATAATTCCCCGGATCATTTTCTCCTCTTCTAAAATCTGGTTTCCGTAACTTATACAAAAAGGATGCTCACAGTTTTGTTATATTGGACAGTGATTGTAAGATACATTAACCAGAAAATCAATTTGTATGATATGTAAATAATTTACTTGCTATTTATTGCTTGAAATGAGTATTTGATACAATAGAAAAACATAATATTTGGTACAATTACAGAGGTCAGACGTTTCCTGTAGTTCTTGTAGTTTGCGAATACTGCAGAAGGGATTTTAGCCCAGTCTACAGACTTTCTCTAGATCTATCAGGTTTTGGGGCTGTAGGTGGGTGACATTGTGTTCCCTCCCTCCAAAAATTTTTGGTTGGGTTCAGGTCTGGAGACTGATGAGGCCACTGGATGTGGCTGTGTGTCACCCAGCACCAACCCACTGTGATAAATCTTGCACAAATTTAGACTGTCTAATAGAATTCCGCACGGAACTCTCAGACCCTATTAATATTTTCTTTAGGGGATAGGCTTGATCTAATCACCTCTGGCTAAAAAAAATCTGAATCATAATGTTTTTTTATGAATGCAGAAAAAAATTTACTTTTTTAGGACTACCATATTTTTCGGACTATAAGGCACACAAAAAATCCTTTGATTTTCACAAATCCAGTGCGCCTTGTATATGAACCTTATTTATAGACAACAGCTGCCTTGAACAGTGCACAGGTCTGCCACCTGCTGGTCATTCATCCTTATAATAAGGTGCGCCTTATATATGAACCTAGATGTTTTAGCAGTCATTTATTGATGGTGCGCCTTATACTTATGTGCTTGACGTGTGAGCTGGTTGTCTTCCCTGACTTGCTGTTCCATTTTTCTCTGCCTCATATATGTTTAAGGTAATTGACATGCTGGAAGACCTAGCCGCAACCCACCTTCACTATTCTTACTGAAGTAAGTAAAATTTCACGAGACATAACCCCCATCCATCCTTCCGTTAATAAAGTTGTCCTATCCTCTTTTGCAGAAAAGCACCCCCAAAGTATGTTGTTTCCACCCCCGTGCTTCACGGGGCTCATCCTTTTTCTTCCTCCAAACACGGAAAGTGGAGTTTATTCCGAAAAGTTTGATTTTGGTCACGTGACCTTGCCTCCCATGCCTCCTCTGTATTGTACAGATGGTCACTGAAAAACCTCAAACAGGCCTGGACAAGTGAGCAGGAGAACCTTGCATGCCCTGCAGGATTTAAATTCACGATAGCGTTCTGAAATTTATTTTTGAGACGGTATTCCTAGCTCATTTCGGGTCATTTACCAGGTCCTTCTGGGAACTTCTGGACTGATTTTTAAACTTTCCCAGAATCATCCATACCCCAGTCATGGAGCCCTAGACTGAGGAAGATGGACAATCATCTTTCCATTTTGTTATATTGCGCCAACAGTTCTTGGCTTCTCACCAAGCTGCTTGCCTATGGTCCTGTAGCCCATCCCAGCCTTGTGCATGTCTACAATTTTGTCCTTTTTGCCTTAGACAGCTCTTTGGTATTGGAGAGAGACAGAATTTTTTCTTGTTGATAGGTCATACAGTGTGATTTTCAGGTTTTTTTTTTAGATTTTGTCTCTTACAATATGTCAACCTACAAAAAAATTACACAACACAAAAATTCATCTGCAAAATTGACAGTGTAACAAATAATTATTTTACAAACAGTATATGTGCAATCTATGAGAATGTCCCCTCTACTCCTTAAAAGTCTCTATCTAACCTAATAATATCAGCCCGCAAATACCTCAAGAGTAAATCATCCCACTAGATGATGGTTCACATCTCCATAGCTCTTACTATAAGATCCTTATGAGACTGAAACTTTTGCAGTGGTTGGACACTTACAGTAAATATAACGAATGAAGTAAAAATAATAGTTAAAAGGTGGAACCATAAAAAAGCAATAGGTAAAATAAAATCTTACAAGGTGTTTCCTTATCTATTATTATCTATTATATATATATATATAATATATATATATTATTTGAAAACAGAAGTTTGTTTCCTCCACTACAGATGACAGTGAAGCCACTAGGAGCTATGATTAAACACTCTCTTCAGAGTATGAAGAGACTACAGTATGTCATTATATGAGGATTTTACACATCATCTACTACAATGTGAAAATCACACATTGTAATAAATGGGTTAAAGGCAGACAGCCCTGGGTCTTTGTATGACCCGAGGCTGTCATAGTAACTAATTGCCGCCCCCTGATGATCTCACAGGGAGCGGCAATTGAATCCAATATGGCGGTGCCCACGCTCCGACGAAATTTAAAAGCCTCTGGCAGCCTTGCTGGGGTCATTTACATGGTTAACATTAGCGATTGGTGGCAGCACCGACTGTGGGTATTACCGTGGGGGGTTTGCTGCAATATGCAGCAGACACCCAACTTGTATGGAGAGTGCTCAGCCCGTGAACCCCACTGTGATAATCTTGCACAATTTTAGACTGTCTAGTACAGTGATGGCAAACCTTTTAGAGACCGAGCGCCCAAACTACAACAAAGACCCGCTTATTTATCGCAAAGTGCCAAAACAGAAATTTAATTTGTGATTTATACTCCTTTCTCACAGTTTTCATTGATACCAGCACCCTGAGGACACCAATAAAGCAGAAAATAGTCCCAGGTACAGCTGACACTTTAAAATAGCTCTGTGCACAGCAAGTCCTGGGCTGTCTGGGACACCTGGAGTCATCTCTGGTGATGGCCTGAGTGCCCACAGAAAAGGCTCTGAGTGCCACCTCTGGCACCAGTGCCATAGGTTAGCCATCACTGGTCTAGTAGAATTCCGCAGGGATGTCTAACTCTCAGACCCTATTAATATTTTCTTTAGGGGTTAGGCTTGATCTCATCACAAAAATCTGAATCATAATGTTTTTTTATGAATGCAGAAAAAAATTTACTTTTTTAGGACTACTTGACCAGTGAGCTGGTTGTCTATGGCTTCCCTGACTTGCTGTTCCATTTTTCTCTGCCTCATATATTGGTAACTCAGAGATGGCAGCATCTCCCGTAGACATTTATCACTTCCTAAGGGAATCCTCCTGCCTTCTTAATGGTATCATAATTGGAGCAAAGTTTTAGTCAAAGTTTACATTTCCAAATGAATAAATGTTCATCAGTTTCTCATAGCCGTTATATGTCAGCGGTTTACATGTCCCTTTACCTATTACACCTCAACCCCTCCGTGCCAGACACAAGGAAACTTACTTCTATTTATTCATTCCTTCCCAACAATACAGCCTGAATGATCTCATTTATCCTAATCCCCAAACCATTACCCCCATGAATACAAGCAGCGGCAGCACTTAAGTGTTATTCCTCTCTGCAGTCGTCTTGGGCTTCTTAAAGCCGCTGGCAACACAATCTTAAGGACCGGCAATAAATACAGGTCCCCCAATCATCAGCAGTAGCAGCCTCTAAAAGTCCTGGCACCCTGTCTGCTTTGTATTATCCCATATCCCTTGTCACCAATGTGTGTGTTTTTCTGCTGATTCCTTCTGCTAGCATTTACAACTATATACCGTATTTCTAGTTATAAAAAAAAAACATTTCGGCACTGCTACATCCGTGTAATATCTATATATGTGGTAGAGTTTATAGAGTTTTCTTTAATCATAACAAATATGATAAAACACAGTTTATGTTTTAAAATGTTGTTTTTATTTCTAAATATTATGGGGATATTAATAAAACACATAAATGGGGAATCATTTAAAGGAAATCTAAAATCAATCAAAATCCATCATGATAAACCAGGGACACTTACTCATAGATCCAGCCACAACGACTGTGGTAATCTTCTTATATTTGTTATCCATGGCCTCCTTCCTTCTAAAATCAACTTGTAAAATTATGCTAATGATAATGGTCTCTGGGGGATGTTACCGGAGCCCCTTCATGCTGTCCCTTCACAGGTGTTACGCCCGGCCTCAAGGGGGAGCGTTCAGTATATTGGAGAGGAGCCAAATTCAAGAGAAGACGAGTTCGAGAGCACCCACAGAGACACAAGGTTTGTTCACAAAGTAGTTCAACCTTACTGTGTTATAATGTCTACCCCTTGCACCCTCAGCATTGGCATTTGCGGCCATTTCTGTATCCACAGAGGAAGTTTCAGCACACAGTAGATGGGGGAAAGTGTACCTTATAGTGTAACAGCCTATGAAGGGAGGGGCTCTGGTAACACCCCCAAAGCACTTCTGCACTCATTTGCATATATTTAAAATTTGATTTTAGAAGTAAAATGACCATGGATAACAAATATAAGAAGATTATCACAGTCAGGGTACCTGGATCTATGAGTAAGGTTCGTTTTACATTACTCGTGATGTGGTGTGTGCTGTGCCATGGACTGATCACTATGCTGGGGACTGAACTCCCTGCATCATATTGATATATGAGTTCTTATTTCCCCAATATGTCACAGAGCTGACTCTCACGGACTGATCACAGACTAAGGTGAAATGGGCCTTAGTATCCCTGGTTTATTGTGTTTCATTTTGATGGTAGATTTCCTTTAAGAAGTAAGTTGACTTCTTCTAAATCAACTATCTTCATTCCGTGTAATGCTTTAATTCAGATTTGTTGTGTAAAAGACCTCAAAAGTACATAGTGCTTATTACCTGTCCAAGGAGCACTGCCTTCTCCTTGCTCTCAAAATAACAACCATCCCAGACATTGTACTAATCCCTAACCAATCATCTACACAAGCCTTAATAACCTATCCCATCTTGCATCTACAGGTATGAACTGGTAATGCCCTTCCAACAGGCTGGCACCTGGATTCGGGCATTGATAACAGAACTTCATAACACACTACCCCCTTAGGAGTATGAGACCGTTACCTACCCTTCATATTCCTCACCCAAGCCATCCCAAAATTCTTTGCTGGAAGGAAATGTCTGAATTTGACTTTAAACATTAATTAAAGGAAACCTACCATTTGATTTCTTGCATTATGAAGCAAATATACCTTGAGAATTCTTTAGCTACACTGATGTAGAAACATATTTTGTTTAATCCCTGAGCTGAGTGGTTTTACTGAAAAAAACAATTAAAACATTCATCTGGGTTGGATAAACACATTCATAAACACATTACACTGAGCTTCCTGAACTGTCCAGACATGAGTAATCAACCTGTGCTGGATCACTCATACACAGCAGCTGGGTGATGGTCCAGCGATTGATTACTTTTGCCTGTCAGGAACAACACTGGGATTACATCATTCTCTGTGATCCTCTGAAGCAGTGCATACTTTATATGAGAGGAGAAGCGGCAAGACCAAACACAGAAGCAACAGAGCCTCATTATCATAATTTTATAATTGTTTTTTCAGCAAAACCACTCAAATCAGGGATTAAACAAGATATGTTTCTGCATCAATGTAGCTACAGCATTCCCAAGGTATGTTTGGTTCATAATGCATCAAATCAAATGGTAGATTTCCTTTAAGGCCATTGATGTAACCTAGTATATTGATCTAAAACTAATATATGGATATAATTTAGTTTAGGGCTACCCTGTTTTGGCCTATTTTGAGTCTGATGTCTTGTGACCTCCAAATTTACAAATTATACCAATTCAAGATCTCCTGTTCTGTTTGTTCTACATCTCTATGACGTCCTTCCACTATGGAGACAAGTCAACCTTCATTCAACTGCTTTAACATGAGATCTCCAGGATTTTTTAAGTTCTCTAAAAATATTTTGTTCATTGGATGAAACTCTAAAGTTTAACCAGATTGATTTCTAATTTTTATTATTAAATAAGAATAATGATGAAACCTATTCCTGACACTAACATATTTTGTGGAATTTATCATACAATGACTCCGGCCTCCTGATGTATCGGGTGGGCAGCTGCGTCGGTGAACGATTCTACGGTACGCAGGAACAAGCCACACTTCTTTGCCAGGCACATCCGTCCAGCCCACTTGAGGAAGTGACATAAAGGGGGAAACAATTGCAATTCCTAGTGGTGCGCTAGGGAATTGCAGTTATTTCAGAGCCAGAAGAGCTCTGTGGGCATTATCAGATCTGCTCTTTGCTGCAGTTTCACAGGCAGTTACACTGTGCAGGAGCACTTCCTGAGAGAGCAAGGAAAGAGAGACAGTGTAACAGCCTGTAAAGCTACAGCATAAAGTGACTTTGGTAATGCCCCCCCCCCAAAAAAAAGCATAATTTTAAAAGTTGATTATAGAAGGAAGAATACCATTGATAAGTAAAATAAGAAAATTACTACTGTCACAGAGCCTGGATCAATGTGCAAGGTGCATACTACTGACGGACTTCAACACTGAGCCTCTGTATATCAATCGGTGGTGAAGGGAGGTGCCACACTGGACCGTAGACATAAGTTACGTATAAATTGTTTGATTAGATATTGACTAAGGATTTCTTTTCTCTATCAAACTGTGACATTTAATATTCAGTTGGCTATGACTGATCTCACCTAATGATCTCAGATCTACCTGTGTTCTCTTATTGCTATATATTTATCTCAACTACTGATAAATCCCCAATTGATGTTTTATATAATATATGAGTATGTCAAATACAAATCTTTTAGTTTCTTCATCTTTACACTCCCTATGTGCAGTAGAAGCTGTACATCTCTTTAGAGACAATATTGGGCTTGTTGATTCTATATAGAATCTTCTCTAAATTACATTAGTAGTCACATGACCGCAGATCTGTGCTGGAGAAACTCTGAGCCTCTTCTCTTTAGAGCCCTAATTCTTGGTTGTGTCTGCTACTACCACGTCATTTGAGGGTAGCTGGAGAAATGCAGGCACATAGATAGGGAGGGCTATATGTATGGAGGGAGGGCTAAATGTATGGAGGGAAGGGGGGCTAAATGTATGGAGGGAGGGTTAGATGATGTGATGGACGGAAGGAGGTTTTGGTAGCAGGGGATGCTAAGAAATGCAGTTTTAAGTAGAGCCTAAAGAGTTGACAGAACATCAGACAGTGGGGGTCATTTACTAAGGGCCCGAATCGCATTTTTCTGTCGGGTTACCGGAATATTACTATTTTTCGCTGATTTTCCCTGAATTGCCCTGGGTTTTTGTCGCACACGAACGGATTGTGGCGCATCAGGGGGCGCGGCCGTCAGAAAACCCGACGGATTTGGGAAAAAACGCCGTATTTTTTTTTAAAAAGTGTCGCTTGACACGCGCTTACCTGCACCCAGCAACGGATCGTGAACTCCGACGGACTTCAGCGCAGCAGCGACACCTGGTGGACATCGGGCGCACTACCTTAGGGAATCGCCGGAGGACCCGAATCCTCCACAGAGAACACGCCGCTGGATCGCGACAGGACCGGGTAAGTAAATCTGCCCCATTGAGTTATTAGGAAAAAGATGGACGAAAAACAATTACGTTAACAGCTACTCGTATGTTTTACCAATCTGTATTTGTGCTTATCATACTTTTTGTCTTGCAATAAGAAAGGGAGAGATAATAGTCTATTAAAAGATATGTTCAGGAAAAAAAAAGTGAAATACTGTATTGAAAGTTTGGGACTTTTGGAAAGTCTGCACTAAAAATATTATTTATTACATATAAATATTTTATTATTATGTATTGTGTAATCATTTCTTTTTAGATACACTATTTTATTGTTGATGTATTTATCATTTATATTTATTTTGTCATTTGTTTTACTATAATTTAATATGAAAAAAAAAAAAAACACAGCATGATATTGTTATTCTGTCTCCTGCTGTCAGATTGTCGCATGTTCTTGTGCATGGATGACGCCATCATATAGAACCTATAAAGACAGATGTAACAATGTATCTATAATCAGATGAACACGTGTGGGGAAGAAGAGGCATATTTGGAGGGTGACATGAGGGATTGTCCCAGCGATGGACACATGGTCTTATATGGAATGTCACTCTCTTGCTGGGATCCTCATTTGCTTTTCAATGTCTTACACAGAAAGAGCTGAGGAAATGAATCAGGGACGGGTATGTGACTACAGGCTTAGGGTTCAATGTTCAGCTCAGTGATCAAGGACCAGTGGGGGGATTGCTGGTGCCCTCTAAGGTCAAACACATGTGCATCAACTTCAGCCTCCCCAGAAGTGAGGAAGGGGTCTGGGCGTGCCAAGCAATCAATGGTTTCAATCACCACCAGTAACTTACTCTATAAACCATTGTCCAAGACCCCTAATACCTGTTACCGACTGGATCTAATCTGTTTAATCACTATAGGAAATAGAAAAGTACTGTATGTGAGTGTTTGTGCCATGTGTACACATGCATTTACATATAAAAGTCTTTATTATACTTATATGCATCTATCTATGTAGTGTTTTTTAAATGCCTACAATATCCACCTCTCTTTCTATATATACTTACTCGCACGTTATGTACTGTATATAGAAATACTCATATGTGTATGCTTAGTATAGATCATCTTGTGTGTA
This sequence comes from Engystomops pustulosus, assembly GCA_019512145.1. Lineage (NCBI taxonomy): Eukaryota > Metazoa > Chordata > Amphibia > Anura > Leptodactylidae > Engystomops > Engystomops pustulosus. The sequence continues at coordinate 76,750,447 of CM033648.1, read as the reverse complement.
CTGTATGTAACCTCTCCAGAAGATCCCTTTGAGAACACCCCCTGCCTAAAAGACCGTGGGATTTTTCTTCAGTGACAGATTTTTTTTTAACTCTTTATAGTTTATGGAAGCTGAACCCCTATGAGCAGACCACCCATTTAAAAGATCAGTTTTCTGAGCAAAATTGGGTGTTCTGCTTCAGATAGGCAGCAAGATAGATAGATAGATAGATGGATAGGCAAGCAGATAGATAGATAGTAGACAGGAAGATAGATAGGCAGATAGTAGATAGGTAGACAGAGAGATAGATTGATGGATGGATGGATAGATAGATAGGCAAGTAGATAGATAGATAGATAGATAGATAGATAGATAGATAGGCAAGCAGATAGATAGATGAGATGTGTACATGTATAAGAAGTGAAGATACCCCCTAAACGTAACCAATAACTCATACTAAACTAAATCTAATGATCACATGTAATAGTCACCAGTCCATTAATAATGTGACATAGATGGATATTAGCCATTAATAATATCAGTTCATCACATGTTCCGCGAGCTCTTCCTCGTCAGGAGTGATTGATGTCCTATATGACAGACACACTGTATCCGCTTATTTCCCTGAACATCTTGGATTTAAAAAAAAAAAACACAAACTTTCCTGCATCTACTAAACACAGACATTCCCCAAATGAGGGGAAGGCAAGTGATCACATGGGCTGGGGCTCCCTCCACACTAAGGTGTTATTTTATCAGCATCACTTGATTTGATAATAACAAGTCGATTATATAAAATGTAAATGAAAGTATAATTATAACATATACTGGTGGGAGATGCCCTGCTGCTGACAAATGGCAGGATGCTATTATTTTTCACACACTTGTTCCTCTCTCTCTATTCACTGTGTTGTCTGTAATTGGAGATATTTTACATATCTTCCTACTGGACCTGTTTATTGATTAAACACATCAGGCACCTTGTATATTACTAGCAGATACAGTGCAGGGCTTATCCAGGGAAACCCACCGCTATACTGCCCTATACAATCCCATATATTATATTACAGCGTCAGCTAAATACACCAGAGAGTATTAGGCTCTGCGCCTCGCTATTAATGATTTATCCATATTCATGGCTTTTACTATCGGAGAATTTATTCTGTTTTTAGTAAAAGTTAATAATTATGATTATTATCAGTTCTAGTACCGCAGTGGTAATAGTAATTATTATAGTAATTATTAAAAAAAATGGTTAAAATAATAGCTTTTTCAAATAATAATATTCTAATACAAAATAATGCAATAATAATAATAAAAATACCAACAATACATATTAATAATAATTAATATTATTAATATTTTTATTATATGTAATAGTAATAATTAACTTTGATAATGGTGGATGTAATACTATATCATAATTACAATAACAATACTAATATCGCTGATTAGTAATAGTAGTGTTAAAAATAGAAACAATTTGTAAAACGCTGCAGAACATGGTGACGCCAAGTAGAAAATATTATCTTGAATAAACCATAACACTGTTAAATTTTTTTTTGTATGGTAGTGAAAAAAAAATATTAGTGTTATGTGTATTGTAAAATAAAGTGTGTATTAATTATTGATTAATACGATTAATATTACTATTTTTAGTATTAGTACCGGTAGTATTTTTATTACTACTATTATTAATGAATATTGATAATAAATACCATTCAATCATAATAATATTGATATTAAATACCAATATTATACTATAATCAACAGTAATAACACAAATAATATCAATCGCTTCCATAGTAATAAATATTGGCCAGTATGGCTTTGCACAAGTGATAATAATTGTGACAAATAATAATTTCCGTAATCATAGTATTAATATTCGTAATCCATATTAATGGTAAGAATACATTGTGATACCATTAGTAGCAGCAATAATAGTAATAAAATTGGTAATATTAAAATAATACTATAAATATAATAATGCGAACTATTGTTATATGCTGTTATCAATAAACCTTTATTGAACCATAAATGTAATAATGCGACTCATTGTATTTTTGACCATGAGAATAGTTAATAAGGGATTAGTAATATTTGTAACCAAAAATAAAAAAATAAATAAAAATTTATACCCAGTATAAAAATACCTAGTGGCCTCACTAGTCCCCCCTCCCTCCTTCAGATAAGAATTTGTTTATGCAGAATGGTCGTTTAATATTGCTAATTGCAACACAGTTAAATTGGCCTGATTGCAGCAAAAGAAGGCAATTTGCGTGCTCTGCGTCTGGGCTGGTAAGAGATTGTTCCATATTCACCTCTTGATAAAGAAGTGGAGATTTAAGGCTCAGAGTCTACACCAATTACACTGGGCTGACTGCTAGCATTCAGCCTCTATAATAGGAGTATTATTTGGCCGGTTTGAATAATGTGGAAAGCTGTTCTCTGGGAAATTGCTTTTAACTTTTTTTCCCCCTTTTTTGTTAGGAAAATGTGATTTCATAAATTCCAGGCATTTGTTATTTGGGGGGGGTTTGTCATCTGTGTTTTAATGAATATCTTCTGTATGTCTTGTAGAATACAATAAACATAGTGTAGAAGCTAATGCGTACATACATAGATAGATATTAGATAGATAGATATTAGATAGATATTAGATAGATAGTGTCTACGGTATTTGCTATTTACACAATCGCTACAACACCAGGGAACGATATCCAGGGACATTATTTATAAGGGATGCAATGGGGATGCACTTGGATTTAATGCAACATATTAAACCATTGCAGTTCAGTTAAAGGGGGGGATAATGAAGGCTTGAGCTGCCCCATGGGATGTCCAGGAACGCCTTACTGACACCTCTATTAGCGCTTGGCATTAATATGTACACATTCACCTGTTAGATCACTCACCTCTCATATGTGTCTGGGCTGCAGCATATTCCTCCTCCGCACAGATGATCACAGATGACAAATTCTGCATCAAAGCCACCAGGACCCAGCTCTCCTCTTGTGCGGAGAATCCATAGCTATCAGGATTGGTAGCAATCAGTCAATAGTATCTTATCATGATAATTTGTATCAGCCTGGGTGGTGTTGGGGGGGGACATGTGCTTACAATTAATCATTGATTGTATTAGGTGATAGATATCATGTACACAAGGGAGAGGGTGAAAGGGGGCGAAGAAGGCGTTATTCTTGTGCAAATCACTTTTGGGGGAAAAAAAATAGCCTGAACACAAAGGAGTCCAAGTGTCCTGCTAGATGTGATATGTGTTGTATATTATGCAGGATATAAGAAGGTTCTCCACAAATTCTGTTAATGTCCTTAAAAGAAAAAGAAATCATTAAACAGGACCAACTCCTGTGGTGTAATTATACAGACACTGCTATTTGTCTGTATCACAATCTCTTGGCAGTGCAACTCTCACTTTTAGGTACAACAAGCTTAAAAAAAAATGATTAAGGGACTTCTTAACCCTTTATAGAGCGGATGGAACTAAATAGAAGCTGAAAGAGTTAAATGTATATATGGGGATTTTTTTTTTTGTAGGCATCCAGAGCCTCCAATTCCTCCCCTCTGCTTTGAATGGCAGGGCTTGTGAGAACTCTGATTTCTTGCAAATCTCCTCTTCTTATTGGTTACGATGCGGCTCCCAGTTGACGTCCCATGCAATCTGATTGGGTAAGAGATGCAGCTAGTGGTACTTCAAAGCAGGCAGCTGCCAGCACTTACCCTGAGTCTAGTCCGCCTCACTCAGTGCAAGTTGTGTAGGGAGAAGGTGGCACAGAGCTGGCAGCATCTACCCCCGGGCACTTATCACTCCTCTGCTGAAGGGACGGGCTATGGCTACGTCTATACTTGGGGTAAGTCAATTTTCGTTTAGTATCTTCTCATTCGTAACATAATTGCCAAGTTTGACTTAAAGTTTATATTTCCTGTACAATAAACTGTTGTATTTATCATTGTGATTTATTAACCGCTTATGCTGATTGATGTTTTGTGGCACCAATTTACATGCCGCTTTATTCTTATCCCTACAAGACAAGTTTATGTCATGTATTTATTCGCTCTTAACAATACAGTCTGAGCAATCTCATTTGTCTTAATCCCCAAACCATTACAACCCTGAATACAAGCAGCGGCAGCACTTAAGTGTTATTCCTCTCTGCAGTCGTCTTGGGCTTCTTAAAGCCACTGCCGACACAATCCTAAAGACCGGCAATAAATCGCAGACCCTTCAATCATCAGTAGCAGCCTTCAGAAGACCTGGCAATCTGTCTGCTTTGTATTATCTCAAATAACTTGTCACTAAATATGTACTGATTCCATGTGCTAGAACTTACATACATACAGATGTAACACGGCTGAGTTTGATACAAGTAGTTGTTATACTATGATGTGTATTTAGTCATTTTCTGATGATTTTACTTTACTATTTTTTATATTATGAACAACAATAACAAAAAGTCATGTTCATACGTTTTGTCAAATCAATATTTATTTTATTAACCGTAAAAACCACTAAAATATATAATTTGGGAAATTTGACTTCATTAAAATGATCGATTTGCTGACATCATTCTGGTGAACGTCAGAATTCACTGTGGAGGATAAATTCACAAATTTGTAATTTCTGATACACTGGATTGTTACGTGATATAAAATGTTTAGCCTTTTCTTAGAAACGTTACTCATCCTGTATCTAGTTTTATATACCATATATTGTTTGGTTCTTATAGCAGGGATCAGCTAGAAGAAAGCACAATATTTTTGTGTCATTGCAAAAAGTGAGTTACCATCACATCAAAATGAGTCAATAAATTAATTTAAATATTAAATGGTTAAAGTATTTTGGTTGATAATGGGGCTTTTTAATTAGTGTAAATGTTGGTCCCTTCACAAGGAGTTCAGGGTATTGAGAGTGGCTTTAAGGTACTTACCAGGTTGTGGCAGCTTGACAGGTATTGACTTTGTGGTGTTTTGTCTCTCTACTCTAGGAAGAACCCAGATTTGGCACTACTCCCTTGGCCATGCTGGCTGCCACTTGCAACAAGATTGGGAACACCAGCCCCCTCAGCAGCCTCCCGGAATCCAGCGCTTTTGCAAAAGGAGGTTTTCATCCCTGGAAGCGTTCCTCCTCCAGCTGCAGCCTGGGATCCAGTCTTGGGGGCTTTACAGTGGCCACAAGCCGGGCATCCAGTGCCCTGACAGGTGGCAGCGCCACTGCCAACAGCGCCTTCTGTCTGGCCTCCACATCCCCAACCTCCTCAGCCTTCAGCAGTGACTATAGTGGCCTCTTTACCAATTCCTCTGGGGTCTCCCCTCAGGAAGCTGCAGGACAATCTGCCTTCATTTCCAAGGTACATGGTGCAGCAGATGGCTTGTACCCACGGGTAGGCATGGCTCATCCCTATGAGTCCTGGTATAAGTCCGGCTTCCACTCAGAGGTGGCAAATGGAGCATCAGCCTGGTGGGACGTACATGCTGCCAGCCCCAGCACCTGGTTAGAGGTGCAAAATCCTCCAGCTGCAGCAGCTGCTCTACAGGGTGCCCTACACACAGGGGGTCCTCATACCCAGCTCAGTGGGTACAGCCCGGACTTCAGCTCATTGACGCACTCGGCTTTCAGCTCCACAGGGCTAGGCTCCAGCGCTGCCTCCCATCTCCTCTCTACTGGGCAGCACCTGCTCACCCAGGAGGGGTTCAAACCAGTCCTACCTTCTTACCCTGACTCTGGTACCTCCATGCTTTCCGGGGCCTCTGGAGGAGCAACTGGCGCATCAGGGCGCTCTGCACGTAGATACTCTGGGAGAGCCACCTGTGATTGCCCCAACTGCCAAGAAGCGGAGCGTCTGGGGCCCGCAGGTGCCAGCCTTAGAAGAAAAGGGCTGCACAGCTGTCATATCCCTGGCTGCGGCAAGGTATACGGCAAAACTTCACACCTTAAAGCTCACTTGCGTTGGCACACTGGTGAACGACCTTTTGTCTGCAACTGGCTCTTCTGTGGCAAGAGATTCACACGCAGTGATGAATTGCAGCGACATCTCCGCACTCACACTGGGGAGAAGAGATTTGCCTGCCCTGTATGCAACAAGCGCTTCATGCGCAGCGACCACCTCAGCAAACACATCAAAACACACAACGGAGGTGGAGGAGGAGGAAAGAAGGGCAGCGACAGCGACACAGATGCCAGCAACCTAGAGACACCTAGGTCAGAGTCCCCAGAGCTTATCCTGGAAGGTGTAAGGCCAGGGAAAGAATCAGCCAATGACTCTTAGGGAGCAGCAAAGACTTTTGGGCTTCAGAAGAGACTTCTCCTTAAAAGCTGCAAACACTTCTGGGGTGCAGGACTCCTTGGAAGCATTTGGGGTGCAGGGAACAGCAGGCATATCAAGGGTGAAACATCAAGCATTTGACAGCGGCAGCCAATTTGGAAAGATGGAGAGGCCTCTGGGGTGCAAGAAGGGACTCCTCTTGACAAGCAGGAGGTTCTTAAAGTGAAGCAGTAACTCATCCTTGGAAGCAGCAGCAGTAGCTACTTCAGGGTGCAGGAACTCTTCCTTCATTAATACACCACTTATGGTGGTATAGTGACTTCCGATTGGAAGAGACAGCAGATACTTTTAGGGTGCAGTATTGACTTCTTGTAAGCAACAGTCACTTCTGGGGCGCAGCAGGACTCCTTCCAGTTAGTGCAACCTCAATGGAATGACTTTTACTCTAAATGATAAGGGTAATGACTCCTAGGGTGTGGGGTGCAGCAAGTACCGTCCATCCGGGCTGCAGATTCGTATTAAATTACTAGAAACTTTCAGCAACCAGAGCAATATAACCAGTGAGAAGGACTGAAATCTACAATTATTTTTGTGTCCCGAATTTGCTGGAGATAACACAACCATAAATTCCTGGCTGGATTAAACCCCATCCTCTCAATCACATCTAATCCCAATCAGATTTTTTATTACAAAAGAAAATACTTACCATCCTCTAAGGTGAGAAGTGACAGAAACACTCGGGACTCTCTGTATAAGCTGTATAAAGATTGTGTTCATTCCCATCCTCCTGTAAATGTTCTCCCAATAGTTTATATTTGGTGAATTCCTGAAATTCAGGAGTTTTTTTTTTCCTTCTCTTCTTTTTATTTTTTATTTTATTTTGATTTCTGATGCACTTTGTGAAAGTCAATATATATATGTAAAAGATATTTAATATGTTGATTTAACATTTCACTCAGACACGTAAATTAAATTCAATGAAACAAATTAAATGCGTTTATCTGTATTATAGAGAAAATAACCTTGATCATATTTTGATTTTTCGTATTATTAAAAGAATTATGATCAAACATATTCCTGGTATTCTCTGTCTGTCCTGCTCTTCAGAGGAATAGATGCGATGGGAAAAGCCAAAATGCTACAATGACTAACAAGCAAATAGGATTGAAAGGGATGTGTGTGTCCTCATTTTTATTTAAGAAAATTTTTATATTCTGCCATTTAGTTTACATCATTTTAAATTATTTATGTAAGAATAATCATGTCTCTTTTATATATTTGTATATCTATGAATTATCTAGTTATTATAGATTTATAAATTAACTATTTATCTTATCTACCTTCTATCTATCTATCTATCTATCTATCTATCTATCTATCTATCTGTCTGTCTGTCTATCATTAATCTGTTTATATATCTTTCATTACTTTATCTATCTTTACATCTGTCTTATTAGAAAGCTTCAATCTATCTATGTATCTTTATGGCATTCATATATAATTAATTTATATTTATTTATTCTTTTTTATAATGGGACTTCAAATAATTGTATATTTTTTTTTTCTCTAATATATTTGTATGATGTTTAAAACATTAATTTGTTTGAGACTATCTTTTATACACATCTAATAATTATCTATAAATCTTCTATGTGTCAAGCATCAATTTTACCTATTTAGTTCAACTTTCTCCATCTATCTATTTATTAACATGTCAGTATTTCTATTATTAAATATTTATCCCTTACTTATAAATCTTATTATAAAGCATCAACTTCTCATCTATTCTTCTGCATACAATCAATGTATTACCCATTTACCCCTTGTCCTATATATATATATATATTTCTTTCCTAGGCTTTATGAATTTTCAGCACCCTTAGTTTCTTTTTTTCAACATTTGTATTTTATTTTATAAAATTAATATTTTTTCAGTGCTTTCACAAAATCTGTATGTTTTAAAAAGCTCTCTATCAATCGCTTTTAAAATTTTGTATATCAAACATCTTTCTAATATCTATCTATCTATCTATCTATCTATCTTTCTCATATCTATCATCTGTCTAATATCTATCTATGTATTTATCTATTATCTATCTTTCTCACGTCTATTATCTGTGTAATATCTATCATCTATCTTTTCATATCTATCCAATATCTATTTATCTATCTCATATCTATCTATCTTTCTATCTATTATCAATCACATATCTTTCTATCTAGCCCCCTATCATCTATCTATGATCTATCCTCCTTCTTTTATTGTCATCATTGATGTATTCATCACCTATTTATCTTGTCTATTACTACAGTTTATATTATTATTGGTCTACTCTTTACATCTATAATTTCTATTGAATTATTTCTGTATACTGTAGTTATACATCTATAATTTATCAGGGACTTTTTTTATATTAATTATCCATTAATCAATTATATATTTCTCTAGCTCTCTCTCCCCCCCCCCCCATACATATATATGTATATATAAATCAATTACCTCCAAACTCAGTTTACAGATTGTCCCCAGTGACTAAATGACTACAATAAATACTCTACAGCCTACATTTCATGCCTAAATGAAAATCGTGTTCAATGTTATTAATTTTGACTGTGAACAGGCAGTAGCCCCCTGTGTCTTGTACTCCCTCATTAGGGATTCATGTCTTATCAAATATCTAATTAATCTGCTAGACATCATTTGTTCTGGCCAACTTTATCTCAGATAGTCCAGGGGGAAAAGTGAGAATATTCAGTGGGACAAAAGCTCCCTTGAAGATCCCTTTTAATTGTCTAAATTAACTGCACAGAATTTGCATGTCAAACGGTATAAGGGGCAGGGGCACATGAAATGGAAAACGATTTGATCACTCACACAACCAGCACTTGATTTGATAACTGCTCTGTTTAATGTTAGCAATGGCAACTGCTTCTTTCCCCCCTCTTTGATATATGCAAATAGAGGTTTTTTTGCAAATGCTGCTTATGTGTCCATGCAGTGCAATGGGCCTTGCTGGTTATTTGAATATCTCTGGCTTCTGCTGTTGAAAAGGTTCAAGGATACTGTGTTGCTTTTCTTTTGTGATTACTCAGTGCTGCGTCTTAAGCGCTGAAAAAAAGTCAGGAATAATTAAAGGCTTGGGAGGGGGGGATCAGGCCTGGGAACACACTTGCGAGAGGAATCTCATTTAGACAGCTTCTTTCAAAATAAGGCCCAGTTAAATTGACCAGAAGGCAATTATTGAAATGAAAATTATTTTAACTGCTCTTTGTCTTGCGGCGAGAGCGAGAGAGAGAGAAAACGGTAAATGAAAACTGTTTGGGATTAAATAAAGTTAAATACTGGGTTAAAGAGCGGAACTTCAAACTGCGGAATTTATTTTGCTTTGTAAAATATTTTTATTATTTTGAAGATTGCCCCGAATTTTATATAAAACAATGATTTGTCCTTATTATATTATGTGGTTGCGTTTATCATTTTTCTTTGCATTTTAGTTTTATTTCATACGAAATTATGTCAGATTGTCACTAAGTATGGGTGACACTATGACGCTATCATATAGAATCTATAAAGACAGAGGTAACAATGTATCTATAATCAGATGAACACGTGTGGGGAAGAAGAGGCATATTTGGAGGGTGACATGAGGGATTGTCCCATGGACTTGTAAGGAATGTCACTCTCTTGCTGGGATCCTCATTTGCTTTTCAATGTCTTACACAGAAAGAGCTGAGGAAATGAATCAGGGACGGGTATGTGACTACAGGCTTAGGGTTCAATGTTCAGCTCAGTGATCAAGGACCAGTGGGGGGATTGCTGGTGCCCTCTAAGGTCAAACACATGTCCATCAACTTCAGCCTCCCCAGAAGTGAGGAAGGGGTCTGGGCGTGCCCAGCAATCAATGGTTTCAATCACCACCAGTAACTTACTCTATAAAGCATTGTCCAAGACCCCTAATACCTGTTACCGACTGGATCTAATCTGTTTAATCGCTATAGGAAAGACATCTACAAAAAAAAAAAAAAACAATAATCTATGCAACAAATAAAATATGTTACATAAACAATACGTAAAATAATATACGTTTTCCCTATTCATAAAGCTTTAATAAGATATAAACAGTCTATTCTTTACTATTATTGGTTTTATTACTAATATTCTCCACTAAAATACATTCACAATATCAATATACATGTTCTAAAAAGAAACCTACAGTCAATAAATATTTGTTCTGAGAATGACTTGCACATGTTAGACATTGTATCAAATAAAATGAATTTAAGTAACACCCTAAATTACTAAATATTCTATCAAAATTTTAACTCTTGTTCTGCACTCTATTTGCAAAATGTTTGATATACGGCCCCACTACTAAAGACACACTACATTTTAATACACACATTAGTTAAATCATTAGAAGTTGACACTGTGGGTATTGAAAATATAAACATTTATAAAAAAAAGGGGGAAAAATGGTAAAAAGCAAAAAAATCTTACTTTGAGGGGAAGGTTTGTTTGTAACTATAACCCTTTAGCGCCATCTGTTGGCCAGTTTGGAAACTGCCTCAGAATTTCTGTTATGATACAAATCAATATAGCACTTGATGCCATAAAATGGTACAGAGGTTCTATCTATCTATTTATCTTTCTATCTTTCTTTCTTTCTATCTACTATTGATTTATATAGTCAATATTTAAACCGGTCCATTTTTAAATCCGTACATGATCTAGCCTATCCAGTCATATATTACTATTGTGGCACTAGATATTTTGTTCTTATAATGTAAACACTTGCTGATAAGATACATTATTGGTGTTTTCTTGAGTACAGTTTCAGCTCCATGGAGAGGAAACATATCATCAATACAATAGATCTTTAATTATATGGCACTCTCATATTCTGCAGCGCTTTACAGATCATGGGGGAGATATATAGAAAAAAATAAGACCTTACAGAGCAATAACCTGCTCAGAGAAAACAACAGACATGAGGGCTCTGTTCGTAAGAGCTTACAATCTATGAAGAGAAAGGAGTGACACATGAGGTGACAGTAATTGTACAATGCCCAGAGCTTCTGGATAAGGGATAAGATACATCATGAGTCAGTTATCTGCCGCCATTTATTTACAGACAAGTATTACACACACACACACATATATATATATATATATATATATATATATATATAATATATCCTTTTATAAAGATACGCATTATATACACAATGTCTAGGCTTCACAGAGCTGATTTTTGCAGTTGTCTGTACAGGTAAAAATAACACAGTTATTAGATATTTCAAGGTGCTGTCTTTGCAGAATGACACTGATAAGATCACTAGGCGGAGAAATTCAACATTCACATGTGTTGTATTTCAGTAAGTGTTTGTTTAAATTTAGATAAGAATAGATAGGAAGAAAGATGTGTAGATGAATGATAGAGCGAGAAATAACAGATGGATAGAGAGGCCAAAGATCGATGCAGAGATAACCAATCGATGATAGATGGATAGATACGGATACACACGGACGGGAGAGTAAAAGACACTTTAGATATATGGACAAATAAGTGAGTGAAAGATATACAAGTCGATAAATGAGTATATGAATAGAAAGGCAAATAGACCAGTGATGGATAGATAGATGGATAGGCAGAATAAATAGATAAATAGATAGATACACAGACATACAGGAGAAGTATAGAAATCGTTCTCGTAAGATATATATGGCATAGATGAATAGATACATAAGATACATATACATCCCATATACAATGTGTAATGAAATATTATATACTGTAAGACATATAATACAATTAAGACAGATGGATAGTAGATAGATAGATAGATAGATAGATAGATAGATAGATAGATAGATACATAGATAGATAGATAGATAGATAGATAGATAGATAGATAGATAGATAGATAGATAGATGCTACATGGATGGATAATATTAAATACAATTCTATTTATTATTCCATCACTTATTGTCACAATGTATTATTTGACATTTTACTAAGGGTTGAAAGGTAAACTTTATCTTCACTCATTCATTTGCCAGGTGACATCAGTTCATAGCCAGTTTCATTGTTATTGATCAGATTGATTCTGTGTTGTGTCACCCATTGAGCAGTTTCCCATTAGTTTTCCAGCTCTGGGCAGACTGCTGGTAACATTGATGCTACGATAAGGAATCATTTGGACTTGCAGGTAGTTAAAAGAATGAAAAGAAAAAAAATTATGGAAAAAGCAAAAGTCACAATTCACTTAAATGTCTTGCATTAAATTTAGATTTTTTTTTGAAAATTTTTCTTAAAATAAGATAATCCTGGAGCCTCTGTAGGGTTGGCAGAGGTATAATTATTGCCAGATATATCAGCAGCAAAAAGTCCTTGTCCATTTCCCTAGGAAGAAGCTGACTAGAAACTGTAAAATTGCCTTACTGCCTAAAGCTGCCTTACCTGAATGTCATAATTACAGTAATTATGCACATTCAAATTATATGCTAATTCAATTAGAATCAAATCGCTCTAAATCGGAACCAAATGAGCTAGTGAGGAATTAATCAATGACAACATAAATAAAGACCTTAATAGATATTTATTTCCTGCCATCTCAAGGCGAATGGGAAGTTTTTTAAAGTCCCCATTCATTTCCTATAAACAAATATTAAATGATCACAGCTTTCCTGGTAATGTGCACTCATCAAGGCGACGAACAACTCAGATTGGGAGGACTTGAAATGGAAAATTGCAACTTATGTAATTAGGTGTCAAAGCATAAAATATTAGGTGCCGGTGGTTACGTAATGTGAGGGTCAGACGAAACCTGTCTACATGTAGGGATATCTGACTGCATACTACCAATCCCACATCATCTTATTATATCTTATATCTGTAGGGATATCTGACTGCATACTACCAATCCCACATCATCTTATTATATCTTATATCTGTAGGGATATCTGACTGCATACTACTAATCCCACATCATGTTATTACGCTTCTTGTAAGCCATGCCTGGTGTAAAGGGGGCTGCCTTTCAAGGTAGCAAAAGGAGGCATTGTTTTCCATTTCCCACCTTGGAACACAGCGTCTACGTGGATACTGTGTATTTACCTATCGGATATAATTATGCTATATATTTACATTTATATCTGTCTATCATATATAAATTAATCTATTGTCTATCTACCATTAAAAAAAAATATATATATATATATCCGTCTACTGTCTATCTATTTTCTATACATATATGTATGTATCTATCCATTTATGTATCTATCCACTGTATGCATTTTGTTCTATCTATCTATCAAACAATTTAGACCAATGAATCACGGCAGCACTCCAATGTTGTGAACAAGCAAATAAAGTGTTTATTCCACCTCCAGCAACCTTTCGGCTGCTAGCTCAGCCTTTGTCAAGCCTGACTGGTGTGAGTAGGATAGCACTCGTAATACTTTGTTGCTGAGGACTGTGCTGCTGGATTTCCTTTTTTCTATTTATCTATCTATCTATCTATCTATCTATCTATCTATCTATCTATCTATCTATCTATCTATCATTTCTGCCTTCATATGTCTCTCTCATACTGTGTATATTGCTCTCATATCTATGTATCTATCGGTTCATTCTATGGATATTTTTCTATCTGCACCTTATTTCAGTCTCAGTCCTTCTAACCTTCTGCCTTCATATTTCTCTCTTATACTGTTATACTGTATATATTCCTCTCATATCTAGCAATCATTACACATCTATGTGGGACTTGACATATCTGGTCATCAGTGCTGGAGTATCCTCTACTAATGCCAAATGAGCCAATCGTGGAGCATAAGCCTCTGGTACAAACATTTTTGGGAAGAAATTCTTTACAATATATATATATAATTATTGTAAAGAATTTCTTCCCAAAAATGTATATATATATATATATATATATAATATATTAGATTACATATATATATTATCATATATATATATTATATATATATTATATATCTTGACTATGTGTTTGTTTGCAGCCAGGGTGCTGTATTCGTATTCCGTATTGAGGGGTGGTAGAGGTAATTATTTGGACTTAGAGACAATATCATCCAGGGACTTGGTGATATGGGAGACTATTAAAGGGGTTTAGGCTTAGTCTCAGCAGGTGATGGGGGGATTCCATTACATGACTATAGATATTTGGTTGTTGCAGGAATTGAAGCTTATTAGGACACATGGCAATACTGTAAATACTTACCATTCCTAAAGATCAGAAAGGCATGGCCTGAATTGTCAATTTTTAAGTTATTTTTATTATTTTTTGAACACTAAAAAAGAAACACAATGACAAATGTGTATACAGTACCATAATCAAGTATTAGTAAGTGTGAATAGAGGAAATTGTATCCAATATCAGGACTGCAGCTCAGATACATGTGAATTGTCCTGTGTGTGAACGGAAAAATCATTTGCATCCTTCTTATATTGTCTCTGACCCCAGATGTTGTGAAACTACTACTCCCAGCATCCTGGAGAATATTGCTATACTTTATAATTAAATTATACACCAACCATATCTCCCTTCCCCCTATTCTATGAATCTTTAATGTGCTATCTACACAGAAATAGGGGCAGGCTATCATTGAACTAGGAGATCATTGGTATAAGGTCATGTCCTAGCTCGTCTTTTAGACCCCCAGTGAAGAATTTCGGCAGGCGGCATAGTAGAATAGAGGGTCTGGCAGCAGCATTTAAAAAGGGTAGATGGGGGGAGGGGGGGGGTCTGGGATAGTTACAGGGTTTGAGGAGATTTGTCATTGCTATAAGTCAGTGATGGCGCACCTTTTTGAGACTGAGTGCCCAAACTACAACCAAACCCACTTGTATAAATAGAAAGTGCCGACATGGCAATTTAAGCAGTAACATGTTACTACCTGTTTTGTCACGGTTTTTAATTGTATTGGTGCCCTGAGGACACCAATACAGTTGAAATAAAGAGGAGAAATTCAGATATTCATTGTAGCTTCCTTTCATGGTACCCTGAAGAGGAAGAACTGCGGGGCCCAGAGCAGGAGCTCCAATAATAACACAGCCTTGTCTGCACCACCTTGCTCCTCCTGTAGTCTCATGCAGCTAAGGATGTGTAGCTTTAAAATAGCACTGATTACAGCACATCCTGGGTGGCCAGGGACAGGGAGGAGGTTTTGAGTTCTATCTGGTGTGCTGGGGTGATGGCCTGGGTGCCCACAGAGAGTGCTCAGAGTGCCACCTCTGGCACCAGTGCCATAGGTTCGCCACCACTGCTATAAGTAGTGCAGCAAGATGGGTATAGTTTATGGCAGCTGCAATACAAAGAATATTAAACCGTACCCAACGTAAACATATGTTGCCCGTCGTGAAGGGGTGTATGGAGAGGGTTTGCTATTGGTATTAGCACCGGTTGTAGCATCCAACAGTGCTGCAAATGGGTGCAGCCATCTTGGATGGCCGATCGCTTCTCTCTGTGATGTCATTGGACAGCGCCAATCAGCTGCCATGACAGCTGTAAAGGTTTTAAAGCTGTCCTTCAGCATCATGTATTACAGTCTGTCAAAGGCATTATATATCAGCTTCACAGGCTGATTACCTCAGTCACTACGCTGCTTAGATCTTGATTAAGTGTCCCTGGTTTATCATGTTTGATTTTGATGTCTTGTTGGTAGCCTTTATCATTTGTCTCATCATTGGTTTATGATTCAGCCCTCTCACTGCCCCTGCAGCTTTGCCTCCTCAGATTGGCTGCTGTGTATAAACCACAGGCTCACCAGGACATACATGCATGGGCATGGCCAGATGGATTATAATATATTTTATAATATTAAAGTAACAGTGAGAAAAGATCATTCTAAAATAGTAAATATTAATGAAGGGGTGAGCCTAGAGCAGTGATGGGGAACCTATGGCACGGGTGCCAGAGGTGGCACTCAGGGCACTCTTTGTGGGCACTTATACTTAGATAAATCTCCTTTACATTCATTATTAGGAAGCATTTTACCTCATAGACCTGTATGCTTGTTGTTACTGTATCATGATTTCTCCATATGATATTTCTTATTATCTCCATCTCATTAGACACGGGAGACACAAAATAATTGAATTCTTTTCTTGAGGAATATGCACGACAACATTGGTCCTATGTTAATCCCAATTTGAGGCACTTATAGAGAATAGGCCGCCATTTGTTTACCCACCGTCGATGACCGGCTGCTCATGAACAATAATAAGATTCAAATGTGTGTGGAAAATCTGAAATTGGGCCTGTCACTCTCACAGAAAGTAGTGTTATTGTGTTTAATACATCAACATAAATGTTTTTCTAATTGGCCGTGTTCCCATTTTCTGTTGTGGCAAAGGCCATCTTTTATTTCTTCACATTTCTTTATTTGTGACTGCCGAGTGATTTTTACTGAAAATAAAATGCATTTATCACCTACACATAGGAAGCAGCCATTCTGTGATCCAATATCTGCGAGACTTCGGGCCTTGTATTGGGGAAAAGTTTCATCTAGTGAACGCAAAACAAAGGCTAAAAGGAGCTAAAATGTGCTTAAAATCACTTCCGCTGGTTACTAAAGGGCAGAACATGAAAGAGGGAAAGAAGCTGAGCTGAGTGATATATAGGTTTTATATTATTTTGACGAGCATTTCTGAGTAAAAAGCTGAGAAAATCGTGACAGGACTCCCACGAGAGACATAAAGAGCCCTGATCCCTCCACACACTTACAGTGTTTGACAGCCTTCTCTATATATATACACTGATACAGGGAAATATGTCAATATGGTGACCTTTGTGAATGTGGGCCACAGTGCATTATTGGTATATGTCACTGTAATCAGGACTCTTAACCCCTTCCGGACGGGGCCGTAATAGAATAGTGCACGTTAGGGGCGGGAGGGCTGAGCTCACGGGCTGAGCCCTCTCTCTACCAGGTGGATGTATGCTGCATATTGCAGCAAACACCCACCAGTAACACTCGCGGTCGGTGCTGGTGTTAATCATGTAAATGCCCCCGGTGCAGTATGGGCGCAGCCATATTGTATTTAATCGCTGCCCCCTGTGAGGTCATCGGGGGCATCGATCAGTTACTATGACAGCCTTGGGTCATACAAAGACCAGATGCTGTAATTTTAACCTATTACGATGTGCAATTTGCACATTGTAAAAAATGATGTGGAAAATCCCCATATACTGCCATACTGGGAAGTATGCAAATATGTTTTCCAAGGTGTTAAATGGAAAACAATGCCTAATTTTGCTACCTTGAAAGGCAGCCCACTTATCACCAAGTATAACCTCTAAGAAGTCTAATAACATGATAACACTGTGGGATTAAGGCAAACCAGTATATCAATTCCAGAAAGAACAGACTCCCAGCTGCAGACAGCAATGTTTTGACCTGGTTGGGTCTCTTCAGTATAGCCTAGGGAACTGGTTTGGCTGAGTGAGATGCTATTGACTAGGGTTAGAAGGCAAGCAGGGGCGTAACTTGAGGGGGTGCAGAGGTTGCGGTCGCACCCGGGCCCAAGAGGTTTAGGGGGCCCTTATGGTGTCACTTTTCCATATAAGAAGACTATTACTATAAAGCATACATTATATTCGGGGGCCTGGCACAGTCTTTGCACTGTGGCCCATCAGCTACTAGTTACTCCACTGAAGGTAAGAGTTCTCCTTATGGAGAGGTTGCCAGTTAAGGCCACCTTATAGGCGTGGAGACTTAAAGCCAAAAATGCTCCACTAGAATTCTGGCTTAATCCAACATCATCTTATTAGACTTCTTGTAGGTCATACTTGGTGTTAAGGGGACTGCCTTCAAGGTAGCATTGGAGGTATTGTTTTCCATACTTCCCAGAATTCCCTAGTGGAGAATCTTGGCTTTAAGTCTCCACACGCCTATAAGGTGGCCTTAATTGGCAAACTCTCCTTAAGGAGAACTCTTACATACTGTAGTATGGCAGTATATGTCACGACTTACAACGAATATAGTACTTGCCAATGTCAAATTACACTCACCGGCCGCTTTATTAGGTACACCATGCTAGTAACGGGTTGGACCCCCTTTTGCCTTCAGAACTGCCTCAATTCTTCGTGGCATAGATTCAACAAGGTGCTGGAAGCATTCCTCAGAGATTTTGGTCCATATTGACACGATGGCATCACACAGTTGCTGCAGATTTGTCGGCTGCACATCCATGATCTGAATCTCCCGTTCCACCACATCCCAAAGATGCTCTATTGGATTGAGATCTGGTGACTGTGGAGGCCATTTGAGTACAGTGAACTCATTGTCATGTTCAAGAAAACCAGTCTGAGATGATTCCAGCTTTATGACATGGCGCATTATCCTGCTGAAGTAGCCATCAGATGTTGGGTACATTGTTGTCATAAAGGGATGGACATGGTCAGCAACAATACTCAGGTAGGCTGTGGCTGTGCAACATGCTCAATTGGTACCAAGGGGCCCAAAGAGTGCAAGAAAATATTCCCAACCATGACACCACAGCCTGAACCGTTGATACAAGGCAGGATGGATCCATGCTTTCAGTTGTGACGCCACATTCTGACCCTACATCCGAATGTTGCAGCAGAATCGAGACTCATCAGACCAGGCAACGTTTTTCCAATCTTCTCTCGTCAATTCCGATGAGCTTGTGCAAATTGTAGCCTCAGTTTCCTGTTCTTAGCTGAAAGGAGTGGCACCCGGTGTGGTCTTCTGCTGCTGTAGCCCATCTGCTCAAAGTTCGACGTACTGTGCATTCAGAGATGCTCTTCTGCCTACCTTGGTTGTAACGGGTGGTGATTTGAGTCACTGTTGCCTTTCTATCAGCTCGAACTAGTCTGCCCATTCTCCTCTGACCTCTGGCATCAACAAGGCATTTCCGCCCACAGAACTGCCGCCCTGGATTGTTTTTTCTTTTTCGGACCTTCTCTGTAAACCCTAGATGGTTGTGCGTGAAAATCCAGTAGTATCAGCAGTTTCTGAAATACTAGGACCAGCCCTTCTGGCACCAACAACCATGCCACGTTCAAAGGCACTCAAATCACCTTTCTTCCCCATACTGATGCTCGGTTTGAACTGCAGGAGATTGTCTTGACCGTGTCTACATGCCTAAATGCACTGAGTTGCCGCCATGTGATTGGCTGATTAGAAATTAAGTGTTAACGAGCAGTTGGACAGGTGTACCTAATAAAGTGGCCGGTGAGTGTATATCACAGAAAGGGGTGGTGTATTGTTGTGTTCAAGTTTGTTTGGGATTCAAAGATGGACTGAGTCAAAAGGTCAGTCATGTACAAGGAGCCTCCCAAGGGGGGTAAGGGCATCCCCGATATCCCCATGTCCCGCTTTATCCTTCTTCCCCTGTGGGGGGGGGGGGGCTTGGTTGGGACAAGTGGAACAGCTCCTTCCCTTACAACTGGGATCCTCCCTGGTACTTTGCCAGGGCTGTGAAATTTGTGAGGGATCAACATCTGGAGGGACTCGAGCTGGATTTGTGGAAGCCCAACACTATCCACAAACTCATCAGAGCCAAGGATATTGTGGAGTGTGTTCCGGTGCTGACCACCAGCACCATGGACACTGTGTGGTCCAACATGTCGTGTGAAAAGCTTAACAACTGGCACAAGGATCTGTCATGGATGGCCATCCAGGGGGGCCTCCCCACCCGGTCATTTATGGCAGCCCCAACCTGAGCAAAACCCAGTACTGGCCCCGGTGTCCCTTTGTTGAGGAGACATCATTGCACTTGTTCTGGGAATGCCCCTTTGCTCGGGGCCTGTTGAAAGCCCCGGATCACAATCTTCTTCTTTCTGTGCCTAGGAATACCATGACTTGCCATGTTGCACTTTATGGTTTGTTTCTAGGCACCCACACGGTGGGGGCCATCCAGGATGCCTGGCGTCTTATGAACTGCTTCAAAGACGTCTTGTGGTACGCCAAGAGGCGCCTCACCATGCACAGAGAAACATTGTCCATCCAGGATTGTCATCGGCTAGTCTTGAGCCAGGTCAGAGACTACATCTCCCTTGACAGCAGGGTGGACTTAGAAGAAGAGGACTGACAAGCCACTTGTGGACTTTGTATTTTTTTTACTGGGATTATGGACTTTATTTAGGGAGTTATGGGACTCTGCATCTTTCTTCACAGATTGGGGCATCCAGGAAGTAGAAGACTTATCATCCTCTCCTTCCCCCCCTACCTCCCTCATCTGTCTGTTATTTTTCAATAAAGCTACGTGCCTGTGACAACTTAACCCCTTCCCCTTTCCCCCCCTCCTCCTCTAGAATGCTAGAGTAGCACTGAGGCCCCTTTCACACTTGCGTTTTTGACAGAACTTGCATTGCACTCTGACCCATTGTAATCAATGGGCTTTTTCACACTTTTTTTTTTCCACGCAAACACGCGCGTTTTTTTTAACGCGCGTTTAAACCTCGACATGCTCTACTTTTCCAAGTCACACGCATACAAGTCTATGGAGATGCATCAAAAACGCATTGCACTCTGAGACACATGCAAATCCAATGCGTTTTTCAAGCATCAATTGCCATAGAAAAGATAGAGCTCAGCCCTGAGTCCTTTCACGCGCATTATCTGCGCTTGAAAAACGCATTGAATTTGCATTAAAATTGCATTAAAATTGCATTGAAAACGCGCATGAAAAACACTGAACAAACTCTGACTGAAAACTGATTGCACTCTGATGCTAAATGTGTTTTTCACTGACCAAACCCTGATCGCACCCTGATCAGACTCTGACGTGATCTGCAACGCAAGTGTGGAAGGGGCCTTATTCTACCATAGTGTTAGGATAGGTGCTAGGAGTTTATCTTAATTTATTGTGTGCTTTGTACAAAGCCCATGCTGCGTCATTTTACTGTGTATTTGCGAATAAAGGCTCTTTCAATCATAAAAGGGTTGGTGTATTGTGTATTGCAGTATATGGAAGGATCAATCACAATACAATATGAGGTCTGAAAAAATAATTTTAAAAAAACTAAAAAAAAGTTTAAAAAAAGTTAAATAAAAAAAACATAAAAATTCAAATCACCCTCCTTTCCCTTGAACTGATATAAATATAAATAAACAGTAAAAGTCATAAACATGTTAGGTACCACGGCCTCCCAAATGTCCAATCCATCAAAATATAATAATGGTTATTCCCGGCATTTAACCCCATAACGGAATATAGCGCCCAAATTCGAAGATGCCACATTTGTAAAATCTAAAAAATGCAATATGAAGTGATCAAAAGGCCGTACAGTCCTACAGCAGTGAAAATGTCATCAAAAGTCGCAAACAATGACACCACCCACAGCTCCGTACCCTGAAGTATGAAAAAGTTATTAGCGCCAGAAGATTGTTGTTTTACAGAAGGTTTTAATTTTTGTAAATGTATGAAAACGTTTTAAAAGCTGTATAAATTTAGTATCCCCGCGATGGTACCGCACCGAAGAATAAGTAAGACATGTCATTTGTGGCGCACAGTGAAAGCTGTAAAATCCAAGCCCATGAGAAAATAGCGCAAATGTATTTTTTCACCAATTTCACTGCATTTGGAACTTTTTACCTGCTTTCTAGTACACGTCATGGCATATTAAATACCGTCACTATGAAGTGCAATTTGTTACACCCAAAACAAGCCATCACACAGCTCTGTACATGGATATATAAAGAAATTATAGAATTTTAAAGGTGGGGAAATAAAAAAAAATGGAAACAAAAAAATGAAAAAGAGTCAAGTCGTTAAGGGGTTAATGTCAGACAGGATTTACTCAAAAATGCTCATCCAAATCATATAAAACTGTATATCAAAGTGCTTTTTATTTTTCTACCTTTATCATATTCTGTCTCCAAATAGGAAGGTATACATCATCTGCTTTATGGATGTTGTAAAAGATTTGAGTATTAGGTATCCATGGGTTGAGCAAAATCAGACTTCTTCAAGACACAACCTACGAAGAAGCCCAAACGTGTGTAGCCCTCATGGCGGCACAATACCATGGGCTGCACACAGTGCAGAGGAAAGCAATCCCTGCATTATATAAACAATATAATACTTTCCCTCTGCCGGACGAACAGCCACGCCGGTATTGTAATAGTTAATACAGTCCTGGCGCATCTGTTTAGCTGGAAAAGGGAACACCCCTGCATGTTATTTCTATATGATGCAGGGATTCCCATCCACAGCACTGTGCGGAGCTTGTGGGATCGGGCCATACGACGCGTATACACGGGCTGCACATATTTGTGTGTAACAGGCCTAAGGCTAATTCTATTCAGTGTAAATGTATACATTTAATCTGAGTTAAACCACTTAAACACATGTTCATTCACTTTATAAAATATATCTGTAGTCGTTGATCTATCTCTAGCTGCATACTGCATATAGACCTTATGGGGAAGATTTATCAGAAGTTTTTAAGGTAAAACTGTTCTAGTTGCCCATGGAAACCAATCAGAGCTCAGCTTTAATTTTGTGTACCTGCACCGACTATGCACATTTATTGTGCCTTATTTTAATGATTATTCAATAAAGAAACGTTGGATTTCATTTTGCATGTCTCTGGCTTTTTTTTTACATTTTCTTGGGACTACAGGCAGTCCCCGGGTTATGTACAAGATAGGGTCCGGAAGTTTGTTCTTAAGTTGAATTTGTATGTAAGTCGAAACTGTATATTTTATAATTGTAGATCCAGACAAAAAAAAATTTGGCCCCAGTGACAATTGGAGTTTAAACATTTTTTGCTGTAATGGGACCAAGGATTATCAATAAAACTTCATTACAGACACCTTACAGCTGATTACTGCAGCCTGGGACTATAGTAAAGCATTCAGAAAGCTTCACCAGAGGTCAGAGGGGTCTGTCTGTAACTATGGGTTGTCTGTAAGCCGGGTGTCCTTAAGTAGGGGACCGCCTGTATATATGATAAGTATTTGTGTAAAATGTATTTGTGTGAATATGTAATTAGTGTAATATGTGTGAACACAAGTGGTGAAGTTCACACCATTATGGAATGGAAAAATAGATGGGCCCCCCTGAACCAGATTCTATGGTAGGCCCTCTGCATCCTTGTCCAACACTGTGTACATATAAAATAGATCTAGTGAATGTTCACTACCACTGTACCAGCTATATATTGCCCAATTATACTGAAAAATGGTAGAATTGTAACAGTTAATAAACTAATGACCTAGGAGGATCCCTTTTACAATTTTAAGCAGTTTTTGAAGTCAAATAAATAACAAATGTAAAAATGATCTGCTGGACTTCAATCAGAAACGTGGAAGGAACCCAGTGTGAACAGTGTTCATGATTCAGATGTGGTGTTGGCATATTCCAGTCACCTCTCTCTTTTCTACCATCAATCTGGTGAGAACTACCCATTGACATTGCATCTTTGACAGACACTTTTAGCTTTTTAGTTATTTAATTTGAGTTATTTTTTACAGTTGTATTAATTTTGCACTGTAGTTCAGAAATAAACCAATTTTATAATCTTGCTCTTCAAAAGAGACTTTTTAATCCTAGACATTTTCATTTAACATTATATTATAGAACAGTACATATATTTTGTTTTAGAAGTAAAATCAGTAGTGAATTTGTAAGAAGAGGGTAAATACCATCAATCCCCTGTACAGTTACCCTCTCTAAAACAAACTATATACTTATAGTGACAGACAATTCAACAGCACATCACAGTAGGTTATGAGGGGATATGACCTCTGAGACCCCTGCTTTGGATGGGAATTAACACTCTAAATTCCTGTTCTCAGTCAAAGGGAAGAATAAGCATGTCTCTTTGATCCCAAGATTAATGGGAATGTCAGAAACCACTGAGTAAGCTTAGACTAAATAAATGAATGAAATATCTCAAGTCGTCTTTTAGTATGCAGGAAGAGCATAAAGTGGTCACAAAAGAAAAAGAAAGGGTTTTTCTGAGATCGTAAATAACCATAAACCCAAAAAATAGGGAATGACATGAAATAACAGAAAGAATCATACCTAACTGGTAAAATTGCTGTTAAAGGGGAATGTGAAATGCTGATATAAAAACCCATAATGCTATATATAAATGAATAAAACAATACTTAACATTAATACTTAGCATTAATCACAAAATGGAATAAATAGTTTGCTCTTATGATACACAAAATTTATGGTCTCTCTAATGTAGGCAGAGTTATCTCCAACATGGCCATCACCTACAACTGCAATTCCCATGATCCTTCAGTTCTCAGTAACAGCTCCTCCCTCTTATGCTCTTTTCCCGGTGATGATCTCACAGACTTTCTTGCTCTGTTACCATAGTAATTATGTGTGTAACTGCCATCACAGTACATTACCCCACTGTGATTGGTCTCACCACAACACTGGTCATACTGGATGCACTGCAACTAACCAATAAACGATTTCAAAAAAATAACTAAATAATAATTGGCAAATCGGATGCAAGCTGATCTCCCAAATAAAATAATAAGTGCTCATATGATAGTAGGGATAGCGGTGTCCGAACCCAAGTTTTGCGAAGTCTTCTGAACCCACCTCTTCAGCCAGAGAATTGGATTTGGCATTCGAGCTCAGCCACACCGGAAACACTCGAGATCGTGCTGGCAACAATCTGGTGTCACCCTTTTAAAGGGCTTTCCCACTAGAAGTTAGCTCTCGTTCGCAGATGAGGGACTAACGTGCTGTCGTGGGGGTCTACAGTGATGAGTCCCACCATGAAGCACGAGAAGAGGGGTGCCGATGGGGTCCCAGTACCCTCTCGGTCGGCCCCTGCGTTGATACCCTGGAGTAATGACAGACACGTGCCCGCGCGCAGATCTTATCCACTCATCTCTGGGAGCACAAGGGGTCCGACGGAGGACCTGGGACCCCTAAGCGACCCCTGTTCTCTGAGACCTCCCACACACTCAGCAGTTACCCCATATCTGTGGATGGGCCAACGTGCTTGGGGAACACCCTTTATACTGGTAGCACATGGCAAGCCATTTTTCCTCCCAGGATCATAAGAAGACATGGTTGCATTTACCATGGTTTTAAAATCTGTGTGTAATGATAGCCGGCACAACTGAGCATGTTAGCTAGTAATGGGTGGACCAGTTCTTTTGAATGCT
Source organism: Engystomops pustulosus (assembly GCA_019512145.1). Taxonomy (NCBI): domain Eukaryota; kingdom Metazoa; phylum Chordata; class Amphibia; order Anura; family Leptodactylidae; genus Engystomops; species Engystomops pustulosus. Next base: position 76,725,042 of record CM033648.1, on the reverse strand, counting down.
GCCGGCAAAGCCCCCCTATGACACCTAAAGGGTTTACACCCATGATTGGTGCCAGCACTGACCACAGTTGTTACCGGTGGGTGTTTAGGTTTAGATGCTAAAACTGTTTATCGCACAACAGGAGTTCCAAAACTATTGTAAAACACGCATAAGATGATGGACTCACAGCATCAACATAACGTTTTGGGTAAAGACATGTATGTATAGACTACTACCAGTGGATGGCGTAACCTTTTAAGAGGCCGAGTGCCCAAATGCAAACCAAGGCGACTTCTAGTGCAGCGTGCCAACACAGCAATTAGCCCCAAATAGCGCCCCATACCACTATACAAGAGACAATAACCACTGTGATAATCATGAGGCCACCATTAAACAACTAATACCATAATTTTGTTATCAAAAGACCTATAGGAAAGGTTCAACCTTCCACATAACTAACACTATACTAGAATGATACAGGCCTCCCCGGGTTACAGACAAGATGGGTCTGGAGGTTTTTCTTAAGTTGAAATTTGTTTAAGTCGACCTCATATTTTTCTAATTGAATTCTAGACAATTTTTTTTCTTTTGTCCAGGCAGGTGACAATTGGAGTTTCAAAATTTTGTCAATAATGTGTGACAAGTGATTGTCATAAAGCTTCATTACAGACGACCTTTACCATGCTTACCTTTGCAGCCTGGGACTATTAGTAAAAGCATCCCAGAGCTTCAAGTCACGTGACAGAGGTCCGTCTGAAGGGTGTCGTCGCCCAAGAAAAAAACAACAAAAAAAAAAAAGGGGGGGCGGGGGGGGTGGTTCGGGGGGGGGGGGCGCTTCCACTATTGTCACCACACACCCCACAACAATCGGGGGGGGGGGGTATGGGGGGGGTGGGGGGTGGGGGGGGGGGGGGGGGGGGGGGGGGGGGGGGGGTCGGTTTGTTAGAGTCGGTTGTCCTTAAGTAAGTAGGTACCCCTGTATCGTGATGATACTGTATAATACTGATCACTGCCCGACTGTTCCTGGAGAATTTGCCGGCCCACTGCGTTGACTGGGCCGCCCAGAGAATGTTGGCTGGACGGGCTCTGTAGCTCCGTGTATGGCTGTTACTTCGGCTGTAGCTCCGTGTATGGCTGTGTACTGCGGCTGTTAGCTCGTGGTTATTGGCGTGTACTGCGGCTGAGCTCCTGTGTATGCATGTGTGACTACTGCGCTGTGTCCGTTGTATGGGCTGGTACTGTCGGCTGTAGCTCCGTGTATGGCTGTACTGACGTGACTCGTAGCTGTTTACGCGGTCTTTGTAGCTGGGGTCTTTGTACTCATGCTATGTTGCGTTGTGTCTGCGGCTCTTTGAGCTCCGTTGTATGTGGTCTCTGCCGTAGCTCCGTGTTATGGCTGTGTACTGCGGCTGTTAGCTCCGTGTATGGCTGTGTAATGCGTTTGCCTCCAAGTAAGGTCTGTGTACTGGGCTGTAGCTCCATGTAGTCTGTACTGTCGGCTGTAGCCCATGTGGTGTGCTTTGTACTGCGGCATGATAGCATCCATGTAAGTCGTGTACTAGGCTTGGCGCTGGTAGTCTCCATGTAATACCTGTTGTACTGCGGCGTGTAGTCTCCATGGTAAGTTGTGTACTGCGCCTGGCGTAGCTCCATGTACATTCTGTGTGACGGCGGGTACTCAGTAGGGCTGGTGTACTGCGGCTGTACTACCGTGTATGGCTGGTATGCGGATGTAGTTTTCATGATACCTATGTACTGGCGACTGTAGCTCCAGGTACGGCTGTGTAACTTTTTGGTTGGGCTGTAATCATCATGTATGGCTGTGTACTGCCTGAGCTCCGTACGTGGTACTGCGCATCGTGAGTAGCTGTGTACTGCGGCTCTGTAGCTCCATGTGATACACGTTTGTAATGAGGCTGTAAGCGCGCATGTAAGTCTGGTGTACTGACGCGTAAGCTCCATGAGGTCTGTTACTGCGGCTGTAAGTTGTTCCGTTATGGCTGTGTACTACTGGCGGCTGTAGAGCTCCGTGTATGGCTGTGGAACTGCGCTGTGTGATGTGCGTCCATGTACTTTGTACTGGGTCTGTGTAGTTCCAGTTCTGTACTAGGCTCTGTACTCAAGCTGTCGAGACTGTAATCCATGTAAGTGTGTGTACTCTGCGCTGTAGTTCCATGTTAGGGCTCGTGTAGCTGCGGCTTCGCTCCGTGTGATGCTTGTGTACGGTGGCTGAGCTTCTTACACTATAAAAAGTTTTATTTTCTCCGAATAACTACACAACACTGGAGAAATGCGGCACGCATTGTGTGAGTTTAGGGGTACCCAGTCCCTCAGTAGCCAGTATATAGACAGGGCATCACCCCCCCACCTCAGTATGAAATAGTCCCTCACCCCCCCTCACCCCCACCCCCCCACCCCACCCCACCCTAGAAGAATAGGGCTCACCCTTCACCCCATATAGACAGACAAACACAGAGTGGGCCTTACCAAAGTGCCGCTGATGTCGATCGGTGACATCACCGCACGCACAGGAGCAGGCATCATAAGAAAGCAAGCTCCGGGGGACCCCGGCTAGTAATGTCGGCGCGCTGGCACCGCAACTCCTCTTGCAGTGGGGACGGGCTGTTGCACACATCAGCTCCAACTGGGACCCCACGACTCGACACGGCATCTTCCGGCACGTCGCAGCCACCGCTATCTGGGACGTCCGGCGACTCCACAGGCAGCGGTCCGGGCCGCGCAGACATCGGCGCACTGACCACCGCATCCACACGCGTCCGGGTCCGTCGCAGACATCGGCGCGCTGCGACACGGGACTCCACAGGCAGCCGCCGTGACCACCGGCACGTGATGCGGGGCCGGCAGTCAGTAGAGCGCTGTACCCGCAGCATCTATTGCACGGGGGCCGCGCGAGGTATCGGAGCGCAGGTACCCAGCAGTTGTCGGTGCCCACTTTCTAGATTGGGGAGATGGTACGCGTCGCCACAAGAGGTTGCTTGCGTGCCCTCTGGCGACGCTTGCCAAGGTTCGCCACCCCTGACTGTATACTAATTCTCAGTAAGTATATGTACAATTTTAAAAAATGTAATAAAAAAGTTTATGAAAAGAATATAAAAAATAAATAAATAAATAAATAGATATTCATAACTAATAATGAGTCCAAGATTATGTGATGGGTCCCTGCTAAGAACTAAGGAATACTCAGAACCAAGGGATTAATTTCCCTACAGTGCCTCCACTGGGCAAATAAGTAATTACACCTATTGAATTCAGAACACTCTTCTTATAATAGATAGATGTGATGGGTCCTCCAGTGACACTTTTTTTAACCACTTTTTGTCTATAGAGAGAAATCCAAAATAAGGCCTCAAAATCTGTCAATCTAACACGCCAACAAAGATGCTGCTTATAAACTCCCACCATAAGGTATTGTTAACTTCAGCACTTAGTTATATACGCTCTGACTGTGGCTGTTATTTGTTCTTTGTTGTTTCTTGTCATAATTCAATTGTATTCATTGTTGATGCAGAAACATTGTGAAGTGGTAACATGAAAACTTTGTATAGTAGATAATTACAGGTGGCACATCCATAATATTTACAACAATAATGCTAAGATTTATTAAAAAAAAAGACCAGAAATATATATATAATATATATATATATATTATATAAATATATATTATACAGAGCAGTCCCCCGGGTTACGTACAAGATAGGTCCGGATTTGTTTCTAAGTTGAATTTGTGTAGTCCAAACGTTAATTTTATAATGTAATCCAGACAAAAAAAATTGGCCTCAGTGACAATTGGAGTTTAAACATTTTTGCTGTAATAGGACCAAGGATTTCAATAAGCTTCATTACAGACATAGTACACTGATTATTGCATCTGGGACTATAGTAAAGCTTTCTTGACGCTTCACACCAGAGTCAGAGGGGTCCTGTCTGTAACTATGGTTGTCTGTAATTCGGGTGTCCTTAAGTAGGGGACCGCCTGTATATATACATATATATATATAAAAGCAAATATTAACCATATTAAACTATATCAACTGTTTTGGAATGTCCATATAGTAATATTTGCATTTCTTATGAATTAATAATTGTGAAATTATTTCCCGAGAAATGTATGTTCCTCTGTTAATCCTCCTACAAACTAATGGCAATATATATTCTATATATTATAAATTTTATATATATTAATTCTGTTTCTCATAGTGGTGTGTCTCATAGTAGTAAGACAATGGGCAGGACTTGTAAGAAAAAAGTCTAACTGGTAACAGCTGGTTGTCAATGTATTTCTACATTTGTAGGAGGAATAACAGAGGAAGAGAGTTTTAAGAAAAGATAGTGGCCCACATTAACTAAAAACAGCGCTATATGCAGTTTGCCTGTGTAGTCTGCAGAGGGCGCCAGATCCATGAATTTTGGTGCCTGTTCTTCATGAATCTGGTGCACCCTGCACTGCCCCGACAGAGAGAACTAACTGTTTTTTGGTGCACCTTTAACATTGGGACTACGACACAGTTCTATCGGACTTTGCATGATAAATGGATTGCACAGTCTAACTGAGCACCAGAACGCCCCCTTCTGTGCCTCGGGTATAGTGCAGCCGCGCCACAAATGAGTTGCTTGTAACACAAATGTTTGCACAAGCCGTTTGCACTAGAATGGAAGTCTGACAGAAAGCTGGTGGAGAGGCTTTAGCAAATGTGCCCCACTTTGAAATTGTTAATTGAGTAAATCAGTCTCCTTTTTATACTATATCTTAGCAAGGAGGACTGTATATACAGCATACAGATGTAGCAGTGCTGAATTGATCACATAGCTCTGCAGGGCAGTATTGTTAGATGCTTCTGTCAATTTACAGTATTTTACCGGCGTATAAGACAACTGCCAAGTTTGGGTAATACTCTACGTATAAGACTACGCATATATGGTAAAAATAAATAAAACATCAGATTTGATTTCAATATGGTCATTTTTATTAATTAAAAAAAAAAATCTTCATTCTGCCATCTTCTAATAACTTTGTCATTCTTCGGTGTACAGAACTGTTTGAGGTGTCATTTTTTGCAAGATGAGATTAAGTTTTCATTGATAACATGTTGAGGACTTTACGGCCTTTTGATCACATTTTATTACATTTTTTTATACGTTGCAAAGTGGCGTTTCGGACATTTGGGTGCTATTTTCTGTTGCAAGGTTAAAAGCTGGGAATAAATGTTATGAATATTTTGATAGGTCAGACATTTTGGGACTTTGGCGACACCTAACATGTTTTATGATTTTTACTATTTATCTTTATATAAGTTCTATTTAAAGGGGGGTGATTTTACTTTTTAGTTTTTTAAATTTTTACTTTTTTTCTATTTTTCAGACCCCCTACGGTACTGTATTTTTCAGACTATAAGGCGCATTAAAAATCCTTCAATTTTCTCAGAAATCAAAGGTGCGCCTTATAGTCTAGTGCGCCTTATATATGAACCGTACTTACAGACAACAGCTGCCTTGAACTGTGCACAGGTCTGCCACCTGCTGGTCATTCATCCTTATAATCAGGTGCGCCTTATAGTCCGAAAAATACTGTACTTTCACCCTAGGTCGTCTGATTGATCCTACCATATTCTGCCATACCACAGTAAGGCACTATATGGGGATTTTACTGATGATGTATTACAATGGGGTACTGGCACAATGTAACTAATGACCAAAAAATATACAGCCTCGGGTCTTAGAAAGACCCAAGGCTGTCATAGAGAGAGATTGCCGCTCCCTGATAACGTCACGGGGAGCGACGGTCTAAGCAAGATGCGTCGCCAGCTTTTTACTGCCACCGGTAGCTATGTTAGTGCCGATGAAAGGGTTAACACCGGTTGTTAAGGGTGGGTGTTTGTTGCATGGGTGGATGTTTGCTGTCTGGCTTATAAGACGACCCCCGAATTCTGAAAAGATTTTCGGTGGTTAAAAAATCGTATTATATGCAAAATATGGTGTATATATATATATATATATATATATATATATATATATATGGTGTATATATATATATATATATATATATATATATATATAGGGGTTGTCTCATTACAGATAACAGCTTTGAAATGAGAGCTTCCTGCTTTCTCAGACTCCCTTAGCAGCTGATTTTTTTGAGGGGAAATCTCATTTATTGATTATAACGTTACACCTCACCATAGAAAATACAGTATTTGCAATTTTTAGAAGGTCCACTTCCTAAGTGGTGATCTTAAGGAAAGGACATCCTTTTATGATGCCCAAATGCACTAATAGGGTAAAAATATATATTAAGTTGAAGCATTAGGTTTATCTACAGTCTTTTAACCAGAAATAAAACTGTAGACCTCTAACTAAACCTGACAAACTCATATCCACTACACTTACATAGACTTACAATTATCATCTCTCTGAAATGGTGAAAATTCTACATCTTAATAAGAACTAGATTATATATCCACTTATCACTATGGATACTAGTTCATGATCTGATGTGTAACTAAACTTTATAAATGAATAGATGATAGTAAACTTTGTAATATACTTTATAAATAAATCTGTTCCAGTGCCCTTCTTTTTCCCCTGCCTTAGTAAGCAGTTTGTGTAAATCAGCTTTCTGTCCTGTATCCACTGACAGCTGAGAGATAAAGAACCTAGTAAGGTATCTAATGACTCCTTACAGACAGTCCTTGAATAATCTAATATCCTCTGGGAGATAAATCATCAAGGAAAGTATTCTCTAGGTATAGAGAGAGTTACTCATTAGCACTAATAATTAACAAATAGAGATGAGCGAGTATACTCATCCGTGCTTGATGCTCGTTCGAGTATTAGCATACTCGGACCGGCTCGTTGCTCGGACGAGTATCTCGCCTGCTCGAGATCGAGCATTTACTTAAGGAAACACAGTGAAGAACAGTGAAGAATACAATGAAAACATTGAACTTTTTATACATATGTTAATTAGCCTCAGGATCTCTGTGTACATCACACTGGTGCTGTCTGCTTGTAATTACACATCCAGCAGTGATAGTTACCTCCTCTGCCCTGCTGGAGAGCCTGGTAATGTCACACAGAGGTGTGTGGAATTATTAGCTGAGAGCTCCTATGTGAAGTACACAGATAACCTAATGCTATTTAACATATTTTTGAGTGCGGACCCTCATAGTGATGACCAAATTTGAGCTGAAGTGAAAAGCACAAACCAGACATCTTATAAAGCCATGACAGTCTTAATAAAATATTGAGCGAAACAGAGAACATTAGAGAATTAGTTATTTGCATTATTAAGACTTAAAGAAAATCTACCATCAAAATCTATCATGATACACCAGTGACACTTACTCACTGATGGGCACTAGAAACATCCCTCAGAGCCCCTGAGTCTCATTAGCATAGTGTTAAAATTTTATGTTAGAAGGAAGGAGCCCATGGATAAGAAGATGGCTGGATCTTTGAGTGAGTATCCCTGGTTTATCATGCTTGATGCTACATTTCCTTTAAAACTTGCACTAAAGATCCATTCTGCATTAAAGCTTGAAATCACTTGATTGCTGACTTGACTGTTTTACAGAAGTATACAAAATGTTGGTCACATATGAATATCACCAATCCCTTCACATGGGGCACAGACCCCTCTTCTTGTGATTGCCAGTGACTGTGGTAAGATTGCCAGTGATTGTGGTAAGACCCCAGTGACAGGACACTTATCCCTGATCCTGTAGATAAGTAATATGTGGTGTTTAGAGATGAGCGAGCATACTCATCCGAGCTCGATGCTCATTCGAGTATTAGAGTACTCGAAACGGCTCGCTGCTCGGGCGAGTATCTCGCCTGCTCGAGATCGAGCATTTACTTAAGGAAACACAGTGAAGAACAGTGAAGAATACAATGAAAACAGTGAACACAGGATCATTTAAGTGAAGAACACAGTGAAGAACACATTGCAGATGTTTCCATACATCTGCTAACTTACAATACATACAATAGTATGTGAAGAACAAAATGTGTGAAGAACACATTGCAGATGTTTACCACGGGTCATTCTCCTTTTTGAACTTCCACAAATATTCCATTGAATAAAAAAAAAAGAAACAGGACTTACTTCCTTATTTCTTAATAAAATGACATATTTTATTGCAGAACCTTGGTCCCTTTGAAAATTGCTTGAGTCTCCCATTGACTTCAATGGGGGTTTGTTATTTGAAACGAGCACACGAGCATCGGGAAAAGTTCGACTCGAGTAACGAGAAATCAAGCATTTTAGTGCTCACTCATCTCCAGTGGCGTTATAGTCTCCTCTGTGACATAACTGTTTTAAACTTTCTAATGGGACCAGGGTTGCATCTGTTATATTTCTATAATACAGCCAAGCACTGTGGTGCTATGCCCTTGAAGAGTCTATTTAATTTAGGAATTGCTGAGATGGATGTGGAATACATAGGGATTTGGCTCCACAGGAAATTTTAAATGTGTTTTTTTTCATGAAGGACTTTTAACTGGTTAATGCAATCGTCTATACGGCAGGCCATAAAAGTCTGCATTGGAAAAGGATAGTTTTGCTCTGGTTTAAACCTTTGGTGTTATTTTCCCACGTTGTTTTCTGAGTTGGGTCTGGGAAGTGCTGAAGGGAACTAAATGGCTGGAGGCCCTTAGCGGCCGTAGATCCCTGGATCCTTTTGCATTCTGTATTATTAGCCAAGTTGTTACCTTGATTCCATTGCTCGCATCTCTTTGATTTGATATTAGTTACAAATATGTTTTTGACTGTGGATATTTCCAACTTGCCCTCTTCTCTTTTTGAATGACCTTCCAACTTAATTGACTTCATATTTAATAAAAAGTTCTAAAAAAGATATTTCTTAAATCTGTTCCCCAGACCTAGTTGAAATTCTCCATTGTAATCTGAAGGATGCATTATTATCTTTTTTCCTAATACCATTTTTCAGGACATTGCGAATCTTTAGTGATATTCTGATGATCTTGTCTTACTGTCAAACAGAATAGCCGCTTCAGGTTATTTCAGAATGTATTTAAATCAATTTACATCAGATGACAACTATATATAACTGACTAAACTGTTTTAGTTATTTAATACAATGAAAAGATAAGCCAGTTCTGACGGATTAGAGCCTGTAGGGAGAAATGTGAATGGTTTGGCAATATATCTGCAAGGCATTTTATAACTTAATATTGCAATCTAAATGTTTCAATATATTAAATACAATTAGGTTTGCAATTTTATATTCAAGTTCAGTAATAAAAGACTTTGAAATTCCATGTATAGCATTATTATAAAAAAATAGCTGGCCTTATGGAGTGTTATTTTTTTTTTAAAATAACATATTTGAATTACCATCCATATTTAAATTTAAGATCAGCAGTCCAAATTACTTAAAGGGTAGCTGCAAAACTCAAGAGTAAGCCTAGCTCAGCTTTCCTCTGGCAGTGTTTTAGAGTCCCCTGAACTATACATCAGAATGGACAATGTATGCAGCATTCCCTCCTTTACAGAACTGTCCAGCAGTTCCCCCCTTTACAGAACTGTGCAGCAGTGCCTCCCTTTACAGAACTGTCCAGCAGTTCCCCCCTTTACAGAAACGGCAAGGAGTGCCCTCCTTTACAGAAACGGCAAGGAGTGCCCCTTTCATGATAAAATAATAAATTTAGTACTCAACTCCAGCACCAGCGTCCTCTCCTCCCCCGGCTTGTCTCCTCTGCTCAGCTATGGCTCTCCAGCAGTGCAGGCAGAGGCACGTCCATGCACTCTTCCCGCACACACACACACTGCAATGCGGCATGTCGCCACCCGATGATGTCACGACGTGTGTGTGCATGCGGGCAAAGAGCATGGACGTGGTCTAAACAGGTCCGGCCTGGCGGATAATGACCCTGAATCTACAAAGAGGTCGAAGCCTCTTAGTAGTTATGGGTGCTGGAGCGCCGCCGGAGGGGATTTTAAGACTGGTGGTTTAAATGTCTGTCTTAATAAATCCCCCCCAATGTTTTTCAATATACTTCTGCTTTTCATTAGAAAATAACACAATGAGGCGCTCTATTGCTACACATTTGACTAAATTTCAGGAAATAATAAGAAATAACTCAAAACTTAAATAATAAGTTAAAACTTAAGGGTCGGGAACCCATTAACAGATGTACATCAATACATTATGATCAGAAAGAACGCTGTCTACACCAGTTTAAGGATGTTTTCATGGGGAACAACATGGAAGACCAAGAATATTAAGAACATTGGGTATTAGGTGATTAAAGCCACAAATGTGGCAAGAAGACATGTTCACCGCAGGAGCAAAAGACTGTCTGCCTAATTCTATGTATCCCACACATGTTGTAGGAAGAAAAATGTTTTTATTGTTTAAGCGATGTGTGTGTCTTCTCCGTAAATTCTTCTTCCAATACCACAGGAGACATGAAATCTGTGTTAATGTAAAAGTTTGTACCCAGTGCTTCGAGGAACATTACACCAGGGAATTCTTAGTCAATTGGTTAATTACGATGTTTTATGGTGATGAGAGTACAGTCTCCTTCATTACAATCTGTAATATATTTTCTGTGCTCTCTCAGAAGGCTTCCCGCGGAGACTGAGACAATCGAGTCTTCCCCTAGTTATGAAACAAGTGTTCGGAATGAATTGAATTAAGTCCAGACACTTATCCTTGTGTTACTAGTTAATGGGTTAGAAACACATTTCAAAATGTTTTATAGGAGCCAAAGAAAATATATATATTGGGGCTCATTTACTAAGGGCTCTGCGGCCGCACTTTCGTCAGGTTTCCTGACTTTTTTCCGTTTTGACCGCAATTCGCTGGGATTTTGGCACACGCGATTGGATTGAGGCGCACTCGCGCCAATTTTCACACAACAGAAATTGCGGGGCATGGCCGTCAGAAAACCCGACGGATTCGAAAAAACGGCGGAATTTAAAAAATGAATTGTGTCGCAAAATCAAGCACTTACATGCACTGGGGAAAAGATGGTGGAACTCAGCGCAACAGAGACACCTGTAGGAAGTTGGACACATGAGCTTAGTCAATCGCCGGACCCAAATACTCATCGGTGAACGCACCACTGGATCGCGACAGGACCGGGTAAGTAAATGAGCCCCATTGTATTTTATGATAGGGTGGCAAGACAGGCTATCCCCCATAGAAATATATTATTTAGGGGGTGATCTGCTATTCAATACTGGAATGTTATCTCTAATAATCCTTTTACACCGAGTCCTGTAACCATAACAAAAGGGCCGCCACTATGCCTATAGGGAAGATGATTTTACCTTTGTGGTAGACAGGATTCTTTACTGTAAGGGCAGGGAGACTGAAGGATGTAGTAATGGGTGATTACGTGTACAGCTTCAAGTGGGGCCTTGTTATCTTTCGTGAAAGTAAAAATATAATGTTATGGCAACAAGATGTTCTGAATGGAATGTGGGTCAGTTGATTTGTTCGGCAAAAGCTATGATATTTGGTGTCGGGAAGGATTTTTTTTAAATATCTACGATATTAATTGATGTTTTTGTTCATAATGAATTATTTAAGAAACATAAAACATTAAAAAACATAAGAGAGGCAGAAAATGTGATGAAATTAAAGATAACCAGAGCTCACCTCTTCTTTCCTCTGACTACTCACAACTGGTGGACCTCCTCTCAAACAGTCTTTGCTGGTCGCTGTAATCCCTGCAGACAATCTGACCAGTGACACACATAGCACATGGCAGCTGTGAACACTGATTGGATGATGTAGTCACATGGACGTAACTACAGGGGTAGCAGCCATAGCAGCTGCTATGGGGCCCTGGCGTCTGGGGGTTTGGCTGTCTATATACTGCATGTTGTATTGTATGTATGTGTGCATGTGCTGTATGTATATGTGATGTATATATGCTCTATATGTGTGTGCATAGGTGATGTGTATATGCTGTATTTCTGTGTATATGATGCTTTTATATGCTGTTGTATGTATGTATATATGGTGTGTATATATTGGGGTCATTTACTAAGGGCCCGATTCGCGTTTTCCCGACGTGTTTCCCTGTATTGCCCCGGGATCGCACGCGATCGGATTGTGGTGCATAGGGGCTGGCATGCACGCAATGTAAATCGGGGGGCGTGGCCGAACGAAAACCCGACGGATTCGGAAAAACCGCTGCATTTTTTAAAAAAAAGTGTTGCGGGACTTGCACTTACCTTCACCAGGTATGGGCTCGTGCATTCCGCCGGACCTCGGGGAACTTCAGCGCAGCAGCGATATCTGGTGGACGGCGGAGAAACTACCTTAGTGAATCGAATCCGAATCCACCGCACAGAACGCGCCGCTGGATCGCGAATGGACCGGGTAAGTAAATCTGCCCCACTGTGTTTGATTATAACTCACATGTCTGAGTAAACAAATATACATATTTTTTAAGGGGTAAGGAAGACCCCATTCAGAAGTCTGCTATTGGGCCCTGTCTCTCCTAGTTGTGCCTCTGGTTGTGAATTTTATTCACACTAAAAAGATTGAAAGTTACTGGATATACCTGGAATACCAAAATATTCTTTTGGGTTTCAAACTGTGCTCGAAGGGATATTCTCATCTGGTCATTCACTTTCAATTGAATGCATCTGCCATACGTATACTTTACTTTAATGGTTAAATAGCAGAGGTAGACGAGACAAAACAGAACAGCTGTCAAAGGGTAATATTGTCCAGTTTAGGATGTGGAATGTGATTGGTTAACGCTCACCTGGTAGGGTTGTGCTCAGCATGAGACACAACTCTAGTTTTGGTGTGTAGGATGAGGGTCTAGGGTGCAGCCAATGGGGCAGATTTATCAAGCTGTCTGAAAGTCAGAATATTCTTAGTTGCCCATGATAACCAATCACAGCTCCCTTTTAAAATATTCATAAGCGCTGGTAAAATGAAAGCTGAGCTGTGATTGGTTGCCATGGGCAACTACAAATATTCTGACTTTCAGACAGCTTGATAAATCTGTCCCAATGGGGGTCATTTACTAAGGGCCCGATTCGCGTTTTCCCGACGTGTTACCCGAATATTTACGATTTGCGCCGATTTTCCCTGAATTGCCTCGGGATTTTGGCGCACGCGATGGGATTGTGGCGCATCAGCGCTGGCATGCATGCGACTGAAATCGGGGGGCGTGGCCAAACAAAAACTTGACGGATTCGGAAAAATCGCCGCATTTAAAAAAAAAATCTGTCGCAGAGCTTGCACTTACCTTCACTCAGCCCGGCTCGGTGAACTCCAGTGCCTTCCGATGCTTTTCAGCGCAGCAGCGCCACCTGGTGGACGGCGGAGGAACTACCTTAATGAATCCCGGCCGGACCCGAATCCAGCGGAGAGAACGTGCTGCTGGATCGCGAATTGACCGGGTAAGTAAATCTGCCCCAATGTCTTTATGTTCTGAAAACTCCGGATGCTATGCTCTCAGGGTCAGGTGATAACAGGGTCTCTGCTTGTTTTTGGACTTCTATGCAGTGAGAGGAGATTATCTTCTGCCTGACAAAGCAAAACGTTTCACAAAGTGTGACCAGAACCAGTGTCCCGCTTATTCCTCCTGCGTGTTTGCACTGAGTTCTGACAGAGCAGCGACTGGCAACTACTGTAGATGTGAAGATGATTTTTTGAACCCCAAGGAGAAGCTGACCTTCACTGACCTGGGTGGAGAGTGTCTTGAAAAATCAAGGAAACCCTGTCCCATGTGCCTGTCGACCATCTTTCATCACTAAGTTAAATGCAAATGGACTCTATTCCTCTATAAAATTTTGATTCACTTGAAAAAGGGGACGTCCATTCCCTGAAACGCTTTGTGATGACCTGGTCTTTTTTAATAATAAAAATTTTGGAGAAAAATCGGTTTTGATGTGCGCCTCCCATCCTTGACCCTCTGAACTAATTACTTTAATGGTTGTTATTTTAAATTTACCTGTGTGAAGTTAATTTCCCATAAATGTATCCATATTGTTTTTTTTTAGAAATTAAATAGCTGTCCTTGGATACAATCTCTCCCCTCCCCCAAAGGGGTTGGCCACACAAATGGTACTGAGTCCTGACTGACCACCTGGATTCAGAGTTCAAGTGTTCATTACCACAAGGAAAGTTCTAGAGTTCAGAAGAAGAGAACAGTTAGTCTGACAGGAGTCTGTCAGAGAGTTCTCAGTACCGTGCAGTCAGCACACCAGACCAGATCAGACCAGTTGGTCAGAGTGCAGCCAGAGATGAGCTCACTGCTTGAGCAGCTTTAGTCAGTGAGAGCAAAGGGATATCATCCTACCTTTAAGGGTGATATCTGAAGCAACCCAGGACAAGCTGAAGCATCCTTCCAGGACACAGCTACCTCCCAGCCTGCCCTTTGCATCCAGGCTGAGGATCCCTCCTGTGGCTCCCTCCAACTGCAGCCTCAGCATTCTACCATTTGTCAAGGCACGTTGCTACTGTTCCTGTCGGTTCCAATAAAGAGCTGTAAGTTATTTTTGTTCAACGTCTGCCTCCATCTGATCCCTGCTACTACGGCTGTCACCATCACAGGCACCCTATTCACCACACATGGACTCATACTTCAGACCTCAAAGGGATGCCCCAGGGAGAACCACTATAACAGTCTCTCCCTCATAATTTCTTGCCAACACCACCCTGCTGGAGACCTGCCAGGCTGTAGGACAGCCCTCCGGTCCCCATACCAAGCACCATGACACTAGCGTGCCTAGGCCGCAACCGCCAGCCACTCAGGTACTGCGGGCCCCAGCTGACTCCAGGCCCCGAGAAAAGGCTAGGCCCCGGTGGGGGATGTTGCATGTGGCTCTGCATAGATAGCCTATGCAGAGTGGCTGTGTATAGTGGCTCTCCCTTCAGCTTCGAAGCAGCTATAGATCTCTAGCTTCGGAGACAAGGTCAAGTAAGTGAAGAAGGCGCATGCTGAAGATGCGCTGGTAGGCGGATTCGGCAAAAATGGAGTAGCTTTTGCTCCCGTTCCCTGGAAAGGCTACTTAATGCCGCAGTAGCCTCTGCATAAATAAAAGATAAGGTTTTTGTGTAGCAGATAGCAACAACTTACCACTAGATCTACCTTATTAGGTAGATCCCTGATGGTAGGTTTCCTTTAAGAATCTAACTCTATGAGCTCCTTACATAAGGTTTTAATACCCACCAAAATGGTACAGAAATTCCAAAAGATGTAAAATATGGTCCACTGAGCACCTACATATACACCATCAACATATATTAGGGCTCAGATCCTGTGGTCACTGCTATAGAGCTCACACAGAGGACTTCCAATGTAGCAAAGGCTTAGTCATGGAGAGGTGGTCATCCAGAACTCCAGTCCAAATAGAAATCTCATTTTCTTCCTTTAATACGTTCTTTCATGTGATGTATTCTTCTTGGTGATAGTTGGTAACCAGTGTTTGGATCGTAGCCCTTACCAATATTTGAACTTTTCAGAAGTATTTGTAGGACGCTGGACCCAGTGTTTGTATCATCAATGCAGATAATTGGACTGGAGGGCACCAATGTTATTTTCAGACTTAACCGGTACTGAATACTGACATGAAAGACTTGCTTCCAGGAAAGGAGACCACAAAGCAAATACATATCCACCATTTATAGACACCACCGTCCTTTTTCTGTAAAAAGAGCCTTTTAATGTATTTGTATCCAGGAATCGTAAAAATGATGAGAATTATTAAGGCTGTAAAATCTAAAAAACGCAACTTTGGAGGTGACTTCTACATCAATAAAATTTTCAGTATCAAGCAGACAAGTAAATACTAGATGTCGACTTAACTACTGGAAATAGACCTTGTAACCAGTTTATGGGAGCATCATCAGTCACTTCCTTAGAACATGTTCTGTCAAGAAAACTCTCTGTGAGTAACTTAACCGTTTATTATCACTGTCTTGTCTCCTATCATGGAGGGATCCAGCTCTACAGTATGTAGGGGGGTAATGTGAAGGAACTCAGTCATGGAAGAAAACACCATACAACTTTGTTTCATTCATTTTATTAATTGCCTTCTAAATAACAATTACTTGTTCCTCAAGAACTTCTATAACCAAGTTTTTTTTGCTTCTAAAAGTTAAGCCAACATTCAGGACTTAGGCCAACAAAAGTCCACCTTCATAGTTGAAGAATGTGGAGAACCTCCCTAAGCTAGAAAAAAAATTGTTTTGAAAAAATGTACATCAAATGTCTTCTTTTGGGGTTGAACTCTTGAATTCTAAGATGTTAATTCTTGTTCTATTAATCTATTTACCTCCTCCACTGACACCACGTAATACATGGACCTCGCTGCTACATCACACGTCAGCCAAAAGGCTGTGGCACTAGTCGCAGTGCGGAGATGATGGACCACAAGAATAAACACTCTGGGGCACATTTACTAAGGGTCCACACACCACATTTCCGTCGGATTTCCCGACTATTGCCGAATTCGGATTATGTATGGAAACATCTGCAATGTGTTCTTCACACATATTGTTCTTGAAGAACACCGTTCTGCACGCGTGTCTTCGGATAAGTTAGCAGATGTACGGAAACATCTGCAATGTGTTCTTCAGTGTTCTTTCAATGTGTTCTTTCAGTGAAAACATCTGCAATGTGTTCTTCAGTGTTCTTCTTTCAATGTGTTCTTTCAGTGAAAAATGCTCGAGTCTCCCATTGACTTCGATGGGGTTCATAATTCGATACGAGCACTCGAGCATTGGGAAAAGTTCGACTCGAGTAACAAGCACTCGAGCATTTTAGTGCTCGCTCATCTCTACTCGTCGGACAATGCACCTCGGGGATCGCGACGGGACCGGGTAAGTAAATCTGCCCCTATGTGAAGTAGTGATAATAATGGGGTAGGACCTGATTGGTATCTAAATACATAAAGAAACATAGTGCCCATCACTAAGCACCCCTCCCGGGAACCAAAATACGTTTGAGTGCAGAAAACCCAAAAAAAGCACATGGACCGTGAGGGTTATAGTGTACAGTAAATAAACATCACATAAAAAGATTGCATAACCAAGATATAAATCTACAACCAACTGTTTTTCTTAATCAAACTGTTCTTCCAAAAATGATCACTAATTCCGACGTCCCATTTTAATTTCCTGAGTAAGTTATATGGAGCCCTTTAATTCCAATACAATTCTTCCACAGGTTGCGATTGTAAGTTTCGATTTTTATTTTCAAAGTATCAAATTGTGAGTACTAAATGCATTCACCTCCATCTGCAAGGACTTATCACAGACAATTAGATTAACTCTGAATCTACGATCTCCTAAAAATCATCTGTTAATAAATAGAAAAGACGATGGAGATCATTGCAGGACACATGGATATTTCTATGGCTTTGTCCAGTTTTCTCACTTCTCTTACTGTGGAGTACAACATTCTTTGAAGATGAAGTAGTGGTTTCATTAAGATAGAAATCTTTTGGATTGTATGCAAATTTGTGTTTTTTTAAAGTTCCCATTTTGTGAGTTTGTTGCCTATTTTGGTACTAGAAACTGGAGGAAGTGGGGGCTTGGACCATGTTACTGAACCATCACCATTTATTTCTGTTTCGTAATTAACTGTTCCTTTGAGATTTTTGGAGCTCTTTGAACTGAATTCCGAAAGCTATAAAAAGGGAGGTGTTAATATCCTGCAGTCTTTTACTTATTCCTGCAGACAGGACAGTTCTGGAAAGATCTTCAGACACTCCAACCTTCATACTTTATTATTTATACCCGTTATTTTGTGCTGTGAAACTCAGCATCGGTAGTTTTTTTTGCATTAGAGCCAATTATTTACTGAAGATATCGAAATTCCGAGAGAACATGTTTTAGACATCATCGTAGACGTAGAACTGTTTGTATAAAATATGGAATCAAAAAATGTAATAAAGGAAATGAAGAGTAACAAAAATGTAATAAAGAAATTGGCAGCAAACACTACAAGACAACCAAAGCCGTTCCTCGAGCATCATTAGTCATGTGTCAAAGATTCATGAACCGGGGGAATCTAAAGAGCGTGGAAATCCAAGACGGAGAAGAGTTCCATCGAGTAATAGATTTTGACATGAAACAGAAAACTTGATGGATGCAGTTAAACTATTGTAGCCTCGTAATGCAGATAAGCAACAGAGGGTTAGCATTATAGATCATTCAGAGAAGAACATAGTAACAGTGTAACGATTGTCGTATGAACACATTAAATTTACATTTCTGAATGGAATTTATTAATCATTTTAAATAAGGTTTCTGGAGATTCAAAGGGAGTCGACCACCTCCACTAAACATTATAATTTTCTGGAAGCATGTTGTAGAGAAATGCATTGTGATTTCCCGCAAACCTTCACTATTTCTGTTCCTATGCAATTTCCAAGAAATTCTCAGTTTTATCTGTATGCTAATGAGGCAGCTTGTGCACCAAGGTCAGATCCTCAGCACACACACAGCACAACTATTCACTTAAATCGCATCCCTTCTATATTTCTTATAAGACAAATCTTCAGCTTATCTGATAGAGAGAGTTATAGTCCAGCAGATAAATCAGTAGCACCCTTGCTACAAGTTCTAAAGATCAAACACATGGTGCATCAAATGACTCATTAGCATAGGGATTAAAATGGGAATTTCTCAGATGTTGCAAAATGGAGAGAAAAATAAATATATTCTTTAAATCGAAGCACATTTCACACTTCACACTAACACCATATTAAAATGCCTGTATCCAATAAAATGCACTCCGGTAAGTATTAAGGTGATCTTTATTCACCCATGGTAAAATAAGGAGCAACGTTTCAGCTCATCCATAGAGCCATTATCAAGCTCTATGGATGAGCTGAAACGTTCCACCCTATTTTGCCATGGGTAAATAAAGATCACCTTTATACTTATCGGAGTGCTGCCTCATTGCATTTTTTTGGATATCTGACCTTACAAACCGGTGGATCGGGTTTGTTGGAGGCGTGCACCCACCACTGGACTTGATCCATTATACTCGCTGTGCTGCTCCACAATCGGACTGTTTAAAATGCCTGTAGAGGTTGTAGACAAAAGAAATGGAAAATGCGTTCCATTCAACTCTATAAGACTGCAAAAGATAGCCTGTCCCACTGAGGTGAACAGATTGACATCAGACATGGATAGAGGCTTAGGAAATTCTTTTGAAGGTAATCCCCGCAATTGGAACCCCCATCATTCCTTGACTTATCCCCTACTTTGTGAATAGTTGATAAGTTTGCTTTGTGACACAACCCCTTTAAAATAAGTGTCTGTCCTTGAGCGCCATTTTCTATTTAAAGCTAAAAAAAAGTCCATATAAGGACATTGTCATCACTGGTGGAAACACCCCGAATATCAACAGTAGTCAGTGATGTATGGGCCTTCTCCCACTTTCACTGGGAAAGGAAGGAACAGGACTTGGACAGTGGGATATGCCCACCTTTATAGGGGTACGTTGGGAATCCTCTTGATGTATCCTTCCAACAGGGAGCAATAATTGTTTACCCCACAAGTATTAATAATTATATACAAGTGATAATACTACAATGAGGTTGAAGGATTTCCAAGCTTGTTGCCAACCCTACACTGTGACAACCAACCAACCATCCATCAATGCCCTTCTGAATACACCTTGATAACATCTTATGAATGGTAATATGTACTCATCTTGAGTCATGTTGGATCTGTTTATCACAGGCATGGCTTGATAATTGTAAAAATGCCTATCTAGATCCTGTTGGGACCTTTTAGCCTTCAATTTCCTAAATTAATTGTGATAAGACAAGGTGTCTTGCCGTTATTTAATTAACTGTAAGTTGAACCGAAGATAAATAAGTTCTCGGAGGCATTCAAGGTCACAGTAAAGCAATGTAGCCAGCAATAACTGTTTGGTGGCTCCCCTTTCTTTTTCAGCATTGCTTTGTGGAGTTTAATAAGTTATCTCCAAAATTAATGAATGATGTAGAGCGTAAGAAGGGAATCAACAACACAAGAATTCTACGACATGTGCACTTCTTCAGGTCCCTCTGTTGTTGTGTTTATGTTGGATCACCCCCTGCCCTTAAAACGAGTTTCCTTTAATCCTTACAATTAACAATTCATAACTGATAAACTACTGGTGATGGCTGCAAGACTAAAAAAGAAGACTCCATCCAGTAACTTGGGGTCAACGCAAAATATGGAGTCATTTGGATACAATTTTCTCTTTACCACATTAAAAAGAAATTCACCTTTGATAGATAGGATGTTCTAGAACAACAGAAGTTTCTGTGATTTATTCCACTGTTCACAGACCTTTGATTTCAACCATGTTTATACATAGACATTGCTTGTTTTCTTATCAAAACAGATGTAATGGTAGAAGATGGATCATTGGTCAACGTTCTATACAGTTACTTGGACAACTTTGTCTTTTGGAAACTGTATCCCAATTTTTCAGACACCATTCCAGAACATAACAGAGCTTGCCAATAAATATATGCGCTCATTCGCATGTAATGCTGGGGTCCTCTCTAGGAACTTTATATCAACGATGCAGTTTTTGGATTGTCCACAAAGAACCAGATGTATAATAATCAGTGGTCATTTTCCTGGTTCTCTTTGTGACTGTGGTTTCATGTGTATCATGCCTCTCGTGAGCCCAAGTACATCCATCCATAAGCCATAGAGAGTCATTTGTAATAGAAATGTGTCTCTTACAGTCAATCACAAGAGTTTTTATAGCTGCAATGGTACATTTTAATCCTGAAAAAAAAATTACAAAAAAAAATGAGAAATAAGACGTGAAGCATTCATGGTAAAAATGGTGGAGTAGATTTTTAGCAGTGTTTGAAGGTTCACAAATTTACAATTGTGTAAAATGGCGCACATTTCACCAAGTGGTACATGGGTGTCCCTGGGCCCAAGATACACCTGTGCCAGCATTTTGAATACTAATGTCTCATGGAACCAAGAAGACTTCATGTGCTGCAAAATGCCACCTGCTAGAAGTCCACCCAGTCCATGGCTCCTGATCCTTCTCTGCCTGACCCTCTGGGCCAACCTCCCTAGACCTCCCTTGGTAAGCTTCCACCTTCAATGGGACTAACAAAAAAGATAGCATCCTCACAATAGTGATGTCCCTTGAAGAATCCCACTACTGGGCCCGTCAGTGAAGGAGTTTGCCAATGACCTCAGGTATTAATCTAGACATCAAATGCATAATGAACGTGACGTCACCATAGATGATCCTTCCAGGAAAGGGACCAAGGACACCTCCTGGGAGAATAATTACAGGGGGTCCCCTACTTCAGGACACCTGACTTACAGATGACCCCTTGTTACAGACGGACCCCTCTGCCCACTGTGACCTCTGGTGAAGCTCTCTGGATGTTACTATAGTCCTAGATTGCAATGATCAGCTGTAAGGTGTCTGTAATTAAGTTTTATTGTTAATCCATGGTCCAATTACAGCAAAAAATTTTGAAACACCAATTGTCACTGGGGCAAAAAATTTTTTGGTCGGGATCTACAATTATAAAATATACAGTTCTGACATACATATTCAACTTAAGAACAAACCTATGGACCCTATCTTGTATGTAACCCGGGGACTGCCTGTATATCTTTTCATTCCATTTTTACCTTCAGTTCTACCGGTAGTAGGATTTCTTTTTGCAGAAGACCCCTTTAACCATCACACAAAGTCCTCCAGAACCAGAGAAACTTGTAGCCATCGCTGTGCTCCTAATAAATGAATGTCCTGTATACCCTCTTATTACAATGTAATAGATGCAGGTGGTCACCATAGTGATGGAGCTGTAATTATGACGTAGGTGGCAGATGATTTTCTCCTGTGCTGTTTCAGGGATGTAAAGGTTAAACATCGAATAAAACGTCGCTCAGTCTTTCCGCTGAGCGGGAAACCTGGATGTTATTTTTTCCTTATGAGATCATTTTAGAATTGCTAAACTTAGGTAATGTCCCGAGTAAGGTTATCATTACCATCATTAATCATTGGGGAGGGGTTTTATTTTAAGTCATTTTTTTGTAATCTTTAAGATCATCAAGATAAGTTTTACAGATGTAGCAGGGCGGATTTGGTTGATGTAGCAAGCTGTCTCTGTGCGTTGTAATCCCATGATGCTTCCACTCCAAAATTTCTGATCAAACTTGTATATTTGTATTGTTTGGTGTTTTTTATAAAGCTACACATCATATTTATACATTAAGGGTTGTCTTTTGAGTAGACTCTCGCCTTCAGAGGCTCCTCCATAAAGTTTTATGTAAGTTTTTCTGATGAGGCTTTTAGTTATTGTGTGTTTTTCAATCTGTCTTAGGAAGGTTTTCCAGCCTCCAATAGTTACTGAACCAGCAGTGCATGATCCGTATCAATGCCGGATACTCACCAAAAACTGACAAGTCAAAAGTTATCTTCTACAGATTCTCATGCGGGTTCATAATGATTGGATCCAGTGCCTTCTTCTCTGTGTTCAGCACCATCAAATAGCTGTGCATCACACGGAACGTTTCCGGATGTTGTTGAAACTTCCTGCGTTGACAAGTAAAGATAAGGGAACCTGTTCACCTGAAAGTTCTTTTTGGGTTCAGTTCTGGGTACGGAACTTGATTTCTGATCCCCACTGGTTACATCGACAATCAGTGCTGTCACTGATCGTGAGTGTTACCCTCTAAAAGTGCCACAATTTTTCGGAGGATGCTTTTTGTGACACCTGGAAGTGATGATCCTGGAGCAAACGATGACACTTAGCTGATGACTCGCACACGCCGCCGGAATTTAAATGTAACCCATTGCTTTGCCAATGGCAATTAAAGTGTTAACACCCGCATCTGAACATTGCGTTTCGGATCCTTTCATCACTATTACAAATATTGGAAGCAATAAAGATTTTCTAAATACCATCGAGGCAATTGATTTCTCAGACAATCCTTCTCTGATACGCTATATGATGAATTTCAAGACAAAGGTGATGTTCTGGGCATAGTTTGAAAAAATGGTCCCCTCCCCCATTAATTGCTGGGATAGTCAAATATGTAATTTTCCATTTTATTTCTGAAATAAAAGAGTCTCCATGTAGTATTGACTATGGAGTTCCTATTGGGAAAAGTTGGCAACACAACTAAATGAGCTGTTGGCACATCTGATTAGTTTCGCATTAACTTCCTTTCCAATATGATGAAAAGCAATAAGTTTACTGACAACGACTCCAACACGAGTTCAAACCAACAACATCATCACATTATTGAATTACACAAATATCAAACTGATAAATTATAAAAAAGTAGATAATGTCCGAGAAAGTCTAAAAAATTTAAAAATGGAGGGATTTTCCCGGAATTCTGAAGGACAGTTTGAATCTGGTCATCTCAGACGAGGTCAGAAGACATGACGTCCCTTGGTACCAGGAAGCCATTCTTTAGCCGAAGTGGGTCCTGTGATCCTCCTGGAACTTAGGCTGGGCGCAGGACTGAAAACCAGAAGTTTCAGAGAGGTGCAGGAATCCGTAACCAGAGTAGGGTATACATGAGTTTTATTTTCTTACCCCCTTGGGTTTTTTTTCTTACCCCCTGGGCTTTTTTCTTTTACCCCCACTTTTTACATCTACATTTGTGCAAAGAGCAATAATATAGTTCCTTCATCTATCTCCATTTTTACATAACCTGTTTATCTCCCCCTCCCCGGTCCTCCTGTCAGTGTGAATGAGAAGTGATACAGATTACTAGGAGGTCAGCATGACAATCTCGATGTATTCTTCTGCGCTAAGCACAATTAAGTGAAGGCGGTGAGTAAGGTTACAATCAGGCTGCGCTCCAAGTATGACATGTGTACAATCATCTATGGCTGATTGGGACCTTAAATGACTCGAGGGAATGCAATGGAAACTCTACAGTATTATAGGGCTGATTGTAGTAGTAGTAAGGGTGCCGTGCAATTATACATACAGTGTGTGGGACAAATACATGAAATATATAAATGATATATGAGAAAAATCTAATAATGAGATAATATATACGTATGAAGTAGTAGGATATGTATGTATCCCGTAGTAATCCAGAATGTGGTGGAATAAGTCTAGCCGCATGGTACCCAGTACAGCAACTTGCATCACAGTGTACAAAAAAAACATACAATGTGAAGCTGATATTCGGGGTTTCAAAAATTCATAAAAAAATCAACAAAATGATATTGAAAGAAATATATACTCCCCAGAGAAGCCAAAAATAGACATCCATTTGCATAAATCAGAGTTCCCAACACACGGCAACCTCAACAATTGGCTGTCAATAGGATGACATCCCCGGAGTGGCGGAGGACTTTTGGTTGGAAAGGAATAGAGTGCAGCACCTTCACCTAATGTTTTTGTAATGTGTGTGTAACTGTGAGGGGTGGGATATGAGGTACCAATAAATATCTAATAAAAGTCCTGCACTTCTTTATTGATATGTAAAGTGAAGCCACTTTATGGATAGGACCTGTAGTTGATTTAATGTCCCAATCTTGGCAGTAGAATAATATATAGAGCTCAATTAAAGGGGTTGGCCATTTTACCTCATGTTTTTGTATTGTCAAGTGTGTGAGGGGCAGGATATTATGTAATTTACCAATATACATCTAGTAATAGTTCTGCTGCGCTTTCTTGATATATGAAGTGAAGCCTCCTGTCTTTTACCTCATCAGCCGGACATTCCTGACCATAAAATGGCCGCAGATAGAAGGTCATGTGATTTCTGTCCATGAGCAATCACCCTGCCAGGTATACTATCATAAGGTTGTGGAAGGGTGATTGTTTATGGGCAGATAGAGATCACATGACCCTCCACCTGCGGCCATGTTATGGGCAGGAATGTCTGGCTAATGAGGTAAAAGTGGCCAAACCCTTATAACTAAGCTCTATAGATTATTTTACTGCCAAGATCACGGAGAACCTGTCAGGGTTATTTGGGACATTAACTCTACTACAGGTCCTTATGGACAGGTGGTTTAGTGCCTGAAGTCCCCATTATTAGAGGACTGTCTGAGGCCGCTATAAATAAAACTCCCTCAAACCTTTATACTTACCTCAAGATGAGTTCAATAAGGCACATCAGACTCATCTCTAGTGCTCTTCACACCGGTGTAGTGAATGAATGAATCCGGAGCAGTACAACCCGAACCAGCACATGCTCAGTGAAGCCGGGATGGACTTCTATGGCTTCATTGTGTGACTTCACATGCCCTAAAAGCTCCAAAACAAGGTAAGTATACAAGTTTGTTTCTTTTATGATGACATCACATTAATTATGATGTATCTGATGTCTAGACAAATACCTGAGGGCATTGGCAAAGTCCTTCATTGACAGGAGGGAGAAACAAATGAGTGATTTGGGTGATTAAACAACCCGTCCGTAAGTTGGTTTATTGTCCTAAATCCCACTGACAGGTTCCCTTAACTTCTATTGATGACTTAAACTGCATTTGCCACCTTTAAGTTTTGTGGTGGTTACAATCCGTGGCTGTCCGCCCTTTAGCAGAGGCAGGGGATGAATCGTATGGGCCTGGCAGGAGCTTGTGTTTTCCTTCATCCTCCTGGCATTCAGTCGCGTTCTTCTTACAGAGCTCAGGTCTTCTTGTATCACATAAGGAGATCTCTTGGCAGCTACAACCATAGAACGTTGCTGGTTAACCTGACACTTATGATTTTTTAATGGAAAACAGGATTATTAGTTTATATTATCTACGAGACGGTTGTTTATTGTTTCGTTCTGTGTCTACAAATCTCTCGTACACATACAATTTTATCACTCCACGGTTTACGTTACTTTATCCAAGGTCAACACAAAGAAACAAATGTGGTCTGATGATAACAGAACAGAAGGTGGAGCTGTCCTTTAATGCACTGCTGAGCTACATGCTCAGACCAAAAGATCCAACAAACTTTTTCTGCCGATTGAAAAAAAAAAATTCCAGGCGGTTGAGTAATGATTTTAATATACTTTATTTAAAAAGTACACCGTCTTAAAGTATTTAGATGGGCAAAGCTGAAAATGAGATTCACCGTGTTCTGCTGTCCGGTTGTGATGGGGTGTGATAACTGAATGGAGCTGTCACGGCGGCATGAGTTGTGGATTTCGAAGAATAATCTTGTTCGGAGATCGAAGAGTTTTTAACTCCTCCCCAACAGTTTAAAGTCATGAAATGCTGATGTTTAGACTACATTTCGTCTCTTCTATATTGCACCAATCATCTCAGTTCACAGTTTATTCAGGTGTGTAGCATGCCATGGAGTCAATGCAGTCAATGTCACCTGGAGATATAGACCATAAGAAGAGATAGCAGCATTGTTATGGGCCGGGAGGAGATGCCAAAGGCTCCACCACATTCTCTGGCATTTTCCTAAAGAGGGCAAAAAAATAAATAAATATAAAAAACAGCCTTCTAAATCTATAACAAACGCAAATATCATATGCATACAGTATATACTGGCTCAGAGTTGAATAGGGGTCTACTAGGCAGGGGCGGATTAAGACCGCCATGGGCCCTACAAGTCTGGAATTCACTTCCTACATATGGTCCCAGCCTCTGGGAGAATAGAGGATGCCTTTTTTCAATGTGTGGTTTTAGGACCTTTGGAGGCCCTTCAAAGGTTCTGAAATGGCTCTGGGTACATGTGTATTGAGACCCGGGACATAGGTACAAGGATTTTATAGGTGAAGGTCCTTCTCCTTATTTCTCTTATAAATTTGATGGGTGATTTGGGTGGTCATGTGCCCACTAGAAGGCTTGGGCCCCGGGGTACCACCCAAACTGTCTATATTATAATCCACTTATGCTACTAGGTAAGAAGACCCACTATCGCCATTTCGTCAAATTGTATGTAGAGTCCTGAGTTAAGATTGCTAGACACATAAGAATGATGCTTTTTAAAATATGAGAGACCAAGGAGCCCATTTATTGTCCCAGCATGGTGGCCCTCTACAGTCTTCTGGTTCAGAGTACGGGAGGACATACCATCAATGTAACCCTTACAGCTGCACAGGTGCCCACTAGTACGGAGGCCCAACCCTAAATCAACATCCTACTGCCTATTGTGTTGTATAGGCCTGAGCTAAGACTATTAGAGTGACATAAGACTGGTGCTTACGATTGCAACTTACCTCTGGATGGAAACCGTGGCAAGATTCTGGTCGCCTTCTTATCTTCTGGGATTTTAAACGTTCACATTTGAGGGATTCGTTGTGTACAGTGGGGTTAAGGAAAAAGAAATTTCAGTATGTAGGAAATATTACTACTTGATACATTATGGCCTGTAACGAATTAGAGGAATCATGGTCAAACTCCGCTTCATAGGTGGAAAAGTGAGGGAAAAATAGAAGGGGTTTGTGATGAACCAACTCAAAAAGTTGAGCAAACATAATCCAACTATTCATGCCAGTAACCAAAATATTCCGTAACCATCGTCCTATAATAAGGGAGTCATTGTAAAAGGTAATAAGTAATATTGTCATAGACTTATTGAGGTAGTTATGAGAAGGTGGAAAATGATGAATTTTGATGTCATCAAGACCAAGGTCATATGGATAGGATGGACCATAACTTTTTGTTTGATAGGACTCTAAGACCTTCCTCAATGCTTTAGTGTTGGGTCCCCTACTTCTTTTTAATCCAGGTTGATGGATCTATATCCATAAACAGAGCCACATACTGCGGTCTATGTTTTATTAGCTTTACTGTAACTATGTCTATGTATGTAGCCTGAAGTGATAAAACTGAAATTATTACCTACAGATAATGCTAAATGCACAATTAATCTGTGATCAGAATATTAAAGGAGTTGTCCACTGTTAGCACATAACAGCAAATCTCGTTATATCCCTGGTCATGTGATGTCACACAGGTGCACGGCTCGTTATATCCCTGGTCATGTGATGTCACACAGGTGCACATCTCGTTATATCCCTGGTCATGTGATGTCACACAGGTGCACATCTCGTTATATCCCTGGTCATGTGATGTCACACAGCTGCATGGCTTTTACATCCCTGGTCATGTGATGTCACACAGGTAAACGGCTCATTGTATCCCTGGTCATGTGCTGCAACACAGGTGTACGGCTAGTTATATCCCAGGTCATGTGATGTCACACAGGTGCACGGCTCTATATACCCCTGGACATGTGATGTCACACAGGTGCATGGCTCGTTATATCAATGGTCATACAGGTGCACAGCTTGTTAGCGCTGAATTGCCCTGGATTTTTGGCACACGCGGGGCAATTGCATCGGATTGTGACGCAGCGGTGCTGGCTTGCATGTCGGGGAGTGTGGACGTCGGACAACCTGACTGATTCGTACAAACCGCGGAATTTAAAAAGCAAATTGTGTCGCACTCACATGCACCGGGAAGAAGAAGGTGAACTCTGGTGGACCTCAGCGGGGGAAGCAACATATGCAGGAAATTGGACGAACGTCGGACATTCCGGATCGGCATCGTCAACGGGACAGGTAAGTAAATGTGCCCCACTGTGTGTTAGAACGAACTGTGCACCTGTGTGACATCACATTATCATGGACTGGTGATACTTCTACAGGAAGTAAACAACGAAGCTTCCTGTTGCATGACGGCAAGACAACAGCAAGCAGAGATCTTGGAAACTATAAAGAATTGATATAGAAAGTGTATTGGAAAATTTTATACCTTTTCATTACACAAACGATATAAATTATGTGCTGGAATGTGCTTGAGGTGGACGCTCCTGATTGAGAAGGACTATCCTTGTAATCCTTCATCTTGCGACTATGCCAACTGTGGGTATCCTGTTTTTCTGTCCTAATCCTTCAAGTCAATATGTGATGGATGAAGCCGCAGTTACGTCACTGCACCAGCTTTGCTGATCTTCCAGATTTTACTGGTGGAGATTGAGGTTTTCGGATATAAATACCTGTTACCCGGCCCAGACCTGCTCATAGGTGGACAGGCGAATCCACCGGTGGACCCATGAGAATTGTGGACTCCAGTCTCTTCTTGGAGGTGGTAAACTTATACAGAAGATGTCAGTATACAAAGGCTCTTAAAGTAAAGGATATATCGTATTTCAATAGGCGCCATAGTGATGGGGGCCACATTGCTACAGCTGCAGACGTTGTCCACCACCACCATGAAGAGGTTACTGCTGGGGATTTGCTGAATTACAAAAGACCTGGAAAAAAAAACACACAAATTAGAAGGAGTGAAAAAACTTATAGTAACTACAAAATGATCAGACAATAATATTTCACACTTTTATTGTTTTATTATCATTTGAATTGAGGATTATACTAATACAAGACATCTGATACATCCTGCAAAGGCATAATCACATGTATCCATTATTACAGGCAGGCCCGGGTTAAGATAGGGTCCTTGGGTTTGTACTTAAGTTGAATTTGTATGTAAGTTGGAACTGTATATTTTAAAAATTGTAGATCGAGTAAGAAAAAAACTTTTGTCCCATTGACAATTGGATTTTCACATTTTTTTGCTGATCAATAACAGACACCTTACAGCTGATCATTGCAGTCTGGGACTATAGTAAAGCATCCAGAGAGCTTCGCCAGAGGTCACAGTGTGCATAGGGGTCCGTCTGTAACTAGGGCTCGTCTGTAAGTCAGGTGCCCTTAAGTAGGGGACAGCCTGTATTCCTAATCAAAGATGGTTAATGACCCCAATAACTCATGAAACGAAAGAGAATGAGGTTAGAAGAAGCTCATTTTTTAGCTTGAAGTGACTGCAGATGGGGAGCAATAAGGTCTATACCACATGTCCGGCCAAGAAACACAGGACACATCTGCTGCTGTCACATCTTTAGTGAATGGCAGCCGCCCTTGTGTGAGTTTGCATACAGATATATGTCAGTGATAAGCACAAGGTACAGAGAACCATTATCACTAAACAAAATGTCATTGTACTCAACTCCTACCGCCCTGCAACACGTAAATATAACACTATGTGGTCCGATCTCTCTACCTGTGTCACCGCCGAGGGAACAATGGAATAGAGTTCCGCCCAAACAACAAAGGGATCCCAAGAGACCCAGAAGTGCTGCCTCTACGAGTTCAACTTGAGATACATCCTGTTTAGTGGATACCCCTGAAGCCTCCACTATCTTTCTTCTTTCAATGTGTTCTTTCAGTGAAAAATGCTTGAGTCTCCCATTGACTACAATGGGGTTCTTTATTCGATACGAGCACTCGAGCATCGGGAAAAGTTCGACTTGAGTAACAAGCACTCGAGCATTTTAGTGCTCGCTCATCTCTATTAACAAATCATTAGTTTGTCTAAAGTGAACACTTTGGAAGGCTTATTACGGATACATTGCTCACTACAGGAGAAAAAGAAGAATAAAGATAAAGAAAAGCTATGTTACTTAATCAAGTATAATACAAAGTTTACTATTATCACCTGCACAATTAATTTCTTTTAGCCTCCTTGTTTGTCTGAAGTGGACAGACACTTTGGAAGGCTTTCAGATACATTGCTCACTACAGGAGAAAAAGAAGAATAAAGACAAAGAAAAGCTGCTTTACTTAATCAAGTCTATTACAAAGTTTAATATTATCACCTCCACAATTAATTTCTCTAATAAAAAAATAGCTTTAAATGTTCAGTTACAATTTAAGGGTAATTAACCCCAACTTCACCTGGGTACTTTTTCTAAAAAAAATTATAAAAGGCCCTCATGAAAGTCAACAAAAAAAAAATTGATTATGAAGAAACGTGAAATGTAATGAATGGTTTGGATTCTTTCAATGTTGCCATTCAAAGACTAAACAAAGCTGATTCTGTATATAAATGTATAAGCATATTTGTTTATAATGAATCAAAGGAAATCACATCTGTGCACAGTGGAGGAGAGGAAGCAAAGTAATGAGTGCAGCTAACTTTGTGTACAGAATGGCACATACATTTAAGGGCTTTTTTTTGTATTTTTTTATTTTGTATTATTTTCCATATTAATTGGGGAAAACAGGTTATTTAACTTTAGGTTTTGTATGTTCCCAGTACACAGTCTGATTCTATCCTACTTTATTGCCCTTATGTATGGTCACAGAGGACGTCTCTTAGACTGACAGAATTTTCAGAAAGAACCCCTTTTTTATTGCACCTAGATCATCACTTAATTTTTTACTTTCAACACAATTACACATTTGATTTGAGTGTGTGTGTGTATATATGTATGTATGTATATATGTATGTATGTATCTCCACTAAAGGAATTTGCAGTGTCACATTTACAATCACAACATTTTGCACACCTCCTATGACTTGGGGAATGTCATAGACTATGTTTTGAGTGGAAATTTTCACCCTGCTCTTGGAAAAAGAGAGATATTGGCTATTTATGCCTCGCTGAAGAGAATTCTGCAGGGAGGGGGAAATGAGGGAGTTGAGAGAGATGCTGGCTGTGTGTGACAAGCTGAAGAGAAATCACCTCCCTCATTGCCCCTCCCTCAGCTGTGATGGAGACTTATGAATATTCTCGACTCAGCACTCACTCACATAGGGTGATTTGCATACATGGTGAGATAACTTTCGGTAAAGGATGTCGAAATTTATAGGCATGAGAAGGAGCAATTTAGGGATGATTGGGCTGCTTCCATTTTTTAAAAATATGTTTATTTAGGAGAGATTCAATTTACTGTTAGGTTCACTTTAAGTGTATACTAATGCTGTGGGGTGTTATATACAGTCAATTAAAGACTATAATGCCCCATTCTATGTTTTTATAGCTGAGAGCAGTTTTTACTATCCTGGGTTCTACTAGTATTAATATATTACTTTATTTTGGCACATTTTGATCCATTCAACCTTTCCAAAACTAACTAATAAGATACAAAAATTGGCTAAAATATATAAGAAATCTGGTGCTTAATAAACTTTCCTCAGTGTTAAAGAACATTTATATGGTGAAAATGCAATACCTGACCTTATAACATTACAAGACAAAACAAATCACATCAGACACAAGATGCGTTTACAGGCAGTCCCCTACTTCCCCTCCTCAGAACACCTGACTTACATACGACCCCTAGTTACAAACAGACCTCTGGATGTTGGCAATTTACTGTACTTTACCCATAGGCTGCAATGATCAGCTATAACAGTTATCACAGGTGTCTGTAATGAAGCTTTATTGTTAATCCTGGTTCTTATGACAACCCAACATTTTAAAAATCCAATTGTCACAGAGACCAAAAAAAATTCGGATGGGGGTTACAATGATAAAGTATACAGTTCCGACTTGCATACAAATTCAATTAAATTCAAAAACCTACAGACCCTACTGCCTGTATAAACTTTATGCAAAGTTAGTGACTATTTAGGACTACAGCATTTAAAAAACACACCAAAAAATGCACCATGTGACCGCACCCTAAATGTCCCTTTTTCCTACAGCACCACCTTTGGTCAAATTTAGCATTACACAGTTTCCATTCAAATCAGTGGATTGCGTGTGTAATGCAGGACAGGATAGGTCGTCCAGAGACTGCTCTATACAGATTATAACCCTGATGAGAGGATTCTGATCAGGATTAAGGGCTCAAACACAGACAAATCAGGGACCATTTTGTATGGATCCATAACATGGAGCCAATAGTCTACTAGGGGGCTATGCTGCACCTCCAGTTTTATATAGAGGTAATTTTTGAGAAAACCTTCAAAGGAATCAACATATAAGAAACCTATTTTATATGGATCCACAATCCCCAAGTGTGAATAAGGCCTATGCCAGGATAGTGCCTTGTCAGTATATACATTACTTTGAGGCCTCTTATATCCTGAACTATTTGCATTGTGCTATAATAGAACATACACAACCCAAATAAAGGAATCCCCTCATTTTAGGGTATCACTTTGTGTTGTATGTTAGTAGGATTTTGTTACTGTCTATTGATTACTTGTCACTTATACAAGATGTCATATTGCACAAACATTGGTAATGCAACAGCACCCCCTTCTGGAACATCAGAGGAACTTAGAAATATTAGAAGTGTATTATTTACAGTCACTGGGACACTTGTATAATATTCTGGCTTTGTCTGTCAGTTTTCTTTTTTGCCTTTTCTGCTGGTCAGATGTATCTTAGCAG
This sequence comes from Engystomops pustulosus, assembly GCA_019512145.1. Lineage (NCBI taxonomy): Eukaryota > Metazoa > Chordata > Amphibia > Anura > Leptodactylidae > Engystomops > Engystomops pustulosus. The sequence goes on along the minus strand of CM033648.1, from coordinate 76,691,942 downwards.
TTTTTCCTTATTGATACATATGGGGGCACATTTACTAAGCTCCATCTGCCAGTTTTGTGTCAGGCTTTGCCCGTCCTTTTAGGTGCAAACTGCTTGCATATGTATTTAAGAAATGCCCGCGCCACATATGTGTCTCACATGACCCTTTTGTGGTGCGGCTTCACTAAAGGGGGCATTCCAGTGCTTATTTGGATTGTGCGCCACATTTAACATGCAAAGTACGACATAAGTATGCCGCGCGCACTAGTTTAAAGTTGCCCCAAAAAAGTGGTGCACTCTGTCGGGGCAGTGCAGGGGGCACCAAATTCATGAAGAATGTGTGCCAGAAATCATGAATCTAGCTCCCTGTTTTTAGTAAATGTGCCCCATGGTGTTTGGTTTTTAGTGAATATGCGACTTTTTAAACCAAAGTTGCAATCAGTTCTTAGCAAAATTCTACAGATGGTCAGGGACAGCCTTAGATTTGCGGCAAAATTTGCAACTTTTTAGCGACTTGTTTTAATAAGTTCCAACTTTTGGATTCAGGAGATAACTTAGGGAACAATGTAGAAAACTAGACAGCAGCAAACTTTGAAGGTAGACTGGGGCTCATTTACTAAGGGTCGCGCTGCTCACTTTCGTCGGACTGTTCACTTTTTTGGGGATTACACAGCTTGCACAGGTATTTAGGAAGTGTGTGCGCTGGGATTTTGGCGCACACGATCCATTTGTGGCGCAGCTGCACTGCCGATCCGTACGATCGCCAGTACGATCCGCCTGATTTGGACTGAGCGCGGGATTTAATTTTCAAATTGTGTCACAAGATTAAGCACTTACATACACCACTAAAAAGATGGTGAACTCTGTCGGACCTGAGCGACACATGCAGGATACCGGGCGCTGCGCGCACAATCTTAGTGAATCGCGGCACAGTGCATTATCGTTGCACAATGCACTTTTGGTGAACTTCAGTGGCCGGGTATGTAAATGTGCCCCACTGTCTTAAGCAGAAAAAAAAGGCGCAAATGAGCACAAGACCGTGAGTTTCACGGACCCATGTGGCGCTTGTAGAAAACTCACAACAGGTCCTAGTCCTCCCCACAATTGAACCTGTGACTTCCCATAGAAGTGTATGGGAATGTGAAAATTTCAGTTCTGTCCTGATTTGTGGATCAGATGCTATGTAACACAATTATGTGACCCTTCAAGGATTTGGGATAAGCTATAGACATAGTTTGCCAGCCTTCCGTTTTTTGTTTTTTTTTTTTTTTTTGCGTGAATGACACATGAGCAAAACTAAAAATTTGGACCCCAAAATAAAAAATCCGCCCCACCTCCCCAGACTACCCCTTATTCCCTGCTATATTCACAGACAAATTTTTAAAATGCGCCCACACCCTGATCAGAAAAAGCTGACAACATTACTAATGACTGACACTGCACAGTGACAAAGACATCAGTGACATTTTGTACCTTACAGGATACAATTTGCTCCATCAGGAAGACAATTTCATTAACACTTCTCCCGGCCGTGACCATCACTGCTGATACCACCGCCAGATGTCTTCAGCTCTGTCCAGCACATCCATAAAAATACCACAGACCCTGATTATTATTATTAATAATACATATTTAATATGTCTTTAAACAAGGCAAAACGCATCACCAAACGCATATGTGTAAGTTATTTATATAAGTAGCAACATGGGTTTTGTTATTAACATTAGTAATAAGGATTAACAATGTAAAACACGTTTCCATTAATATAACACATACTGTATGTGTTGTGTAAAACACAATAGAAACGCATCATGTGAACACAGTCTTTATAGTCTATATACTGCTCCCAGTCTATATACAGCCCCCTAAGCCCCCAGTCTGTATATAGATGCAGCTTTCAATCTATATACAGCCCCCCACTCTATTTTCAGACCCCAGACTCCCCTCTCTATACAACCCCAAGTCTATATTGAGACCCCCAAACCCCCAGTGTATATACTGCCCCTACCATTCACTAGTCTATATACAGCCTCCCATTCACCGGTCTATATACAGCCCCCATACTCTATACAACATCCCAGTCACCAGTCTATATATAGCCCCAGACCCTAGTCTATATATAGCCCCTCTTAGCTCCCAGTCTATATACAGCCCCCCGATCGCCCCAGTCTATATATAGCCCATCCCTCTAAACGCCTATTTGTCATCGTCATTACATGCTGCCTGGGTCCAACACAGAATACAGAGCAGTGCAGACACACGTGTCTTGTCTGCGGTGCTCTGCATATCAGTAAACTGGTTCTATTGATAGGTGCCGACTGGACTGTACTCATGGTGGGTGACTCGGGCGATGCACCTAAACAAACACCCATTCTGTCCCCTCCCCCTCATGTGGCCCAGGCTGGGGGCCCTTATAGAATGGGGGCCCTGGGCAATTGCCGTGATTGCCTTGGCGTATCGCGGACCCTGCACAAGGGGGCACATGTATAATTTGTTTTCTTTTGCCGCTCAGGATAAGTTGGCAGTGCTGTGTATCTTTCTATAATTTTCTCTAAAAAAAAGTCTAAAACATCTGTCTTGGAAAGATACATCTAGAAACACTGCAATAGACACACCCTAACTTCTTAAGTCCCTGGTATAGTTGCAAAAATGCACCCAAAAAGTCCCAAAAAATAAAGAAAAACCTGCAAAAAGAAAAGAAAAAAACAAGTCAAAATAAAAATACATTCTGGACATGCGGCTCAGAAACTGATGACACACAGACTGCAAAAATGGACCTTGTTTGTGTGCAGTTACACTAAGGTCCATAAAACCAGTGATATTAGTTCAGTCCTCCAATTGGATACTGTATGAATGAAAACTGGAATGATATTAGCATTAGTAATATACACAACTTTCCCATCAGTGTTTGGCCCAACTCCATACATACAAAATCCACCCGCATATTGAAGAAGAAAAAAAAATGGCACTCACCACCTTGAGATCTTCTTAGACATTTATTAGTGCTTACTGACAAAACGACATGGCATTATGCCATTAGTCGACAGGGAGAGGAGGCCATGGATAGGGCCTAACTTTTCTTTGTGAGAGAACCCCTTGTGGGGAATTGCTCTGGTAGATGCTTTGTAGCAGTGCAGGAAGCAGGGACAAAATAACCAGAAAAGTGGCGTCCTCAGGGGGATTGGGGCTAATAATGCAAGGGCAGTATAACATATAAGTGGGTTATAGTAACCTAGTGTGAACTGAACCCAATAAATAAATACATATCCCCTCTACAGTGGAAAATACAGTTACGGTGCCGTATTCCTATATTCGGTGACTATGTACACTGCCAGTTCCCTATATCTATTTGGAGATGATGTATACTGCTCGATAGTCCTGATCACCCCGTTATGGTGAAAGCTGCTGTCCTCTGCTGTCTGTAAAATTTTAAAACACAATATTGGATGAAGCCTTATCCATCTTTTAATAAATATCAATAAAAGTTACTTTTTAGTGACCAATGGGTTCATGTGTCCCAATTGGACAATTCTTTAAAGTGAGATGTAAATTGGTTGTATAAAGTCAAGGAAGCAGAGATTTTAACACTGAAGTAAAGCTCTCTCTTCCTCAAAAAGCATCCTTCACTGTAATTGATGGTCCTACGTCCAGAGACATCACTAACCAGATCTCCTGAAGTCTGATGCATGGAGGAGGAGGAGGCTTTCAGAGCTTGACTTCAGAGTTATAATCTCCTCCGCCTTGACTTTATACAACCAGTTTACATCTCACTTCAAAGTTGATTTTCTGGATGATACCACCGCACTGGGCCATGAAAGAAACAATAACTAGAAGGTGTTACACTGCCTGACAATATACTGGCAGTGATTTATTAGATACATTTCTGATGACAGGTTCCCTTAAATACATGGATCTAGGAAAGCGCAGGGTGAATATTTTGACTCAAAACTGAGTCTATGACATTCCTTAAGGGTGATGCCACACATGGCGTTTTGAAAGCGTTTTTTGGTCCATTTTTAAACAATCCGTTAAAAACCGCATGCATTTTTTGAAAATGCATCCGTTTTTTGAAAATGCATCCGTTTTTGATAGGTTTTCCGAATTTGTGCAATTAAAAACTGACAAAAACGCATGTGTTTTTAAAAAACGTATGCGTTTTTTAACGGACTGCTTAAAAAAGGACCAATACGGTAACAGTTTCAAAACGCCATGTGTGGCATCACCCTAAGTCACAGGGAGCAGCTGTGCAAAATTTGGTGATTGTAAACGTGACGGTGCAGATTTCTTTAGTGGACACACAATCAGCTTCATATTTATATGTGAAAGTCCATATATGTGATGCTGACTTTATCTGATTGTGAATAGCACCTATAGTATAAACAATGTCACGCCAATACTTTCCAGAATGATGGTATATAATGAAATGGTCTGTAATCATAACACAAGAAGCAAAAGGGGAGATTTATCAGATGTGTCTGAGAGCAGAACTGTTCTAGTTGCCCATGCTAACCAATCAGAGCTCAGCTTTCATTTTCCCACAGCAGTTTATAAAGTTAAATCTGAGCTCTGATTGGTTGCTATGAACAACTAGAGTAGTTTTCCTCTCAGACACTATTAATCAATCTCTCCAAATGTGTACAATACAAGTGACTCCAGGCAGTGCTGGACATCCAGTCCATTTCATATTAAAACTAAGGAAACTGACATTAAAATCAGCGCATTAGGAGGTTTATTCAGACCACAGCAAATTATGACTGTATTGTTAACGATTGTTAATGGTGTATTTTTGTCGCTTTTAATGAAAAGATCCCCAAAGCTTCTCTCTTAATACCCCCCTCCTTTGTATGGATGTTGGAAACCAAATAGTTACATTGTTAATGAGTCCTGAAAATATTTTATATAATTTTTTTTTTTTTGCTGCTGAAAAGAAGTGACAACCAGGGGGCTTTGAACAAAGCTTGTGATCAGGATAAAAAGTAAAAGGCAATTTGTAAAATTATATATGTTTTCCAGACTGAGAAAAAGAAGGTTGAGGCTTTAAAACATGTTGCTATTTCTGCTTGGTGTTAATTGGCTCTATGACAACATAATGAACAGGTTTGCAGCTTTCCTCCGATCAGTAAAGCCACTGCCGAATATTAAAGGAATAGGAAATTTTAGCTGAGCGGATTATCATGTGAAGTTCTTCTAGAAGGTCCAGTTATTGCGCTGCCAGATGTCAATACGTAGCCAGGATTTGTAGAGGAATTGACAAGACAAAGCAGGAAAAGTGGGGAGTAATGTGCTATAAATAGGGGTGGAAGGAAACCAAATGTAATAAAAGGATATTGTATTTATAGATCCTTATTGTACATTATATTGCTTTATATATGCTTTCATTGTTTAGTGAGATGAGGTCTTATAAGAAGTAATGGATGTATAAAATAGATCTTCAGCTCACCTATCATGCAAAATGTTTGTATTCCAATATCCCACATCCAGAGCTGGTGTGAACGGTAATAAAAATTCAAGTACATCACATATATGGAGCTGACATGCTCACTGTTAAAAAGTGCGTGCGGCAGACCTACGCGTTTCGGACATAACTTGGTATGTTGTCCTTACCAACATTTGCCAAAAGATAAAACACAATGGGGGTCATTTACTAATGAAAAATCAGGGGGGGGGGGGGGGTGGCGGCCGCGTTTTTAAAAAAACCGCCGTTTTTCAAGGAAAAAAAAAAAAAAGTGTCACTTGACACGCGCTTACCTGCACCCACGATAGCTTGGTGAACTCCACTGAACTCCGACAGACTTCGGCGCAGCAGCGACACCTAGTGGACATCGGGCGCACTACTTTAGTGAATCACCAGAAGACCCGAAACCTCCACAGAGAATGCGCCGCTGGATCGCGAATGGACCGTGTAAGTAAATCTGCCCCGATGCTTTATGGTTATAGGAAGTGACTGGTGTAGAACTGTGGTTACGCCAAATACAAGTCTATTATTATTGTAAAACTTGACCATTCTAAGATTAATTCCTTAAAGGGGATGATCCATCAGGGAACCCGCTGCACATTTGCATAAATGGTTTGCATTGATTAGGTGATCAGTTTATACTCCCATACTATTGAATGAAGTGACATTACACATGTCCGACCTGATCATCAATATATTTAATGAAGACATGATGAGTTTTACAAACATAATATGTGTTGTACTTAAAGGACATCTACCACCAGGATGAAGGAATGTAAATCATGCACATGGACAAACTGGTGTATGTCCCCTCTGGCAGGATCCACTCATCTTTTAGCTTCCAAAGCTCCTCTTTACAAAAAGAAAATATGCAAATGAGCCTGGGGGGCTCCAGGCTCAATTAACAGTTATGATGCCCGGAGCCTCTCGGGCTCATTTGCATAATTTTGACCACTTTTTTTTTGCAAAGAGAAGAGTTGATCATGCCAGAGGGGGCACACACCCGTATGTCAGTGTGCTTAGTTTTCAGTCCTTCATCCTGATGGTAGATGTCCCTTAAATCAATTCAGCCTAATTTGCAGAAGTCTAAAATGATGTTTTGGCACGGAAGGAGCAGCTGGATGAAATGTGTTGGGATAGCCGTACATAAGATAGCAATAAGTTCAGATAGGAAAATGGTTGTACAAGTGTAGTACACCTTGACCTCACTGCACAAGGGCTGTAGGTACTCAGTGTGCTCTATGTAGATGGGGTTTGTATTCTGGCTTCATTGAAGCATTCAGGGAGAAGGGGCCCAGTTGGGTGGGTTTTGTCCCCCCTATACTGAACCCAGGGGCGTAACTACAGTGGTAGCAGCCATAGCCGCTATGGGGCCCACAGTGTAGGCCCCGGGATCTATGGTATGGGTGTATGCTGAGTGTGTGGTGTCTATAAAATGTATGTTTGCGTGTGTATATTATTGTATACATGTGTGTATTTGCTGTATGAGAGTGTATATGCACCATAGGTGTATATGGTACTGTATCTATGTGTGTATATACTGTATGTATATTCATGCTGTATGTTTGTATACGGTGTGTATATTTATTTATGGAGGAATGGGGCCCAGTCTCTCCTAGTTACGCCCTTGGCTAAACCCCTAGCTACGCCTCGGCTACAACTAAGAGCTCTTCCACACTTTTTTTTTTTCACATGCATGGTTCTGTGATTTTCACGGATGCCCTACTGAGCCATTGTTTTCACGTTATATATCCCCCCTCTACAAGGATATGTTGTCCATAGAATTTTTTTTTTAACCTTACGTATTTCACTGATGCGGATGACAGAAGGAATAGAAGTCTAGCGGTCCGCAAAATAAAAAAAATAAATAAATAAAAACTGATGACAGGTCCCTATTTTTTCACTTATGCAGAGGCAAAACAGGTATTGTTTTTTTTTTTTTTGCGGACCAAAAACAAAGACAAAGCGCAACGGTCACGCAAAACATGCTATGCTCATGTGTACTATTGAAAGGAGCAGCAGGTTGCACATGTGTCCTGCTGCTCCTTTCAATAGTATACATGAGCATAGCATGTTTTGCGTGTCCGTTGCGCTTTGTCTTTGGTCCGCAAAAAAAAAACAAAAAACAATACCATCAAGAAGAGAGAACAGTACCCCCTTATTGTGATCAGTGGGGTTCCCAGCAGTCGAACCTTGAGGCGACAGAGCTTTTTTTTACTATGAGAACTGTCAATCTGTGGAATAGCCTGCCTCAGGCGCTGGTCACAGCAGGGACAGCAGAGAGCTTCAAGAAGGGCCTGGATGCCTTTTTACACCTAAATAACATTGATGGTTATGTTATATAGAATTGTTTCCCCTAAATCCCTTCCTCATCCAATCCCTTCCTTGGTTGAACATGATGGACAAGTGTCTTTTTTCAACCGTATAAACTATGATACACCTTTAAGGTGCCCATATCTGATCAACATATTTTAAAAGTAACACTTACTTGCTATAAAGGGGTTACTTGGGTGTATAAAAGCTACTTTACTTGGCACACAAGGTTATTGCAGCTCAATGGATTCAGACCTCAGCGCTCACTGTGCAGGAGTTCGCTAATAAAATTAATAATATTATCAGTTTAGAATGGTGGGAATACCTAAAATGAAAATGCCCACAAAAAGTTGTGGAGGAGGTGATTGGACATAGCAGGGCCCCTGAGCAGGGCCCTTATAGATCTGTGTGGAAGCCTTAGTTACCAACTGATGGTACAGGGGGGCACATTGTATATATACACCCTGTTCTTTGTATTATAACATGGCCCTTACATTCTAGGTTCGATTCCTATAGTTATATGGAATGGTCTCAGTAAAAGGACTATTTTTCCTTACTACGGGTCTGTCTGCAGAAGGGGGAGGGGGGTAGGAATAGGATACTTTTGTACTGCAATGTCCAAGAAATGTCAAGAAAAATATGTTAAAAATGCTTGGATCAAAAAAATAACAGTTACTTGCCTTTCCATCATTGTAAATGGGGAGAGAGGAAGTACACTTCTATATGTAGGGGCAGCTCAGACAGTTATCTGCTGGGGTACAAGGGATCAGACAGGGAAAAATATTATTTCAGGCCGTAAAGGAGTCGTTTAGGTTCCCATACACACAATTGGCTGCTCAGTGAACACTGCACATACAGGATGTATATGGTGACAGCCTGGCAGCTTCCATCACATGGAGGAGCAAGGAACATGTAATAAGTGGAAGAAATCATAAGTAACCCAGTTACATGAAGTGTATGACATGTGCTGTGTGAGCACTAAGGGTTAACAGCTTCACTGCACAGAGCTAATACTGTCCATGACAAGGTGGGGGAGGTGAGAAGCATGAAGAGCAGAGACAGAGGAAGTTCTCTAGAATCACAGACTGGGATGGAGGGACTGATAGGGAACAGGGGAGATCTTGTACCTCACTATTCTGTGCAGGAGACATCTGCATTCACACATCCAGCACTGCTACATTCACTTACAGTGAGGAGGGAGAAGCAGTGCCTCTCCTCCCATAACACCGACCAAGAAACAAAGTATAAACAAAGTACCAATTCACAGGGCTTATCAGCACATAGATAGGATGCAGCCATTACAGCACTGAGGTAATCTGAGGGGGGTAGCAAATAAACTACTGCATAGATAACAAAGATAATAGGCAAAGTTGTTTTACATCCCAAGAGCTATGGATTGTGGAAAAAAAAAATCCTTTGTCTTTAAGAGTAACTAATTTTTTTCTTATGTGTATAGGGCAATCAGACTCAAATCCAAACTCCATGGTATTAAATGTTACACATCATCTATGCAATAACAGGGGACCCAAAAACACTGTATGGAGCCATAACCATAAGTAAGGTCAAAGATCTGACTTAATGGGGACAGAAGATGGGAATACCCCTTTAACCCAGCTATTAGGCAACATCTGCATTGAGTACATGTTGCAGTGATGATGCCTTTTCCTGAAGTATTTCTACTGACCTATCAATATGGTTTTAAATGGCCTCACATGACAATGAGTAATAAATAAAATCCCTATTTAGAAGATGAAGGTACATGATGACTGACGTCAGATAAATGGAGTCAGATTTGATTTTATTGCTCCTTTTCAAGTCCGAGGCAGGAGGACATCGTTCTTTATAATAAATTGTGTAGTACCACAAAGCTGCTGAACAAGAAATGCTAAAAAACAAATAGATTGCTACATAAATATGAAGTGGGCAGAAGACAGCATGCTATAAGACATCAGAAAATATGACTTGCTCTAGGCTTCTATGAAGAACTAAACAGTTTAATATAATAGGAAACATATGCATCAACCACATGTGACGAAAATGATGTAGACCCAGTCTATCTCCTTTTGTGATCTCTCTCTCGGCTCCTACTTCTCCCCTGGTCTCTACTTCGGCTTCTTTGATCTCGGCTCTTCCCTTTGTCTTTTCTATCCTCATAGTCTCTTCTATCCCGGTAGTTACTTCTGCTGGAACTCCTGCTTCTATGCTGGTGGCTTCTAGATCGTTCATTGCTTGGACTTCTGTAAGATCTAGATTTTTCAGGCCTGTGGCTCTTCTCATCCCTTTGATGACCTCGGTTATCTTCCTGTGCCCTGTGACGTTCCCCATTTTCACTTTGATCATGGGACCTCTGGAGAGCTTTACCGCTCCGACAATCCTCACTTTTTCTGCGGCTAGTCGAAGGCTCGTTGGACTCTTTGCTTCTTCTCGACCGAGATTTCTCTTCGTCCTCGCTGCTACTATCTTCAGAGTCTTTGCTGGACTTCTTATTCTTGGCCTTCTTCTTCTTCTTTCGCTTCTCCTCTTCTTCGCTGGAAGAGTCGCTCTCACTACTGGAGGAGGAGTCACTAGAGGAGCTGCTGCTGTTTTTGCGTTTTTTGTGCTTTGATTTGCTTTTTTTCTTCTGTGCCTTCTTTTTCTTGTCTTTTTTCTTCTTTTTCTTTTCAAGACGATCTAGTTTTCTGAAATGGAATAAAAATCATAATCAAGAACAAAAGTTGTATAATAGTAAGTAGACAAAGACCAGGATGATTGCCCTTGGAAGTAAAACTCTGTCACACATGTCTACAGGAAAGCTCACTCTGAAATAGAATGGTTCCTTTGCCTTCTGAATTATGCATAGAAATATTTTTGGCCTTTTTAAAAAAATTATATTTACTAGTTATTTAACCGTTAATAAGCAGTGTTGAAGACTTGCTGCCATGATGTATCCCATACACGAACTAAAGCGGCGATCTTGCATCATTCTGTAGCTCAACCTCAAAAGCAGCAGCATGAAGAACAATACCCAGCAGTGCTAGGCAGCATAGCTATAAACCCTGCACAACAATTAGAAGGTCCACTACGTTCTGCTTCTTTCCTTCCATCAGCTACTTCCTCCTTCCCTTAGCAGGGAACAGTTTGGAAAATTAAAGAAGATGAATAAAAGAACCTAACAAGTGGTAAAAGTAGTATTTTTCTCTAAGACATATTACAAAGTTTCCTCTATTCTTAAAGGACACCTAGTATTTTTTTAATTGCATTCTGAACCATACACATGCTCAAAAAACAATTATAAAATTCAGGACCTTGGGAAAGCTGGGTGCATTCTGGCTGCTGCGTTTCACTGAGCTTTCTGAACTGTCCAGGCAGGACTATTCAACCTGAGCTGGATGACTAATACACAGCTGCTGGGGGTTGGTGCAGCTATTGATTACTTCTGCCTGTCAGGGACAACACAGTGATAATGTATTTTCAGGGTTTTGCTGGGCAGGACAAGGCTGGAGCAGTGCATAATTACGGTAAGAGGAGAAGCGCCAAGCAGCCATAGGAGCGACAGAGCCTCATTATCATAATATTATAATAGTTTTTTCAGGAAAACCACTCCGATCAGGGATTAAACAAGATATGTTTCAGTGTAGCTACAGCATTCTCAAGGTAAGTTTGGTTCACAATGCATAAAAGCAAATGGTAGATATATACTTTGATACTTTAGCTCATGCACTGGAGGAGCTCAGGAAGCCTCCACCTACCAAAATATGTCTTTGGAAACGTTCAGCAAATACTCCAGAGGGCCCGAATGTTAGGTTCGGTGTCCTCCGTTTGCCTAACCTGGACGTGTTACGTGAAAGGCTGCAGGGCAGCTTTATTCCCCTAGCAACCAGGCATGGCTGTGATTGGCCAAGTGTGTCCACTAGGTATCTACTTGGCCAATCACAGACATGCCTAGTTGCTTGGGGTCGTAAAACGGTCATAACCAGGTTAGACCTAAAGTTCGGGTCCTCTCATCCGTAGCAAGAAGCTTTACTATCATATAGGCAAACCTTATTTATATATATTAAAAGGGGGAAGGGGGATGCGAGTGTGTGTAATATGTATCCAACAAGGATTTTGGCACTGAATCTGTGCAGTAATGTCTTGATGTTACTGGAACGTGATATGTACAATATGACTGCTATACACACAAATACATTTTAAGAATGGTTTTGTGCTGGAGAAAGCTTGCTGGTAGAGGAAATAGAAAAAAAAAGTGGCACAAAAACAATGTTGTGCGATTTGCAATCGCTTTACATCCCATAAAGTGTATATACGTGTAATTTATGCAACACCCACCATTGTTTTGTGCAATCCAGGCATCCCTGCTGTCAAAGCAACGTTAACCAACAGACAGACTATTCACCAGCTCCGGCTCTAAATCCTATAATTCTCCTTACTCGATGCACGGTTGAATATTTTCTCTCAATGGACGAACCAATTACAATCCGCGTTGCCACTTTACAAACGCACGGATCGTGCTGCTAAATTAGACTTTATATTTGTCTGCCACAATAAAGAGCGCGGGGGACACGAATCTACTTAAGACGGACACCCATGTGGAAGAGGGTCACATCTGATAAGATGCAGATATAGTTTCATACCTCTATAGATTGGATGCGTGGTGCGTTATATGGTCACAAAGCAAATGATGCGCGACAACAGTAAACTGCAAAAATATTCCCCCCCCCCTCCTCCTGCCGCCCTTCTTCAGGCTCCGACAATGGTTTCTAGTTTCATAGGTAAACACAATAAAATTAGGAAAGTAATGGTACGTGACACAACGGGACCGGCACCGACTGTAAGTATGAAGAAGTAATGGTGTAACAGGCGCAGGACCCCTGATCACATCATCTGGCGACTTCACCAATCTGGGGAGGCCACCAATGTTGAATTTTTGCGTTGGAAATGTTGTCTCATCTTAATTATTCATTTCATATCTATAAGATGGGTTATAAGTATCCGTTATGTATCCCATTGACTTGAAGGGAGCGCACGTCGCTCGATTTGAGAAAGCGAATGTAATGAAGGTCAACAGACCAATAGGTGCAGGTCCTGATGAAGGTTCACAATCTAATTCTTCAGATTAACAATATAAAGAATCATTCCATTCACCCTTTTGTATTTGTTTGGCACAGAATAATTTACATCACACACACTGCACATAGAGTGTAGGAATCCCATGAGTAAGTACTTCATTCAAAATGAGCATCTATACAGTAACCTGCAATGTGCCCCCGAAAGTCCAAGCCATGAAAACATACGATTGATGAATTACCTCAACAGCTTCTGCTTCTGTTTTGTAGATAAGGATTTTAAAAATTCCACTTCAGGATCATCCTCCTCCTCCTCCTCAGGTTCACTTACGACATATCCCTGGACAAAAAAAATAAAATAAAATCAGGCATGAATAAAGTGGATATACAAAGCCACTGAATTTAAAGAAAATCTACTGTCAAAACCAAGCATGGTAAATCATTGATACTTGCTCACAGATTCAGGCACTGTGACTGTGATAATCTTTTTTATATTTGTTATCCATCGCTTCCTTCCTTCTAAAATCAACTTTTAAAATGATGCTTATTAGCATGAAGGGCTACTGTAGCCACTCCATACTCTAGCTTTACAAACTGTTACGCTGTGCAGCAGCACGTCTCCCTCTTCCCCCTTCCTTCTGCACTTCATGTAATTTCAGAAGAAAATAGCAGACTGTGGTATGGGGAAGGGGGGGGGGGGGAGTGCTCCTTCACACCAACAGTTGGCGTAGCTTAACACTGAGGGGTCAACAAGTACAGGCGGTCCCCTACTGAAGGAAACCCGACTTACAGACGACCCCTAGTTAAAGACTGACCCCTCTGCCCACTGTGACCATTGGGGAAGTTCTCCAAATGCTTTACTATAGTCCAAGGCTGCAATGATCGGCTGTAAGGTGTCTGTAATGAAGCTTTATTGATGATCCTTGGTCCCATAACAGGAAAACATTTGGAAACTTCAATTGTCACTGGGACAAAAAAAACTACAATTATAAGATATATAGTTTCGACTTACATACTAATTCAACTTAAGAACAAACCTATGGAACCCATCTTGTACGTATACTGCCTGTATAAGAAGAAGATTACTACAGTCACGGTGCCTGGGTATATGAGTAAGTGTCTCTGGCTTAAGCTGGATTCTGATGGTAGATTATACAATTTATAAATATAGGTCAGTGGGTCCAATATTCGAAGTAGATGGATTATGTTTTTGAAGGACATCTACTCTCACACTGACTGATGGTAGACTACTATTACTAACTTGCTCATTATGTCCTTTAGGGGATGGAACAGTTTTTCCTATATCCAGAAACGGTAATAATAGTCTACCATCAGTCAATCTAATTATTGATATCCTTTAAAAACGAACCTGTCAATACCGGAGCTTACTCGAAACAGATTTTTTTCTTAGTTGATAGGGGTCCTTATTACTCTGTCTACAGTAAGCTCCAGTATTGACACGTTCGTTTTTAAAGGATATCAATCAGTAGATGGTAGACTACTATTACCGTTTCTGGATTTAAGAAAACCTGTTCCATCCCCTAGAAGAATGAATTGGGCCAACTGCAGAAGTCTGCATGGGTTGCAGGACTGGGTTTACTGAATTAGCATATTTCTGTTACTTTTACTTTTTTTCCCTCTACCACCACTAGAGGGAGCTCACTGAAGACAGATTTTTTTTTTTTAGTTTATAGGGGTCCTTATTAATTTGTCTTCTAGGTTTTAGTGGGCCCCTGGGCCTCCGCCCCCCTACAGTTGGTACAATGAACCCACACCCACCTCTTCTGCTTCCCCTGTACACAAATCTGACACACACTGCCTCCCTCCTCCGCCCCTGTACAAATGACACCCCCCTCCGCCCCTGTACACACACTGACACCCCCCCCTCCGCCCCCTGTACACACACTGACCCCCCCCCTCCGCCCGCCGTACACACACTGACCCCCCCCTCCTCCCCCTGTATACACACTGCCCCCTGTATACACACTGCCCCCCATGTTCTCCCCCTTCCCTGGCCCCTGTCATGTCTCCCCCTCACCTGAAGCTCTCTCCGTGTGGTCGCTGCTTTCCCCGGCAGGTCATGTGACCATGACGTCATCAAAGGTCCTTCAGCCTTCAGCCTCCGGGGAAAGCAGTGAGTGCAAATGCTCTCATCGCGATCTGTGTCCGGAGGACACAGATCGCGATGAGAGAGGAAAGGAATCTCCCGGGCAGGGGCAGATGTCCTGCTGACCCGGGGAGATCCTGGGGCCCGAGTGGGCCCCTCCAGTACCCCGGAGCCCCGGCACTTGCCCGGGTTTGCCGGGTCCTGGCGCCGGGCCTGACCTCAGCAGTCACATGCCATAACCAGTGCCCTAACGGCTCAGTTGTAAGTGGCCCTACCAGTAAGCAAGACATGTAACCGCTGAGGCCAATGGAGTCTTTAGAAGTTGCAGAAAGTGACGACTCCATTGGCCTCAACAGTCACAGGCCATAAAGGCACAAAGGCTCAGGATCGGCAGGATATGATGTAGGTTTTATGATTCAGATGTTTTTTTCCTTAGAAATCAAATAACCATTAATCAAAAATGGCCATTATTTGATTTCTAATATAGATATGAGGGACATTACCTTTTTATGATCCTAAATAATATATAAAAACGCTAAGAATAAAATGAAGTTCATCATTTAGTGGACAGTAGGAATCTTACGTTTTCATACTAGGATATGAAGGCCACACTTGTATCTAGACACCTGCATCTGTCAGCTCTAGTAAATTTATAGTAATTTAGCCCTCGATCCTAGGACGTGTAGAAGAAAACGCTTTGTTTATGGGCTATTCAGGACTCTAAGCCGGGAGTATAAAAACTATATTTGTGCTGACTGCTATAAGAGCAGTAGTATACAATGTAACGTGCGGAGAGAGCGCGTACAACGATAAAAGCGACAAGACACAACACACAAGTATAAGAGACAGTAATGCGCGGTGCCAAGTTTAATATCCACATCCTTTACAAGCTCCTCTAATGCTTTGCAGTTTGTACCTATACGCAGCTTTGTCTGGAATCAAAGACTCTTGACAAATCCATCACTAAAAGCGGAGAACAGATTGCTCGCACGAAAAAAAAAAAAAAAAAGCTTTATGTAGTGGCCATCAGGCAGCGGTGATACATTTAGGCGCGTTGTTGCTGTGGAGATGTCTACCTTTTATTATGAATATTCTATTACAGCAATCTCCGCGTGCCAGGAGGATACAATCTAATGCACCCAGTTTTTATCCCGGTGCTATCAAGTCAATGTGGAGTGCTGCCTTCCGCCATTGTGTCCATCTAGGAAAAAAAAAAAAAAATAGCTTCCTATTCTTCATATTTCAAAGCTTTTCAGGATCAGGCAGCGCAGAGCAAACAATGGGGTAGGAGATCACGGTTATTACTCTTATTACTCATGGGGGGGAGCTGCATAAGCTGAACAAAAATTTATAAAATTTAGGAAAAAAATGTAATAAAATAAGAACTCCGTGATTCACTTTAGCGTTGTCGTTCTCTCTTGCTCCCTCTACCCTATGGATTTGCATATTGGCAAATGATAAAGTAGTAATTTCCAGGCAAAAAAAAAAATCGTGTGAAAATTTACAGATATTTTCAGCTTACTGATAAAAAGATCATTACCTGTGATGGATCATTTACGGTCAGGTTTCTTCCTAGTACATTTTGTTTCAGTGCAAACCCACTGTTTCTCATCTCCGCCATTAACTCCGAGGGGTGCATTGATGGCCCTGAAAAGAGGAATTTCAGTGTGAATGCATCGTTGATATCTCCCCTATCTTTATTCTGGCTCCGCTGTAGGAATACGTTTGAAGCTTTGTTAAGTAAAATCGGTGCTAAATCAACTCAATAATCTTCTGCTGGGAAAAGCATCGGATATGATTTTCTAAACCAGCGGTCGAGGGGGGTGGGGGGGGATTCGGAATACAAAATAATTTGGTGTTTAAGCGAGGAGCTGGATTCTCCCTCTTATGTAACTTACTAATACTCCAAAACAACATGCG
The DNA here is from genome assembly GCA_019512145.1 of Engystomops pustulosus. NCBI lineage: Eukaryota > Metazoa > Chordata > Amphibia > Anura > Leptodactylidae > Engystomops > Engystomops pustulosus. Next base: position 76,675,123 of record CM033648.1, on the reverse strand, counting down.
GAGAAGTAGCGCCAGTTAGGGGGGCGGGGGGGTGATCATTACAGGAGGTATCCTGGCGTTACCTAGATTAATCGGAGGACCTCTCGCAGCCTAGCGCAGGTACAGAGGAGACCTATATGGGAAACTGTCTGCCAGCTACAAGGAACGAAAAAGAAAAGAAAGAAAAAAAAACAAAAAAAACTTTCATGTTCACAACACCGAGCAGCGGTGAAGTATTGCTTGTACTTAAAAATCCAGCTTATTGGAATGATCATTATTCCACTTAAAGGCTGGCACCTTACAGCTCGCTTCACTTCTGCCGAGATGTAAATTTGTGCCGCACACAAAAATGGCCTTTAAATGCTCATTTCATACTTGTTATTCCTGCGGAGACAGCCATTATGAGCGTACGGGAAACATTTTCTGCTTATTGAAATAATTACAATAGGTTTAAAAGGCGCGGACCCTGGCAGCTTGGCTTCAGTATCAGACTGGAGGAGTTGTAAAATAACATGCAGAAGAAGAATAGTCAAACACTCGGGCACAAATAGACCTCTGATTGATACATTAATCGGGAGAGTCAACCTCTTTACACTGATCGCTCGGTACAGTTTTTTTTTTTGCCTTTTCAGTCATTTACTGTGCGAGCATTTCAAGACAAAGCTGCAAGAAGGATTGATCTGGGTTAGTAAAAAAAGGTTCATTTCTTAATATTTTTCTTCAGAAACAGCACCACTCCTGTCTATAGGTTGTGTCTAGTATTAAAGCTCATTCTCACTGATGTGAATGTGGCCCGAGCTGCAACGCTGTGGAATGTGTATGTAGATGAGAAATCCCTCACCTATAGAGGTTGCTGTCCCTCAGGTAGAAGGTATTTGTCTTGAAAAGCCCACAAAGGAGTTTATTCCAAAAACCACAGAAAATAAACTTCTGTCCATCTAATCTATAATACCCTTCCAACCCCAATATGGCTGGATTAACATCAATCATTATTATGCTCTCTGGAAGGGCATCCAGGTCTCTCTTGAACATGAACAAGGTTTCAGCCATTGCAAAATCCTGTGGAAGAGACTTCCATAGTCTCACTGCTCTTACACAGTTGGTAGAGCCGCCTCTCCTCTAGGTGTAGAGGATGTCCCCTGTCTACAGCAATGGTGGAGCCAACTCTCCTCTAGGTGTAGAGGATGCCCCCTGTCTATGGTGATGGTAGAACCTCCTCTCCTCTAGGTGTAGAGAATGCCCCCTGTCTATGGTGATGGTAGAACCTCCTCTCCTCTAGGTGTAGAGAATGCCCCCTGTCTATGGTGATGGTAGAACCTCCTCTCCTCTAGGTGTAGAGGATGCCCCTGTCTACGGCAATGGTAGAGCCGCCTCCCCTCTAGGTGTAGAGGATGCCCCCTGTCTACGGCAATGGTAGAGCCGCCTCCCCTCTAGGTGTAGAGGATGCCCCCTGTCTACGGCAATGGTAGAGCCGCCTCCCCTCTAGGTGTAGAGGATGCCCCTGTCTATGGTGATGGTAGAGCCGCCTCCCTCTAGGTGTAGAGGATGCCCCGTCTACTGCGATGGTAGAGCTGCCTCCCTAAGGTGTAGAGGATGCCCCCTGTCTATGGTGGTTGTAGAACCTCCTCTCCTGTAGGTGTAGAGGATGCCCCTGTCTATGGTGATGGTAGAGCCGCCTCCCCTCTAGGTGTAGAGGATGCCCCCCGTCTACTGCGATGGTAGAGCTGCCTCCCCTCTAGGTGTAGAGGATGCCCCCTGTCTATGGTGATGGTAGAACCTCCTCCCCTCTAGGTGTAGAGGATGCCCCCCCGTCTATGGTGATGGTAGAGCTGCCTCCCCTCTAGGCGTACAGGATGCCCCCCGTCTACGGCGATGGTAGAATAAGCTCTCCTTTTGGTGTAGAGGATGTACCCTTTTCCTGCACCTTCTCTTACCTTTTTTGGTGCCCACATTTACTAAGGTTCTTTGTGCCAGTTTTCTGTCAGACAGGTATTTAAGAATTCTCTGCACCAGGGGCTTTCCGGAACTCAGTTGGACCGTGCGCCTGATTTATCATACAAAGTCTGACAGAATTGTGTCGCACACCCTATGTTAAAGGTGCACCAAAAAAGTTGGTTCATTCTCTGGGGCCAGTATTTCATTCGATCCACCAATCTCCCCCTTCCACCAAATCTTTTACAGCTGCAGTTTGCACTTTGTCATCACGGCCCAAGTGCATGAAAATATTGAAACACTACATTAGTTCATTAATAAAAATATTAAAAAGAAGGGAGCCTCAACCCAATCAGAAAATCTAACATTCAGCTGGTACAGTTCAGTAAATCCAGTACATGCACATAAGCTAATTTGTTCCAACAATTGCCGTATAGGAATATGCCAGAACCAATTACAAATTGCCTATTATCAGGAAAGAGCCTTAGAAGTAAAAGGAGCCTAAAAAAAAAAAATATCTATAAAATTCACAATAAGCCCAAACTCCAAAAAGAAAGAAAAAGGACCAATAGTTACCAAGGGAAACCCTTCCTTTTGACCGCTTTATGAGCCAAGATGGAGATCTACTCGATTGGAATGGCTCCCTATTTGGTGAGCTGGCCCCATCTTTGTAGTGCTACACTACAAAGGTTTATGGTGGAAACTGGGGGCTTCATACAGGTGTGGTGTAGAGATGAAAAGTGATGTGGAACTATTTGGAAAACTTTTCTGGAAACTAAATTCTGGTCTTATAGAGTGAAATCTGACGATCTGTAGGAGAGTCACGGATCCTAAAGTATATTCAGCTGGTCCCAGGTCCCTTAGGTTGTGAACAGCTGTTTTCTATGGTATACAGGTAAGGGGGGTGGGGGGTGGTCTTAAGTTTATGCACAAGATTACAGTGAGCTCTAAAAGTGAACTTTTAGATAATGTTGGCACTTGTGGTATATTTTTATGTATACATAGAATCGGAAGGACATTGGAGATATAAAATATTAATGTCATTGCTAATTGTTTGAGATTTATCTCTTGTGCAAAGAATATCCCCAAACTTTTCTTTTATAAAATCCTGAACTCTGGGTACACGCGGCATTAATTTCCTACAGTGTTCTGTGACACAATTGTTTTTTTCACGATGGACGTGAATGTTGTACGGTTTTCCCAGTTACTACAGTGTCAACACATGTAGACAGGAGATTTTATTGAAGCTGTTTTGTAGTTGATTGTCAGGCTTTTTATGTCCTTCCACATCGTGTCAATGCTGAGCACTACCCTGCTGTACAGGTCCCAGGTTTTCATGAAAGAAAATAAAGAGACTTGATTTCAAGGAGTCCCCGGGAAGCCAAGAAGGTTGAAAAATCTGCAAATATATTATATCAACTGGAGGAGAACGATTAAAGTAAAAACCCCTTTACAATGGATCTGGTAACCCAGGATATAACAATTGTGGAGCGCCTTAAAGAGTTCTATTATTCCTTGGGGGTGTGTCACACAAGCCTTCCCTGTCCTATCAGGACTGTAGGGACACACCCCTTTGACTAGAGGAAGTTGGATATGTGCATGAAGAAAGTCCATTGTTGTACAGATGTAAAATAGATAAGCTTCTTTAAATAAGGCCTAAAAGACTGGTCAGGAGTGGCGACAGGCCCTCTTTAAAGGATGTCTCCCATTGAAATCCATCATGTTAAACCAGGAACATTTACTCATAGATCCAGGCAGTAAGACTGTGGTAATCTTCTTATATTTATTTGTAAAATTATGCTAATGAGCAAGAAGGGCTTTTGGGTTGTTACCAGAGCCCATCTGTGCTGTAGTTTCACAGGCTGTTACACTGTGTCGTCCTCCATCTCTCTGCACTTCCCCCTCTACCTTCCCAATGTAATCTCCCATTGTGAGAGGTGGAAAGTGCTTTGTACAGTCTGACGGCCTGTGCAGCTACAGCACAGAGGGAACCTGGTAATGTCCCCAGAGCCCTTCAGGCTCATTATTATAATTTTACAGGTTGATTTTAGAAGGAAGGGAGGCCATGGATAACAAGTGTAAGAAGATTACCAAAGTCAAGGTGCCTGGATCTAAGAGTAAGTGTCCCTGGTTTCCCATGATGGATTTTGATTGTAGAATTCCTTTAAAGGACATCTACCACCAGGATGAAAGACTCTATGCAAATGAGCCTGAGGGGCTCCAGGCTCTATTAACACCTATGGAACCTGGAGCCCCTCAGACTCATTCGCATACAGTCCTTTATCCTGATGGTAGCTGCCCTTTAAGTTTTAAATATGCAAAAATACACAAGGAGTGTGCACATTTCATTGCATATGCCCTATATAAGCCAAGGCACAAGCCTCCAACAAAGAGGGATTGCCATTTTTGGAAACCCCCTGGTGGTCAGCTATTGGCCCAGTTGACCTCCATTTAAGTGAGCCCATAATCTTTAGAAAACACTTATATTTTATGTTGACAGCAGAATTTATAACAAAACCTATAGAACCGCTCACATGGTAATATTCCACAAAAGCTACAGCAATTATAGACATTGCCTGATTTGGTATTGTGCCCATTAGGACGATCCATGATGGGCAGAGAGCGCTAGTCAGGTGAAGGGCCAACGCATTATACAAAATCCCTTATATCTGCCTTACAACTATCGCCTGGAGACTGCTGCCAGCTGCTGCCCGCTCTTTATAGCCATGTTGTGTCTTTCTCAATAGGATCACCAGACATCTATAATGCATAGAGGAGAACAGAAGACCAATAACCTTTAAGAAGATTGGAAGCCAGTCCTCTCTGATGTTTTTGAACTTTTCCCAAGACCAAGCCACCATGTAGCGATGCCGCGCGCATCTTTTTCATCATTCGAAAAGCTCTGATTTCTGAGTCTGGTCGACATCATGTTGGGTTTCATCAACAGGGTCTCTCCTCTGACTTATCATGCTGTTGGGTTGTGACCTTCACCATAACCAGGTGTATTTTTAGACCTACCCTAGTGTTTTCTTAACTTTGCTTTCCGTGCCGTTACATGTTATCAAAAAGAACCATTGCGGAGCGGAACGAGGATGGAGGTGGTCAGAAAAAAATAATCTTGTTTAAAATACCTTTTGAGTGTGAACAAAGGCTCTACAAGGCATGTACATAAATTACTCCTTGCAAGTTACACCTCAAAGCAAAGAAAATTCACAATGGGCGATTATCGTGTGTAAATATAATATATATCGATGAGTTATAAGTCTGTAGGAGTAAGGCAATCAAATTTCAACTTCTGATGGCCCATAAAATAGAACAATAATTATTTGAAATATATATTTGTTAGCAATAGGAGGACATTGTGACTTGAAGGATCATAATTGACATCTTATATCAACAAATTTAGCCCCCCGGGAACTACTGATCAGCGGATTCCAGTGCCGGAACAACAACTGCAGTTACCAGGCCCAACCACTACATAGAGAATGGAGCTCTTTGACCAGATCAGTATTCTGTGTTGATACCACTGGTGGGGGTCCATATAGAATTTCAGAGCTGAATGCAAAGAGACCATGGTTAAGGCTTATAGCCAAAAAGTGTAGGTCTTCTCACCATCTCCATGTTCAGGTGTTCCTTATTGCAGAATAAAAATTTACACATTACTACATCCAGAATGATTCTGAATCTCCATCTTTGGATATAGCTTATCAAAGGTAAAATGGCCTTTCCAGGACTATCCCTTACCATTTTTCGTAAAGTAACATTTTAGGGGCTTTAAAACCAACTACTCAATATTTGTTTTACGGATTATGGGGAAGATTTATCAAGCTGTCTGAAAGTCAGAATATTTCTAGTTGCCCATGGCAACCAATCACAGCTCAGCTTTCATTTTACCAGTGCTCATGAATATTTTAAAGGGGAGCTGTGATTGGTTGCCATGGGCAACTAGAAATATTCTGAATTTCAGACAGCTTGATACATCTGCCCCTACGTCTCAAGACAACCAGGAATTAATGAATAGAGTCACATAACTGATGGTGGTCACTATGACATTCACTCTACCGCTGTAATAATCCTGTTATAAGAAGTATCGTATCATACAAGTCATTTATATGCTCATAGAAGAGAATTGTTTCTGGGAAATGGATATTGGGGAACCTTAGGGTGCGTCATCAATATCAAATCGGAGGGGGTCAGACACACAACAAACCCATTGGTCAGCTGCTTAAAGATATTGCAGCACCTGGATGAGTGTTGTGGTCTCTTAACTGTTAAAGTAACAATAATCCTTATTTAAAAGTAAAAGTAAAATACTATAGGTTTTACCTGATCCGTCTGCCGTGACTGAGCTCGCGTTGATCCCTGAGAGACCAAACAACGGACATTCTCTGTCTGTGTTCACGTGACCCCACTTGTGACACTTAATGCATCTCACGTTGCGAACCTGTGAAAAGTAAATGTTAGACAATGTTGGGCTGCATACACACGGCTGTCGTAGAAACGTATATCTGGCCGGGATAAACGTCCCATATAGACAGCTATGCCACCCAAGCCGTGGCCACAGAAAAAAAAAAAAAAAAAAAAAAAAAAAGAGCATGCCCTATCTTCTGCATTATTTTCTACAGAACGGGGAGGGGTTACCCCCTCCTTCTCTCCAGCGCGACAATTCTAAAAAAAAAATATTACAATGTGTAAAAGTTTGTTGCAGCAGAGTCGCCAAGCAGCAGGGATTTACCGTGGTTTAGTGGATGTCATGTACAGGCAGTCCCCGGGTTACATACAAGATAGGGTCTGGAGGTTTGTTCTTAAGTTGAATTTGTATGCAAGTCGAAACTGTATATTTTATAATGGAAGTTCTAGACAATTTTTTTTCTTTTGCCCCAGTGACAATTGGAGTTTCAAAATTTTTGGTGTAATTGGACCAAGAATTATCAATAAAGCTTCATTACAGACATCTTACAGCTGATCATTGCAGTCTGGGACTATAGTAAAGCATCCAGAGAGCTTCACCAGAGGTCACATGGGGCAGAGGGGTCCGTCTGTAACTATGGGTTGTCTGTAAGTCGGGTGTCCTTAAGTAGGGGACCGCCTGTATACAAATCCCATCCAAATGCTACACAAGAAACCTGCAGCGCAAATCCTTAGAATCCACAGAATACATTGGGGCAGATTTATCAAGTGTCTGAAAGTCAGAATTTTTCTAGTTGCCCATGGCCACCAATCACAGCTCAGCTTTCATTTTATCAGTGCTCATGAATATTTTAAAGGGGAGCTGTGATTGGTTGCCATGGGCAACTAGAAATATTCTGACTTTCAGACAGCTTGATAAATCTGCCCCATTGTGTCTTTACTGTTGCAGATTCTACATGCGGCTTTCAACTTTCCAATGTGGACATTTAACTCTGAGACTTTTGATGCAGCTAAATGAAATCCCTTTAAAGGCATTAAATAGTTACACTAGAATATCCTGGTGCAGAAACACCAAAATTAATTTTATGAATATTCTAAAACATTAACAATGACCGGGAAATATAAGGATGAAAAGAAAAAGGGGTGGGGTGGGGAATACCTGAATACCAAAAGGCTGATCTCGGATATTCATATCATCCTTGGCATACCTACAAGGTAAAATAAATGGACATTACAATATAGAAAAATAAGAAAATTGTAAGCCTTATTTAAACCTTCCACACGTTTTACTCTACATAAACCAACTGAAGTTAATAACTGGAATGTTAATGACATCAGTCTTGAGCGGCCACCAGTCAGTGAATCCGATGTAGTACACTGGGCTTCACTGAGCATGCCCCATAGGTCACACCCTGCTGTAACACCCCTGAACAGAGGTTATTCAGTTCAGGGTCTTAACCCTCTGCACACTGTGGTCACCCATGATCGCGGCGGGCAAAGAGGATTGCAAAGTCCTTCACCAACCTTGATCGGACCCCCGAAACACTTACTGGGGGATCTGATCCTTCCCCTGCCAGCCTTGAGGTCCTAGCACGACCTGTCTGTGTCACCGACTTACTAACTTGTCTGTGTATATAGTGTATGGTGTGTATATATGCTGTACATTTGTATAGGACACAGTAAGTGTGTGTATATGTGCTATGTGTATGCATAAGTGGATAAATGTGCAAGTATACACATATGTATATTTTTTAAGTTGGAAAGGGGCCCATTTAGAAGCCTGCTATGGGGCCCTGCCTCTCCTAGGTACGTCCCTGGTAAAACCCCATGACCATAGGATATCTACAGCCCTGTTGCCACATCTGCACCATGTATGCAAACAACTTTGCCCTCTATGTAGTGGCCATACTAGAGAACTGCAGCCTAGCTCCAATTCAAGTTAATGAAAACTGAGCACGGCCTTTGCACCATGTACTTCTAGCTCTAAGCATTGTGCACTTCAATTGGCTACCGATATGTTCTTAGTGCGGCAGGGCCTCATATTTGACCTCAATTAGGGCTAACAGAAAATCTGACAGCAACAGGATCATTACTTACTTTTCTCGTGGAGCCATCTTCTGCCACTCAAACTTGTATTCAGTTTCTCCTTCTTGCTAGAAGAGTAAAAAAAAAAAAAAAAAACATTTTCCCCCTGAGTTTACTGACTTTTTTCAGTGACAAAATCAAGGATACTGATCAAAGATAAGTCCTTTCAGAATCAGAGCTTAAATATGGCTAAATATGATACTATGACCCAGTAATCTGCGACTTTTACCATTGCGTACATGCAAATCACTCGCAGATGTGATTAGTTTGAGCCCCATCCCATAGAGTCTGCATTGCGTTTGTAAATGTGAACACACGTGTACATGTGAACGCGCCCAAACGGATGTAACGCACTTGCAAAAAAAAAATAAAAAAAAGCAACAGCATTTAAGTTCTCTGAGGGTGCATTCACATGTGGCATTGAACTTAAATGGCTGTTTACGGTTGCTTCTTTTAAATGCAAAAATTAACACATGCATTAACATTGTGTTAACACTTACATTTTGTAAATGTGAATGTTAACAGCCATTTAATTAGACAAGTCTCTCTTCAGCTTATACACACGTTCAATGTGTGAATGCACCCTTATAATACCAACTGCAAGCTCCTTCATATGAGCACTGCCGGTCTTACCATGATGTCTTCCTCTGTATATTGAAATGTCATAGTTACAATGTTTTATTTTTTGCTTTAAATAAAAAAAATTTTCTCAGTTCCACACTTAAAACTGCATTCATCTTGATTGAACTATAAAAACTACATTCATAAAAGAAGCCACATAGACAGCAATACAACAGTGACATCAAGAGGTAACAAGTGGTACAAATGTATTCTTCTCTATACAAGCAAACACCATAACCTCATAGCAATGGAATTTATAATAGGTTGATGACTGTGATGGAGACCTTACACTTAAACATTAGGTGTGAAATGAAGAAACTTTCTCAATAAACTTCAGAAAAATTCCCCATTGTTTTGTTGCTGTAGAATCAGTGCAACTTCTCTACATATCCAGTTGTGCTGCTTCTTACATAGATCTAAAAGCACACACTACTATTGGCTGTGTTGGCCCTCTCTGTTAGGGATGCATGTACAGTATCAGAACATGGAAGTCTGTATGGGGACAACATTTTAGAACTGTATCTGGAAATGATTAAAGTAGTAAAGGAGAAAATCAACATAGGCAAAGAGACAAAATAATTTCTTACCTCTTTTGTTTCTTGATGGACAAATCCAGAGTAGAAAGGGAAAAAAACAATACAAAATAAAAAGTTAAAATTGCGGTTCTAATAATAATAAAACTAATATATAGCGCACACAGATTACGCAGCGCTGCACAGAGTTTGCCAAATCGGTCCCTGTCCCCATGGGGCTCACAATCTAATCATCCTACCAGTATGTTTTGGAGTGTGGGAGGAAAAAGGAGGGCTTATTTTTTTAATCCTTACAAATACTCTACAACAATTGAATGTTTGTATAAAGTCCAATCAAAACGAGGTGGAGTGATTATAATTGGCATGTGGTTCTGCTCCTTCTCTCTTTATTCAATTTTTCTACGTAGCTTCAAAACCTTAAGAGGTTGTACCGCATAAAGGAAAACAAGAACGGAACCGATCACAAGGATCGGGGTTCATAGACAGGGAGTAGAAGTCCTGGTGATAGCTCCACCGGGTGCTCAATTCAATTTATGAGAACAAGACCCCTGTTCTTGTGCTGGTGGTTGTGTTGCCCTTTAAAGTTGAGCAGAATGACAATGTGTCTTGTTCACCCCTGTCCTGAATCCTTAGATCAGGAATTGAATAGACATTTTAAATGAAACTTCATAATTTATAGAATTTATTATTTATTTGTGGAGTTGATCCATTTTATCACAACTCCACAAAAATGGTCATTGATACTAACCGGCCTCTGCAATCCTGCATCCAAGGGTGCATTCACACACCCGTCTGTGGGGATGTAAATATAGCCACAGATTTGCGGCTGCATATACGTCCCCATAGATGGCAATGGCGGCCCGGAGGTGATACATGTGTGGCACTGATTGGCGCCATACACCGGGAAAAGATAGAGCATGCTCTATCTTTTCCAAAGTGTGAGGCCGTTTCCTATGGAGAGGGCACCTCCTCTCCAGCGCACGGCGCCATGTGTATGTACCCTAACAATGCAAATCTCTGTCAAAATGTATTCCAATTATTGTAAACTTACGGGTGAAGCTGTATGCACAAACAAAGTCTAATACGAAGACTATAGCTAGTGACCCCTCTCTTTCGACGTTCAGGAATTTATTATCCTAAAATCTAATACACATAAAAGTGTGCAGAACCCGGCCACAAACAGGGGAAAGTTTGCTGCCCCTTTCCCCTGGAGATGGGAGGGGTAAGTGACACTCACCCCTCCCATCTCCATAGGAGCTGAGCGGCCGCCCTGCAAATGAGGGCAGGAATAGAGGAATAGGACCTGCTCTATATTTTACATCATGGCCGCCCTATGGTGCAGCTAGCCCCAGACCCCCATATACTGTAGTGAGAATGTGGCCTTCACTGTAGATTTTACTTCTGGTGCAAGCAAATGAAATTTGACAAAGACACATTGCAAAGTTTCTGCAGAACATATGATCTGTTTAGCCTCGTGCAGTAATTCAGTAAAATATTCTTCATCCTAAAGTCCTGAACACAACTGTGCCACTAGAAATAATATGCCGCATACCTTTCTCAGCCCCGGGTGGAGCTTCATACATGAAGTTCAATCCATTCTTCACTTTTTCATCACCCAGTAGTAGTCTGTGAACAAGAATGAAACAAAAGTGAACTTTTTTTTTTTGGATCAGATTTGGCAGTGGCTGGATGCTGGAGCTGAACCTTTCCAGCAATAATTATCATTGTGTGGATTTTCAACCCCTGGAGAAATCAGTTTCTTCTGCAGCATGTGGATGGGATTTGTATACATCCCACTATACTGTGACTGTACATTGAAGTGGTTAGCTGCAGAATATCCAACCTAAAGCGTGAACCTTGTATTTTTAAAGTCCTTCTTCTAAACAAGCCCGATTATAGTATACAAACAGCTTTACACATGTCAGGTAACATAGTAGGATCATCGTGCAGTCCAGTAATCCAGGATCTGTATAACTCTACATTGCACTGAATATTGCTACAATAAGTCAATAATCAGCTCACCTTGGCTTATTCAGACAGCCATAAGGAGTTAAACAGACCAGACCAAATGCTGTTCCCAACTTCTTATCACAGGTCTAATGAGCAGAACTAGGAGCATCATAAATCCCTATGACACGGCCTGTTCTGGTTATTAGACCACAGGATGGGATTTGCAGCTATATAGTATGCTAGAGTAAGCAGCAGAATTTTTATGTATTAAATTATGTTTTTTTCCCCATTCCCTTATAAAAATTAGCTGGATCATTATACATCTACATATCATCCTCATAGCCTGTAAGCTCTTGTGTCACCCCTCATCCTCATAGCCTGTAAGCTCTTGTGTCACTCCCTCATCCTCATAGACTGTAATCTCTCGTGTCACCCCCTCATCCTCATAGACTGTAAGCTCTGGTGTCACCCCCTCATCCTCATAGACTGTAAGCTCTGGTGTCACCCCCTCATCCTCATAGACTGTAAGCTCTGGTGTCACCCCCTCATCCTCATAGACTGTAAGCTCTGGTGTCACCCCCTCATCCTCATAGACTGTAAGCTCTGGTGTCACACCCTCATCCTCATAGACTGTAATCTCTCGTGTCACCCCCTCATCCTCATAGACTGTAAGCTCTGGTGTCACCCCCTCATCCTCATAGCCTGTAAGCTCTTGTGTCACCCCCTCATCCTCATAGCCTGTAAGCTCTTGTGTCACCCCCTCATCCTCATAGCCTGTAAGCTCTTGCGTCATCCCCTCATCCTCATAGACTGTAAGCTCTTGTGTCAACCCCTAATCCTCATAGACTGTAAGCTCTTGTGTCGCCCCCTCATCCTCATAGCCTGTAAACTCTTGCGTCATCCCCTCATCCTCATAGACTGTAAGCTCTTGTGTCAACCCCTCATCCTCATAGACTGTAAGCTCTTGTGTCAACCCCTCATCCTCATAGACTGTAAGCTCTTGTGTCGCCCCCTCATCCTCATAGACTGTAAGCTCTTGTGTTACCCTCATCCTCATAGACTGTAAGCTCTTGCGTCAACCCCTCATCCTCATAGAATGTAAGCTCTTGTGTCAACCCCTCATCCTCATAGAATGTAAGCTCTTGTGTCAACCCCTCATCCTCATAGACTGTAAGCTCTTGTGAGCAGGGCCGTCACTCCTATTGTTCCATATGACTGTTTATACTCTGTAATGCAATATTATATTTGTATATGTCCCCTATGATTTACAAGCACCACAATATAATTATTACTATTATTGTCTGTCATGTTTCAGGCACTATATTCTTATATGTTAAAATAAAGCCATAGTTCGTGTGTATTCATGAATAATAATAATAATAATAATAATAATAATAATAATAAACTTAAAAGTAACTCACCGGTTGTTGTAGGATTCTTGTTCTTTTAAATATTGTTGCATTAAATCTTCCTGTTTTTTTGTATCATAGGATATTTTCTGCTCCGCCATCCATACCTGGAGATAAATCATAAACATTACTAACATTTGTACAGTGGGAGTAGGCAATACGCTATAGATGGCGCTGTCCATCTGAGTAAATTGGTGTTGAAGAGGAGTCTACAACACCAAGCACATAATTTATTTTACAGGAAACACATTGCTGTTCATGGATGCAATTTTAAAGGAAAAAAAAAGACAAACTAAATTATAGTTAAAGGCATACACTCGCCAGATTTTATTTACTATACTAGTCATCTAAGGTAGGGGATGAAATCTCCTTTCTAGAATTCACCCCTGATAACAAAAATCTCTAAACTAATGTAAAATGGGTAGAGAAGAGTCATATTTTGCCCGAGAGGAGTCATGTTTAGAGGCTTGAGGCGGATGTCATCTCACACAGAGCTGTTTTCAGTCCTATAGTACCTAAAAACATGTAAAACTAAAGGTAAGAATTTCATCTTTCTGACTGGCTTGGCAGATGAGGCTTATAATTCTGTGATCTTTAACTGTCTGAATTTTCGGTTCTGTAGAAAAAGGGAGAACTGGATGTTATTGGCAGCTCAATGTTCCTAACTATGTGTTTAGGTGACTATCTCCAGTTCCGTACATCGCAGATCTACAAGCCCAGATAGAGCCTCTAAATGTGACTCATCTCAAACAATAAGTTCTCTGCTCATTTTTCACATGGCTTTGGAGGAGAATTTTTATAGGTAAACTAGTGAGACTTTATCGCCGGCCGGCGATAGGTGCCGTGAGCTTGGTGACGTCACGGCTCTCGGCACCTGAAGGAGGACGGGTAATATGAAGGAGGTGGGAATAATTAAACATTGCCAGCCTGAAGATGACGTAGCGTAGATTACGTATGTAAGAAAATCGTTTTTTTTTAGCTAAACTAAAGTTCGCCGAGCCTAAGAATGTATGTGCCGGCTTCAGCATTAAGTAGCCTACAGAGAGGTCTGCTTGCATGATTTCATCATGCGAGCAGTGGTAGGTTTCCTTTAACAACTATGGAGTCTGGAGGCCCCGAGACTCATTTGCATACAGTCCTTCATACTGGTGGTAGTTGCCCTTTAAAGCAGCTGACACTAGTTTAGAACATAGACCTCCACTTGTAGTAGTGGCTGTTAGTGGTATTACAGATGACATTTATTGATGCTTTGTGACTGGACCCAGTGAGCAAGTTAATACCGATCCAGAGAATAGATGAAAACTTAAAACAAAATAAAAGGGGACCACCTACATAACAATGGATACATTTATGGTCTATAGGTGACCCCGTTATACGACGCACATGTATCCAATACAGATGGGCAAATGGGTGTAGAAAATGGATCACATGACTCCTCGGAGCCAGTCAGGAATCCGGGACTCCTGCATTTATTAAAGAGTCCTGGAATGTTGATCATATGATCCTTTTCAGAACTGCTGATTGGCTTATAGGCATCACATGATCTTACGATAACAAGAAGAGCGATTTTTAGTACAATTTAGGGAATTTAGTCGATGTTGTGTCATGATAACAGCGCAGCCCCTCACATCCAACCCCCCCGACAGCTAATATCCCCAATTACGTCTCACCTTCTTTATGTTGGACTTAGAGGCAGGATGGAAATCCTTCTTACACATGAAGTTAGCGAAGGACTTCCCCATTGTCACTGGCTGCTCCCGGACCTCACACAAACAGATGGAGAGATTACGATCCCCGCAGGTCCCGCTGTCTGCGGCTGCAACGCACAAACTCCTCAGGGAGCTAGTTCGTAGTACCGCTGAAGGACCTGTGATGACGTCAGAGCATGTGATCAGGAAGCTCTAAAGTGGGCGGAGTCAGACGCGAAATTGGAGGTTGCAGTTCTAATATAGCAAAATAGCTGAAGGACCTTTCATGACGTCATGAACATGTGATCAGTCATTTGTGCGGGGAGGAGCCATCCCGTGGTCTGTGCTTGATTATGTGAGGTGTCAGAACGTGAGTGACGCACATGTGTATACAGTGTGCAGAGTATATGTAATACAGGTAGTAGTGCTGTGTGTGTAATGTGTATACAGGCAGCAGAGTATACAGTGTGTAATACAAGTAGTAGTGCTGTGTGTGTAATGTGTATACAGGCAGCATAGTATACAGTGTGTAATACAGGTAGTAGAGCTGTGTGTAATGTGTATACAGGCAGCAGAGTATACAGTATGTAATACAGGTAGTAGAGCAGTGTGTGTAATGTATATACAGGCAGCAGAGTATATGTAATACAGGTAGTAGAGCTGTGTGTGTAGTGGATACAGGCAGGCAGAGTAGTACAGGATATGTAATACCAGTAGTATTGCTGTGTGTGTAACTGTGTATGAACAGTGCTGCAGAGTAACAGTATGGAATCACGGTAGTAGTAGCTGGTTGTTGGTAATGGTATACAGCAGCAGAGTATAGTAAACAGGTAGTAGTGCATACAGGTAGTAGTGCTGTGTGTGTAATGTTATACGGCCAGGCAGTCAGTTACAGTATGTAATACAGGTATAGTGCTGTTGTGTTTAATGTTATACAGCAGCAAGTATTATAGTAATAAGGTATAGTGCTGTGTGGAATGTGTATACATGTGCAGCATTATATGTAATACGGTAGTAGATGCTGTGTGTGTCATGTGTATACAGGCGCAGACTATACAGTGTGTAAATACAGGTAGTAGAGCTGTTTGTGGGGGGTAATGTGTAATATAGGCAGCAGAGTATACAGTATGTAATACGGTAGTAAGCTGTTTGTGTCTGTGTATCAGGCAGCAGAGTATACAGTATGTAATACAGGTAGTATGCTGTGTGTGTAATGTGTATACAGGCGCAGAGTAACAGTAGTATACAGGTAGTAGTGTTGTGTGTGTAATGTGTATGCATGTGCAGAGTATATGTAATACAGTGTTTGTAGTGCTGTGTGTGTAATGTGTTGACAGTGGTGCAGAGTTATATGTAATACAGTTTGTAGTGCTGTGTGTGTAAGTGGTAATACAGTGTGCAAGTATACAGTATGTAATACAGGGGTAGACTGTGTGTCAATGTGTATATAGGTACAGAGTATCAGATGTATACGGTAGTAGTGCTGTGGGGTGTGTAATGTGTATACAGGCAGCAATATACAGTATGTAATACAGGTAGTAATGCTGTGTGTGTAATGTGTATACAGTGTCGATGTGTTAAACAGGTAGTAGAGCTGTGTGTGTAATGTGTACTATGGCAGCAGATTATACAGTTATGTAATACAGGTAGTAGAGGTGTGTGTGTCATGTGTATACCGCAGCAGAGTATATGTAATACAGGTAGTAGTAGCTCTGTGTGTGTAATGTGTATACAGGCAGCAGAGTATATGTAATACGGTAGCTAGAGCTGTGTGTGTATGTGGTATACAGGTAGCAGATATACAGAATGTATACGGTAGTAGAGCTGTGTGTGTAATGTAAAGGCAGCAGAGTATCGATGTAATACAGTGTAGACGCTGTGTGTGTCATGTGTATACAGGCAGCAGAGTATGTAAATACAGGTAGTAGAGCTGCTGTCATGGTGTTAGGTACAGCAGCAGAGCTTACAGTATGTAATACCAGTAGTAGCTGTGTGTGTATGGTATACAGGCAGCAGAGTAACGTATGTAAACAGTAGTAGAGCTGTGTGTGTACTGTGTATACAGGCAGCATAGTAACAGTAGTCTAACAAGGTAGTAAAGCTGTGTGTACGTGTGTTACAGGCAACAGAGTATACAGTTGTAATACAGGTAGTAGAGCTGTGTGTGTATGTGTATACAGGCGCAGAGTATACATATGTATACAGGTAGTAGAGCTGTGTTGTGTATTGTATACAGGCAGCAGAGTATATGTTACAGGTAGTAGCGTGGTGTAATGTGTATACAGTGTACAGAGTATACAGTGTAATACAGGTAGTAGTGCTGTGTGTGTAATGTGTATACAGACAGAGTATACATATGTAATACAGGTAGTGAGCTTGTGTGTGTAATTGTAATACAGGCAGCAGAGTACCAGTATGTAACAGGTAGTACTAGCTGTGTATCATGGGTATACAGGCATGCAAGTTATACAGTATGTAATACAGGTAGGTAGCTGTGTGTGTAATGTGAATACAGGCACCGAGTATACAGTGTTATACAGGTAGTATGTGCTGTGTGTGTATGTGTATACAGTATGTATACAGGTATGTAGAGCTGTGTGTGTAATGTGTATACAGGCACAGAGATACAGTAATGTAATACGGTATTAGGCTGTTTGTAATGTGTATACAGGCAGCAGAGTATACAGTATGTATACAGGTAGTAGAGCTGTGGTTGTAATGTGTATACAGCAGCAGAGTATACAGTATGTAATACAGGTAGTAGCTGTGTGTGTAATGTGTATACAGGCAGCATAGTATACGTATTATACAGGTAGTAGTGTGTGTGTGTAATGTGTATACAGTATGTAAATCCAGGTAGTAGATCTGTGTGTGTATAAGGTGATATCAGGCAGCAGAGTATACAGTATGTAATCAGGTAGTATTGCTGTGTGTAATGTGTATACAGGCAGCAGAGTATACAGTATGTAATACCAGTAGTAAGCTGTGTGTGTAATGTGTAATACAGGCACGAGTATACAGTATGTATACGTAAGTGCTGTGTGTGTAATGTGTATACAGGCTTGCCGAGTATACAGTAGTAATACAGGTAGTAGAGCTGTGTGTGTAATTGTGTCTACAGGCAGCAGATTACGTCTGTAATACAGGTAGTAGTGCTGGTGTGTAATGTGTAACGGCACAGAGTATACGTTGTAATACAGGTAGTAGTGCTGTGGTGTGTAATGTGTCTACAGGCAGCATAGTATAGGTAATACGGTAGTAGCTGTGTGTGTAAGGTGTATACAGGTGCCGAGTATAAGGTAATACAGTATTAGAGCTGGTGTGTCAGTGTATACGGCAGATTAAGTGTAATAGGTAGAGCTGTGGGGTAATGTGTATAAGGCAGCAGTATACATAGGTAACAGTGTAGTCTGTGTGTGTACTGTGTATACAGTGCATAGCCCAACTCGTCAAGTTAACAGTAAGGTCTACAGGTAGTAGTGCTGTGTGTGTAATGTGTTACAGGCAGCAGAGTATACAGTATGTAATACAGGTAGTAGTGCTGTGTGGTAATGTGTATACATGTGCAGTAGTATATGTTAATACAGGTAGTAGAGCTGTGTGTGTAATGTGTATACAGTGGCAGAGTTATGTAATCAGGTATGTGGCTGTGTGTGTAATGTGTATACGGGCAGAGTATACAGTATGTAATACAGGTAGTAGATCTGTGTTGTAATGTGTATATAGGTAGCAGAGTATACAGTATGTAATACAGGTAGTAGAGCTGTGTGTGTAATGTGTATACAGGCAGCAGAGTATACAGTATGTAATACAGGTAGTAGTGCTGTGTGTGTAATGTGTATACAGTGTGCAGAGTATATGTAATACAGGTAGTAGAGCTGTGTGTGTAATGTGTATACAGGTGCAGCAGTAATAGTATGTAATACAGAGTAGTAGACTGTGTGTGTATGTGTATAAGTGTAGCATAGTAACAGATGTTACAGGTAGTACGGCTGTTTGTGTAATGTGTATACAGCAGCAGGTATACAGTATGTAATACAGGTAGTAGAGAGTGTGGTGTGTAATGTGTATACAGGCAGCAGAGTAACAGTATGTATACGGTAGTAGAGCTGCTGTGTTCATGTGTATACAGGCAGCAGAGTATACAGTATGTATAATCGGTAGTGGAGCTGTGTGTGTAATTGTATACAGGCAGCAGAGTATACAGTATGTAATACAGGTAGTAAGTGTGTGTGTATGTGTACAGGCAGATACATGGTGGTAATACAGTTAGTAGTGCTGTGTGTAATGTGTATAAGGCAGAGAGTGTACAGTGATGTTATACAGGTAGTACTGCTGTGTGTTGTAACTGTGTATACAGTGCAGATAGTATACAGTACTGAATACGGTAGTAGAGCTGTGTGTTTGTACATGTTATAAGCAGCAGAGTATACAGTATGTAATACAGGTAGTAGAGCTGTGTGTGTAATGTAACAGGCAGCAGAGTATACAGTGTAATCAGGTAGTAGAGCTGGTGTGTAATGTGTATACAGTGCACAGAGTATACTGTAATACAGGTAAGTAGATGCTGTGTTTGTAATGTTTATCAGGCAGCAGAGTTACAGTATGTGTACATCCGGTATAGAGCTGTGTGTGATGTGTAATCAGGCAGCAGAGTATACAAATGTAAATACAGGTAGTAGAGCTGTGTGGTGTAATGTGATACAGGCAGCAGAGTAACAGTATGTAATACAGGTAGTAGAGCTGTGGTGAATGTGTATACAGGCGCAGAGTATACAGATGTAACAGGTAGTAGAGCTGATGTGTGTAATGTGCATACAGGCAGCAGTATACAGTATGTAATACAGGTAGTAGAGCTGGTGTGTGTAATGTGTATACAGGCAGCAGAGTATACAGTATGGTAAACAGGTAGTAGAGCTGTGTTTGTAATTCATCACAGGCAGTCAAGTATACATATGTAATCAGTAGTAGAGCTGTGTGTGTAATGTGTTACAGGCAGCAGAGTATACAGTTTGTAAAACAGGTAGTAGCTGTGTGTGTAATGTTATACAGCAGCGAGTATACAGTATGTAATACAGGTAAGTCCGAGCTGTGTTGCTATAGTGTATACAGGGCTGAGGTATCAGTATGTAACACGGTAGTAAGAGCTGTTGTGTGTAATGTGTATACAGGCGCAGAGTATACAGTATGTAATACAGGTAGTAGCTGTGTGTGTATGTGGTATACAGGCAGCAAGTATACAAGTATTTAATTACAGTTAGTAGAGCTGTGTGTGTAATGTATACAGGCAGCAGAGTATACAGTATGTAATACAGGTAGTAGAGCTGTGTGTGTAATGTGTTATCAGGCAGCAGAGTATACAGTATGTAATACAGGTAGTAGTGCGTGTGTATGTGTATATACAGGCAGCAGAGTATACAGTATGTAATACAGGTAGTAGATGTGTGTGTAATGTGTATACAGGCAGCAGGTACAGTAGTAATACATGTATAGAGCTGTGTGTGGTAATGGTATACAGGCAGCAGAGTTACAGTATGTAAGACAGGTAGTAGTTGCTGTGTGTGATACCTGTGTATACAGGCAGGCAGAGTATACAGTATGTAATACAGGTAGTAGAGCTGTGTGTAATGTGTATACAGGCAGAGAGTATACAGTATGTAATCAGGTAGTAGTGGTTGTGTGTGGTAAGTGTATAACAGGCAGTAGAGTATACAGTTAGTAATACAGGTAGTAGAGCGTGCTTGTGTATGTGTTATACAGGCAGAGTATACATATGTATACAGGTAGTAGAGCTTGTGCTAATGGTATACAGCAGATATAACAGTATTAATACAGGTAGTAGAGCTGTGTGCGTAATGTGTATACAGGCAGTAGAGTACTACAGTAGATGTAGTAGTAGGAGTATAGCTGGTGTGTGGTGTATACAGGCACAGAGTATACAGTATGTAATACAGGTAGTAGAGCTGTGTGTGTAATGTGTATACAGGCAGCTAGAGATACAGTATGTAATACAGGTAGTAGTGCTGTGTGTGTAATGTGTATACAGGTCAGCAGAGTATACGTTGTAATACAGGTAGTAGCTGGCGTGTGATGGTTTGTATACAGGCAAGAGTATATAATACAGGTAGTTGAGCTTTGTTGTGTAATGTGTATCAGGCAGCAGAGTATATTTAGATACAGGTAGTAGAGCTGTGTGTGAATGTGTATCAGTAGCAGAGTATACAG
This sequence comes from Engystomops pustulosus, assembly GCA_019512145.1. Taxonomy (NCBI): domain Eukaryota; kingdom Metazoa; phylum Chordata; class Amphibia; order Anura; family Leptodactylidae; genus Engystomops; species Engystomops pustulosus. Next base: position 76,654,291 of record CM033648.1, on the reverse strand, counting down.
TAGGTAAACAGGTTAGAGTTCTGTGTGTAGATGTGTATCAGGGCACAGAGTATACAGTATGTACTACAGGTAGTAAGCTGTGGTGTAATGTGTATACAGGTTGGTCAGTATGAATACCAGGATGTACTTTATAAGGTTACAGTGTTAGTTAGAGCTTTGTGGGTAAATGTGGTCTACAGCGCAGCAGAGTAATGTAACCAGGTAGTATAGCTGTGTGGAATGGTGTATTCAGTGTACAAGTATACAGTATGTATACTGTATTAGTCTGTGTGTGAATGTTATACAGGCTGCCGAGTATAGTCTTATGTATACAGTAGTGAGCTGGTTAATGGTGTATACAGGTAGTAGAGCTGTGTGTAATGGTATATACAGGCAGCAGAGTATACAGTATGTAATACAGGTAGTAGAGCTGTGTGTAATGTGTATACAGGCATCTCCATGTTTTAGCTATTCAGCTAGAATGAAGTGTTTGATTTTTTAAGGGATATTTTCACCTGTGCACTCACATTTAATTTAATTCATATACCTAGGTGACGATGATTTCCCATAAACGTCGCCATGTTGTCCCTCATAAACAAGATTTTATACTTGGATACGACCACCTCTGCTGAAGTAATGGCGCACGGAAACAAAACGGGAGTTACATCTCGTCCCAGAGCATTCCTGTGCTAATGATCACTGCATCCAGGTGGTCGGACAGGGCTCCAAACGCATGTATGGCAACCACTGCCTGAGTGTGGGGGAGGTTGTATCCAAGGGCAGCTATCTCTTTTCTAAAGGACAATATACAAACATTTATGGGAAATTATCTTCACACAGGTACATTTTTAATAACATGCATTTGAAGAAATAAATATTTGGCAGCTGAGTTAAATTAAATGTGAACACCCAGATGGGAATATATAGTTTTTTTACTTCTTCTGGAGCTGGAGTTATAGCCATTAGGGTTGCACAATGTATTGAATCATTGGTACATTTTCAAGACAATTCCCCTGCAAACGGTTCAATACCAGAATTTCCAAGGCTGCGATACTAAGATCTCTGGACCGCCTGGAGCAGGAATCCGGGTCAGAGCTGCCAGCATTGCTATAGTTAACACTTTCTGCAGGAGAGAGATGGCATCATTCCTAAAATATCAAATTTTTAAAATGTGATTAGATGAATGGTGACATAAAGGTTTGTGTGATGAAAAGTGATACAATTTTCCAATATACTTTCTGTATCAATCCCTAATGGTTTCCTAGATCTCTGCTTGCTGTCCTGCTATAAAAGGCTTTCCGCTTCCTTTTTCTGTTTACTTCCGGTGGACACAATTCTGTCCATGGACCTGTGATGGACACTTATTCAGCAAAATGTTAGTAAACTGAGCTCCTTTGTGAAATGCAGTATTACAGTTTGCCAGCAGATGGCGGGGAAGAGCAATGCTGATGTGAATTTAGACTTGTGGGGTGCACATTTACTTACCCGATTCCGCGGAGTTCACAAAAGTGCATTGTCCAACGATCATGCACTCTGCCGGGATTCACTAAGATTGTGTGCCCGATATCCTGCATGTGTCGCTTCCCCGCTCAGGTCCAACAGAGTTCATCATCTTTTTAGTAAGTCAAATGTGTAAGTACACATGTAAGTTCTTGGTCTTGCGACACAATTTGAAAGTTTAATCCCGCGCTGATTTCGAATCAGTCAGATAGTCAGACAGCCCGCCCCTCGATTTCTGTCACATGAAAGCCAGCACAGCTGCGCCAAAAAACGATCACGTGCGACCCAATCCACTGTTAAATACCTGTCACAGCAGCGCAAATCCCAAAAACGTCGGAAAAAAACAGCGAAAGTTCATCCCTGGACCCTTAGTAAATATCCCCGTAATCTTGATCTAAGTGTAATATGATATTATTATAGTCTTCGTTTTGGGGGGGGGGGGGTTATTTTATCTGTACAGCAAGTGAGACCTTATAGGGTTAAAATGTTACTCTTAATGACCTAAACCATCATAAAGAGAGTGTGCAGGAGGGGGTCCGCTGCATTGCTGGGAGGAGCATTAGTATGAGCTGTTTGTAAGTTTCCCAATTTTCCTTTCTACCCCTAGTGACAGTATGGAACCTCCTCGCTCCTGTGACACCTTCGTTGCTCTTCCACCTGCAACAGTTGGCAACAGAATTATTTTTGGAAAAAATTCTGACCGTCCGAGCGATGAAGTGCAGGAGATTGTGTATTTCCCAGGCCGGTCCTATGAACCAGGAGAGAAGCTGGAGGTAGAACCAATCTATGCAAACTTGTTTTCAATTAAATAATAATTTATAAAGACTTGGGCCGCATTCACATGACCGCATGGGGGGGGGGGGGGGTGCATGGACGGCCACAAACTTACAGCCGTATATGCGTCCCACCATAGACCGGCAATGGTCGCATGGAGCGATACACTGCCAAACGCTTGCTGCACCGTACCGTACACATGGAAAATATAAAACACGTCCTATCTTTCCTCATGTAACGGCCCGTACGTCATTCATTGCTCTGGAGAGGGAAGGGGTCAATGTGAATGCAGCCCAAGAATCAGAAGGAACCAATGCAGTGAAAGTTTTATAGCAAATTTATAAAAGTTGCCCTTGGCTTTACAGTCTATGAGGCAAATTTATCAAAAGTGTCTTAAAGTTAGACTGCACTAGATTTATCACTGTGATGCTGGATGTAGTGTAAGACTGTGTAGTCATACTTTGTGCCTTCTGCATAGCGTACACTAGAATTGTCTCCACGATAAACGAGATTTAGCCTCAAGGCCTACTGGGAGTCTGAGGTAGTCAGAGACACGCCTCCTCTCTCATCATTGGTTCAGGATGCTTCTCTCTGTCTATCCCATTGGCTGCTTAGTACAGATTACCAGTCCACCTATATGTAGATGGAACCCTATCCTGGTGACGGAATCCCTTAAAGGTGAAGGTTCTTCTTTAATTTTTCTATAGGGTCAGCACATCTTGCTTCTTGGTAACAACTACTGTGTTATTTTTACATTGACTTGTATGCGTTGAAATCATTTTGCCCTCAGTGCACTTACATTGAAATCGAGCAAGCGGAGAAGACGCACTCGGTGGTCTTGAGTCGGCCATCTTGGCTGTGGGGAGCTGAAATGGGAGCCAATGAATTTGGGGTGTGTATCGGAAACGAAGCTGTTTGGGGGAAAGAAGAAATTGACGATAAGGAGGCGCTGCTGGGCATGGATCTTGTCAGGTTGGGAAGTTTTCAGTTTAATCATCGGGGTAGTCGGAAGAAAATTTTATGTGGGAAATGTGTGTTTTTATTTATTAATTTTTTTACAGGTTGGGTTTGGAGCGGGCAGAGACCGCTGAAGGAGCATTGGATGTGATCATTGGCTTGTTAGGAAAGTACGGCCAGGGGGGTAACTGTATGGAGAGTCCCATGTCCTTCACCTATCACAACAGCTTCCTCATAGCGGACAGGAAGGAGGCCTGGATACTGGAGACGGCCGGAGAGTACTGGGCTGCCGAGAAAGTGGATGGTATGTACTGTATCTTATATCTTTCATGGTCCATCCACATAATGGCTAATAATTGGCAGTCCTGGGTCTCCTCATTTGGGACTGAGTCCTGTACTCTGCTTCTATTTGTTTGTCCATAGAGATAAATTGAGTATTGGCCTGAATCAGGGTTGTCTCCAAGTTTCAGTAGGCCCCTGGGCTACAGAGCAACTACTGTGGCGGCATTAAAAATTCTGAAACTAAAACAGTCTCCTTTTCGTAAAATATTCCCTATTTTATCATCAGAATCAGCCCCTTCATGGTTTGTTTTATATAAGCCCCCTCACCACATATGGATTAATTAGATACAGCCCCCCTCACACCCATGGATTCCTTTTGTACAGCTTTATGTGCGTCCCCCCAACAGCCCTGGGCTCTGGCAAATGCCCAGTTTTGCCCAGCTCTGGCGCGGGCCCTGGCCTGCATGCTGGACTAGCACCCTCTATGAGAGGACACAGGACTCCAATTCACATATTTGGTGGGAATCCCAGCTGTCGGACCCCACACATCAGGAACTATTCTCCTAATAGTATCTATAGTATTAATACTTAACATGCATGTGGACAGACAGATGTTTTTTTTTAAAGAGAAATCAGCAGATTCAATATATATGTTTATGGTAGACGCCTCTTTACAGATGTAATTTCTTTCCTTTTAATAGAAGGAATGAAGAATATATCGAACAATCTGTCCATCACCACCAAAATTGACCGTGAACACCCCGCCATGAGGGAATACGCCAGGACTAAAGGCTGGTGGGACGGGAAAAAAGAATTTAATTTTGCTGCGGTTTATTCCTATTTCAACCCTTCTAGATCTTCATCTTCTGGGGATCGATTCTGTGAAGGATACAAACTGCTCAGGAAACATAAAGGCAAGTGTCATGATGACTCGTTTTCTGGTTTTTGGGACATTGCCTTACTAGACAGAGGTTTTGCCTCAGGTTTTGTGTAGTTTCAGGTCACCTACAACTAATTAAACTGTTGTATAATCTATTCTAGTTATTTTTCTCTTTACTTATTGTGTACGGTGGGTGGTGTCATTTTTTGCAACTTTTGATGACGTTTTCAATGCTACCATTTTTAGGACTGTACGGCCTTTGGATCGCTTTTTATAGAATTTTGTATATTTTTCAAAATGGCAAAAAAGTGCCATTTTGGGTGCTATTTTCCGTTACAGGGTTTAAAAGCAGTGAAAAGACGCTATTATATTTGGATCAGGCGTTTTTGGAGGCGGCGATACGTAATGTGTTTATGATTTTTACTGTTAATTTATATTTATGACTTTTAGGGAAAGGGGGGTGATTTGAAATTTTTTTTTTACTATTTTTCAGACCCTCTAGGGTACTTTAACCCTAGGTTGTCTGATCGATCCTGTATGGGGATTTTCCTCCTCATTCATTACAATGGTAAAGTAGCTGGTTAGCACCATTAGACATGCAAGGAGATTGGAGCCATAAGTGATGTATATCTTCTAGGAAACATCACCGCTGCAACCATGATGGAAATTCTATCAGACAAGCCAAGTGGTATTAACATGGAGGGTGGATTTATGACAACTGGAAGCATGGTCTCTATTCTACCCCAGGACCCAAACCAGCCGTGCTGCCACTTCTTCACTGGTACCCCAGACCCTGCCAGGTAGCTGCTGTCTATAAGAAAATGCTTATACACAATTATAATAGTCGATGGAATATCAGAAAACGTATATCCTCCTCAACAATGTTGTAGTTTAATTCCTCCAGGGAGAGGCGGCTTGGGTTTACTCTTTGATATTGTATGTGGGTTGAGTACTAAGGGTTGATGTTTGGTCTCAGTCCCGCCATTGTCAGCACTTTTGTGGCGGAACATACTATAAACACGTTAAAGGGGTTGGTAACATATAATGGGCCACATTTATCACTTGTTTTTTCTGTTGTTTTTGCGCCTTTTTGTTTAGGCGCACCGTTTTTGCGCCATTTTTGCGATTAAATGTCAAATTAGCCGCGCAGCTAAAATAACCAGCTTTCCCTCATCTATCGTTCATTTCCAGATGTTTTGCTGCGCCTAATGATATTCATCACGTGCGACTTTTGCATTTAGGCGCAAAAACGGGCGCAAAAACACTCCAGCCCGAAGGTGGCGTTAACTGAGAAGAAAGCACTGAGCCCCTTTGCAGAAGAGCTCATTTCTAACAGCAGAGCTCAGCCAGACACTGGAACATATAATAGATACATTAGATACTCAGCCAGACACTGGAACATATAATAGATACATTAGATACACTACAGACAGGAGCTGCAGACTCTATTTACACTTCATCACCTTCTATTTACAAAACAATCTGCAAAACGCTGAGCTCACAGCAAGAGCAAGAGAAGTTTGCACAAGTTTGCAGAAGCTTGCAGAAGTTTTCAGATACTACAAACAAGTGTCCCCCATGTAATTCTGCACAGTGTCTGAGGGGGATATTGTGCAGAATTACAGGGGTGCAGCAGGAGACCAGCACTGGGGGATCCCCTCCAGGAGAAGCCACTGCTGAGGAGGTCACTGGGTGCTGGGTGTCACACACCTGGGTGCTGCTGTGAGTGTTATCTTCCTTCTGGGCTGTGGGAGAAGCAGAGAGGAGCTTGTAGCAGGATGACATGTAAGTGCCCGAATCTAACATTGCGCCTAAACTGTGTTAAAGTAAAGTGATTAATAAGAGGCAGAAATACACTTATCACAGTTGGTTGTAGCTTGTGATAATTCTGGCAAAACAGTGCGCCCGAATTTAGGCGCAACTACTACACTTAGGCGCACAAAAGTGATAAATGTGGCCCAATATTTTTAAAAAAAAATATGGTAACCTTTCTTATAACTGTTTGTTTGTTTGTTTATGTAATAAGTTGTTCTTCTCTACTTTGTTCACCAGATCTATTTTCAAGCCATTTATCTTTGTGCCTCAGATTGGCCCATTGGTAAAAACCGCTTCACCCGTATTCGGAGCTGAAGATCCTGTCAAACTCAAACCAAGATTCAAGACAAAGCCAGACAGGAGACACGAACTACATAAGAAACATGAAGATGTCATCATGTCCAGGGAAACGGCACAGGTACAATGTCAAATGTTTGAAGGGGCTTTTCAAGTTGGTCCTTATCGGTAGTATGGGGGGTAACAAGCTGTTCAGTGGTGATCCGACTGTTTGTCACGCTGATCATGTAAACCGGAATCCCAGCAATAGGGAAAAATTGCCAAGCACAGCACTCTGGTATCTCCACCACTTCCATACTATTGAATGAAGCAGTCGGACCTCTGCCTATCAGATTGTTATCCCCTTATTCATAGAAAACCTGGGACGACATCTTCAAGACAATTGAAACGCTAGATCATGTATCAATTTTTGTGCTGAAAAAACCCCACTTGGCTTATACTCGGGCATATAAAAAAAATGCAGTACTTGCTCACTGTCGGACTGGCCCACCAGAGTACCAGAGGATCCTCCAGTGGGCCCCGGCTCAACCCAATACTGAACCCCAGAGGACCATCAGAAAACCGCACAATTTGAAGGCTGCTACAGTATATTTCCTGGGGGATAATGAAGAGCGGGTCCCCAGATTGATTTTCTCTGGTGGACCTAAGGAAACCCAGTCCGATACTGTACTTGCCTCTTTGCTTCCTGTGTAATAGCGCTGATAAGGGCGGGTCCATGCGCTTTGGCCGTGCACACACTATGTCGCCCCATGATGACATCATAGTGTGTGCGTGGGCAGAGCATGTGGACCTGTCTCTAGTCGTGCTGTTACACAGGAAGCATTGAGGGAAGAGGAGATGTGAGAATGCTAGAGGTAAGTACCAAGCCCTGTGTGGGAGGCTGGTGGAGACTTTGACCAATGCATTTCCCATCCTAGACTTAGACTGAAGCCAAGTTTTACTTTTTTTTTTGTGTGTTACAATTTGGGTGCACCGTAGGTTTTGGTTAGCTTATACTTGAATATATACAGGGGGTATGTATATGTATATAGTATATGTGTATTTTTTTTTTTTTTGAATGATTATTTTTTATTATTTTTGCAGAACGAGCTGTTGACAAAGATGAAGAATTTGGAAAAGAAACAACTTGAGGAGGTGGAACGTATTTTAAAAGGCGGCGCAATTGATGGCTCAGGACTGACTATGCTGTTTGTCAACTGTGTAGAAGAGGAACTGAACCTCTATGAGTAGCGTGTGTCGTATTGTGATTGTGACATTCAGCCAACATCCACTCTCCAGTTTTTGCTTTGCTGTGAGTAGTTTGCTGTAGACGTCATTGTTGACCCATAGCCCTGTTTCATCAGGCGCTCAGTGCTATAATTGTTCTCAGATTGTGACACCTTCTGCAAAATGCTGAAACTGCTGTGATTACAAGACGTCTCATCCTATTACTGGTAAGATCACAGTGAGGTGCAACATAGCATAGAACTATCTGCTACTTATGTCTAAATCAAAATCTGCAAAGAAAAAAAAGAATATTCCTTGAATTGGACACTATGGGCAAATCTGAAATACAGTGTTGTGCTCCATGTTGGGTTTATGTCATGCTTCACTCACTTAGATTTTCAGTGGTTGAATCAAAGTCTTCTCCAAATGCAAAAAGTAGATGGTAAATAGGGTATAGGTCAGCTCTGGGTCTGAGATGTTTGACATCCTCCTAGCTCAGGGGTGGTGAACCTGTGGCCATGTGATCCTTCTCTGGGTATGTGTGTTGTATCCCTCAGAAGAGTTTGCCAGACGGGACGCAAGGCCTCTTCCTGCAGTCCCAGGCAATCCTGGACGTGACCCACTAAGTCCCATTTTAAAGGACATCTACCACCACTCAGCTTATACTTGAGTATATACAGAATATAGTAAAATATGCTTCACATTGCTTTTCTCAAGGTCAAATTCAATTATTTTCAATGCCTCTGATATATCAGCTTAAGAATCAAAAGCAGACCCAGGTGGCCACATGAATTTTATTTAATAGAAAATGCAAATCCATAAAATTACTCCATTTGTACTTTATAACATAAACCACAAGCCAAATGAATAAGTACATGAATGTCTCACAGTCAGTAATGAGGACGGCAAAGACAACCGGCCCCTTCACAACCCCATAGAGTTTATAGTATTTATTTAAAATAATTGTGTGCAAATTATTAAGCCTCGTAGTGGCCGTAATTCAGTAGTCTCCATGTCATTTGGCGATGACCATGAAGTTATGTCAGTAACATGCCTGTACCAAACATGAGAAAGTCTATTGCATAATACAACATACAGCAATGTCAGGTTCTTGCAAGAAAAGCATCACTATCACCGGTCTGCGGAGTGGAGGCCTGGACTGTGTATGCAGGGAGTAGTCCATTACCAGATCAGGTGGTTCTGTCATTGCAGAATTTTTAGTTGATGTGGGGTTTAAGTATATAATATTACACACATATCAGGAAAGGTGAAGTGTCCTCTCTTAAAGGGAATCTGTCAGCAGTTTTGGCATCCCCCCTGCATACAGTACTAGATATCGGCCCTGTGTATGTTGTTACTAATAACAAATGAAGTTATAATGCAGCTCTTGCAAGGGCTCCGTGGGTGGGGTCTTTCATCCTGAAGAGCTTTCTGATCTCTGCTGCAGCACAGGCCCCTCCTCTCTGCTAAGAGTCAGAGCTGTATCATGAATTTGGTTGGATACCTACAGCTATCGGTTGGGGGAGGGGCTGTGAAACAGTTCATGGCAAATAGCAGAAAGCTCTTCAGGCTGAAAGACTGATGGTAGGACTGTCAAGATAGAACTATTATTCCCGGCAGGTACAGGAAACACACAAACGAACGTTACACAGGCCAAGACTAATGACAGATTCTCTTTGAAAGGGTTTCCCCCGAACACAAGTTAGACCTTATCCACAGGATAGGGTCTATCTTGCTGATCGGTTGTGGGCCCCTCGTCGCTACATCAGACTAATGGAGCAGATGGCTGTGCATGACCGTTCTGCTCCATCAATCTCTATGGAGCTGATGAAGATTGACGAGCGTGAACAGGGGTTGGGTAGGTGGGGGAGAGAACAGTAAAGTCAGACTTAAAGACACTTTAATTGTATTTAAGGTTTTGGTGTATGGACATTGCTTTATGTAGTCCATGTCAAGGTAAAGTGCAGCCGTATAATAATCTTTATATAGCGCCATCACATTCAGTAGCACTGTACACATCAGGTGGGTAGTCATCTACAACTTACTCTGAAAGTGATCACCATGATGTCTGTTATGCTGCACCAACCTCTACATTTTCCCTCCATTTACAGTTCGGCTCCACTATGGATAAGGGTGGACAGACCCCCTCCTGTGACATCCACATGACTTGTGCAAATGGACAAGAAGGAAATTACAATTCTTTTTTAGTTGGTAGATTTCACTTTTAAAACTTTAAGAACAGAAAAAGCTTTAAAACAAACAGATACTCATAAAATATAAGACCTCTGTTAAAGAGATTATCCAAAATCCCCCTCCCTGTAAGCCAACAATCCCTTTAATACATTTGGATCCTACTATTAGGTGTTACATTAATATTATCTTATTTTCCCATATCTTAACATTAGGATTTCTAGTAAAATACAAGGGGTAACTAGGGTTGCGTCTGGAAACAAGTAGAAGGAAGCATCAGGATCTGCCACTATTAGATAACAGGGCAAACACTATAGGAGTTCAATGTAAAAAGTTCTTCTCCGAATTGTCAGTATAGAGAAAAACTAACCTAGGTTTACAGATGTACATGAAATTGAAATATTAGGTTTTCATGGATTGACTCATCCAATAAAAAGCAAAACAAAAACAAAACCTACAAATAGCTCTCCCTTCCAGCATAGTTTGACACTGGGAATTGGCACTAAGACTTTAATACTGCTGCTGTGCTTGGCTATCACAATGTGTGTGGACGTGCTGTAGGGCTAACAGGGATCACAGATCAATAAGTCATTACTGTTTATAGAAATACACAGAACTCTTCACTAGAGATGAGCAGACCGGACGTTTGCATTCAAGTTCGGTCATACAACCCTGTGTCCCCCTACCTAATCATAGCCATGGCTACTTGATATGGGCAGCAATTTGCCAGATTGGGCGTTTGCCTGCTAATCCGGCAACATGTTCTCTTTACCATTATTGCACTTCTCCTAATTTACACCAGATACATCAAGTGAATCCGGTTGGTCAAGGAAGATTTATAAAGGGCCACTTTTCCAAACGTTGCAAATCTACTCAGTGGCAGAGGAACTAGTTGGGCCAAAATTTACACACAAGTGGTTTGCGTGTGCATATATATATATATATATATATAGATCTTTAGTATGTGTTTGTCTTTTCCTGGTTTTGTACTTGCAGGAGTTTTCTTACAGAGTGATATATTGGGCATTTAAAGAGAACCTTTTCACTAAAGACAGGTTGCAGAAGCCCATCACACCTGCCGTGCACATAATAACTTACCTTGCACCCTGACAGAGTCCTCTGTGTAGTCCTAGGGGTTGGGCTTTGGTTTGCATGTATTGCAAAAAAAAAAAAAATGTGACTTGTCTGTGCTACTCACTACTTAGCCCTCACCTTTTTCAAGTATCTCAACAAACCCCATTAAATATAGGGGAAATGCATAATGGCGAAATAAAAATAAATAAATGTGCAAAATGTCAGCAAAAAAAAAAAAAATCTATAAATGTGGTAAAATGAAGGATCTGTTCCTGAGCAAAAAATGAAGATGAATTCTGTGTAGACAATTTGCAGATTGTTTCTCAGGAGCTCATCTTCATGTCAGTGGGAGCAATGCGATGTCTAGATGGCACGTGATGCTTATATGGCGTATTAGGATCTATAGTAACACAGTAATGTTGTAGTGCATGATGGTAGAATCTCATGGTAACGGGTCTTGTGACCCACCTTGTGGTATTGCATAGGCAGCTCCTACAAGCCGCTGTCTATATGGCTTCATAGATGCAAATTGTGAATGGTTCATCTGCGGGAAGCAGGAACTCGCTTAGTCTTCAACATGCGATAGGAAAGGTTCTCATCTCGAAACTGAAATTCGTCGGTGATGTGTTGGATGACCCCTCCTTTCAGCAGTCTCTCGCCGTACTTGACTGCTTCTCCGCGGTCTGATGCCAGTCCAACCTCCACAAGCCAGCTCACCAAATCTGATCCCCAGAAGATCCCTCCGGAGATCCGGGGGCCACACCTGTGTGTCAAAGGAATGATTCACCCATATGTGCGGTAACTCTTGTACCAGCGCTGTGTCTTTGTCAGCAAAGGAAAACAGAAAGGAAAGAGGATAGCATGATATAAGCTTGTTAGGAAGGTTCATCGGGTTAGAGAATATTAATGGCCGGGGGGGAGGGGGGTGTTATTCAATTAAAATGCTATTACATGCCACAAATTACACTTAATTTAGTATTTAGCATAAAATATAGTGTCTTCTATAGCGTGAAGCTATGTAATGGGGGGGGGGGGTGACGGACTGGTGGAATCAATAGGAATGTGCTAACGGGACAAAGTAATTTTTAAAGGAGTCACAAAAGTAAATTAGCCAATAGGCTCTGGCTTTACCATAATACTATATAATAGTACTTAAAATCATTGTATTGGTTGATTTGGGCATCATGTATAAAATCTGATCTACCCGGGAACATGGGTTATCCATCATCATCCATTATCACTGTGAGGTGGAGCGAGTGTAATGTAAAGGTGTTATATAATTACATTATAACAGGAGCTTCCATATACGAGGTTAAGTCTGAAGCTCTGAGAGTTTGTGCCATTATAAAAGTTTTCCAGGATTTAAATATAGCAGCTTTCAGTGGAACCTGATGAGGCGCCCCAACATGCAAAAGGTATAGGGTGCCAAGATTCAGACTCCTATTTACAGAATATTGCTGAATTATCCTAAGGAAAGTTCATCAATTTCCAGGTCCTGAAAACCCCTTAGAGGACATCTACCACCAGGATGAAGGACTGTATGCAAATGAGCCGGAGGGACTAAAGGCTCCATAGGTGTTAATAGAGTCTGTAGCCCCTCAGGCTCATTTGCATACAGTCTTTGATCCTGATGGTAGATGATCTTAAAAGACATTCTCTTGACTTACAAATTACCAACTTGTGTTAATCCCCCTGTAAACGGGGGGGGGTAATAGATTGGTTTATGTACTGGATCGCTTCTTTATTATCCCCTAGAGCTGCGCACTGCTGGTGGAGATTGGTTGTGGGGACAAGCAGGACAAGACAGGTTTCTAAGGACAATACAAATGAAATCATGGACTGTTACAAGGCAACGGAAAGGGATGAAGCAAGAGCAGCATGAAGGACAGGGGAAGACACAGGCATGGTCAAGACACATCAGCAAAACCGTGCAGCAAACATTAAATCCACAAGAGGGCGCCATCTATGCAGACATAACATTAATAACATTGAGAATATGAAGACATTGCAAGCAAAACTGGCTGTGACCACAGGTTACTATGTGTATTCCTCAATAAAATAAATGTAATTATATACATCTGCAGATATAGATCTTAAAAAGCAAACAGTAATGGATGCATCTACCATCAAAACCAAGCACTTCCTCATAGCTCCATGGCCTCCTTCCTTCTAGCATAAACTGGTAAGCCTAAAGTGTTGTTCTGGGGGAAGGAGCAAATGTCTCATCACCTCCTCAGAACTGCCCCCCTCCCGCTTCAACTTCACACAGTGGGGGAGAGAGAAGAGTTCTCCTGCACAGTGCAACAGCTTGTAAAGCGACAGCACAGAGGGGCTCAGGCAACACCCCTCAGATCCCTTCTGGTTCATTAGACTTTTACTCGAGTGAAGAAAAAAAAATTAAAGTCAAAACACACCTTATCCGTGACACCCGCAGATCTTCTCTTCTTTCGTCGGCAGCGGCAGGTCCGTGCGCAGCAGACGCGCAGCTATGATGTATGCCTGTCGGGCCATGTGCACGGACTCGTCGCTGACCAGGACGGGGGAGGTTGTCACCAATGCATTTCCCACTCTAGGCTTATACTCGAGTCAATAGGTTTTCCCAGTTTTGGTGGTAAAATTAGGTGCCTCGGCTTATACTAGAGTATATAGAGAGTCCCGGTGTCACAGTTTCTGGATTATGAGTAAGTGATTGATCATGATGGATTTTGATGTTAGATTTCCTTTAATGTATCTGCAAATGACTTGGTATATGTGTTGCAGCCTAAAGCATTATATACAAATGCATAGACTTATTACGAAAAGCCAAACTTACACACGTGAACACGCACAAAGATGATCACACAGATTGTAAAATGTGGTGTGAATATGGCCCTGGATTATGTACACAATGGATTAGCAGGTAAGGGCCTATCCAGATGAGCCATGTTAACATTACATCAGTGTTGAATTCAATGTTTTCCAATGTCATCTAGACACATCCTAGCAGATCGCACAGGAATAGTGTTCATGTTTTTGTTTTTCACTGACACATTGACTCGAATGGGGAAATCTGCTGTGAGAATTGTGCACAGACCAAGGGGTCAAATAACATCCTGTCTACAAATTTCCCTAGATCACTTTATTCTCTTTTACCTTTTCTCCCTGACAATGTTCTTGATGCACAGGTCCTTGTGGTAGTTTACGAATTGGTGGCAGGTCATGCGGATTTCTTCAGGTAGTCTGGTCTCCTCGGTCACAGCATTTGTTTCTCTGCCATTCCAGAGGAACTGAAGTCTGAAATATATAAAATAGAACCTGAATGAGAGGCTTATTAGGTATTTCCATCTACACTACTTCCAGGTAGAACAGTGGTCTGCTAACCCCCTACCTGCAGTCAGGCTGAACTCTACACTCACCGGCCACTTTATTATGTACACCATGCTAGTAATGGGTTGGACCCCCTTTTGCCTTCAGAACTGCCTCAATTCTTCGTGGCGGGGCCCAAAGAGTGCCAAGAAAATATTCCCCACACCATGACACCACTACCACCAGCCTGAACCGTTGATACAAGGCAGGATGGATCCAAGCTTTCATGTTGTTGACGCCAAATTCTGACCCTACCATCCGAATGTCACAGCAGAAATCGAGACTCATCAGACCAGGCAACGTTTTTCCAATCTTCTACTGTCCAATTTCGATGAGCTTGTGCAAATTGTAGCCTCAGTTTCCTAAATCACCTTTCTTCCCCATACTGATGCTCGGTTTGAACTGCAGGAGGTTGTCTTGACCATGTCTACATGCCTAAATGCACTGAGTTGCCGCCGTGTGATTGGCTGATTAGAAAATAAGTGTTAACGAGCAGTTGGACAGGTGTACCTAATAAAGTGGCCGGTGAGTGTATGGTAGTGACAATAATAGCAGAGACAATACACTCAGAACTTCCATAGAGTTAAATGGAGATACACTGTGCATGCACAACACGCCGTCCCAGTTCAGGGAAGGAGGGGGGGTGTCAGTAGATGTTTGTTACCAAGATAGGTGCATGGTCCCAAAGGTAGGACCCACATCTATCATCTATTCATGTGAAGTCGTAATTAGGGTAACCCCTCTAATGTAGTGTACAGTGCAGATGCATTGTGCAGTGGTATATAAAGACAGAGGAATTAGGCCCCATAAATGCACGGATTATATCCCATGATGATGCAAGTTACAGCGACTGTCATCCACGTCAGATGATATCAAAAGACATTCACAATCTGATCACGTAATTCCCTTTATATATAATATAAGCAGACACATTACAAATATTAAACGTACCTTTTCTTGCACGGAAGTATAATCAGGTGTTTGTCTAAACCAAAAATGGCAAAACACAGGAAACCCTGCAGAAAGTGTGATAACCAGAAGTTACTAGTACATACAGGAGGTCTGACTTTTATCATTTCTTTCATCTCATATCATGCTCTTTCTTACATCTCCTGGATAACCTGCCTTCCCCTCCTTGGTACATCTATTACTCCCATGATCACTCCCCTGTACCATCTATTGTAAGAAGGCCTGGATAAATAAACCCAATTAAACCACTTTTCTTAGAAAAGATCTACATTTAGGGCTGTAAAATTACTAACTATATATAGTTTGCTTATACTTGCTAGGAGATAATACACAAAGTGAACATACCTGACCAAAGTTAAATACAGCACAAAAAAACTGAAGTTCTACATAAAGTCTCCCTGGTTCTGGATTGAAAAGCCACCAGAAACAACTCGACACGTTCTGTAAAAAGTAGAAAACACACACATTTAATAATCATGAACCAAAGAATCTTAAAACGTACAATTATAAAGAAACAACCAGATTGACATACGTCCCCCATAGAAAGCAATGGCGGCATGGAGCGATCTGGTGATACACAGGTGTGGCACCATACTGCTCCGTACAAGGGAAAAAGATAGGACATATCCCATCTTACCCAGTGTGTACGGCCTGTACGCCATGTATTTCTATGAAGAGAGGAGGGGGACCCTCCTCCTTTCCTGGCGACAGACTATAATTATTAAATTGTGCGTTATGAAAAGTTAGATACCGTATATACTCGTATAAGCCGAGGCTATAGAAAGCTTCATATTTTACTTCCACTGGAGAGAAAACAGTCCCTGGTCATGTGACCTCACATGACCATGACCTATCCACAGGACATAAACAATGAAGATTTAAGTAGAGTGACAGCAAGCAGAGATATAGGAAACCACGAGGAATTGATACAGAAAGTAAATTGGAAAACTGTATAACTTTTTATTAAAGTTGTTTTCTGAAAGTGGACAACCCCTTTAATTGGGCTGACCTATGGCAAAAAAAAAAAAAATTCTATGTCTTAACCTTGAATTTCTGCTCCAGAACCTCACAGCAAAAACAGGTTACATTATTCTGATGTGTATCTTTTTCAATGTGAACAAATTTTATTTCGGAATTAAGATTTCGGATGATAACAGTTTGGAAAAAATAAGTGTAAATGTTCGGTAAAGATCCACTTACTGCAAATAGCCCGACAACTAGAAGCAGACAAAGTAGTACATGTCTTGCTATCTGTCTGTCTCCACTGTGCAGCTGTTGCTGCTCCTCCTGGGACAGGGGACATCTCTGGGAGTTGCAGCGAGTCAGACATTCATGTGCTAGAGGGGGAATAAACAAAAATGCTACATGAGACACCGCACTACACTACTGTGCACAGTATCTTGTGCTTCGATTAGATACATACAAGACACATACACCTCCAGTGGTATCTTCTAACATGGCCATTTGGTAGTACAGGCGGTCCCCTACTTAAGGACACCCGACTTACAGACAACCCATAGTTACAGACGGACCCCTCTGCCCACTGTGACCTCTGGTGAAGCTCTCTGGATGCTTTACTATAGTCCCAGACTGCAATGATCTGCTGTAAGATGTCTGTAATGAAGCTTTATTGATAATTCTTGGTCCAATTACACCAAAAATTTTGAAACTCCGATTGTCACTGGGGCAAAAGAAAAAAAATTGTCTAGAACTTCCATTATAAAATATACAGTTTCGACTTACATACAAATTCAACTTAAGAACAAACCTCCAGACCCTATCTTGTATGTAACCCGGGGACTGCCTGTATATACTAACCACTATATGGACTGGAACACCTGGAGTTGGTTGAGGTGGGGAAGGGTCATCTTTACATTTTATATAGAGCTTTTGCAACCAATTTTATAAGATCTAATGTATTTTAATGCTTTTGTAATAAATACTTTGCATAGAGACAAGTATTCGTGCACACAGTTCCTATGAAGAGCGATGTGTCAACAGAAAAAACTAACCCCAAGTGTAATCTGATCCTAGTCGTGTGTTACTTAACCTTCCCTGTTTCTTCAGTCTTCAGAATACCATAAAGCATTATAGATCATTACATTGTGCACAGTTTTATGAATCTCAAGCCTGCTTCTAGTCAGAAAATTTTTTTTTCACAAAAAACAAATGAAAACGGTAAATGTCAGTAAAGCTTCACGTGATGTATACTGTACCGTCTTCAATGCTGGGAGCCTCATTTATATTCAGTGTAGTTGGAGATCCCACAGGCTGACACACGTCTCCGTTCTCCTGTCCACAGGCGCAGATCTCTGTGTGTTGGAGACACCGCAATGTTATTACCGCTCCGCAGCCAAGGTACGGTTTGCTTTCTACTTCCATGAGCTACGTTTTCCAGGGTAACACAATATCTGTTTGTATTCTTGCTTCAGAAATATTACTTCTTGTCAACACAATCAATGTTTTCATAATTTACTATAATAATTACATACCTGAATGCAAACGTAAATTTCATAAACTGGATACATTAGAAAAAATAAAAATCAAAAAATATGCACCAGGAGTACAGGATGAACATGCTACATAAATTGTATCATGTGGAAAAATGGGTGCCCAGCACTAGAGTCCTGGAAGTCCTATAAAAGTGAATGGGTTGTGCATGTGTAAATTTGCTCAATTTACATGCGATCAGACACATATTCCCATATCTAAGGGAAAAGGGAATACATTTCTTTTGATGAACCCATTTAAAGGGAGTTTTTCCATTTATGTTATTTTATGGCATATCCACCTCTGGGATCTGTGGAAAGGGGTTCGCTGTCCCTCTTCCTGCTGCTGGGCTGAGCATAGAGCGGTCACTCTCCATTCATCTCTATGAGAGCTAAGACATTTGGTGAGGCTACCTCCTTGGCTCTCTCATAGAGTTGAAAGGAGGTAGGTCATGTGTGGCACACTCTCCACTCCACTGGCTGCGTGAAGGGGTCAGGGGACCGCCATTGTCGCGATTGGGGGAGGTCCCAGAAGAAGGATCTGCATCTATCATCAATCTGTGGATATGTCTGTAATAGTCTAAATGGATAAAACCCTTTAAGAATAATTAATGTTAAAATTTTCAATAAAGATATTTGTTCTTAGCGTTTAGTGCTTACCTGCTCTGGAGTCTGTAGGTGATCGGGCCTGGATGGGACTCTCTGGCTTGCACTCTGTGGTAGTATCGGCTGTCCTGCCACTACTGCCCAGTGATGACGACTGATTCAGAACCAGGTAGTTCCCATCTTGTCCATTGCGACTCATGCACATAAGAGAAATGCCTGACAGCATAATGGAGGCTAACAGGACCACTGCCGTGCTGATAATCTATTAAAACAAGGGAAATATGAACATACATGGGTCATGTGTAGGGTTTCAAACTGCACAAAGCCAGGGAGGATGCATCTCATTTCATTACACAAGGTTTGTTCTGTCCAGCTTAATCTATACAATGCAGATGCATTCAATGCTCCCGACAAAGGGGTTTTCCCACAAACGCAAGTTAAGCCCTATCCACGGGATAGGGCCTAACTTGCTGATCAGTGGGGGTCTCAGTGAGACAACTGCACTCTGCAATTTCAGTCAGCTCCACAGAGATTAATGGAGCAGAATGGTCAGAACGGCCATCTGCTCCAATAGTCTGACAAAGCGACGGGTACGTGGGACCCCTCGTTTTTGTGATCTGTGGGGGTTTCATCACCGAGACCCTGAGACCCCCACTGACCACCAAGTTCAGCCCTATTCCATGGATCGGGCGTAACTTGCGTTTGTGGGAAAAGCCCTTTAAAGTAGTTTTTCCTTGTATTACTACAAAATGCAAATAGTTCACAGACTTACCTGAGCCTTTCCATAAAAGAAAGCAGAGTCAATGCTGTCCAGATCCCGTTCCCCAACGCTCACAAGAACACACACTATTACCACAGGTACGCTATAGTAAAAGACAACCGTACAT
Organism: Engystomops pustulosus; assembly: GCA_019512145.1. Taxonomy (NCBI): domain Eukaryota; kingdom Metazoa; phylum Chordata; class Amphibia; order Anura; family Leptodactylidae; genus Engystomops; species Engystomops pustulosus. The sequence continues at coordinate 76,635,041 of CM033648.1, read as the reverse complement.
GTAGGCGTTAGTATTTCCACATAGTAAAGGTGAGAGGATAACATACATGTAAGACAGCGCTTACCCCCATCCGACCAAGGCCATCAGAACAGTCGGAATATTCCCAACTTCTCTCTTCGTTAGCAAGAACAAGCATAAAGAAATCAAAGCTGGAATTTAAAGAATAGTTTGGATTAGGAAGAAACATTATGACATTTCATATACTAAGCAGCACTGATGGCAAAATTGTGAGTCTATCAGGGACGGTCAGACTACTGGGACCACCAGAAGGAGGAGGAGTGAGGCTAATACGGCATTTTAATAACTATAGGACCACTGCAGACATTGTACATCTCTGACAAAAATATATGTGACTGCAGCTCCTACATATCACAGTGTTAGCAGTGACAAAGTACATTATTTGGTTCTGTGTGGTTGACAGAACCACAAGCCTGATGAGATCAGAAAGCTGTGATTCATATCTTTTTTTTTTTTTTTTTGACTTTTTTTTATTTTTAATATAGATAAATGCAACAACTTAAAACAAGCCAATGCTACACATTAATATATCTGTACATACAACGACATAATTTTACATCAGCATATAAATCAGTATAAATGTGTCCCCACACCACCCCCCCCACCCTACCCCCCCTATACCGATGCTGGAGATATTGAGTGGCCGCAATAAAGGCTCAGTGAAGTATCCAATAGAGAAACTCTATAGTCTCCACTGATTCCAAATATCATTGAGTCTGCTGCTCTGCCTATAACGTTTCTCATACGCACATTCATATGATTTTATGCGTTTAACTAGGTTACTCCATTCGTCAACTGAAGGGGATTTTTCATCCACCCAATGTTTAACTAATACTAGTCTTGCAAGAAAGATGATCTTCAGGGCCAAGTCGCTTTTGGATCTATTATCTAAGGGGATCGGGAGCAAGCCCAAAACCCCAAAAGTAGCCACTCGAGGGAAAGAGCATTGAAGCTGATCCTCTATTTTCATGAAGATCGCCTCCCAATAAGAGTTGATCTTCGGGCAGTCCCAGAGAACATGTAGGATATCCGCTTGGGGGCTTTTACACCTCCTGCAGTTGGAATTTTCACTTAGACCAATTTTAAACATTAAATATGGTGAAAAATAAGTTCTATATAATATATACATTTGTGTACATCTGTGATTTAGGTTAATCGAGGATCTAACCACCCCCTTGTAGATATCTCGCCATTGTGCCGCAGAAATAAAACCAACCTGGTTTATCCATTTCACTTGAGTTATATGACTAAAATTCTGATCTATAGTGAGCCTAAACCGGCGATAAATTCTAGATAAATTAAGTTGTGACACATCTAAATCTAATAATTCCATTAATTTACCCCCTAAGTGTATCTTAAATCTGTCGTGATATAATTCTTTACTATATGCGTGTGCAATTTGACAGTACCTAAAAAAATCCCTTCCCTCCAAAATACCCCTAGAACACCAATCCTGAAAAGAGGGCAATGCCCCATCTTCATCCAACTGTTCCAAAGACTTAATCCCCTTTCTTTCCCAGAACCTGACATCTTCCATTTTAGATAGCTCCAGAAAGTTGATATTATTCCACAAAGGGGTAAATTTAAATCCACCCTTGATACCAAAAAGCCTCCTAAGGTCTCTCCAAGTAAACTCCAATAACCGCGCCAAAGGAATTCTTTTAGCATCAAGACCCTTCAGTTGACCAGACTCCAGCAGAGCCAGTAATGATTCAAATCTACATTCCAACCGAGAGACAATCCCATAAAATATGTTAGACTGATTGTTTTCCAGAATGAACTGTATCTGTGCCGCCAAAAAATAATGATAGAAGGAAGGGAGCGAAAGACCGCCCCTCTCCCTATCTATCATTAAAGTTTCTTGTTTAATCCGCACCTTTTTTCTCCCCCAAAGTAATTTATTAATGATCGCTCGAATGAACCCAAACCATCTCTTACCTATCCAGCAAGGAGAATTGGATAGTACATATAGAATTTGGGGTAACAATATGCTCTTTATGAGTATAATTCTCTCTGCACGATTTAGTGGCAGCGTATTCCATGTATTGACCTTATTTTTAATTTTTGTTAATAAAGGGACAAGATTTAGATTAATATAGTCGTCGACCCTGGCTGTAATCTTTAAACCCAAATAATCACATGAGGAAGAAACCTTCAGATCGAACTGCAAATAATCAGAATGTGGGGCCCCATCCAACGGGACCAAAATCGACTTATGGGTGTTTATCTGGAAACCCGAGAATCTACCAAATTCTTGAATAGTCTTCAAGGCTTTAGGCACCGATTTTTTAGAGTCATTAAGACATAAGAGAACATCATCCGCGTATAACATAATCTTATCCTCAGAACCAGCGAGGCCTCCCCCCTCTATCCCCCTATCTGCTCTAAGTTTTATTGCCAGAGGTTCTATAAAAAACGCAAATAACATCGGGGACAGGGGGCATCCCTGCCTAGTACCCCTGGACAGTGTAAAAAAGGGAGAAAAATCCCCGTTGACTCTGATGCAGACCCTCGGATCCCTATAAAAAAGTCTGACCCATTCCACAAACCGGCTGCCAAGTCCAAATCTAGACAGCACCTCCCAAAGGAAGTCCCACTCCACCCTATCAAAGGCCTTAGAGGCATCCAGTGACAGAATGGAGCGGGAACCCCCCTGACCCAGCTGTAGACCCGCAAACAACCGTCTTATATTCGTTTTGCTCTGGCGTGCGGCCACAAAGCCACATTGGTCTTCGTGTATAAGTGTTGGGGCATACTGCTTTAATCTATTTGACATTAATTTGGCAACCAGCTTGGTGTCTGCATTAATAAGCGAGATCGGTCTATAGGATTCCGCTTCCAATGGGTCTTTATTTTTTTTTTGAATCAGAACTATACTTGCCTCATACCATGAGTCAGGCAACTTACCCTCCTTTTGAGAGAATTCCCATATCTCCTCCATAAGAGGTAGGAGAATGGCCCCAAATCTACTATATATTTCCAGCGGCAGTCCATCCAGTCCCGGGGAAGAATTACGTCTGGAGGATGCAATAGTCTCTTCCAACTCCGCACTAGTTATAGGGCAAGATAGTGCATCTGCCCCATCCTTTGGAAGAAAAGGGAATTGGATATTATCTAGGAATTGCCTTATGTCCTCTAATGACGCCTCCAAATCTGAGGAGTAAATACCTTGAAAAAATTTTAAAAAGGTTTCTCTGATCTCTTCGGCATTGGTGGTTATATCCCCAAAATTATTTTTAATAGCTGTTATTCTATTTGCCTCCTGTTGTTTTTTGACTTTTTGCAGCAGCCCCTTTGAAGGTATACCACTCTCACAATGTGCTTTCTGATCCATGAAGAATAATTTCTGCATCGCCTTATCTGCCATTAATCTGTTATATTCCTCTTGTACCCTATTAAAGCTGTCATGCAGCTCTTCCGAACCGCTCTCCAAAAAGGCCCTTTCTTTTTCTTTCATCTCCCTTTTTAGTGTCCTCTCCTGTCTAGCCCATTGCTTACGCAAGTATATGATTTCTGAATTTAAAATCCCTCTAATGTAGGATTTCAAAGCATCCCACATTAACCCAAGGTTCTCCGTGGTTCTATTGGCCACGATAAAACTACTTATCTCTTTTTTTATTCTATCTTCATCCGTCAATAGTGCTAACCAATGCGCGTTGAGTTTCCAGAACCTGAGGGCAGGTTGCCCAGAACCGGTCAACTCAAGGACCAGCGGGGAATGGTCAGAGATAGAGCGGTTATCATAACGAATTCTCCCCACCTGGTCAATGGCAAGGTCATTGGCCAAGGCTAAATCAATCCGGGAGAAAGTATTGTGGGAGCGATTGTGACATGAAAATATCTGTTGATCCCCCTTTAAGGATCTCCACACATCTCTCCAGCCCACTTCCTGACAGAACCTGGCAAAGGGAGTGTCTCCCGTCTCCATCCTTACTGAATTTTTTTGGCCTAGACGATCTTTCTTGTCTGACATAACGGCGTTAAAATCTCCAAGAATCAGAACGGGGCAATCCCCCACCTTTTCCAAAAACCGCAGCAGGCTTATAAGGACCTCATATCTAAAAGGGGGAGGTATATAAACTCCTGCCACAACCCATTTAATGCCATGTAGTATGCCTAGCAAAAAAACATATCTTCCATCTGGATCGCATTTTGCCTCCAATACTTGGAAACCAACTGATCTATGAACCATAATAGAGACACCTCTAGAGCATGATGTAAAAACTGAATTGTACACACAACTCGCCCACCTCCTATCTACAAGAGCCAAAGACTCTTTATCAAGATGTGTCTCCAATAGTATAACAAATGCTGGTAGTTGTTTAACAATATAATCAAAAATGATACATCGTTTCAAGCGATCTTTTAGTCCTCTTATGTTCCACACTATAAATCTAGTACCCATATATTATATCTATGCGAAAAGGAGGAATAAAGCAACAAAGAAAAATAAAAAACACCCTGCGGCCAAGCAACGTCCCCAGCATCGTTTCAACCCACCCCTCCAAAACCCCCCCACCTGTTCTACCGTAGTACAACTCTTCCTACTTCAGCCACTTTCCCGCCCCCCCTCCCCCCAACTACCGACTTATACCAAAATATGAACACATAAGTGTCTACAGTCATAGACCCTTAAGATCTAACCAATCAGAGGCCTGTTCTGGCGTATTGAAAAACTGGGACTGCCCCTGAAAAATAATTTTTAGTTTAGCCGGAAACATCAATGAATAAATGATTCCCTTATCTCTCAGCCTTTTTTTTACCTCCAGAAAACTTTTCCTTTTCTGGAGGGTGTCCTTAGAAAAATCTGGATATATGGCAACCTTCCCGCCTTGGATTGATATTTCCTTTAACTCACGTGCTCGTCTCAATATCATATCCCGATCTCTTGAGAGTAAAGTTTTGCAAATAAGGGTACGGGGGGTATTCCCTGGGATATACGGGCCCGCCGGGATTCTATGCGCTCGCTCAATATCAAAATTCGGAGAAAGATGCTCCTTCCCTATTTCTTTCAAAAACCATTCTTTAATATAGCTAACAGGGTTCTCTCCCTCCACTTTTTCTGGTACACCTATTAGTCTTAGATTAGCTCTTCTTGAGCGATCCTCCATATCCGCCATTTTCCCTTTAAGGGCCTTATTCTCTACTTCCAACCGGGAGGTAATTTTTTTAAGAGTGCCCACCTCCTTCTCGATACTAATTATTTTATCTTCTGCCATTTTTTGTTTGTCTCTTACTCTATTCAATTCTTCTCTCAGAAGAGAAACATCTCCTCTTAGGCCTCCCACTTGATCTGTAGGCCCCAGTATTGCTGAATTGCAAGTTTTTATGGAGTCTAAGATCTCTCTTAGCATCTCGTTATCTCCCCCGGCATTAGCCTCCTCCCCGTCATGTTCCTCCCCCTCTAACATAGCAAATCTCGAACCTTGTAATTTATTTTTTGGGTCATGACTATCATTTTCAGAGTTTTTCTGCATAGTCGAGCCAGTGCGTGTTTTAACTGGGGGGGACTTCCATAGTTTGTCCAATTTTGTGGAGTTATCTCCTTTACCCCCACTTTTCTCCTTCTCCTTGGGGGAGACTGCTCCCACAGACTTCCTTGAGGCGTTTTTGGGAGGCATACCTGGTGTCGACTAATAATTCCCTCAAACAGTCAATGCAATACTAACAAACATATAACCAAAGACCCAAATGTAACGACCTATCAATGACACAAAATATACAGCATAGTTGGCAGAGGATAATATTACAACAGAAATGTTGACAAATGCAAACCGTTGGCATATATCGGGCAGATAGCAAACAGTGAGGAGGCAGAAAACCAAACGGGGTTGGATTAGCCGAGGTTGATACAGGTTGGCACCAAACCTAAGTACTGCAGAACCAATATACAAGCATATACTGAGCAATAAGCAAAGGGCGCAAAATGTACTATTCCTCCTGAAAATAAAGTTAGAAAACGAACCAAACCAAGATCTGCTCGCGTTCCCCCCGGCAGAATACTAGATTGCTAGAGGGATTAAAAGCAAAGTCAATATAGCACAGATATTACGTTGATGTTATGTTGTTGTTATGGCCTTATAGTCTTAATTCTTGACAGGATAGTATCCGCATGGCAGGATTTTACAGAGATATAACTGACACTGTCGATGTTAAATTAGTCAAGTTAGTTGAATGAAGAGATGCAAATAGCTAGCGTATAGCATATAGCACATATCAAACGGACATCAGACAGGAAGCAGGCAGGCGAATAGCAAGCAGATAAATGTCAGGCACATGTTAAGCTGGTTAGGAAAAGGTCAAAGTTAATGCCAGATGCAGTCAGCTTAATACATGATAGGAAGGGAGAATTAGGGCCAGATACATCTCACCCATCCAACCAATCGGCTCCGGACTGAAGAACAGGGACCAAACGCAGAAGATTCTTTCACCTCTACCACCGGTCGCGCCGACACCGAAGATAGCACTCCAGCCACACCGCCTCAGCAGCGATCCCGGAACGCCTTCCTCCGGGGCAGCACACGTCCGGCGTGAGATGTCTTCAGATATCAGCAGGTCCCCTGTCGTCCTCCAAGCGCTCTGCAAAATCTCCTACTCCCGGAGCCGTGTAGACATCCAGCTGTCTCTGCGCCCAAAATAGACCACGGGCGCACAGCCTCCCGCACTGACGAGCGCCAAACACAGCGGGGCAGCGCACCCCGCGGCACCGCGGAGTCACCTCGGCGCAGATGCAGCCGAGCCCCAATCGTCACCCCTGGGCCGATAGGTACCAGTCCGGGGGGTTATCGGCCTCTGGGTCCCATGCGAGGAGTCGGCGTGGAGAGCGGGTAGGAGAGAGGAGCGGCTGTGCAGCGTGACGTACTCACGTCATGCCGTTACGCTTCCTCTTGAATTATAATATCAGCCATAAAGTAGGCTGCCCGGGGGAACAAGGCTCCAGGGGGCTATGACCACCAAATCCACTCTCCATGTTCCATGCTGGAATAATACTTACGTAGATATAGAATTATCAGCTCTACATACTTCTGTATTGCTACTCTTATCCTAGATATAACCATTCATCAGATTACTACTGCTCTACCACTGTATAGATGGACACAGCATGGTACTGTACTACTTATCCTTTACAGATGAATAGTGTACAGTACTTCTACTCTTATTCTGTATATATGGACACATACAACAACTCAGTTCTTGTATATATGGACATATCATAGTACTATTACTATTGTATAGATGGACATTGCACAGCACTACTACACTTATCCTGTATAGATAGACACTACTATTATTTATCTTCTGCCATTTTTTGTTTGTCTCTTACTCTATTCATTCTCTCTCAGAAAGAAACATCTCCTCTTAGGGTCCACTTGATCTGTAAGCCCCAGTATTGCTGAATTGCATGTTTTTATGGAGTCTAAGATCTCTCTAGCATCTCGTTATCTCTCCCCGGCATTAGCCTCCTCCCGTCATGTTCCTCCCCTCTACCTAGCAAATCTCGAACCTTGTAATTTATTTTTTGGGTCATGACTATCATTTTCAGAGTTTTTCATAGTCGAGCCAGTGCGTGTTTTAACTGGGGGGGACTTCCATAGTTTTGTCCAATTTTGTGGAGTTATCTCCTTTACCCCCACTTTTCTCCTTCTCCTTGGGGGAACTGCTCCCACAGACTTCCTTGAGGCGTTTTTGGGAGGCATACCTGGTGTCGACTATAATCCCTCAAACGCCAATGCAATACTACACAACATATAACCAAAGACCCAAATGTACCGACCTATCAATGACACAAAATATACAGCATAGTTGGCAGAGGAAATATTACAACAGAAATGTTGACAAATGCAAACCGTTGGCATATATCGGGCAGATAGCACAGAGGAGGAGCAGAACCAACGGGGTTGGATTAGCCATGTTTGATACAGGTTGCACCAAACCTAAGTACTGCAGAACCAATATACAAGCAATATACTGAGCAATAAGCAAAGGGCGCAAAATGTACTTTCCTCCTGAAATAAGTTAAAACGAACCAACCAAGATCTGCTCGCGTTCCCCCCGGCAGAATCACTAGATTGCTAGAGGATTAAAAGCAAATCAATATAGCACAGATATTACGTTGATGTTTATGTTGTTTGTTATGGCCTTATAGTCTTAATTCTTGACAGGATAGTATCCGCATGGCAGGATTTTACAGAGATATAACTGCACTGTCGATGTTAAATTAGTCAGTTAGTTGAATGAAGAGATGCAAATAGCTAGCGTATAGCATATGCACATATCAAACGGACATCAGACAGGAAGCAGGCAGGCGAATAGCAAGCAGATAAAGTCAGGCACATGTTAAGCTGGTTAGGAAAAGGTCAAAGTTAATGCCAGATGCAGTCAGCTTAAACATGATAGGAAGGGAGAATTAGGGCCGATACATCTCACCCATCCAACCAATCGGCTCCGACTGAAGAACAGGGACCAAACGCAGAAGATCTTTCACCTCTACCACCGGTCGCGCCGACACCGAAGATAGCACTCCAGCCACACCGCCTCAGCAGCGATCCCGGAACGCCTTCCTCCGGGCAGCACACGTCCGGCGTGAGTATGTCGTCATATATCAGCAGGTCCCCTGTCTTCCTCCAAGCGCTCTGCAAAATCTCCTACTCCGGAGCGTGTAGCATCCAGCGTCTCTGCGCCAAAATAGAACGCCGGCGCCCAGCCTCCCGCACTGACAGCGCCAACACAGCGGGGCAGCGCACCCCGCGGCACCGCGGAGTCACCTCGGCGCAGATGCAGCCGAGCCCCATCGTCACCCCTGGCCGATAGTACCAGTCCGGGGGGTTATCGGCCTCTGGGTCCCATGCGAGGAGTCGGCGTGGAGAGCGGGTAGGAGAGAGGAGCGGCTGTGCAGCGTGACGTACTCACGTCATGCCGTTACGCTTCCCTCCGAGATTCATATCTTTAATATGAGACGAAAAGCATCTGAAGGGAAATCCCTTAAACCTAGTTTAACGAGGTGAAATTGGGTAACGGAGTCCCTTTATGAACATGGCCACGCATATAATAAGCCTTACAGGGGTTGCTTGAAAAGAGATTTGTTGCCAGAGGTACAGCATACTGTCCCCATTTGAATGTAATAGATGTTGAGCATGCACGGGTTATCACTTCATAGGTCTGCAATACATTCTCATAACCGTCCTTTCCTTCAGACACTAATTACCTTTCCTGTGGTCAGGAACAACCCATTTTAAAGGGGTTGTCCACTTTCAGCAAATAATTGTTATTGTTTGTGCAATGAAAAGTTATATAATTTTCAACATACTTTCTGTATCATTTCCTTTCTAGATCTCTGCTTGCTGTCATTCTATAGGAAGCTTCATTGTTTACTTCCTATGGATATAAATCTTTCCCTGGTCATATGATGTCACACAGATGCACTGCTTGTTATAACACACAGCTTTAATTACTTTCTATGATATAACGAGCCATGCACCTGTGCAACATCAGATGGCCAGGTATATAATGAGCTGTGCACCTGTGTGACATCGCATGACCATGGATATATATAACGAGCCGTGCACATGTGTGATATCACATGACCAGGGACTAGTTGTTATCCACAGGAAGTAAACAATGAAGCTTCCTACATAATGACAACACTCTACAGAACAGTGAGGAATTGATACAGAAATGGTAGGACAATCCCCTAAATCATCTAAAATATTGTACATATCGGATATAACGATATTCATTCAGATCATTGAGTGGAGGATGTGCTTGAATTAAACAGTAATAGTAGAATACCTGTCCACAGGTAAGTACTGTAGAGGGCGCTGTAGAGGATTACAAACACGAGGATCTGCCCCACCACGTTCCTCTCTTTTATGATGAAATTCCACAGGACCATCCCAATGCAGACAATAAGCTGAAGAGGGAAAGAGACATTACTTAGAATAAAGTACAGACCTGTAAGAATGTCTGTGGCTAGACTTACAGTCTGTAGACTCAACCTCTTACATACAAGTGGGACAATTGTTCTGCAAATATTATACTTAGATTTCTCAATAGACAGAGACTTCCATGGTCCTCAGCTTTACTCAGTCATTGCTTTCATGAGGGATTTTACCTCCATGTCAAATGTCCCCTGCGTACAATTTTGCTGCTTATACTAGCTTTACCCATGCTACAGATTTTCACTGAATTCCATCTTGCTACAGAAGCTCTATGCACAGGAGGAGGGAGAAGCAGCAAGTCACAGCAGCGATGTTTCCACCCCATAGAACAGAGACTACTACAAACTACCTACATGAAAGCGGCTAGAAAATGAAGGTCACAAGTCACATAATGACCAGAAGTAGTAGCAGATTGGATTACCGATTTCTGCAAAGTTTATTGAAAAGATTGAAAGAAAGAAATTCGGGTCCAGCTGAATTTAAAAATCCTGTATCCGATATCGAACCCTGATCAGGACAGTGCACTTAGTAACAACTGCGATCAATGCTAGGACATGAATCAGCTAAGTTCGGAACAAATCTGAATTTCGGCATTATGGTCCGCTCATCCCTAAAACAGACACTTACCTGAGCAAGAAACAGGTTCACAGTCAGCATATGAGGAAGCTGCTTATACTTTTTGCTCAGAAGTAAAATAGCCAGAGACCAGATCTGTAGATATAAAAGATATAACCATTTTATATAGCAAATATTTCTTTTCACAACAAATTCACTCTAAGCATAAAGTCTACTTTACATGGATCAGTGATTTAATATTGATGACCTATCTTACAGATGGTTAATGCAAAATATCTGGAACACCCCTTTACAAAGTGGTTGTACCATTTCTGATAATACATTTCCCGAGTGCTTGCAATTCACCAATATAGCTAATTCCATGTAACAGAACAGAAAGTTGGCATCTGTATTCCACTTTAATTGGCTAATCAATATGTGGTTATTCTACAACCATTGTGCAAACTTACCAAGGAGAGCAGGCTCACTATGCTAATGTCAAAGCTGACGTTTTGCAGAGCGGATACAAGGGGCTTAGGATCCATTGTCGGAATAGTCAACAGCCAGGCCGAGACATACATGATCGGAGCAGACACAAAGGTGCTGATCACCATTCCTGATGTCACCTGGAAGCAAATACAGGATTAATATGATCCCCGAAACCCAGAAATAGATTGTGACATAGGAACTTAGTAATCACAGTAAAGGAATATTTTTGACTTCTTTTCATATACTAAAAAAAAAAAACTAAATAAATGTTTTAATAGTCAAACATGACACACATGCTGCTTGTACAGACAGGAACCTAAACCATGTAACACAGTATAATCCAAAACAGGGCATGCAACAGTAAGTCTCATCTGATCTTGTTCTCCTGAACACATGGTAAGACGAAGAGTAGAGTAAAGCTCTATAAAGCTATGATGGTGCTATATAAAGATTATTATTATATTGTAAAAGCCAAACCAGTATATCCATGTTTGCATCTCACCAGTGGTGGGAACTGGTCACTGAGGGAGAGGCTTTTGACTAGTGTCAGGAAGTAAGAGCTCTCCAAACACTTACAATCTCGACTTCCATGTTGAACTGGTTTGCAAATATAGCGACTCCAGGGGCCACTGGGAAGACTCCGTACAGAAATGCATAGTTTGATAAACTGGTGTGGTTGACTGGAAGGTTCCCCCGATCCAGCAGCTCCACCATTTCCCTGCAGATGAGCGGCAAGACCAGCCTGAAAGAGAAGAAAGGATTCAAGATTTTAGACAGATGAAAACACTTCTTTAGTATAAGCATAAACATTTTCTGAACCTATAGATTTCACATCTTGCATAAATGTAGAGAAAGACTTTTAAGACCCCTTGCACAGGACCTAGATGGGATTCTGGGCATAGCACTCGGCAGGGTGAGGTCACCCACCTCTATTGAAAGCGGAGCGGCCACCAAGCTCGGTCACAGTGCAGTAAGACACTGGGGCACATTTACTTACCCGGTCCATTCGCGTCCCAGCGGCGGCTTCTCCAACAAGCGTTCGGGTCTTCCGGCGATTCATGAAGGTCCTGCGCCCGATGTCCACCAGGTGTTGCTGCTGCGCCGAAGTCCGTCGAGGTGCCCCGGAGTTCATCGTCTTCATCATGGTGCATGTGAGTATGGCCCGTGCGACCAATTTTTTTTTTTAAATGCGGCGGTTTTTCCGAATCCGTCGGGTTATCGTTCGGCCACGCCCCCGATTTCCGTCGCGTGCATGCCAGCGCCGATGCGCCACAATCCGATTGTGTGCGCCAAAATCCCGGGGCAATTCAGGGAAAATCATCGCAAATATTTGGGTAACACGTCGGGAAACCGCGAATCGGGCCCTTAGTAAATGACCCCCACTGTGTTCATACTGCCCTGATTTGAGAACAAACTGGGTCCCCATAGAGCTGTGTGAATGGGGTGGGTTTTAGGCTGTATTCACTTGTATCAGAACTTTCTGTTATTATAAATCTGCTCCATTTATCAGAAAACCACATGGATTTCTGAACGCCTTTCAACATATCTGTAATATATATATGATCTATTTTATTTTATTTTTTTTTAAAAAGAGGTTTCACCACACAATTGTGAGGCAGGGTAGGTTGGCTGCTGTGCCCAAATATTAAAGGCATGGGTTACAGCAGCGCATTTGTGCTTACATCAGCAGAAAATAAAAAATAGGAAGAAACTATAGAGGATGTGAAACTGGGCCCCAGGAAAGAAATACCTAAGTGTAATACACCAGATTATTTCATGCTAGGGATCATTCAGAGGATCGGTATGTAAATCCTGGACTGTACAGTGGGCATTTCACTGGCAGACCATAGTGCAGAGAATGGGGCCCCTGTGCATCGTAGTGATATATAATGCATGGAGCCCCTTCTTCTTCCCTATACAGCAGCACTGTACTAATAATCATGACAATTCATTGCTGTTCTCCAGGGAAGCAAGGACTTGTCATATATCATTAAGATACAAAGAGCCCCATCCTCTGCTCTATGAATCACCACAGTCATTCGGATGAACTCTAAAATTAACTTGTGACATGGTACGGTTAGGAAAACATGCACCTGGATAGGGGTAGACTGCCAAGAACAGATCTGCAGCATGTCAATATACCCTTTCAAATGGCCGCGACCATGTTGGCTGTAATGGATGGCCATCTAATATGTTTGGTCATGTACCCTGTGTCCGGACGTGATATGTTGGTTGCTGCATGTAGGATTTTTCACATTCCAAAAGATTTTGTTCTCCAGGGATGTAGGCTGACACCACCAGAAGTGCAGATCAACTATTGAATTCACATGCATTCCCAGCCAAAGTGAGTATGGGGGGGGGGGGGGGGGGGGAGGCACAGGTCTTTAGCCTTGATATAATCTAAAGTAATGGCCCCTTTGAATTCCTCGCTTGCCATGTAAATGTTAAGGAATGTGCTGAGTCTTCTATCTGCCGAAAGTGTAAGCAAATGAACAAGGTGTAACAGTAACACAGCCTACAGTATAATCTTACAAAAGAGATAATAAAAGGCTGGCCCATAAATCATACTCACAGCTTGGCCGTGATAAGTAGCAGCAAGGCAACAAAAGACGATTTCTTCAGCTTACTGGTCTGTCCCACCATCGTAAGACCCAGATAAAATAACGCCGAGCCAGAGAAGGAACTGGCCAGACCGTCCAGAAAATTCTCTAAGTAGACAGGAATCTTCTGTCCTAGTGCAAAGTTAAAGGCGATGCCTATAAACACCATAAATACTATAGGGTTCTGGAAGACACGGAGGAGAGCAAGTCCCAAGATCTTCATTTTGCCTTGTGAAGAGTTTGGATTATCTCGCCATTTCTGGATCTCGCAGAAAACAAACCCCAAGGGATTTAACATCATGAGTGATACAGGTGCCACCAGGTAGATGTACTGCAGGTATCGGGGGTAGCTGGACTGGTACAAGGCATCAACTAGAAAACAGTAACAAGAAACAGTAGTCATGATATAGGCAGCGTGCCTCAGTCTAAGCCTGGTGGTCCGTTCTTTGCACACCCTTGTGAGGTCCGCTGACACAATAATCACCAGAGAGAAGACTGCCCAAGCCGTAAACATAGGCAGGGATAGCACCTGCTCTAGGATTTGCAGCTTAGACAGCATAGTCTGACTGCTATACGTTCATGTGCAAGAAGCCTTGGGAATGGGGAAGAAATGAAGGATCCAAATATCCTCCATCACAGAGATAATACAATATCTAGGGCAATAGTAAAGTCAGGTGACACCCATCACATACTCAAAGATCACTATGTCACCGTAATTCAGGTTGCTAATTCATGTGGACAAGAAAGGTACAACTAAGGGTACATTTACATATATTAATTGCCATGAGTATATTTGCAGCAGTTTTACCACCCCAAACAGCAGATGCTGATCCCATGGTAACCAATTTAAGTGAATGCAATTGTTGCAATTGCCACCACTTTGGCGGTCGCCAAGTAATAACACCGGAAGGGTGTAATTGTCAAATATAAGATGATTCCCACTATCATAGATGATCTGTGTCCACAGCTGGATGGCTGGAAAATCTGGTCAATCCGTATGGGTATTTGACTGGAAAAATTTCAGTATTACTTAAAGGGGTTGTCCAAGTTTCCAAGGCGATCGAGCATTGCAGCTCATAGTTATGAGTAGGATGCAATGTGACCACTCCAGCCAATCAGCTGTGATAATGTTCTGTAGTCATTGGCCTAACATCTGCTGACTTATTGTAGCTGTAATGTCCAGAACAGAACCCGGGGTAGCTACACTTTGTCTCCTTTGTTCTGTCATCCAATCTAACAGTTTCTACCATGTCCCTTACCATTGTTTGGTTATTTTTTTATTACCCTGCCCCCCCTTTTCTATATGGTTTTCCCCATTTTACTATTATACTGTGCTACACTCTCAGCAATGAATGTTACTACTTTCTATATTACAACACAGGACAAATTCTGAAAATTCTAATAGCTTCTAGTTTTCAAGCAATGATCCTCACGAGGGAATGCAAAGGTTCTTACCTATGGGATAGCCAAGTGCAAAGTCATTGCTCTGCGTTGCAAATATAGGGAAGAGTCCAGCTTTGCTAAAACGACTTTGAGGGCTCGCCACCAACAAAGTGAGGACACAGACCACCAGAAACACTGAGGCTTTGGCGATGAGGATGCTGTACAGAAACGACCAGTTGACATTGGAGAAGTCTAGGACAACCATGTTTTTGAACAAAAGTGCAGGAAGTGCAAAACGGGAGACGTAGTTCCCCAGTCCTTTTGCCTGGGTGGCGGTTATTACATTGGCCCTACCAGCGATGTAGCCGCACAGGATAATCCCGAAACACTCCAACAGAGCGGGGAAGAGTCTGTTTATAGACATGGAGGGACTGCCATTGGTGGTGTTAGCCAGATCACCCAGTGACTCCGTCATATTGGCTGCAGCAGCAGTTAGCAGCACAGGGGCGCTGTCCATGATTTCTCTTTCTAGGAATTTGACCTTATGCAAGTCGCAGCTCCGTGCCGAATTTTCTATGGAGGTCCATGGTTACCCTATAGAAAAGAAGACAAACAATATGCGATTGTTACAATGTTAATCCAGTAAAAAAAAACAAAAAAAAAAAAACTTGACATTGCCCTTAGATCCTTGTGTACAGCACCTATGAAGACTACACAGAGCTGTGCCCATAGTAATAACTCAATGGACCCCACAGACATATAGTGAGGGGGGGGCGGGGGAGGGGGGGGAGACAGCGGTGAGGTTCAAGTTCTGCTATGGCATTCATCTGAACAATACTGATGGAGCTGCTGCCCAACGACAGCGGCGTCATACAGGTCCTGCCGCCCGACGACAGCGGCGTCATACAGGTCCTGCCGCAGCTTATATTTGTATTGAAGGGAAAAGATAGCGCTGCAGATGGGATCAGCCGTACGTCTGTCAATATTACACTGCTATATTAGTAAATATATTAATTATCAGACAAATGAGCGGTGTCCTAAATGAGCCAGAATCTTGTGCTGCCAATGTATACAGAACCAACCATGGTATGTACACACAGAGGAGGAACCAGAACAGAAAGAAAAGGAAAGTCTTGTATTAGTATCCGGGAAATTTTTCTGTCTATTGTTCGGACTCTCAGAACATTGGACATACATCAGCAGTGTGAACATAGTCTGAAAGATCTGCAGGAAGGTGATAAGTTTTGTGGCAGAGCTATCAGTCCCCAACAGACAACCCTGCGTACATGATAAAACCAGACGTGTACAAAGTAACAGAACTGCTCCTGTAGCCAAAATATGGGAACATCTGATGGGAAAATGTGTCGTCCTGTGACTGCACATCAGGTGAATGAATGGACCTTCAGTCATGGAAATATGTACAAAAAAAACTCCATGTCAATATAATCCAAGACATCATCCCCCACGGAAAATCCACAAGTAAATCGTCCCAGAATTTATTAATTAACAAAAAATGGATCAATACTAACTTTGTTTTTGGATTTCATGGAGATTGCCAAAAACCTGTTTTAAAAACAAATTCTAAAATGTGAAAGTGACGTTTCGAGAGCTCCTTCATGCTGTAGCTTCACAGGCTGTTACACTGTACAGAGAAGCCCCCCCCCTTTGCAATTCCTGCTTCTGCTAGATTACACAGGCAGGGGGAGGAAGAAGAGACATGTTTTGCTCATTGTAACATCCTGTGAATCTACAGAACTGAGGGGCTCTGGTTCTGTCCCCCCACCCCGCCAAGCACTTCTGGATTATTAGCATCTCTTTATTCATACTCTCCCGCGCAGAGGGAAGGGGGAGATAGTGTAACAGCCTAGGAAGGGGCAATATAGAAGGGCTCTGGTATAGCTGCCAGAGCCCTTCAGGACTATTATCCTAAATTTGAAGGTTGATTTTAGAAGGATGGAGGCAAATAGTGATGAATGTATGAAAGGATCTATTGTAAATGGACCCATTTTGTTTATTTTTTTTTTTCCATTTCTGTGTCTGTATCCACTATTTTGCAATCCATTTGGCATTCTTTTTTGCAGACCCATAGACTCCTATTGTTGTCTGTGATCGCAAATGTGAAGGGAAAAAAAAAAAAAAAAAAAAACAGGACAAGCTGGAAAATTTTAGAAATATATCTTTTTTTATTGTGGATAACACGCCAAGAATAAAGAGGTCTCTGCTTTATACTACGGAGCAGATTAAACGGAAAAAAAAAAAATTTAATATTCCAGAAAAATAATATATTTTTTAATTATATTTTTTTTTATAATAATATACTGCCAGTTTTGGACTTTGCATGTAATGCAGGAAATAAAGATCCAATAAAACTGGCGAACGCGTCCTGGGATATTTGGGTAGCTTTTATGAGGAGGGAACTATGGAGATAACATGACACGACTGGTATTTTTTTTTTGTATTAATTTGACGTTAATTGTGCGGTTTTTCATAGTCACTGTGTGATAGCGACTACCGGAATTGCAACTATTCACACGCTGCGGTTACAACGGTAACTATCGCTGGTCCACTGCAGCAGCACACAGGAGATATCCATATATAACCTCTATAGCCTCATACACTACAGCGCAGCACACAGACCCCGCTCAGCCTCATCCCGTGACGCACTTTCTCTCCGCAGCAGTTACATACACACTGCACCGGACCTGCAGCTGTTAGTCCGTCCCCCTCTCTCACCTGACTCCAGGCGGCGGTCACCACGGAGGCTCCATCACCTTCTCCGTATCTCTGCAGACAAACGCAGCTCGGATACTATTGGGTAATAGGACCTGCGCTGACGTCACTAACACGTGACCCATCACGTGTGTGGAGGCGGGGTCAGGTACATTGCCCAGAGCCTGTGAAGTGTTTACTTATGAAGAATGCGGACAGTGCGGCTTGTGCGTGATACATGAGAGGGAACCCCGAGGCGCGGTTCTTTTTTTTTTAGACTACTTTCAAGGTTGAGTTTATTTTTATGGGGCGTTTTTACCACTTTTTCAGGCCGTTTTCAGACGGTGCGTTTGACTGGCGCGTAATGAAACGCAAGGCAAACGCAATGTGGAAGGAGTTTGGGCTCATCGCCTTTGGCTGCGTTCACATTGCTTTGTATATGCGATACTAGAGCTGAGGAGAGGAGATTTGCTTAATGACGTTGCTAATAACATTTTCTTTTACATAATGCAATGTTAATGCATCTGTTTTGTTAACAGGAAATCTATCACCAGGATGAAGGATTGTAAACCAAGCACACTGACATGCTGGTGTGTGCCCCCTCTGACAGGATCTGCTCATCTCTAAACTTCTTATGCCCTAGTTGTTACAAAAAAAAAAAAGGCTTTTAAAATTATGCAAATGAGCCTAAGGGGCTGGCTCTGGGCTCCATAGGTGAGGATGGAACCTTGAGTCCCTCTGGCTCATTTGCATATTTTTTTTTAATTAAAAACAAGTGCATAAGAAGCTTAACCCCTTAGTGACCAACCTCATTTGCGCCTTGATGACCAAGGCCTATTTTTCAAAACTTGCATGTGTCATTTTATTCCGGTAATAACTGTAGCACTCTTTAAAGGGAACCTGTCACCACATTTGCACATATACAGCCAGTGACAGGTTCCTATAGAGCCCTAATAACTGACTGACACCCTCCTTTTAGCTAAAAATTGTTTTGCTTACATCCACATACATCACCTTTTATGTTATAATTCCAGGAATCAGAGGGGAGGGGCATGTCCTGCTCAACTGGCCCCTCCCATCTAATACTCCACATGCCTTATGCCTCCTTACTGGTCACAGTTCATGTCATGTGACCATAGTGACATCATCTCAGCTCCGTTAGCCTCTTAACAATAGCAAACTGTACCCCAAGTATGTATCTGACCACATGAAGCCTCCATGGACTTCTACTCCTCTCCATCCTCCATGGAGGCTGCTGTGATCACATGGTGTACAGTTTGCTAGCCGATGGCTCACTTATCCCCACCCCTAACCATCTCACCACGCCCCCTTTAACCCGATACAAAAGTGCAGTGGTGTGGAGTGATTCACTGGCCTCTGGCTCCCTATTATATATTTAATAGGGAGACATTCAGGAGCCAGAAGAGCCGGCTCTTCTTAGTGAGCAGAACCTAATGAGCCAGCTCACTAAGAAAAGCCGTAATTCCCATCACCACTGCACAGAGATGATACTGGACAAGTTGGGGGAGGAGAGCAGCTTAAGGTGCAGAGAGAGACAGAGAAAGTTCTGTAAAATCACAGACTGGGATGGAGGGACTGATAGGGAACAGGGGAGATCTTGTACCTCACTATTCTGTGTAGGAGACATCTGCATTCACTGTCTGACCCAGTACAGCTCTGATCATCATCAACAGTCACAGGAGGTCGCAGGAGAAAACTTGTAAAAGAAAAACAAAATGTAAAATTAAAAAAAAAAATCTCAATGACCTCATGTGGGACATATAGTAAAAACAAATTAGTAAAAACACACACAAAAAAATCCCCCTTTACACAACAAAAACATAATCGTCCCGTTTGCCCGAGACTACACATCTTATATGTCAAAAGGACTGAAACAAAATAGGGATTTCATTAATAATGTTCATTTTGAGTTAATTTGAAAATCAAAAAAAAAAACAAATGAGGTTTAATGTGGATAAATGTAAGGTTATGCACCTGGGGGCCAATAATCCAAAGGCAAAATATGTCCTTGGGGGAGTAAATCTGGGAGAGTCCCTTGTTGAGAAGGACCTGGGGGTACTAGTAGATCATAAATTGAATAACAGCATGCAATGTCAATCAGCTGCCTCTAAAGCTAGTAGGATCTTGTCGTGTATCAAAAGTGGTATGGACTCTCGTGATAGGGATGTAATATTACCCCTGTACAAGGCACTGGTTCGGCCTCACCTGGAATATGCTGTCCAGTTCTGGGCACCGGTCCATAAAAAGGATGCCCTGGAGCTGGAGAGGGTTCAACGTAGAGCCACAAAAATGATAAGGGGTATGGAGGGTCTTAGTTATGAGGAAAGATTAAAACAACTAGATTTATTTAGTCTGGAAAAGAGACGACTACGAGGGGACATGATTAATTTATTTAAATATATGAATGGTCCATACAAAAAATATGGTGGTAAGTTGTTTCAGATTAGATCAAATCAAAAGACGAGGGGGCACTGTCTCCGTCTGGAGAAAACAAGGTTTAATCACCGGAGGCGACAGGGCTTTTTTACTATGAGAACTGTCACTGTGGAATAGCCTGCCTCAGGCGCTGGTCACAGCAGGGACAGCAGAGAGCTTTAAGAAGGGCCTGGATGCCTTTTTACACCTAAATAACATTGATGGTTATGTTATATAGAATTGTTTCCCCTAAATCCCTTCCTCATCCAATCCCTTCCCTTCCTTGGTTGAACTTGATGGACAAGTGTCTTTTTTCAACCGTATAAACTATGAAACTATGAAACTATAAGAAGCTTAACCCCTTAGTGACCAACCTCATTTGCGCCTTGATGACCAAGGCCTATTTTTCAAAACTTGCATGTGTCATTTTATTCCGGTAATAACTGTAGCACTCTTTAAAGGGAACCTGTCACCACATTTGCACATATACAGCCAGTGACAGGTTCCTATAGAGCTCTAATAACTGACGGACCCCCTTCTTTTAGCTAAAAATTGTTTTGCTTACATCCACATACATCACCTTTTATGTTATAATTCCAGGAATCAGAGGGGAGGGGCATGTCCTGCTCAACTGGCCCCTCCCATCTAATACTCCACATGCCTTATGCCTCCTTACTGGTCACAGTTCATGTCATGTGACCATAGTGACATCATCTCAGCTCCGTTAGCCTCTTAACAATAGCAAACTGTACCCCAAGTATGTATCTGACCACATGAAGCCTCCATGGACTTCTACTCCTCTCCATCCTCCATGGAGGCTGCTGTGATCACATGGTGTACAGTTTGCTAGCCGATGGCTCACTTATCCCCACCCCTAACCATCTCACCACGCCCCCTTTAACCTGATACAAAAGTGCAGTGGTGTGGAGTGATTCACTGGCCTCTGGCTCCCTATTATATATTTAATAGGGAGACATTCAGGAGCCAGAAGAGCCGGCTCTTCTTAGTGAGCAGAACCTAATGAGCCAGCTCACTAAGAAAAGCCGTAATTCCCATCACCACTGCACAGAGATGATACTGGACAAGTTGGGGGAGGAGAGCAGCTTAAGGTGCAGAGAGAGACAGAGAAAGTTCTGTAAAATCACAGACTGGGATGGAGGGACTGATAGGGAACAGGGGAGATCTTGTACCTCACTATTCTGTGCAGGAGACATCTGCATTCACTGTCTGACCCAGTACAGCTCTGATCATCATCAACAGTCACAGGAGGTCGCAGGAGAAAACTTGTAAAAGAAAAACAAAATGTAAAAAAAAAAAAAAAAAATCTCAATGACCTCATGTGGGACATATAGTAAAAACAAATTAGTAAAAACACACACAAAAAAATCCCCCTTTACACAACAAAAACATAATCGTCCCGTTTGCCCGAGACTACACATCTTATATGTCAAAAGGACTGAAACAAAATAGGGATTTCATTAATAATGTTCATTTTGAGTTAATTTGAAAATCAAAAAAAAAAATATATATACGTACTATCAAACGTACTATATGTACTATAAATTACAAAAAAGCCTTTTTTCTACTTTTAACCCCAAATCAAACTAAAAATGAAAACATTTTCTAAAACTTTTTTTATGTTCTAACTAGTCCTATGTGTCCCCCCCCCCCCCCCCAACCCCCCCCACCCCACAAAACAAAAGTCATGTGCCGAAATTACAAATATTGGCTAAAAATGCCCCAGTCATTAAAGCTTTTTCACGCTGTGTCTCTAGGGTGATGGCACACGTGGCATTTTGAACGCGTTTTTGGGCCGTTTTTAAGCAGTCCGTTAAAAGACGCATGCGTTTTTGACAGGTTTGACCAATTATCTTAATTTAAACTGGTCAAAAACGCATGCGATTTAAAAAAAAAACGCCACGTGTGCCATCACCCTTCGGGTATAAAAAACATGAAAAGTCATCACCTTTTCCTACATTTTATTTATAAATAATTAAAATCAGGCAAAAAATAATAGGAATGCCACAGCGCAAAATATTTAATCTATCAAAATATAAAAGCAATGATTACATATGGAGAAGGATGGAACAGGAAAAAAAATCCAATTTCCAAATGTACACTTTTTCACCGTTTTGCCTACCATAAAAATTTCAGTACAGAAGTGATAAAAACGGTCACACTGTTGTCCAAATGTGTGAAAACATCAGTTCTACACACTGATGTATGGAAAAGGTACTGGTGTCAGAATATGGCGATTTTTTTTTTTTTTAATGCAAAGTTTTTGAATTTCTTTGAAAGACATTAAAAACTTGTATAAATTTGGGATCACTTTGTTCGCACTGACAATAAAGGGGTGGTGCCATTTGGACCCCATGCTGAAAGTTGTAAAAACAAGCCCCATAAGAAAGTAATGCAACTGGGTTTTTTTTGCCATTTCTACAATCTTTGGGGAGTAGTTAAAAGCAAATTGAGGTCAGGGCAGTACAATCAATCGGTTAATTCATAGGTCAAGGTCCGGGCATGTAGGACTGGTTTGTAGTTAGTAGTGGATTATAATATAGGCAGTTTGGGCAGGAGCCCAGGGCCCAAGCTTTCTATTGTGCCCATGGCCACCCAAACCACCCAGCACATTTTATACTGAGAAGGTCCTTCGCCCATGAAATCCTCATACATCTGGCCCTGCTCTCAATACACATGTACACAACAGCCATTTCAGGACCTTTGAAGGTCCTCCAAATGCCCTGAAACGGCAGATTGACAGTAGGCAGAAGGGACACATCCTCCATTCGTCATGAAGCTTGAGTCTACTACCATATTTAGGAAGTGATTCCAGAGTTGTAGGGGCTATAATATTCATTCAGCCCAGGGCCCATGGCAGTCTTAGGGTGGTGTCACACGTGACGTTTTGAACCCGTTATTAGTCAGTTTTTAAGCATGCGTTTTTAGTTTTAAAAAACGCATGCGTTTTTGAAAACGCATCCATTTTTGTCCGTTTTTTAATTAAGATAATTGGGAAAACCGGACAAAAACTGATGTGTTTTTTAATGGACTGAAAACGCATGACTAAAAATGGGTTCAAAACGCCACATGTGACCCCACCCTTAGGTTTTAATCTGTTTCACACCTGCCTACGGTTCTACAAATGAAGATAAACAGGTTCAAAGTAGCCAAACGCATAATAAACATTCAAAATTGCATGCGTTTTTATACAGACTGAAAACGAATGCTTTAAAACGGTCTTTAAAAAAGTGACGTGGGGCATCGCCCTCAATCTGCTCCTGTTTGTAGCCAGGACGAGTTGAGGTTCCTTAGAGGGGTTCTCCCACGCATGCATCGGCTGCCCTTTTCATCTCTATGGCGCTGACAGAGATTGCTGAGTACAGCGCTCTTAAGCTGTTCTCTTTATCTCAGGGTCTGACTTGGGGTACCACGGACCCCTGTTCTCCTGATAGGTGGGGATCCCATCACTGAGATCCCTATCGATCAGCAAGTTATTCTATGGGTTGGGGCCTATTGTTTGTAACTGGAGAACCCCTTTAACGTAGAACAGGAACAAGTTACTTATCACCAGGGGTCGCTGGGATGCGTTAACCCTTTAAATGCATCTGGTGCGGTGCACAAGCCCCTTGCAGGAGAAGACATGCCCAGCGGGTATCATACAGGCAGCACACGGGATCAAGGGAGAGACTTGTCAGCCGTGATAGCAGCACTCTGCTCCAGGCGTTGTCTAAGTGGTGTCCTGTTTTTCATTCTTCATTCCGATACACCGGCTTTCACCACTCAGATCCAGGATCAGGATGATGCCAAGATGGCGGGAGGCCAAGGAATACACATGTTTCTGAAGGAAATGCAAGGGGAAGTATATATTAATAATTGAGAACTGTAACCCATTGTTACTTGAAATATGGTTCAGCAAATATTAAGCGGGACGTGAATGGGTGAAGTTATATGTTGTAAGCAGGAAATATGGACAGGTGTAATGGCCACATTGTACTGGCTTATTGAGGATCATAATGTCTTCTGAAACATTCCATGTTTGCAGTATTTAGCAAAAATAGAAACATGGGACCATTCAGAACCGGATACTTGGATCTTGTAGCTCCTCTGTGCACATGGGAAGACTAACTTGTTTGGTCCAAATCTCACAAAAGGGCCACAATAAATTTCTGAATTGTCTAACACCTACCAGATTCTACAGAAAGCTATTACCCTCCAAATCATGTGACCTTTGTGGATGAATAAGGGTGCGTCCACATGTGGCGTTTAGGTTGGATCAGAACGCATCCGGTTTTAAATGTTGCAATGCGTTTTCCTACTTTGAAAGTGTTTTTCTTTATTGCTGGAAGTGTGAGCAGCTGTGTAAAAATTTTCACAGCTGCTTACACCTACAGCAACAAAAAAACACTTTGAAATCAGCCAAATTCGAAAAAAAATTCTAAAACTTATGCGTTTTGACGCAACCGAAACGCCACAAATCAACTTACCCTGAGAGTTGCAGGAGCTGGATTACCTATGTTTGTTCTTGCTCATAAGAGACAAGTGCTCTGCAACAGCAAGATTTAAGATGTAGCATCTACTATTCTTTCTTACCCACAGAATTCTTTTTTTATGAAACATAAGGAGTATTGTGAACATCTGAATAGTTTCCCTTCCTTTTCTTTTCTTTCATGCAGAGGGTTCATATTAGATACAAGGGGCAAAACACTTTTTAAGAACAGCCATGGGAAAACAGGGGCAAGAGATTCATAGATGAAAGCATCATAACTTGTTAGTCTTCTTATATTTGTATTTCAAGCCATCCTTCCTTCAAAATACAATTTTTAAAATCATGCTAATGAGCCTAAAGGGCTCCAGGGGGTGTTACCAGAGCCCCTTCTTGCTGCAGATTCACAGGCTGTTACAGTCTACAAGAAGCCCATACCCCTTCCACTGGAGCAGAGGGGGAAACAATCTGTGAATCTGCAGCATGGAGGGGCTCTAGTAACAACCCCAGGTGCCCTTTAGGCTCATTAGTATAGTTTTAAAAAATTTTAGGAGGAAGATAACAAATATAAGAAGATTGCCACAGTCATGGTGCCTGGAACTATAAGTAAGATCATGATCATGCTTGATTTTTGATTGTAGATTTCCTTTAAAAAACACTTTATTGCATATTCCACATCTTTGGTAATATTACAGGCATGATTTTTTTTTTGTCCTGATTCCCAACAAATCTCCTGTACTTTAAAAGGCATCTACCACCAGGCTGAAAGACTGCATGCAAATGAATCCTATGAAGCCTGGAGCCCTTCAGGCTCATTTGAATGCAGTCCTTCATCCTGGTGGTAGATACCCTTTAAATCTAATTCACAATCCTATACTTTAAACCAATATACTCACACTGGATGTTATGGGGTGCAGCCACAGGCCGCATTCACATGTTGCATTTGCATTGCGTTTAGATAAACACAATATAAATGCAAATGCAACATGTGAATACAGCCTTAAGATCTGTATATGTATTGCTCACTACAATTTAGTCCGAGCAAACATTGTTTTTGTCCGTGTACCATCTTAATCATTCATTTTAAAGAACATGAAAAGTATTTTCACAAATCCGTATAGAGCCTGTAGAAAGCTCAGAGCAGGTCCGACTCCAGCCAGTGTTTTTTGCAGCCTGAGCCTTGAGGTTGCGGTTACATGTGCCGCTAGAGTTACATTTTCTTACACAATGGTAGCGCACAGGGAATGGTCCTCAGCCCAATCGCGTGTGGGTTTCACATCCTCCTTTGCCCCCCCCTATCTGCTAGATGCATTAGTAAATGCAACACTAGCAGCACCCTGACATAGAACATGAAAAATAAGGGTGAGACACAGGGGTCATCCACATGTGGTCCATATTGGTGGTTGCTTTTGCTAGGAAACACAATCATGTGACCCTTCAAAAGATTGGGACAAGCTAGTGACATAACTTTTTAGTCTTCTAATTCTTTTGCAGATCCAATACCCAAAGATAACAGATAACACATGGACTGTTTTTACAGACAAATGGCTTGAGAATGCATTATACACTTAACACACAGACCTCAAATCGGACCATAGATCCATATTGTGAGGCACACATGCAGGTAGCCTTATATACAGGAAACATTACAGCTGGAGGCTCTGCTGAATATTTGTCATGAAGGACCCGGAGCTGAGCACAAGAAACATATGTCAAGCAGCCAAAAATGATAATTAACAATATTTTATTGAAATACAAAAACAAACAGGAAACTCAAATGGACAGAAAATATAAAAACATTTAAAAGCCGAAAATGCAGATCAACTGCCTACGTGACTGAACATAGCAGGTGATGCCATACAATAGTGTCAAACAACCTGCAACAGGGCCCCCCAGAACACACCAAAAACGATTAGCCAAATTAATACCACATGCTGCACACTAGCTGCAACAAGAATCACCAAATATACTACACAGTGTAGGGGTCTAAGCAGAAGAGGACCAGGTGTAAGTCAACTCCATGAAGCGCCACCAGGGCAAGGGTAAAAATTGGCAGCCCTGGCGGTATGATGTGTGATGCACAGAGTGAGTAACACTCAAAAAAATCCGATATAGCAAACGACCCAGATGGCTAAAGGCAAGACTAGAGGCAAAGTGTTACCAGGTGTGTGGAAGTGGTCCAAGGGAGCCCAGGCAATGCCCCACGGCTCCCTTGGACCACCTCTACACACCTTTTTAGGGGTCAGATTCCGTTGTTGTATCGAAGGACCCGGAGCTCACATGTTGCACTTACATTGATTTTAAGGTACCGTTTATATCTGAGTTTTAAAAAAAAATATGCTGAAAAACCCTAACTCGGCTTATACTCGAGACACTGAAAAAATACTTCAGGGGCTGGCAGGCTATATACTACAGGGCTTGGCAGGCTATACACTAGAGGGGGCTGGCTGGCTATATACCACAGGGGCAGGCAAGTTATATACTACAGGGGGCTTGCTGGCTATATACTGTGACCAATGCATTTCCAACTCTTGACTTATACTTGAGTAAATATGTTTTTCCATTTTTTGTGTGTTAAAATTAGGGGTCTCGGCTTATACTCGGGTCAGCTTATACTGGAGTATATACGGTATATGTTATGTTAGCACAACATGTAAATACAGGCTTATATTATTTCTCTGTATAAAAACTTGTATAAAAAGTGCCACATGGGCTAATCTGGTATAGAGAGAGGGTAGCAAGATATGCAAGTAATGACATATAGAGGAGGATCCACACCAAAAACAACGACAATATCAAAATAAACCAGTGTGGTGTGTATGAATGATCCTCAAGGAGATACAAGTTAGTTCAAATAATAGATACAAAATTTATTGAAGACACCGTTAAAAACATTTAAAACTGCATGAAAGAAGTTCATGCACACAAAGGGGATGGTTATGATGCAACCAACAGAAAACCCTCCACATTACCCCCTGAATATAACAATGCAGAGAAAAACAAATGCAGATGTAAGGATGGCTGGGAGAAAGCAGGTAGGTATACAAATCATAGTCTAAAGTAGAGGCACAAATAGCCGATCAGTACATGCACCATATCTTGCTAACACCAAAACCAAATATTACCCAATTAGGACTGCATTCAGGGGGTGTGTGGCTACGAGCCATGGGCTAATCTGAGCTCCATTGTTGAGTATTTGCAAAGGGGTTTTGCTGTTATAACAGCAGGGGAAAAAAGTACCAAAATAATTCCCCATTCCTATGGAGCAGGCCCTGGGTTTACGGTTTATATGTCACATTTAAGGAGAAAATACTGTGTTGCCAGTGCTGAACCTCACCATTCTCCTTCCTGTAACTGCTGAGGCCGCTGATCCTAGTTCATTCTTTTTATAATTTTATAAATGTAATGTTAAAGCAAAGGAATTATATCTAATCAATTGTAATAATTTATCTTAATTCGATATATATTTATTTAAAGTGGTAAGGAGGTTTTGAGTTTGAAATGCTTACATAGAATAACCATGTGGCTTGGGATTAGATTGCAGAATAAATAAAACCTGAATAATAATAAAAATAAAATCTAACCTGAAAATAAGCCCTAGTTCCAAACAGCTAAATCTTTTGCATCATAGCACAGTTCTCAAATACAGTTCTGATGTCATTAAAGATAAGAAAGTCCCCTTTAATATTGCAAAAAGAATTGTGTTTTTAGGGGACACAGAGCTGGAGGTATCCACTGTTAAAGTTACAATAGGGAGTGCAATTTTTATATACAACTCCTGATCCCAGCTGTAATTTTAACGGTGAATATCTCCAGGGCTTTGGCACCTAGAAAGATAATCTTTAAGAGATTTTAAGAGCACCAATCTCATCTTTAAAATAGCAGAAGAACTGTGTTTTGGTGCAATTGTTTGAATTCTTCCCTCTATAGCTTGTCAGCTTAGGCAGCATGGAGAATGAGGAGGAAGGAGCTACAGGGAAGAGGGAGCTGACAGATGCGACATGCTACAAGAAGGAACTCATAGAAGGAAAGTCACAAGACATTCACAATGGAATTCGGGGTTTGGAGAGTTATGATGATGTTCCAAAGAATTAAGATGTGATTTATTTTTCAAGAATAAAGGTAGATTTTGGTTTATGGACAAAAATAAGACATCCATTGAAAATGAGCCCTAACCTATTCTTCGGGGACAAAAACTAATTTAAGACCCTGTCATATTATCGGAGAAACACATTAACAAAAGGGACAGTGCTGAACACTTAAAGTGTTCAGTGTGCCAGAACACACATCAAATCAGTCACAAACTTTTAAAGTGGCAGCTTATGCAATTGCTAAGAGATCAGGGGGCCCCACAAAGTGTCAGGATGCAGCTAATTCTCTCGGATGGATTCTCTCAGTTTTAGAACTCTAGGGAAGTGCTTAAAAGAACCTGTTGCCACCTTTTCACAAATACAGCTAGTAACAGGTTCCCATAGAGCCCTATTAACTAAATGCCACCCTTCTTTTAGCTAAAAATTATTTCCCTCACATCCCCATATTGCCTGGCATCAGATAGTGCATGTCCTGCTCAGCCAGGCCCTTCCTTCTCAACTGCCCCCATGATCTATGTCACAGATCGCGGGTATACCCGTGCCCCTCTGTGTCGCTGTCCCCGCTGCTCCGCCTCCAAGCCCGGACTTACCTTTCCACGAGCCTGCTTCCCGTCGGCCTATGGCGCGCAAGAGCGTCCTCCTGATTGAAGCTGGTCAATTCCGACTCTGCTATATAACCTGGCGGCTCCCATCATTCCCTGCCTGATCTTCAGCCATTTCCTGTGAAGTGAAAGCCCTCTAGTGTTCCTGTGTGTTTCCCATTCTCATGTTCCTGTTTCTTCTCTGGTGTTCCTGCTGTGAGTTCCAGTGTTCCTTCTAGCGCTGCTCTCCTGCTGTCATCCCAGGCTCGGACTGTATCCTGTTATACTACCTTGGTTGCCACCGCGGGCTAGTCGCACCTGTGGAACGACCTGGTGGCACCCGGCCGCAGCGAGACCATCCCGCTTTGCGGTGGGCTCTGGTGCAGACCAGGTGCCACTTAGACTCCGGTCCCAGGTGTCGGCTAGTACCGTCTCCCGCGGTGGTCCAGAGGGTCCACAGACCCATTCAAAGACCCCTCCTATCAAAACTCTGACACCTTCTACTCCTCTCCATGTCCCATGCCTCTTCTCAGCATGTCGTTTGACCAGGGTGATGTCATCTATCCTATTACATTTGAAAGGTCTCCCCCATATATGTATCTGATTACATGAAATCACAGTATGACTATAGAGGCATGGGGAGGAGTAGAAGTCCATGGAGGCAGACTTCTCAGATACATACATGGGGTTGTAAATAAAGATTATGATTTTTAAAGCACTACAGCATATGATGGTGCTATATAAATAAAGATTATTATTATTATGGGATAGACTTTGCAAATGATGTAACAGAAATCTCCCTCAATGTTTCATACCACAGCATGTCCTAGCAGTGAGTCCTGTCAATCAGGAACAGGCGTGAATAATTAGCAGTCCCTTTGCTCCAGCTTGCTTCTCTTTTTTTAGGTAATCCTGCCTTGTCAAGAGAGTATCATTATGATTTTTTTTTTAAATACCATATTTTTTGGACTATAAGGCGCACAAAAAATCCTTTGATTTTCTCTGAAATCAAAGGTGCGCCTTATAGTCCAGTGCGCCTTATATATGAAACATACTTAAAGACAACAGCTGCCGTGAACTGTGCACAGGTCTGCCACCTGCTGGTCATTCATCCTTATAATCTGGTGCGCCTTACTTTCCAGGAGGCTTTATTAACATGGTTGTAAGCCTTTACGGACGACCCTCGGCCTTTATAAGCGGGCTGGGGTTTTGTTCTGAAAAATTTGCAATCACTAACGGTGTCCAACAGGGCTGTCCGCTCTCCACTCTTTTATTTAATATCTCAATAGAGCCCTTTGCAGAGGCAATAAGAGCGAATAAAAACATAAAAGGAATAAGTATAAAGGAATCGGAATATGTAATAGCTCTTTATGTGGACGACATAATTATCACATGTGAAAATCCGGTCAACTCGCTTGAGGCTTTTAAAATGCTTGCGGATAAATTTTCACAGGTATCATATTACATAATTAATGAAGGCAAAAGCAAAGTAATGTTACTTTATTGAACTCCAGCCATAGAGAGAGAGATTAGAGATAAATTTGCATATCTATGGTCAGCGGAAGGTTTCCAATATCTTGGCATACAGCTGGCAGGTACATCTGAAGATATTACAAAAAAATAATCTGGTGCGCCTTACATATGAACCTAGAGGCAAGCATTTATTGATGGTGCACCTTATAATCAGGTGCACCTTATAGTCCAAAAAATGATTTTGGGTGATAAAATTCTGCATTCCTTGATCTATGCCCCAATATCATCTTTGATGGCAAAGTCAGGAGGCTCTTGTGCATGCAAGCGTCACAGTATCTGTATAACAAATACCTTCATATAACAGCCCCCCATGTATTTCCTATATGTCAGATATTGATAATATCTTCTACTTCTACTGGCATTTGCATGAACTGAAAGACATCTGGATTACCTTAATGAACAAATCTTTATTTTTTCGATCTCCATACAATAGTTTACATATGACATATCATGATCAAAACATAAATATCTACAAACTAAAATATGTAGGGAAATAGGTCGATGCAGGTCTGTTTTATTTGGTTATTAGAGATAATCATACATTTCACTGACCTTCGGACAAATGGTTAAATGCATTACAGCTTACTTACATTTGATATTCATTTTGATCTCAGTGATAGCGCCAGCGCTAACAAACTTGTATATATGCGAGTTTCTATATACTGGAGGGTGTATTCCAACCAAGAACCTGTAACGGTTGGGTCATCCGAGAAGGAGAAGAAAAAAATTCTGTTTTGTACAAAAAGGAAAAAAAACTGTACCTAAAGGATACTGGTGAATGAATGATTAAGACTCAAAGCAGATACACCCAAAATATGTGAAAATGTGAATCTCCCAGGTCAACCATGATGCTCAGCAACAGGATTCATATCCAAGTAGGTAATCGAACTAGATAGGACCTGGGATCACAAATAGGAGGGTTAAAGGGAAGCCGTCACTATATTTAGACTGATCTAAAGCAAATTATATGTTTTTAGCACTTACCCCACACCAACATGTTGAGACCATGAAAAACAGAACGTTAGTCAGCCGTATTTCATAGAACAAACACTGTTCGGGGGATGGTCCAGGGATGCTATTGTTTTGCTAGAAAGCAACTATGGCATTAAATGAGTACATGAAGATCAATTTAATACATATATCAGGCCATACTGAGCCTCTGCATTTTTTTTGTTTTGTATGGATGCTCTATATTATGCCATATATAGGGTACTCCATTAGTAGTATGCTTCCATTTGACACCATAATATAGTACCATGTGCAGGCAACCATATAGAAACACATTTATGGGAACATAGAAACAGTGGGAGCTATCAGGGCTTGTACACCTGAAATAATTGCAATTCCTGGCACAACGCCAGGAATTGTGATTATTTCCCCCTAGAATCAATCTACATGCCCAAATGGGTATTGAGAGGTGTAAAGGGTGCATGTCTGTTGGTGAGGGGGCATGGAGCATTGCTGCCTCCGTGCTTGCATGCTACCGGTTCAGGCCACAGAGTAAAGCCCAATTCCTGCTGCCATAGCATTGCCCATGGGCAAAGCTGCCTGCCCGATACATCAGGAGGCCAGTGTCCGCTAATATATCTGGCACTCAGGGGAGGCAGGTCGTGAACATCATCTGTTGGCAGATATGGTGTACAACAAATATTGTTGGAAAACATTCTAATTGATTTACAATATTGAAATGTAAGATTTCATACATTTGCACATAAAACAGGAAGATTTGCACAGTTTTTGTTTTTTTTTGCAGAGGATAAAATGTTAACATGTAGCTATAAAATTGTTATTGTACAAAGCTGTGAAAAAGCAGATAATACCGTCATAAAAATCCATTGTTCTAAAAACTCACAAAAAATATAAAAAAAAATTCTAGGCATGTAAACTGAAAATGTAAACTGGGATAACATGATTATATATACTCAGCCTCCTTGTGCTATTTCAATTGCCAAAAAACAAAATTCTTTGGTATTAAAGACATTGACCGGACACATCATCACTGAGTGATCACCAAGTTACCAATATTCTGCACTAGATTAATGAGAAAATACTCATCTCAATATTTGGACATTCACATAGTATCAAGCCTGTGTGTAACAATAATCAGGACTTTCTAGAACAGTGGTGGTGAACCTTTGGCACGGGTGCCAGAGGTGGCACTCAGAGCCCTCTCTATGGGCACCCGCGCCATCACCCAACCGCAGAGTTCGCCAGACAGGCCTCTTGCAGTCCCAGGCAGCCTAGGACCCTGGAAGCAAGCTACAATGATAACCAAAGCTTTTTCTCCTTATTTCTACTGTATTGGTGTCCTCAGGTGCCTATACAACTTATTCCTGTGACAGAGCAGGGAGTAATAAGTTACTGCTGAAATTGTCGCATCGGCACTTTGCGAAAAATATGTGGGTTTTGGTTGTAGTTTGGGCACTCAGTGTCTAAAAGGTTCCCCATCACTGATCTAGAACATTGAATTAACGTACCGTGCATTCTACTGTATATACAGGATACATGTTCAGGGCACAAACTCTGCAAAGTAAAAACTTCTGGCCAAACATGATCAAATATTATCCATTTGTTTTGCATAGTTTAAAGGGAATCTGTCAGCAGCCCCTCCACCAAGCCTTAGTATCTGCTGGCAGTATGTTGTAGAGGGATGTGATTTCCAAAATATCTTTCTTATTTCTGTACATTATGCCATTTCCAATACATATTCCCAGTTTTATCCCTATGCTAATGAGGCAGTTGTTGCACCCAGGATGAGTCCTCAGTACCCAGGCACTGCTATTACAGCCTAAAGTATGTCATCCTAGGCTTCTCACAATCAAGTTATTTGATGGAGAGGTTTGTGGTCCAGGCAGGAATAGCAGTAGTCTGAGTTCTAAGGACACATCCTGGGTGCTCATTAGCATACAGATTAAAATGGGAATTTCTCAGAAATCACATTATGGACAGAAATGATTAAGATATTTTTTTAAAATCACAGTGTATTTCACTAGAATATGATGCCTAGAAAACTGTAGCAGGTTCTATACTACAGCTGTCACAGCAGGAGCGGAGGGAATGAGGACATCAGAGAGCATTTTAGGGTAAAGGACCAAATTAGCTTAGGGAAACATGGATCTGCTGACAGGTTACCTTTTATATTCAGCACCTTTGAAGATTGGTGTGAAGAGATGGCCTGTGACATGAAAATTCCCCTATCAAGGTTCCCTCCAATTGTGGCTCATACATGCTCAAACGTATTCGATTTCTAACACCTCCCACCAAGATGGCTCTGATATTTACAGTTAGCTGAGGGTTGAATTGCATTTTGCTTGATTCCTAAAACGTACATGAGATATAAATTGGGCCTTAAAGGAGTTGTTGGTATACTACCCCTATCCTCTGCTGGGACCCCTACAGATCATGAGAACGAAGCCCCCAACTCTGTGGAGTAAAAGGGTCCTGTTATCACTAATGGGTGGAGAGGCAGGTGGAGTATGGGTCCTGCCCTTTGGTTCTTGAGTATGAGTGTCAGAAATTGACAACCACAGCACTCCACTATCTCCAGCACTCACACTCATTGGGGGAGATCTATCATCAAGTTTCTGAGGTAAAACCGCTCTAGTTGACCATGGAAACCAATCAGATCTCAGCTTTCATTTTATAAACAGCTTTGGGGAAAAGAAAGATGAGTTCTGATTGGTTGACATGGGCAACTTGAACAGTTCTGCTCTAAGAGGCTTAGAAATATGATATATTTATTTGGTGTTACTCACTAATCTGAATGCGCTGTACAAGCTTGGTACTATGTTAGTAAATGTCCATGTTACTTATTACTATGATATCCAGTTCTAGTGCTATGGTATTGACTGGGTTTTGCAGAAGGTTGTACCAAAATGATTTCACATTTTCTTCAAGAGAGGAGTGCACAGAAGGAAGATATAGCTCCCTCTACTGGAGAGAGATTGTGACCTTTTTTTTTTTTAAATAGTCACATTTGATTGTCTTGCACAGTAACCCAAGTAACTTTACTAGTATATTTTCAGAAATGGAATAAGTGATGTCAAAAGCACAATTACCAAATTCTCTAATTTTAGTGGAGAGCACATCTGACAGCTAACCTATTAGGGATACTGTACTGTCTCAGTAATGCACATACCCAGACTATGCTTCTAAATGCCTAATCTGATTATATTCTATAAATTGATTAAAATGTCTTCAGGAAGAATGCACATAGTGCAAAATGTAGATCACCACCGTATGAAAGACCACTGACTTCTAGGAATGTAATTAGATAAGAATGGAGGTGCATTCATACTGCATTTGGAGTGCAGGTCAAGTGGACATCACAACTTATACCTCCCTATGTGAAAGATTCATCTTCTGTGGGGAATACAGTTTTTGTACTGGATGCCTGTCTATTGCATAGTTAGGTTGACTTAAAGCCATACATCTCAACAGAAGACACATGTTTGGCCTTGCAGCAATGAACTGAGGGCCTATGTACACATTTGCCATATATGATAGGAGCTTTCCCAGCACATATAACAAACATACACTGCTAATATAGTGGGAAAGCCCTATAATATAGGAGCTCATATAAAGTCACGTACTGTTAACCATCACAATGAAAATGAACTTGATTAAACACGTAAAAAAAAATATATATGTATAAAACGAACTATACTAGGGATTTCCCTGAAGTTTATGAGTCTTAGTAAAACCCATACCAATTTATCTTTCCATCCTAATCATGGTAAATGAGTTTTTTTGCTCAGGATAACGGCATGGTCAATGTGGAAGATGATGACTCGCTTCCCCTTATAGTACAATGCACCTCAATGGTGTAACGTCCAAACACAGTCATCCACATGGTCCCATGTGGTCTCTTCTTAGACATAATTCCAACAATTAAGTCAAAAGCTTCTTCTCTGAACTGTACAGGCATCTGTGGCAACCAAAGTTCTAGTTCACCTGGGAATTGGAGGCAAAGGAGGAGCACCTCGCTCTTTTCTGGTAGAGCCACCTAGGGCATAAAAATAACACACAGGTATAAATAGGGATACAAGTACAATAACAAGCTGCACTCCGGTGTTAGGAATGTAGGTGCCCTCTTGTCCTATAGTTGTATGTTATGTATATTAACAAAGGAGATGACCTGTATTTCCACATTTGATTACCATAGTTCCAACATAATAAAGACGACACATTTGGGTACTAATGCTATGTAGGAACTAGAGCTGAGCGGACCCGATGGTCGGGCTTGGGGTTTGGCCACCTGATTTGGACATCGCCAGTCCGTAAATATATCTGGGTCAGGCGGTTGAACTTGAACCCGACCATGGGATCTGCTCATCTCTAGTAGGGGGCAACAAAAGAGCATAAAGGGGCAACAAAAGAGCATTATAATAGAGCCTACTATGTACACTAGGTGCATGGCTTATCTAGTTCTATCTATCTGTGCATGTTGTGGAATGGTGGCAGAATTCTGTAAGCGTCAGAAACGAGCCAAAATCATCTGGTTTCATACATGTTTTAACATGCACCAAAAATCCACCAAATGATCTTTCCTGCATTGTGTGTATGGAATTTTGTGAAATCCTTTATAATAACTGACACTATATTATGCTATAGATTTTCTGCATGGAAAATCAGCAGTGTGCACTCAGCCTTAAAGGGGTTGTCCCGATTTAAAAACTTATCTCCAGTCCAAAGGCCCCCTTCCGGTCATGAGAATGGGACCCCACAAGATTTAAAGAATAGAGGTAGAGAATTTAGAGAATAGAATTGAAGTATATTTTGGGGAGATTTGACAGCATAATATAAGCAGTAGATGCCACAATACAGACATACAGTAGCATCTGTCGTTTAGGGTTTCCTTTGTAAAAACTGCAGTACACCTGTCCGTTCCACGTGGTGACTTTCCACGTTGTGGTTTCAGTATAACATCAGTCAGCTGATCACTCACTAGGCCTGTATTCTGAGATTGGACCTGCTCCAGGAAGCATAGTCTGCTGTATGTCCTGATCCTGATAAATGTCAGGCAGTGCAGGTCTGTAGATCTGCAGGAATTCGGATTTTTACAGCTTCATAAATCATTAAAATGCTGTAAGTTCAATTCACAGGAAAATACTGAGACACAAGTGCTACATTGCAAGGCAGTGTGAATATTTATGCATTTTTAACACAATATTCAAATTTACAGAGACCGAGTACCCCTAAATCCAGTGATGTAGAAGGGGGAAATGTAAACATCATTCCATTGTACAACTTCTTTCTTATTACATTATCATATTAGTTACAATAATTATTATCAGGGCCGGCGCCAGCACTGGGCATTCTCGGGCCCAGAGCTGCTGGGGGGCCCACATAAGGCTTTACATAAGGAATCCATGGGGGTGAGGGGGGCTTTATATAACATACACATGAGGGGGTTTGGGATGATAAACCAGGGAATATTTTAGGGAACATCAGACTGTTTTAGTTTCTGAATGTTTAATGCCACAATGAGAGTTTACTGCAAAGGGGCCCACTGAGGCTCTGTCACCCAGGGGCCTACTGAAACCTGGAGCCGACCCTGGTTATTACTCTACTTTTTACTTTACATTGCAAGAGAACACTTTATACTCACTTCGACTTTCATTTCTCATAAGTTTGCTGGGATAGGTTTTATGTGATGGTACAAAAGGCTCTGGTGGTGGCAGATCCGAAAATGGATGAAATGAAAATCTTCTCTCCCATTCATCTTGGAAAAAGAAGAAAAGAAAAGTTATTTTTGCAGTCACCATGAGTGTAAAGACTGTAGACAAAAGGGATTCATGCCAAATGGAAAATGATGTTTATCCAACCTTTACATTATGTATATAGAATCTCATTAATAAGCCTGTTTCTTGCTTTCTCTGCTTTCACCTTGGGGCTAAGCCAGTTCTGCACTGATCTGTCATTATGGACCGACTGGCTTCAAGTACTTTCATATGACAGATGGTCTCCGGTAACTTTTGGGTACATTTGTGTACACTAGTAATAACAGCAGCTATGACTATTTCTATTTAGTATTTATCACCAGTTTGCTTCTCTACAGGTTCCATATGAAACAGCCTTTTGTTAGTTTAGCTGCTATTATGTTTTGTAAAACCCACGCACACAGGGAGACCCTGCCTCGTATCTTCATCTCCTGGTGTCCATTATATTGCTGTACTGAGCTTTGCATGTGGGCAGAAAATGAGGTAGAACACTTACTAAAAGCTGCAGACACTTCTGGAAACCATAGATTTTTGTGGGCAATAGTCAGATGCGGATTAAGACTGCCATGAGACCTGGGCTGTATAAATATTATAACCCCTACAAGTCTGTAATTCCCATGTTACATACTAGAATCAGCTTCTTTGGGAAGGGAGGATGCGTCACTTCTGGCTGCTTTTAGTCTGCGGTTTTAGGACTTTTAGAGGACCTTCAAAAGTCCCAAAATGGCTCTTGTGTACATGTCTATAAACAGATATACATGAATCTCATGGGTGAAGGTTTGGGTGGTTCCCTGGAAGGCTTGGGCACCGAGATACTGCCCAGATTGCCTATATTATAATCCACTACTGGAAGCAGTTGTAACTTGATCTTTCAAGAGAATTTATAATTTGTCTTCATCAATCTTCCATCCATAAGCTAACTTCAGCCTTTACTGTCCTCAGAAGATGTATCATGACCAGCTAATCAAATGTATAAAATATGCCACCAATTTTTGACTGTCTTTTGGTATTAGAGTATTTAAGGTTCACATTTTTCTTACCTTCACTAGAGGAGTCTTGGAAACCATTTCTCATTGATGAATGTGGTGGAGGAGGAGGCAGAGGTCCTAAGCCTGGCCTTTCCGGAGGTGGTGGAGGCCTGGCAACACCTCTAGGGGGTTCAATTCCTGGTCTGGAAGGAGGTGGAAGGCCTATTGACCCTCGATGACCATATCCATTTCTGTTGGCGGGAGGAGGTGGAGGAGGAACTTGCCCTAATTAGAAGCAAATATATGGAGTGAGCTGCGAAATGCCTACATACCATCCTTTTTTATGCAGTAATGTGTCATTGTGTTAACATATAAGTAGCTATTCAATAGATGTGTATATAAATATTCTCAAATCCTACCTGATCTTCCGGATGGCTCTCTTGTTGGTGGTGGTGGCCTGTCCATTGAAGGTGGAGGTGGTGGTGGGCCAGACCGTGCAGGAGGTGGGATGGGTGGTGATGCAGAAGACAAAGATGCCAAAGATGAATTTCTTTGAGGAAGTCTTGGCATGTCATCAAAGTTAGAAGGGGTAGGTGGTAAAGGAGGAGGAGGCCCTGGCCTTCCGGGTGGAAGAGGCGGTCCCTGGGAAGATGGAGTCGGTCTAGGTGTGTTGGGGACAAGTGGCTTATTGTTTTGAGGTGGTGGAGGTGGGGGTAAATCTCTGGAAAGAGGTGGCCGGTTTCCTGTAGGAGGAGGCGGTGGTCTGTCATCCATGGTCCTACTTGGTGTCTGTGGAAGTAACGGTCTATTCATGGATGGAAGTGGTGGAGGTATTGATGGAGATTGTCTACTGCTTCCTCCAAATCCATGCGCCTTATTAGATGATGGAGAAGGAACCATAGGCGGTGAGTTAATTTGCCTATTTGGAGCTGGCACTGGTGGGGGTCCTCTGTTGTGAAGGTTTGAACTGATCGGCCTGGGTGTATTCGGTACTGCCGGTGGAGCATTTTCTGACCTAGAATGAAAATCATTCCTTGGAGGTGGAGGCATACGATTTCTTTGAGGCTCTGGAGCAGGACTCCTTATTCCTAATGACGGCGGCGGAGGTCCTCTTTGAGAGCTGCTTGGTGGAGTAAATGGCCTAGGAGATGTCATTCTGCCACCTGGTGGAAAAATCGGAGCTCTACTCCCCGGTGATTCTGAAACAACAGTGTTCAGGGACTTAATATTCATAACAGATTAAAAAATAAATTAAAATAAAACCAAAATATCATTAATAAGTATTAATTATTTACTAAATGAAAGCCACCCATTTGACTATAGGCATCGGGTGCAAAGTGGAGGGTGCTTGATATGTTGACTATATATGCCTACTCTGTAGTCATCCTTAATTTGCTGGGTGAAGGGTTGCTTTGATGACATAAAAAAAAAAATATATAAACTATAGATAATCTTTCATTTTAATAGCGATATATATAAAATTAGAAATGTGCAGAATATATTATAGGGTTGTCCAACAAAACCTGAAAGCAAATAATGTAGTTTCTGCTGGTCACCTTCCTGCAGTGATGATGTGATGTGCAGTGTATGCAGCCAAAAATTCGGAGATGGTAACGTGGCTCACCCATGATATGACAATATGGTGTTCTGCAGTCATTACTGTCACATGAATATTGCATCAACACTGCAGGACAACGTCAGGAATCACAGGAAACAGGAGTTGCGGTGGAACAACTAATAACAGTGACACATAAAATAATTCCATGTTATGTCTTACCACTTTCCCGGCTTCCTGATGGGCGAAGTTTTGGCATCCCACCTTGAAACAAGCCGCCTAATGCAGGAGGTCCTCCACCTC
The DNA here is from genome assembly GCA_019512145.1 of Engystomops pustulosus. Taxonomy (NCBI): domain Eukaryota; kingdom Metazoa; phylum Chordata; class Amphibia; order Anura; family Leptodactylidae; genus Engystomops; species Engystomops pustulosus. The sequence goes on along the minus strand of CM033648.1, from coordinate 76,594,677 downwards.
CACCACCTCCTCCTCCTCCACCTCCTCCCATACCTCCACCGCCACCTCCAGGAGATGTTTTTGGTTCTATTGGAAAGAATAAAAAAGTCAAATATATGACATTATGTTTATTATACAGATTTACATGGCACTAATTATATATTTATCTAATTATCTATGACAGTGATGGCGAACCTTTTAGAGACCGAGTACCCAAACTACAACCAAAACCCACTTATTTATCGCAAAGTGCCAGCACAGAAATTTAATTAGTGGTTTATACTACCTTCTCTGTCACAACTTTCATTCATATCAGCACCCTGAGGACACTAATAAAGCAGAAAATAGAAGAAATTTGGATGATCATTGTAGCTTCCCTCCAGGGTCCAAGAATTGTCAGGCCGGAGCAGGTGCTACAATGATAATCCAGATATGTCCACACCTTCCCACTCCTCCAGTAGTCCCAGGTAGCGCTGTCACTTTAAAATAGCGCTGTGCACAGCAAGTCCTGGGCTGTCTGGGACTGCAGGAAGATACCTGGAGTCATCTCTGGTGATGGCCTGGGTGCCCACAGAGAGGGCTCCGAGTGCCACCTCTGGCACCCGTGCCATAGGTTCGCCACCACTGATCTATGAGAACTGTCAATCTGTGGAATAGCCTGCCTCAGGCGCTGGTCACAGCAGGGACAGCAGAGAGCTTCAAGAAGGGTCTAGATGCCTTTTTACACCTACATAACATTGATGGTTATGTTATTTAGAATTGTTTCCCCTAATTCCTTCCCTTCCTTGGTTGAACTTGATGGACATGTGTCTTTTTTCAAACGTATAAACTATTATAGCATTCCTGACTGACGCTAGAGAGCCTGAAGTAATGGAGGAAGGTAGGGGAAGGTAAATAGTTTTATCAGCATTTATGCACCGATTGCAAAAGGATGCACTGATGGGACATACATATTATCATATTTCACCAACATCTATGTCTGTCTATGGATCCAAGGCATAAAATACTTGAAGACTATAAAGGGGTTTTCCAGTGTTATAAACATATGAATGATGTAATCCAAAAACACCTATACCCTGTATATAGTTGTGTATGATATTCTGTAGCTATTTAGGCTATAAAAAAACATTTTCTAATCCTGGATCCCTTTAACTTAAAGAGAACCTGTCACCAGTGACACTCCACAAACACACACAAACCACACATAGTATCTGGTAGATGTGTTTATATATGTTCCACTGATGCCTCAGAGCCAGCATTCTTCTAAAAAAGAATTGTATTGATTTCCTCTGTTCCAGTCATGGAGGCAGGGAGCTGCAATATACAGTCAAGCTAACCCACCCTCCTCACTATCACTGCTAACCCGGCAAAAGAGAATTCCTGAGGGTGGGGGAGAAGGTGAGATTTATATTACTCGGCTCTGCTATACCATTAAACACTCAGGAAGGAGGGGTTGAGAGTGACTAGCTGTGAAAAGAGAAATCAACCTTTCTCCTCACCCCACCCTCAGGAATTCTCTTCAGCTGGATTAGCAAACTCAGCCTCAGTGAGGAGGTGGGGTAGTTTTACTGTATACTGCAGCTGTCCGCATCCGTGACTGGAACAGAGGACATCAATAAAAGTCTTTTTCTTCAGAAGAATGGTGGCTCTAATCTCATGGATAGAAGCATCAGTGGAACATGTATAAAGACATCTAAAGGGTACTGTGTGTAGTTTGTGTGTGTTAGGCAGGGTGGGGGTGGTCACTGGTGATAGGTTCTCTTTAAAGGACATCTACCACCAGGATGAAGGATTGTACACCAAGTAAACTTACATGCTAGTGTGCGCCCCCTCTGGCAGAATCTGCTCTTATTTAAGCTTGTTTTTAAGAAAAAAAGGATTTAAAAATGATGCAAATTTGCTAATTTGCATAATTGTAAAAGCCTTTTTTTAAATAAAGACAAGGGCATAAAAAGCTTATGGAAGAGCAAATCCTGCCAAAGGGAGCACACACCAGCATGTAAGTGTACTTGATTTAAAATCCTTCATCCTGGTGGTAAATGACCTTTAATAGACACACACATTATAACATGTTTTAATTATCACATTTCTTTTTTATTATATCTGTTAATGATACCCATTTCAATTAAAACTACATTTTGATAAAAAAAAAATCTACAAATGTGTGAACAGTTCTTTTCAACCTTTAACTATTACTATAATGTTTGGGTATCCCATTACTCATCAAAAACCATTGGTACAATTGTAAAGTGATGCTTACTGTCCAGAGACGGACCACTTCTGTCATTGGTAACCGCCTTCTTAAGCTTTCTACCTTTGTGAATATCTGACAATAGAGCATTTCTTCCAGACTGCGCTGATTTGTTGAGAATAGGCTTCTCTGTGTTTGCCTGCAGAAAGAAAAATGTATACAAAAAAATACAACATGAAGCCTGCCTGTTCTGTACATGACATGACATCACAATTCATTGTATACAATTGAATACAGCATAAAAATGTGTTGTTCTGGACACCAGGTCCCCGAATTTTAACTGTTTGATTCTCACGCTTTCTGAAACAGCCTCAAACATAATATTGCACATGGATTATAAATTTGATTAAAGGACACCTGTCATAAGGTCTCTGCCACTAGTCCTGTCACTACTACCTGTTGGAGCAGCTCACAAGGATCCCATCCCAGCCTTTATCTGGTTATTTCATACATTATTCATTGTAAAATCACATATTTTTATTATGTAAATGAGGCTGGTCACATGGTCAGAGGCAGTGATGTCACCGCTGTTACCCCTCCCCTCTCCTCCCCCTGCTCATGTCTGTGTGTAATGTATAGTAAAGCATAGCTAGTGTGTGTGCTGCATCTGCTGACATGCTGCATCCTCCTAATACACATGTGTGAGACACAGACATCAGCTACCCATGAATCTGACATGTTCTGCTGTAACATGGCTGCCTGGAGCTGCTGTATCTCTCCTAAACACACACACACATGCACACACAGGCTGCAGGGGGCGTGGCCACCAGCACCAGGAAGCACATCATTATGTGGCTGTACCTCCCATTCATGAATAAGCCAGACAGCTTGAATATGCTAATGACTCATTGGACATCTCACAGGTCATTTGCATACAGCTTTAGGACCTCATTGCTTAGGTTTACAGGCATGTAGAGGGACAATGAAGGGATAGAGGCAATGCTCTCTAATGGCAGTTTATGAAAATATATTATTTTGCATGATGGGTTCTCTTTAATTAAAGAAAACCTATCATCACGGATCTACCTAAAAAGTTAGATCCGGTGGCAGGTACCTCTGACATATTGCAGCCCTAGACTTTTTTCAGCTAATAATTTAGTGTCCCAGAACATAAGAAATGTTTTATCTGATCAATATGCAAATTTACTTAAGAACCTTTAAAAAAAAAAAATGTTTTATAGGAAGCTTAAAAAGTGCAGATCCTGCCATAGGGGGGCACACACCAGTATGTCAGTATGCTTGGTTTACATTCCTTGATCCTGGTGGCAGATTTCCTTTAAGAGGCTACTGGGGCCCCAGTAATGTCTTTGAATCCTCCCTCCTGTCTTCAGCACACAGCTTGCTGTAGCTGCCCGCACTTGTCTGCAAAGCTGGTCTTTGCAGAGCGCAGGCTCACAGATGCGCGATTTGGACCTGAACCTGGAGCTACTGCGCATGTGCAGATTATCAGCTTTGCAGACGAGTGCGTGCAACTACAGCAAGCTTCCTGCTGAAGACAGGAGGGTAGGAGGGATTCAAAGAGGTTACTGGGGCGTGGAGTAGCCATAGCTTCCACTCCACGGCACGTCTACTCCACGCCCGAAATGAGCCTCAGGGGCTCCAGGCTCCATAGGTGTTACACTTATGGAGCCTAGAGCCCCTCAGATTCATTTGCATAATTTTAAAAGGCCATTTTTGCATATTGATCATACAAAAGATTTTTAATGTTCTGGGGCACTATATTATTAGCTGAAAAAGGGCTTGGGCTGGAATATGTTAGGGGAACCCGCCACCGTATTAAGTAGATTGATGATAGTAGGTTTTCCTTAACCATGATTGATTCTCTAATACAGTAGAGTATTTTTCAGTAAAATTCTGTAGTTATAAGTTTGCCAGCCATCAAGCATCCCCAGTAAGCCCCAAATCTGAGCCACGTGTATACATTCTTAGGTCAAAAAGGGACCATGGTACCCAAAACTTGACCTAACATTTAATATTTCCACAGATTCCTTCCAATACCTAAATAATGTTGGGCATTGCCAAGAAGGTGACCCATTGGCCTAAGTAGGTTTCTTGACTCCATGGAACCTCTAGCTGAGTATAGTGCTTAAAAAGTGGAAGCATCAAGCACAAAGCTGGAGCAAGGTAAGTATGTGTTGCTGGGGCCCCTGTCCTGGAGGTTTCTCTTTTAATTTGTGATTATAAACTTGATCACTTTTTTGTTGCAGTTATCAAAACTACCAGATGAACTACCAAATAATAATGTGGAAAAACTGAAGCGACTTTATAATTATTTTCACACTGCTTGAATTAAAGGCAACAAGTAGCTGATATTATATAACATTAAAAATTATTTCACACAGTGATGTATATCATTAATAACAGACTACAATTTCAAGAATGGAAACCAAAATACATTAGAGCAGGGCAGGGGGTGTAACTAGTAGTCATGGCCCCAGAGCAGCCTTCTACATGGTGCCCCTTAATCTTCAAACAATATCTTTGCATGTTCATATATATTTATACAATGACACACATTTACATATACACACGAAGTTCTGCATTCATACACACATTTACACACACATAAAACTTATACACACACAAACGGCATTTACACACACATACAGCAGATTCATGAACACACATATAACCTATGCACCATACTCATTTTTATATATTTATACACTCATACACAAATATATATACTAACTGTCAAGCAGTCTTCTTATTCCATAGGTCCAGTAGCTGCTGACCACATGAGGGAAGTAGACAGCAGAAAATAGGGGTTGCCCTGGAGGGTATGCAGTATTATTCCTCTCCTCTTGGTGTCTCCAGTATTTTATTCATCTCTGGGGGTCTCCAGTATTCAGCGTCGGACTGTCCCACCGGAGGATCGGAGAATCCTCCAGTCGGCCCCAACACTGTTAACACCAGATCACAGTCAACTCAGGGCAGAGGTTTAGGCCTTTGCCCCAAGCTGACTGTGTTCCAGCACAGTCCGATGCAATATACTCATCAAATCCACCCACAGGTTATTTTCTTTTCCCTCTGAGCACTGTTCATCTTTTGGCCACTGTGGGGGACCTTGTAACTATATGGACACAGGGGAACCCTGTTAGTATTACAACTATGGGGCACTGTGACTTTGTTGGCTTCTTTGAGGCCCCGTGACTATTTTGCCTACAGTAGGGGCTCCTGACTTTATGGCTGCTCTGGAGCCTTTATGACCATATTGGCAAAATCGGGCCCCCTGTGCGTAATTTGGCTACTGTTGGGTGTCTATGACTATTTAGTCATTTAGTCTACAGGGGAGGAGGCTGTAACTTTATGGCTTCTGTAAGGGCACAGACTGTTATTCTATTGTCAATGGTGGGACCCCTGTAACTATCTTAGCCCCTGTGATTACCTGTGGCTACTGTGTTAGCACCGTAATTATACCTGTGACTATATTAGCTATTGTGAGGCACCATTACTATTTGACTACTGTGGGGTGTCTGACTATTACGATGTTGTGAGCACCTTGTGACTAAATGTCCACTCCTTCTAAACTGTGTAATGTTAGATGCCTCTCATAAATCTGCCCCAACGTGAAGGGTGGGCCCCAAAAAAGATTTCCTCTGGTGGACCTAAGGTACTCCAGTCCAGCACTTCTAGTATTATAGTCAGCTCAGGGGGTCTCCAGTATTGATTTGTGAAGCGCTATGGAATATGATGGCGCTATAAAATAAAGATTATTATTATTATAGTCAGCTCAGGAGGTCTCCCATATAATCAGTTTTGGGGGTCTCCCAGTGTTATAGGTTGGCTCTGGGGTTCTCCTGTATTATACTTCTGCTCCAGGGGATCTCCATTAGTATTATTGTCCGGGTTGTGCATTGTATTTGTATATGTATTAGTTATTGTATAAATGCAGTATTTGCTTTCTTTGGTGGCATTCATGCTGTACTGTGGTTGTTGGCACATCTAGGGTTGTTGGCACATCTAGTTTGGCCTCTTGGAGTTGACTGATATGTTGTGCGTTTCTGGATTAATAAATAAGTACGTTTCTTGGACTGATAAATGTTGTGCACCCCTGGATTAGAGAGTCCATGAAAATATTCAGTTTGTATGATAGAAACATAGAATTCTTTATTTTTTAAAAAATGGATCCACCAGATTCTGTGAAAGTAATAACTGCACAAAGACTAAGATCCTAATCCACAAAGCTCCAAGATTCTGGTTATTAATACATAAATAAAATAATAATGAATGCAGAAACTTACCAATGCAAGTGTAGGCGGAGGAGGCGGCGGTGGCGGAGGGGGGACCGGCATCTTCCACTGGGTTCACTGTACCGTCTCCAGGACCTGCAGATAATAAGAATATGTGCTTACTGTAGATGCACTAATGTAACATTATGATTATTATGTTTTTCAATTGCTAATTCAAATTTTTTTTTTTTAGCAATATTTAAGTGTAGCTTCAGTTTTTAAAAAACACAATTCAGTGAAACTTTCTTATACATGCACAAGAACATAGAAGAGTGAGTGCCGGTATGACATGTTATGTGTGCATTATTAATGTATACCTAGGTTGGTCTAGGTCTAGTTAAAGAATACGGCCCTGGGACCAAAGCTAGACAGACAGCAGCAGAATAAACTGTTGAGACCTACGTAGGGGTGCTAGGTATCACCCATGAAGAAGAGTTATAAACAACCTCCACACTCAATAAAGGGGGGCTTAAAGAACCAACGATGTGACCCACAGAAGTGATAATAATTCTCATATGTGGTTGTTGCTGTGCACCAAATCAATATACAGGCAGTCCCCGGGTTACATACAAGATAGGGTCCGGAGGTTTGTTCTTAAGTTGAATTTGTATGCAAGTCGAAACTGTATATTTTATAATTGAAGTCCTAGACAAATTTTTTTCTTTTGTCCCAGTGACAATTGGAGTTTCAAAATTTTTGCTGTAATTGGACCATGGATTAACAAAAAAGCTTCATTACAGACACCGTACAGCTGCTTATTGTAGTCTGGGACTATAGTACAGCATCCAGAGAGCTTCACAAGAGGTCACAGTGGGCAGAGGGGTCCGTCTTTAACTATGGGTTGTCTGTAAGTCGGGTGTCCTTAAGTAGGGGACCGCCTGTAGTGTTAGTTTTTCTACAATACGTCCAGCCATTCAAAAGATATGACCCCAATGGAAGTTTATTTGTGAATTAGCTCTTGTTATCCAAAGGGGCGGTAACCTTTTTTTTTATACAGCACTCAGAGACACACCCCCAAAGAACATGCAAAGTTACCACCCACCTGCCAAGTATGAGGTCATGCACATATAAACATCCAGGGGCCTTATATGTTTCATCATCTCTTTGGCCATGCCAGCACCAGGCATCCCCAGGCAAGTGCCAGGGCCCAGAGTTCCAGAGGGGCGGGGCCCACAAATCTCAGTACATAACCATGTGGGGCTGTAAATACGGTAATAAAAATACAAGGGGGCTGTATATAATAGAACCATGTGGGGTGTGAATATATAATAGAACCATGTTGTGATGATAAACTAGAAAACATTTTATAGAACAGGGGACTGTTTTAGTTTCTGTATTTTGAATGCCACCATGTGAGTTCACTGCAAAGGGGCCCACTGAGGCTCTGTCGCCAAGGGGCCTATTTAAACTTGGAGCCGTCTCTATCTTTGGCCATAGATATGGTAACAAGACTGCAGAATGTTATTCTGTAACTGCATTTAGTGTCCATGTAAGTGTCTCCTGACTTGGAGATGTGTCCCTGCACTTTACAGATCTATTCCGTCTACATAAACATCAGATATTAGTCTTTGTGTAAAGGGGGGAGCGGGAAGTCCCTGGTATTTTGACTCCTGGATGCTTCATGCAGTCAGCTCCATATATGCTTATGCCTGTGGAAATTGTTCCCAACATGAAGTGGAAAGTGCAGATCATCGTTGAAGCTACATGAGATGGCTCTAGATAGTGAGGTGCGGGTACTGTACAAGTGTCTTTGTAAGCACAGATTTTTGCTGGTACAAATGGTTTACAAATGTGCACAAATACTGGAAAAAAAAGTTGCATATGAAGGGGAGGTGGGGGGGGGGGGGTCACAATATCAGGGGTGGGGCACAATATAAGGGGGAGCTGGTAGAGGCACAATGTGACAGGGAGCTGGGGGGACACAATTTGAGGAGGAGATGCCGAAATTATCCTCTGTGTGGGTGAAGTAAGAGGTGGGGCAAAAGGCGGGGCTTAGGGCAAAGTCCTTTTCTTTTATCCCTTTTTGTGTGCTGCAGAAGTTGGTAGGTGTGATGTAGCATTACATATCATCAATGTAGCCCTAACATAAGCAGTAGCAGAGGTTATAGGGCATCCTCCATAATGTGCATGGCCCTTTATTTCCAAACATGCTTTTCCCATAAAATGATGTACCCTGTCCCTGTCATAAATCCTACAACGCTTAGTCTCCAGTCTTATAAAAATGAGAGGAGTAAAAAATGCAGATACATTTGACAAATTTTATGTGTAATCCTTCCCGTCATAGATACCAGCTTCCTGTGAAAATAAAAAAAAGCGCTATGACAGGAAGGTTAGTGTTCACTGCAAACCCACAGCCATCCTGTTTCTCTGATGTATACTCATTTCAACTACAGGAACTAACTGAGGTGACGCAGCTCTGGCCTACCCGAGGAAGGTAGCACATGGCACGTAGCACCGGCACCGTCCTCACCCACACCTCTCAGGGGATTCTTTCATCAAGTCTTAAAACTGTCCGACTAACTATGTTTTTTCCCTGAATTTATGAATATTCAATGTGCAAAGATAAATTGCTATTTATTCTGAGACCAGTACGAGGGAAGGCCATTATGACTGTGTAATCGCTGCCCTGACTAAATACAGGCTGATTACAGATTATCGGGACCGACTATAGGCCTATATGGGAGACTACACAACTGCATGAGGACCTGAAATTAGGGGGCTTGATGCAGACGATTCTACTACTACAGTTGTAGTAGCTTGGAGGTGTGGGGAAATAGCAGGATGCCAACATAATTGTAATTTTAATATTCAATATTAAATACTAATATTACATATTTTAATATTGTACATGAATAGTTCAGGTTAATATATAACACTTGCAATACAGCATCCTGTAAGCCTGTATGTCACCTGCTAAACTGCTGATCGTACTGCTATGTTTAGTCGTCAGTTCGGGGCATGTAAGTTCATACAGACGTATCTCCTAACAGTTCTGGATCCTGCAGGACAGTCCCAAATTTCAATAAAGAGATCTATGCGTACCAGAGCCAGCAGGTGCAATGATATGACGTCATAGTGCCTACAGGCTTCAGTACCGCATGCAGTATGAGAGAAGAGGAGGAGAGCTGCTGCGGGAGAACAAGGAGAGGTGAGTGTGTGTTTATTTTTATTTTTTTTATTAAACAACAAAAGAAGGAGCTGGGGAAGGCACAATATGAGGGGGAGCTGCTGGTGGAGGCATAATATGTGGGGGAGGTGCTTAGTGGCATAATATGAGGGGAAGCTGCTAGGGGGAGGCATAATAAAATGGGAAACTGCTTTGGGGGGGTACAATATAAGGGAAAGCTGCTTCAGGGGCCACAATAAGAGAATGAAACAGTGAAGGCACAATATAAGGGAAGCTGTTCTGTCCACAACTTGAGGTGTAGCTGCTTGAGAGGTCACAATATGATGGGGATTTGGGGGGGATGGCATAGTATGAGGGCCAAAATATCTGAAGGATCTGGGGGACAATGTGAGAAGGGGGATGTGGGGCAGAAATAGGGGAATTATACTTTGTCAGTGTAGAGTAAGGGGCGTTGCCAAAGACAGGGTTTAGGGGGGGGGGGGGATTTCTGTATTTTGTCCCTTTTCACATAAGTTGGGAGATAGATACAGAGAGAGACCTCTCAGAGTAGATAACAGTAAGACATTTGTTGCAACAGGCCTTTATTGCTCAAAAAACTAAAACTTACTGTAATATTGCTGTTAAAAGTTATCACAAGGGCTAATTTAAAGGGGTTTGCCCACGAAAGAAAGTTCCCAAATGTTAATCCCCTAGTGATGTTTATAAAACAATCAATGAAGATCAATTTTAACCCCTGACTTTGCAATTTTACTCAGTTTTATTGCAGCTCTTGCTCTTCTGCAGTGTGGCAGGGCACTAGCTGGGCAGAAACTTCATGATTCCTGTGTGCTATGAGATGTTGTGTGCTGACAATGTTCTTAGAGTATCATGGTACAGGATTTAGCTACATTTTCATTTAGCTTCTGAACATTCTACTAGTATATGACACATATAAAAGAGAGATGAGACAGATCAGAGTCATGAGATGGATATTAGACACAATGACACACTCAGTTCTGCTGCTTCACCTTTAAACCACTTAGTCAGCACTGCTATCCCCCCTTGAGAGCCAGATCTAAATTGCATATTGTAATCAATGGGATAAAATGAGACTGTCATAGTAATCAATTGCGTCCCCCGATGACGGGAAATAAATCCAATATGGTGACGCCCATGCACTGCTGGGATTTAAATGCCCCTGACAGCTTTGCCGTAAGCATTTATATGATTAACACCCACGATCAATGCCAGAACCGACCGCTGGTGTTAGTTGGTGGGTGTTTGCTGCAATATACAGCAAACTCCTACCTTATATGTAAAGGGTCCAAGCCGTGAACCCTCTCCATATAGCGGGAGCTATCAGCTGTTAGCTGTACTATTACATCACACGTTGGAAGGGGGTAAAGTCTTAACATCCGGGCACATGTTGGTTTTGGAAGCTGGGGGGGCCCAACTTGTGTGAACAGCCCAGAGCACATGGGACACGGATATTAAGAGTAGAAGCATTTTTCTCTGATATTACAGTAATATTTATGTTCACCAGGGATCCTCATTTAAAAAATAATTTTCTGGAAATTTAGACTATGCCTAGAACTACTAAGCCATCAAGTGTTGGTTGCTAATTGGCACCATCTGACAATATTTATGGAAAAAAAATTGTTTTATAATTTATAATTAGTTCTTAGCTGAAAGTTGTCAGCACGTAATAAATTTTGAGTAGTTTCACAATGATGTAGGAGTGTAATTGGCTTCTTAACAACTGTGAACCCTAATTGTAGTCAAATAATGAATGTTTTTGTCTTTCTTTCAGTCGAGCGTTTTGATCAGTACTAACAGTTTTATAGATCTCTTTGATGTTGTACGTTAGACTTCAAAGTCCCAAAGTTGGCAAGGTGGGTTTTACCCTACGGTATTTGCACAGGACAGTTGGCAAAAACGACCTTAAAAAACAGACGTTAATGTTTTTTTTTCTCATTTAAATTTTAATCCGTTTCTCTTAGGCTACATGTACACTACTGTATGGGGGACGTATATACGGCCAATATACGCCCCCCATAGACGGCAATGGGCACACGTGCGGCACCGTACCACCCCGTACCCGGGAAAAAGATAGGACCTGTCCTATCTTTACCCATAATACGGCGCAGTCCGTCATACATTCCTATGGAGAGGGGCGGGGGTGAGCTGTGCTCACCTCCTCCTCCTCTCCCCGTGCACTGCCGTTGCCCGCTACGGTATGGTACGGGCGGGCAACGGCAGTGTGAATGTAGCCTTACTTTGTGGAGCCATCTGTCAATTTTTATAGGCATGCCACCCGCTTTTTAACAGATTATTTGGAAAAAAAAAATGATGATTTTAATACTGTATCTCAGCAATCATCCATTTTTACTTGCTATTTATCTATAGATGTGTCCAAGAAGTCTCATGTGTCCAATCCCAAACCAATAATTGACATATTGCAGCTTTTTTTAACGGCAACTTAAATCATTTTTACTCCAGGTTTTATATCAATACCGTGCCTCTTGTTGATATATATATATATATATATATATAAATATATACAGGGGATACTTAAGAACACCCCACTTACAGACGGCCCCTTGTTACAAATAGACCTCTGGTAATTGGTAATTTACTGTATTTTAGTCCTAGGCTATAATAAACAGCTGTAACAGTTATTAAATGTGTCTTTAATGAAGCTTTAGTGATAATCCTGGTTCTTATGACAAGCCAAAATTTTTAAAATCCAATTGTCACAGAGACCAAAAATAAATTGTCTGGAGTTATATTTATGAAATATATGGTTCCGACTTACATACAAATTCAACTTAAGAACAAACCTACAGAACCTATCTTGTACGTAACCTGGGGGTCTGCCTGTATACACAAAAATGGCGAATGATTTGGAGCAGCACTTGCAGCAAACAATGGGTGCAGGCCTTCTGAAAGTTTAACAAAACTTCTTGTCACCTAGATTAATAAAATACCAGTGTACAGACAGGCAATGTTTCATCCTCTCAGGGCCGGCGCTATGGGTAGGCAAAGGTGGCAATTGCCCAGGGCCCCCAGAGAGAAAGGGGAGAATCTCTTCTTTCAAATGAATCTTGAATTTTGTTTCTAGGTGCTATGGATCCAGAGATATTCAGGTTTAAATTGAGAATATTAGGTGCCATTTTTATATATAAATATCACTTCCGACGGCAGTTTAACAGTTAATATCTCCATTTTTCTACATTTTAGAAACACTAATTTAGATTCATATAAAAGAGGAGACTCTCTTCTTTCATAGGAAAAAAGAAGTGAGGTTCTATGAGTCACAGAGCCAGAGATACAGCCCCCTGAAATGTCTCCCCCATCTCCAGATTCTTAGCCATCAGGCTGCAGGGAGAATTAGCTGCACACAGGAGCTGCTGCACCTCACAGATAATGGAAATATTCACTTTATATGTTACTAGTACTACATTTTGAGAAGGGATAATATCAGCTAATATTCATGTTTTTAACCCTTCTCTATGCAAATCTAAGAACACACTATCAATCGTTTTTTTTTGTGGTTTTTGCGGCGCAAAAACACTCCAGCCCGAAGGTGGCGTTAACTGAGAAGAAAGCACTGAGCCCCTTTGCAGAACAGCTCATTTCTAGCAGCAAAGCTCAGCCAGACACTAGAACAGATCATACAGACATTAGATACTCTGCAGACACTAGAACAGATCATACAGACATTAGATACTCTGCAGACACTAGAACAGATCATACAGACATGAGATACTCTGCAGACACTAGTACAGATAATACAGTCATTAGATACTCTGCAGACAGGAGCTGCAGACTCTATTTACACTTCATCACCTTCTATTTACACAACATTCTGCAGAATCCTGAGCTCAAAGCAAGAGAGAAGAGAATGTTACAGAATGTTGCACATAGTACTGACAAGTGTCCCTCATGTCATTCTGCACAGTATCACCAGTGTTTCTGAGGGGGATACTGTGCAGAATTACAGGGGTGCAGCAGGAGATCAGCACTGGGGGATCCCCTCCAGGAGAAGCCACTGCTGAGGAGGTCACTGGGTGCAGGGTGTCACACACCTGGGTGCTGCTGAGGAGGTCACTGGGTGCTGGGTGTCACACACCTGGGTGCTGCTGTGAGTGTTATCTTCATGCTGGGATGTGGGAGAAGCAGAGAGGAGCTTGTAGCAGGATCACATGTAACTGCCTGAATCTAACATTGCGCCTTAACTGCACCAAAATTGCGCCTAAACTGTGTTAAAGTAAAGTGATTAATAAGAGGCACGAAATTACCTTATCACAGATGGTTGTAGCTTGTGATAATTCTGGAAAACAGTGCGACAGAATTTAGGCGCAACTACTACATTTAGGCGCACAAAAGTGATAAATGTGGCCCATTCTCTCTTATTCCCTTTTGTTTTGTGATAGTTTTTTTTGTTGGGAAAATTGACTGATACGATGAACATTCAATCCTCTTCGCCTAATGTGACTACACCACGACCAGAACATGTCCGAAAAGTTATATGTAACACCAAAAACACACACATGTCCTGGAATAAAGTTTTTATTTGCCATCATCCTCCATTATTTACACCGATGTTATGACATTCTCACTTTCATTCTTATGAAGCGCGGAGGGTTCTGCTATTGTGATAATACAATGGCGCACATCTAAACGTGACTTTTATTATCTCATTAGAGGGGTTTATGGATATATAGTTATTTATTTGGGTTACCATTGTGTAAGGAACATACAATGATACATCTGTGGGAATTTTCTGCAGTTCCCTTTGCTGCATATTTTGGTGAATATACACATGTGGGGTCTGTATGATCTCCTCACATCTTACTGTTTTAGGAAAGTAGATTTTCTTTATATAAGTATTCTGGATTTAAAAATGTCTAGCTGAAAAGCAGATATCTAGTTATTACAGTTTTAGTGATATTATGTGGATTTATTCATGTGAACATATCAATAGGGGACATTTAAACATTTTAATAAAATGTTTCAATTTGAATCAAAATTGCATGAAGGCGCCTATGTCTATAAAATCCAATTTTGAAAATGGGGCAAGTGTCTGCTTTCAGAAAATATCGGTCCCCCTCCCCAATGGGCCTCACAGTCTAATCAACCTACCAGTAATTTTTTGGAGTGTGAGAGGAAACCGGAGGACCCGGAGTAAACCCACGCAGACACAGAGAGAACATACAAAATCTTTGCAGATGTTGACCAGCGCTGCAAGGCTGTAGTGCTAATCACGGAGCCACCATGCTGCCCATAAATCTCCCTATCATCTATCTATCTCCATTACAGTTTGTTTTACCATACTAAAGGAGCCTCTTGCTGACTGTGACTGGTCGTAAAATTGTTTTATTTTGGGGCCCCACTTTTAGTTTTGCCCAGGGCCCCACTTTGTCTAGAACCGGCCCTGCATCCTCTCAATAAAGGCATTATCAAGCTTGGAGGAGTGCTGCTTCAACGTATTTTATATATATATATATACACACACACACACATATCTTAGGGTACATTCACACTGAAGGCCCCTGGGCACAGCTGACTGTTGTTACGCCCCTGACCGTGACAAATCTTACCCAATAATTTTAAGGGAGCCGTGCAGAGGAGGCTGTAGAAAACTAAGAGCAGGTCCTATTTCATGCCTGTGTTTGCGGCATGGGTCTTCCCATAAAGGTCTATGGGAACTTGAAAAATATGGCTGTCACATGGATTCCTACTGCACGCTCCCCATATTTGCAGATCAGTTTCTATGGACATTCAGTTCAGAAACAAATGACATACTTTTTTTTTTTTTACAGATTTTTCCATTACATATATACAGAGTTGCGAAAACCTAATTTACCTTAATTTGAAACCAGTTATAAGTGGATTGGGTGAGCATTTCGGAGCAGAATCTGCACTGAAATTTACATAAAACCTGAATTTTGTGAATGAGGCCTTAGCAACATAAAAAAAAAAATTACAACAACCAGGTGATGCTGTTTCTGCACGGTCAAAGAACTGACAAACCCAGCAAAAGCTGAATATATTTCCAGTAAATAATGTGAAGTGGTTAATCACTGCTCCCCAAAATGTTCCATAGTGTGGGGGATGTTGATAGGAATAGAATAGGGGGGGGCCCGAAAAAAATCTCCTTGACCGGGATGGTTACAGCAAACTGAACCTTCACTTGGGGTGCAGGAAGTCTTTTTACAAGTCTGCATTGTGGTTTGGGCTGTGTTATCGGGTACTTTCTGAGATGCATATTTAAAGTACATAAGTCATAAGTGAAATAAATGGAAGTGTAATCCCTTTAATAGAGGCTCATTGTCCACGCGGTCGTGTTTGTGAATATAGTCAGAACGAGGAATGCAGAGATTAATAGGCCTCTTCAAGCTCAGCCTCTCTCCAGTAACAATCCCACCATTCAGTCATGTTTAGTAGAAGTGACTAAGAGAATTAAAAAAAATATGGCCCAAACATACCCTGACCCCATGTGCATCTGCTGGAGAATATCCACACAAGACACTGGTTTTCCATACGAGAAGGATCAGGCAGATAAAGCCCCTTTGTTGAATTACATTAGGTTTTTCTGAATATTGCATAACTACTCAGTTATCAGAAACTGAGAATTAAGGAAGACATTTTTTGAAATTAAATAAAAACTTAAACACATATTAATTTTATTAAATCTACTGTTTTATTTAGACACGTCCTGTAGAGAAGAGTGGTGCTGTTTCTTGCTATTCCTGTTTAATCTACTTAATTTTTTTAATCATGAACTGGCGTTTTTTTGATTGATACCATTTTGGGGATTGTTTGACCTTTTGATCATTTTTTGTAAAAAATTTTCATGGGTGGAAAAATGGCAAAAAAAACCCAGTAAATTGGAGTGGGTTTTTTTGAGTTACAGCATGCACCCTATAGGATAATTATTTGAATTGGGTATGTTGGAATACAAAGATACCGAACATATTTATGATTTTTTTCTTTATCTGTTTATATATGCTCTCTAAGGAAAGGGGGAGGGATTTCATCTATTTTTTTTACACATTTTTTATTATTTTATTCAATTTTTCAATTTTTGCAGGCCGTCTATAGTGTTTGTACACTAGAGGATCTGATTGCTTATACAATATACTGTCCCCCCCCCAATCCCTCCCCCTGGTGATGTCACAGGGGACACAGGTCAATTTAGGTGCTGTGGTCAGTTCAATCATGGCACCCAACAGCGCCGATTGTGGTAGATAATGGCGCAATCCATAAATGCTAAACCACTCCACTACATGTAGTTATGTCTTATGGTCCTTAATAGTTGATTAAGTATATAAATTATGAAGATCTGTGTTGCGCAGTATGTAATTCATTCTGGGAAATATATATATATTTATATATATTTATATATATATATATATATATATTTATAGAGAGAGAGAGATGGTATATTCATATATAATATGAATACCTAATACCTAAAGTTTTACACAATTTTGCTGTAAATACCAGCTAAATACTATAGAGGTCAGGTAATAATTAACTTTAATTGGGGATGTAACTTCCCATAATAGACTCAATTAGCCAGTCAGTAATCTGCTGCCAGGCGTTCTTTCACAGTGTGCATCAATATATTTGATATATGGTCTGTACTTTACACACATTACCAACCGCAAAAATGCTAAGACTATCCAATGCATATATATCAATACCATGTAATATACATCAGTGTGCAGTACAATGTACATTACACTTGTAAAACGTTATTAATATTTCTAGCACAATCTGGATCTCTGACCAAAAAAGCTACTAGACCTCACAAAATGCAATATTGTCATATACCAACATCCAACACCAGTACTTGCACCCAGCTTTAAAAAGGTGTAATTTAACATAGCTGTGTTACCATTGCACGGCATAGCCCATTTTACACCCTATGGTATTAAGACTGTCGTACTGCCACAGATGGTTTCATTTGAATTGTTCTGTACAACTGCAGGAGCCCAAGAGGTGATAAAGAGTGAAACAGAAAAAAAAAATTAAGAAATAAGTAAACTGGCAAATATAGTAAGGCCTCATGCAAACCACAGTTTGCAAAAAATAAGGGCTGTTTTTGGGCCAGATGGAGATTGGTAGGGCGGGGTCATTGTCCTCATCCTACCAATTTTCATACGAAGCTTAGCTTTGCAACGCAAAAACGGGCTTTATCCAGAGCGGTTTGGCTATGCGGTAAGACACGTTGTGCTCAGCGGACAATCTGGCACAATAGACCTCTACGGCAGCCTTGAGCTAGCTGACGTTTTTGCAGCTAGTTCATAGCCATATACAGTTACAGGCCTTAAATTGATACTAGCCAGGTCCGGGTCCACAGTACCGACGGTTTTGGCAAGTTTCCATTGTTAGATACAGACTCAGAAGCCAAGTGCCATAAATATTGTCCTCAGTAATGTATGATCGCCCAGTGATACATTTCCTAGACTATATTCAGGTTCTAAAAATGTTAAAACACCCATATTGATGCCAGATGGAGGCTTCATTACAGACATGACAGAACGATAAAGGGTGACATATGACAGCTCCTATATGGATGTGACTAGTCCAAAAAAAAAGATTTCAGTTGCCTTTGAAGAATTCAACATGCTTTATCACACTCTGAAGAGGCACAGATAAACAATATTGCAAGCTTGTTCCCATTGGTGGATTTCTGATGTGTCCCTATGGAACAGACGCATGCTTATACAACGGCATATGGTGGTCCAAAATGCGGGGGAAGGAGTGGAAATCCGCAGGAGTCAGTGATCAGCTTCTGCAGATGTTCAGGGTGTCTCCCCAGTGATATAAGTGTCCTTTTATGACATCACTGGGGTCCTCCCTCCTCCTGAGCAATCTCAGCGTTCAGGGGAGGCCAGGGTGTGTTGCACTACTGCTGCATCTGCCCCCATATATTTCAGTTGCCTCAGCTGATCGTATACATCACAGGAGGGAGTAAGATGGAAAGATGTAGCTTGCTACATTCCATCCCGTGTTTTGCACAGAATGCGATGTATACTGGCCAAATGGAGGCAAAAATTATGCCTTTGATGCTATGCCTATGAAAAAAAGAAATAAGAACCTAGCCTTACTGTCACTGAGAGCATGGTGATTGTTACAAGGAGATGCTTACTTGAAAAAGTCTTTAACCAACGCTTTGGTTCCAGACATCAAAGTGCTCAACAACCTCTGTGAACAGTGAATTTGACACCATATTAGCAGGGGCGTAACTTGAGGGGGTGCAGAGGTTGTGGTCGCACCAGGGCCCAAGAGGTTTAGGGGGCCCTTATGGTGTCACTTTCCCATATGAGAAGACTATTACTATAAACTCTACATTATAGTCAGGGGCCTGGTAGAGACTTTGCACTGGGGCCTATCAGCTTCTAGTTACGCCACTGCATATAAGGGGAGATTTATTAGAAGTGTCTAAGAGTGAAACTGTTCTATTTGTCCATGGCAACCAATCAGAGCTCAGCTTTCATATAAAATGAAAGCTGAGCTCTGATTGGTTGCCATGAGCAGCTAAAACGGTCTTGCTCTCAGACACTTCTGATAAATCTCCCTCTATGTGCCCATGCAATAGGGGCAATTTCTCTATATACTGTTACAATGAGCAAGTGCTGTAGCATCCTGTGTCTGCTTTCCACAAAATTACAGGGCACTAATACAGATTCCGAATCCTCTACCCCTTGTTATCAGGTTGCAACCTAAGTGCACATATATACCATGTACTGGATCTGTAAGAGTTAACATTTTTACGTAGGGAAAAAAAAGACGAAAATATTATCTGAAGGATCACAGAATCTAAGGCAAGCAATTTTGTGTCTCATGGGTGTAGGAAGGTAACGGTCAGCACATCTGTCCTGAAGTTCACTTGGGGTTACTCAGACGGTTCTTAATAAGGTTATATCAGGCCTGAGCAGCGAGCCTGCAGCTGGCATTCATCTATACTGACTCCAGGCACTCAACGATGAATTTCTATATTCTGCAGATTTAAAGGCACATAACTCAAACTTTTCACTAGTTTGTGGTTGTTCCACAGGGGGCATGCTGGTGTCCTCTGTTTTGCTCTGGTTTTTGTAAATCAAAAGTTTAAGGGTGATGCCGTTTTTAGTCCGTTTTTATGCATCTGATTTTCCCAATTATCTTAATTACAAATGGTCGTCAGAAACGGATGCGTTTTTTTAAAAATCGGAATCAAAACGCTAATATGTGGCATCACCCTTAGGGAAAATGCATGAGAACTCATGGGGGGGCAATCTCCGTATGGAGAACCTTTACTTCCTGACTCCCCTAAGGATCACTTCGATATTCCCCCGTAAGTAAGGCCATGCTGCACTTCTGCCTATGGAAAGAAGAGGGGCGAGCGCAGCGGCTGTATGTACACCCAGGCTACGGCCCAGGGCGTGTATATGTTCGTGTGAAACCTGTTGCTAGAGTAAATTACAAAATGTATATACACAACTGATTCTTAGGCATTAATGTATTCACATTTTGCACTCAAATCAAGTATGGCTAGTTTGGCAAATCCATCCCTCTTCCTGCCTAAAGATAGAGACAACAGTCCGCATGTATTTGTCCCTCCAGTAAAAGGATCAGGTGGAAGCTTTATTTGAATTTGTTGTCTAACCTGTAGGGCTACAGGAAATCTACCATTAATATCCATCATGATAAACCAGGGGCACTAACTAATAGATCCAGGCACCCTGACTATGGTAACCTTCTTCTATTTGTTATCCATGGCCTCCTTCCTTTTAAAATTATGCTACTGAGCTAGAAGGGTTCTTGGGGGAAATGTTACCAGAGCTCCACTGTGTTGTAGTTTCACAGGCTGTTACACTGTGCAGGAGAACTTCTTCCCTTCCATTGTGTAAGATTACAGCTGGCAGAGGGAGGGGTGAAGGACTGAGGGAGCAGGGAGAGGGGGAGCTGTACACAGTGAAACAATCTGCTACAGCACAGAGGGACTCTAGTAGCGTCCCCTAGAGCCCTTCTGGTTCATTAGCATAAATTGATTTTGAAAGGAACGAGGCCATGGATAACAAATAGAAGAAGATTTTCAGTGCCTGGAGTTTCCATGCTTGATATTGATGGTAGATTTCCTTTAATTCTATCTCAAGTAAACTCTAGGAACAGAACACTGTCCATTACTAGTTTTATAGTTATTAAACTTATCAGTAAGTAAATTTCTGCTAAGGAAGAGGAAGCGAGTGAAAGCAGAACTTCAGTTCAGTTGTTATTGGATGATCAATTATTGTTTGAAAGTCCAAGAGAATCTTCTACTATTTGGTCACTATTTGGTTTCATGTGGAATCTACCTAAGGAAGTGTCATAAATAACCAGACCCAAGTGCCAAAATCTAATATAAAGGAACTAGAACCCTAGAAATAAATGAGGAAAAACTATGCAGCTACTACAATGCATCAGGAAATCTAGGAGTTCATTACCTCCTTATATTACTCCATATTTCTTATGGCATCGGCTTGAGTAGGACTTGGCTAAGATCAGTACTCAATGTAGACAGGGCAGGAGCTTCCCCCCACAAAGTGTTTTTGTAGAAAGACCATTAAGGGGTCTACTTCATCCAGCTACAATCTAAATATAGCATCATATAGGATAAAGCAAGTACGCTTAATCATAGATCCAAGACTGTGGAAATCTTCTTATATTTGGTCTCCTTCCCTCTAATATTAACTTTTGAAATTAAGATAATTAGCCAGAAGTTCTCTGGGGGGTGTTACCAGAACCCCTCTGTGCTGCACACAAGCCGTTACACTATGCAGGAGCACTTCCCCCTCCCACTGTATGCTAAAACTCGTTGCTGCTGTGAGATTAAATCAGGCAGTGGAAGGAGGAGGAAGTGCTGATGGAGCAGAGGGGAAGGGTAAGACAGTGTAACAGTCTGTAAAGCTCCAGCCAAGAGGGGCTCGGATATAGTCCTACTGGCTCATTAGGATAAGTTCATTTTAGAAGGAAGATGGAGATTAAATACTATATAAGAGAATTACCACAGACACAGTGCCTGGATTTATGAGTAAATGTCCAAGGTTTATCATTTGATGGTAGATTTTGTTTAATGTAATAAAACCCTCAGGTTAGGTGAGCATCCTAAAAATCATCATATAACATCAAGAAATTAATTCTCTTTAGCAAGACTGCCTTTGCAGAGCACCTATTCATGTGTAAGAAGTCTTAAAGACCATGCATGCACCTCTGGGGACTCTGGGTAAGGAATATGTAAACAAGTTTTCTTTTAAGAAAGCTTCCCCCTAGCCATAAATACTCTACTCACTATACTGCTTTGTGTGACATCTAGTATTAAAATGGTATAGGACAGTGATGGCGAACCTTTTAGAGGCCGAGTGCCCAAACTACAACAAAGACCCACTTATTTATCGCAAAGTGCCATCACAAAAATGTAATTTGTGATTTATACTCTTTTCTCTGTCACAGTTTTCATTGATACCAGCACCCCGAGGACACCAATAAAGCAGAAAATAGTCCCAGGTAGAGCTGTCACTAAAATAGCTCTGTGCACAGCAAGTCCTGGGCTGTCTGGGACTGCAGGGAGATACCTGGAGTCCTCTCTGGTGATGGCCTGAGTGCCCGCAGAAAGAGCTCTGAGTGCCACCTCTGGCACCAGTGCCAAAGGTTAGCCATCACTGGTATAGGAGAAACGACAAAATGAATACCTTTCTAGGTAAAAGTAGCAAGAAAATGTTAATAAAGCTTCTATATATCGGAATCACTGGAAAAATGTAGATTCATATTCTAGAATTGTTGCTTCTTCCAGTAAACTAGGGGCATCCCCTCACACTGCTGTGCCTTTCGCTCTGGGCACTGAATACCGTAGTTGTACAGCTTCTCCTTTTGCTCTGACTTCTGTAGTATTGAGAGCAGAAGGAAGGGTGGTTGCTTGCATGGAACTAAGAGTACAGCAGTGTAAGGATACAACATCATGCACAAAGTCCAGCTACAATCATGGAATATAAATATATTTTTTCACAGTCCTACTGTGTTACTAACAGCACATGCAAAGATATAGTTACACAGATCTCCATGTCTTTGTCAAAGATCTCACAGATCTTTGAATGGTCTAAGCTGCTGATAGATTCCCTTTAGAAGCATATGACCTGCAGCTGTGTAGATGCATAACTTCCAAGTCCTGCAGCTGATGTCTCGGATCATTAATGTGATAAGCTACATTTTGGTAAAAGCGCTGGTCAATAGATTGAGACAATAATAAGTGTAAAACTATGGATGAAAAAGCTTTCAATAAAGCTATAATTACATTTTACAAACTTTGAAACTTCTGGAACTTTATCTCGCAACTTTATCTCACCAGACGGCAGAGACAACTTCCCATTTTGACATCTGCTGTAAGTGCGCAAAGCAATTTTTGTGGCAGGAAAAGACGTAACGTAACTTCTGCAGAATTGGTAAGAAAATCACTTACTTCATTACTCGGTCTAATAGCTGCATGTAGAAATCACAGGGTATTATATCAATATTCTATGCAAATTCTTAGGGGAATGGGGAGTTATACAGTGTGGGTGTCACAGGAAGGGGGCATCATCCAGTAAGAGTGTCACAGGAAGGGGGCATTTTACAGTGTGGGTGTCACAGGAAGGGGGCATTATAGAATGTGGGTGTCACAGGAAGGGGGCATCGTATAGAGTGGGCGTCACAGGAAGGGGGCATCGTACAGAGTGGGCGTCACAGGAAGGGGGCATCGTATAGAGTGGGCGTCACAGGAAGGGGGCATCATACAGAATGGGTGTCACAGGAAGGGGGCATCGTATAGAGTGGGCGTCACAGGAAGGGGGCATCATACAGTGTGGGTGTCACAGGAAGGGGGAATCATACAGTAAGGGTGTCACAGGAAGGGGGCATTTACAGTGTGGGTGTCACAGGAAGGGGGCATTATAGAAGTGGGTGTCACAGGAATGGTGTTTATCAGTGTGGTGTCACAGGAAGGGGGCATCATACAGTAAGGGTGTCACAGGAAGGGGGCATTTTACAGTGTGGGTGTCACAGGAAGGGGGCATTATAGAATGTGGTTGTCACAGGAATGGGGAGTTATACAGTGTGGGTGTTCACAGGAAGGGGGCATTATAGAATGTGGGTGTCACAGGAATGGGGAGTTATACAGTGTGGGTGTCACAGGAAGGGGGCATTATAGAATGTGGGTGTCACAGGAATGGGGAGTTATACAGTGTGGGTGTCACAGGAAGGGGGCATTATACAATGTGGGTGTCACAGGAAGGGGGAGTTATACAGTGTGGGTGTCACAGGAAGGGGGAGTTATACAGTGTTAGTGAGTCACATTAAGTGGGTATTATACAGGGTGGTGGTGTCATAGCAAGTGAACATTATACAGTTTGGATGTCACAGAGAGGGGACATTATACAAAGTAGGTATCACAGGAAGTTGGCATTATACGGCGTGGTTGTTACAGGAAGGGTAATATACAGTTTTGGTGAGTTACAGGAAAGAGGGAATTGAAAAAGATGGGGATGTCACATTATGTGGGGGCCACTTCAGTCAGTATTATACATTGTGGAATACTAGGAGGTGGTATTGGGGAGGGGGCCAAGGGTCGTTGGGAACACTTCACCCCTTTTTGTGTGCTCATATCTACGATTTGTAAGATCACTGGTAAATTTCCACCACTTTCTTATTTCAATCAGAAGAATTGTTCTATGAGAGGCCGAAATGTGACACCGGTGCCGAAGCTCTGATAGTTTACCATAAAAACGATTTTAGAACTGTGCCCGAACCAATCCTTTTGCCATGTTCCATTGGATTCAATATCATGGAGATAATCTATCTAACTGCAATACCTACGACTTCCCCTCCGGCAGATATTTACAGTATCTTATTATATAAGGTTGAAAACAGATTTAGGTCCATGAAGTCCAAACTTAAACAAGCTCACATACTAAGAACCATTTTTGTAGTTTCAGATGCTTTTTTATACAAAAACAGAGAAAATTACCTAATTTTTTTGCTATACAGTGTGGTACTCTATGGTACAGCAGGGAGCAGTAGACTACCCGCTCTGTCATTTGCAGTTGGAGCGGGGATGGGGGTCAGGCATAATTTTGCTTGGGGCCCCAAAAACATCTGCCCCTGATGTTGTACAAAAGTAGTGAAAAAATTGATGATTCTGTATGTTTCATAACCTTTGGTGGTTTATTTTGTCTAGTACTGAGTAAATTAGTCTGCAGCTTTACTGAAAGACAAACAAAATATTGAGTCGCAGACATGGCCGCCATTGGGCGGGTTTATTGTTATTGTGTTCAGGGGGCCCCGAGGAGAAGGGGCCCCCAATCCACAGAAAACCTTTCTCCCTTCCCAGGTGCGTGGAACTCACTGTGCACACAGGGTCAGATTATCATACTGTGGGTGGTGGTGGGGCCCAGAAAATGTGCCAGTCAGGGGTCCCAAACTTCCTAGTTCGGATCCTGGTCACAGACAATGAAAATCCATGGAATAGATTGATTGGTATAGTTATGGCTGCTTTGCTGGGTTGTTAGTAAGTGCCATAGACATTGAATAGGGCATCATGGCACATACAAGACCCTTGATTCATGCAAACCTCTTTTGGCTGATGTTTTTCAGCTGGGGGCAACAGAGGTTCAGGGTTCCCTATTCTGGCAACTTGTGGGTGTTGCAGTACGTGGATCTCCACTATCCTACAGTTACCTTTCCAGTGGAATTACTCTTTAAGCAATTGAAACAATTTTCCCAATGCAACATCCTGTAGCATTATATCTATTTTCTTGTTATTTGAAAATTTTCACATATTATTTATATAAGGTTTGGAGATCAAGCAGTGCAATTGTATAAATGTATGTGATGTGACTCATAAATATGCCTTTGCCAAAGAGTCTACGATATATTTAGAAATATAGATTAATTGATGGAGTGGTTATTACTGACCTAGACTACTACACCGTCATTCATTATTAATGGAAATTACCACAAAAATATCTCTGCAGTAATTACACAGTAAGGATTCCACCGGCCCAGGTACTTCATGTTCTCTAGCAAAAAAGGGGAAATCAATGCACATATCCCTCGTCTAAACTCTTCATCTTCACTGTACCTACATTGTGACACAGATATTGTATTACTTCATTTTACCCCATTTTATTGTATTACTTCATTTTACCCCATTTCTTTTAACAGGGGGTTGCATGATATTTGAAAAACATCTCTATTACAACAATACAGCCCAAATTAGATTAATCAAGATGAGGTCAATACACAAAACAGCATATAGACAATGGTGAATTTGTATTTGAAAGGAAGCAGTGGTGCTTTTCTAATCTCATATGACCCCTTTAATAATAGTAAGATTTCCAAAATTCTATTACTTGTCAACCAAACACATATATAATATCTATCTATCTATCTATCTGTCTATCCATTATCTATCTATCTATCTATCTATCTTATCTATCATCCTATTATCTATCTCTCATATCATATCTATCTATGATCTATCTATTATCTTTGTATGTGTCTATTAATCATTTTATCTATCTACCAGTCTAAATATCTATCTATCTATCTCTCTATCTATCTATCTATCTATCTATACATTAATCAAGTTCACAGCTGCACCACTTTAGGAAGCTCAGATTGGGTGCTCGCCCTTCTCAGTGGTTTGACTCTCCACCTCTTCATACATAAAAGTAAAAAATAGGCTGCACACCACAATATAAAAAAGAGTGAGTACTTTATTCACCCAAGTGCTACGTTTCGGATCCTCTTCAGAATCTTTTCTCAAGGGCTTGAGAAAGGATTCTGAAGAGGATCCGACACGTAGCACCTGGGTGAAAAAGTTCCCTATCTACCAGTCTATCTATCTATCTATCTATCTATCTATCTATCTATCTATGATCTATCTATTATCTTTGTATTTGTCTATTAATCATTCTATCTATCTATCTATCTCATATCTATCTAGCTCATATCTGTCTATCTTCAGTATCTATCTATCTTCCTAATATTTCTATGCAGCGTTAGTAATTGATGTCTTTCCCCTAGGGTTGCTCTTCATGTAAACCTTTCCTAAGAATGTATCAGCTGTCTCCGAAGACAATTTTTAAATATTTGTACTATTTCTACAGAGTCTTTACAAGAAAGAAATAATGTACAAGCAAAAAGTTAAATCACCAGTTACACGAAGTCTTACCTTACAGAGTATAAGACGTGATTTATATTTTCAATAAAATCATTTGTATAAGTCCCCCAAGTCTTGGAGTTACGGCTGTGAGTCTGTTATAGCCCAGATGTAAGTTCCTCTAAATTCATGTAAGTAGTTCATTTCCTGTTAAATCTGCACATGACGACAAACTTCCTCTTCACTGCACCTTATTATTCACTTTTTTCTTCTTTCTTCTGTAATCTGTAAAGTTGGGCCAGGCCGTGGGTGTCAGAGGCTGCTGAATAACGCAGATGTCTTGTTTTACCCACCTAGTATATAAACTTCTGCATTAAGCAGAGGAAAGGAGAAGACCTCATTGGATACTTTTGTTCAGAATCTATTAAGAAAGATATCTATGTCTATAAAGAATAAGCAGCTTCTGTTCTGGGAGACCAGAGCCATCTATGTATGATAAAATCAGAGTCACCGCTGTGTAATACTACATCTATCTGGTAGAGGATGTTGCCTATCTGGCTTCCCATAGGAAATCAGTTGAGGTCATCTTTCACAGAAAGTACCAGAAAACAGTTACTCTAACTGGAGGACTTAAAGGGAACCTGTCATCAGACATTGACCTTATAAACCACTAACAGTTTTTTTTATTTGTTTCTTTCGTGTTTCTTTCATGGGTCAGTGTGGTGGCATCATCCAGAAAATTAACTTTGAAGTGAGATATAAATTGGTTGTATAAAGTCAGTGGAGAGTTTAACACTGAAGTCACGTTCTCTCCAACTCAGAACACCCACTTCACTGTAATTGATGGTCCTGCAGCCATAGACATCACTATCCAGATCTTCTGAGGTCTGGCGGATGATGTCAATCACATGGAAGGAGACGTTGATAGTGCTAAACTCTCCGTCTTCTTGGCTTTATACAACCAATTTACATCTCACTTCAAAGACTATTTTCGGGATGATGCCATCACACAGAGCCATGAAAGAGACCTGGAAGCAGTTAAGCTTGCTAGACGACATACTGGTAGTGGCTTATTAGGTTAATTTCTGATGACAGGTTCCCTTTAAGCCAATCATTGATTTCAATGGGATCATTGTAATGCATCATTTCTCTATAGACTTCTACGAGTCAGGAATGTCGCGCCACAAAGTATGGGACTTGTCCTATACTTTGGTAAATTTGCGGCACGGCCATTGGTCTTTCTATGGAGGGAGCAGGGGTGCACTCCCAGCTGTGTGCTCACCCGGGATCGGGTCCATGCCGCCCTTAGGTTACATGCACACAAAAGTTATTTTAGTCCGTGTGCTATGGGTTTTTATTTTTTAATAGCTGACACTTCATTTCATTGGCCCCATTCTCTGGTATGTGTTTTTCACAAATCCATGTGGAGGCTGTGGAAAACTCTGGCCTATTCCTGCCCGTGTTTGTTGCTCAGGCCTTGCCTTAAAAATCTATTGGAACATGAAAAATATGGATGCCCCATGGATAACACACAGTTGCCATCTGTGTGCTGTTTGTATTTGCGCATCAATGAACTCAATCATGTGACCTTTTAAGAAGTTCAGACAAGCTGGTGACATCCACTGCCAGCCTTTTTTTTGTGTATCCGCAAAAACGTATGACATACTAATGACACACAGGGGGGAATTTATTAACGGACATGTGCCACAATTCTGGCGGTTCTGTGCCAGAAAAAACAGTGTGAAAAATCTTACACCACATTTATCAAGGCTTTTTAGACCTGTTTTTAGCCATTTTCCGTCATGTCCGACTGAGGGGGCGTGACCTTCGGAAAGGGGTGTGGCCTATTTGAATGTTCCTTGCGCCAGAAATTGTGACGCATAGTTTAGACCACTTTAAAGTAGGTCTAAACTGGAAAACGACAGTCTTATCCTGCACCAGATTCATTAACACAGTGTTAAATTTGGCGCAGAAAATGACTAGGGTTTTCCTCCACTAAACTGACTTAACCTGGGACACATTGATAAATCCCCCCCACAGGCCGCTTTTGCGGACATACGACTCTGCAATGGATTACACACTAATGAAACACAAAAAAACACAACAGATATATTGTTTGTGGCCTGTACACAAGGCCGAAGCCTACATAGAAACTGCATCTGATGCTAAATCAGGGGTTGGATTGAATATCCTATCCTTGTTCTTTGTCTCTGTATACACCACTTCTTAATGTGTAGAATGATAATATCCATACAGCGGAATATCTTTTAATGACAGGATTTTTTCTGGTTCCATGAATCCCTTTTTAAAAGTTCCATGTTGAAGCTACCTTGTTTCTGAAGACAAAATCCCGGAGTCATGATGGACCTAACAGAATTTGAAACCTCATAGAAATGTATAAATCCACTATTCAGTTTACCTCATGAGAGGAAGAAAATCATTATAAAAACAGACATCATGTGAGGAGGTCAGCTCCTGAGCAGCCTCTGGGGAAAACATGGCATTAATACGCTTCTATGAGGAAGGAAATAGGGTTGTGGGAAAGACTGCAAAACAGCAGAAACAGTAAGAAATGATCAATTGTTACAGGGAATAAGAAGAGAGAACAGCCTCAGTATAATACACTCCGGCCAGGAAAACCTGGGACTGCGGAATAGAAAATAACTGGGGTTGTAGTCCGATAGGACACAGAATACACAGGATGATATGGGCAGCTACTCAACATTTTTATATATGTCCTTTATATATAAAGGGTCAACTATATTCATCTAGCAGGGTCCAAGTGGTGGCAATATTGCAATCGGCCATTGGCAATCGGAAATATGGATATTTGTTGAGGATTTGTTGAATATTTGTCCACGTAATTGACTGATTGACGCAAATGACATGAAAGCACAACATGACTTGAGAGAGCCGATTTAAGTACCGATGGAACTGGTTCACAATTCGCAATAACATCCCCCATTCCTCCAGTGACTAATTATCTTAAAATTGTGGTATTCCTCTTTTGGAGTAGTTTACCCCTTGAATAATTGCTTAAATGGGTTGTCACTTTCAGCACATAATTAATATTGATATAATTGATATTGTTTGTGTAATGGCAGCTATACAATTTTCCAATTTATTTTCTGTATCAATTGCACACAGTTTCCTAGACCTCTGCTTGCTGTTGTTCAACAGGAAGCTTATTTGTTTACTTCCTGTGGATAAAGACCGGTCCCTGGTCATGTGATGTCACACAGGTGCACAATTCATTATATTACAGAGAGTAATCAATGCTGTGTGATATAGCGAGCCATGCACCTGTGTGACATCATATGGACTGGTTTTTCCACAGGAAGTAAAACAATGAAACTTCCTGTTGAAAGACAGCAAGCAGAGGTCTAATAAACTGTATACAATTAATACAGAAAATACATTGAAAAATTGTATAGCTTTCATTACACAAACTATAACAATTATTTGATAAATGAGGACATCCCCTTTAAAATTGAGTCTGATGGAGCCTATAGAACTGTATATGGAGGCTGTGTGCTTCCACATTGTACAGACTCCAGGCCATGCCATATAGCAGTGGTGGCGAACCTATGGCACGGGTGCCAGAGGTGGCACTCGGAGCCCTCTTTTTGGGCACCTAAGCCATCAATATAGCACTCGACATAGAACTCAAAGAATCATCCTGCAGTCCCAGGAGACTTGAGAAATGCTGCTCTCAATGCTATTTTAAAGCAACAC
Source organism: Engystomops pustulosus (assembly GCA_019512145.1). Classification (NCBI taxonomy): domain Eukaryota; kingdom Metazoa; phylum Chordata; class Amphibia; order Anura; family Leptodactylidae; genus Engystomops; species Engystomops pustulosus. Next base: position 76,564,210 of record CM033648.1, on the reverse strand, counting down.
ATTCTTGATTGCTTGGCCTCAAGAGGCCAAAATGATTGTAAGTTGTGGTAGAACAGGTAGCAATAAATTACTACTTAAATTGCCGTGCTGGCACTTTGCAATAAATAAGTGTGTTTTGGTTGTAGTTTGGGCACCCGGTCTCTAAAAGGTTTGCCATCACTGCCATATAGGATCCTTACAGAGGGCACTGCCATAAGAAATGGAATTAAATACAAAATTCCTGTGTTCTCCATCAAGGAAACAGATGTTTTTTTATACAAAGGGGGCTATTGCAAAACGTTTCAATTATTTTTGCCCAGTGCAATGGCATTTCATTTATCAGTTATTTCTTTTGTCCTAGACAGATGGAAATGTTGGAAAAAAAATACTGGACACGCTTGTCCATTGGTGCCTCCAAATTTCTTGCTGCCAGTTGTTGCAGCAGTTTAGTTGCCAGCAGCACAACCAGAATATTCTTGTTCGTGAATGGCGTCAAAGATTCTAGTGGGATTTTTATCTAAAAAAAAAAATAATTTGTAATATTTCTGGATCACATCTGTGTTTCATTGTCAAAATGAAGGCTAAATCAACAAAAAATTGGGTGCACTGTGGATAAGCACTAACAGACTAAACTAACCCCACTGGCGTCTAACCCTAAGTCCTGTCATTTGTTTCCTTCATCTTACAACATAGCCTTCTATTGCACCCAATGGAGGCTCCAACACAAATGGGTATTTAGCATCTAATGTTTTGTAACAAGATTTATGGCTGAACTTGTATTATGTAAATATTTAGTACTATCTTAAGAAAATATGACATCAGTCTTTATTAGCTAAATGTCAGAAAATTCCCCTTTTTGCAACTATGACTTTATCATTTGCAGGGGAAACCCACTCAAAATGATCTTGTCATGTGTCATAAATATAAGAGGATGAAATAGTTTATGTCAAGACAAGGAAGAAGTACGGGCCCTGAGTCTGTCCAGAATCTCTGTCCCTGCCTACTTTCCCACACTGCGCTAAACCACAGGTAGCAACTGGACGACAGACCCTACTCTGGGAATGTGCACAGATGACAAACAAACACAGAGGGATACAAATAGACACAAGTGTAGCCAAGCATACGAAATCAAAAGCAAGATCGTGACGAGTTACAGAATCATGAGACAAGATGATTAGCATCCATCACTCAAACAACACATGAGACATAAATTCAGTTCCATGATGAGTAACAAGAATGCTCTGCTCCCAGCAGAAAAAAAACCTAGGTCATCCAGCCAAAAGTGTATCAAACAGCTCAGGTTCTCACTGTAAAAGTCTTACTTTTATTGAATATTCTATATTTGATTTTTATTACCAAATTTTGAAAAAAAAATAGATACATTTGTCCATTAGACTCTACACTTGGACCGCCAATCATTTCCGGAACAAAAAGTCTCCAAAGAGTGCTCAGACCCCTCTATTACAAAGGTATGCCATTGATGACCTATCACCATGATACATTAGTTATGTCAGATTGTTGGGGATCCGTCAATCACTGACAAGGACCACCCTCTAGAATCCTAAACACTGAAAGAATATTTGTGTCACTAAATTCTATCTAAATTGAATCTGCTTGGCATATCAGGTTCTATAACATGCTGCTTGCAGCTTAGAACTCATGCTTAGTGCATAAAGTTCAATCGAAGTATTATACAAAGCCATTTTGTTCAGAAATCTTGTAGTATTTCCCAGAACACAACCATGTGATATTCTTGAATGTATCTCTGATACAACAGATCACTGTATAAACTGGATTTCCTCCTTTAATATCCATTGTGCTGAACACTAAATATGTAAGAAATCCAGTTGGAATAATTCTCTGATATTTCATAAATATATGGTAGATCTAAGAAGTCTGTGATAATGAAAGAGACTCTGTCACCAGCGTTTACACCACTAAACTAGCTATACTAGCCACTAAACACCACTATACTAGCAGCTCGTCAGGTACTTTATGAAATGTCCTTTATAGAATTCCCCCTTTTTTTTAACCTTAACTCATTATTTACCTTTGGCAAGACAGGGCCCCACAGCAAACTACTGAATAGGGCCCACCTCCCTCTTTAGAAAAAATACATATTTTTACACTCACCAAATACACAAATACATCGCAAACATACATACAGAATATAAACAGATATACAGTATATATACACCACATTCACATACAAACATACCCAGCACATACACACCCAATATCACATATGCTGAGGCCCCCTGACACTGTGGGCCCCATAGCAGCTGATATGGGTGCTACCCCTGTAGTTACGTCCCTACAAAGTCATATTCAAATGAGAAGAGTCACTTTTAGAGGGTAAAGGGGAGTGTATATTCATATACCCATATCTTGGGCTCCTTAGTACCTAGAACAATGCTTTGGTATATTAGAGTTAAGAATCTTATATTTCAGTTCCTAGCCTTTTGGTTCTAGAGCTACAGAACAGGGAGATACAGGCAGTTAAACATAATAAATTAGAATAATCAGAGGTGCCTGAAGTGATTCTGTAAAGGTTATCCATCTTCTATCCTGTGTGAGGATAATATAATTACAGGCGGTCCCCTACTTAAGAACAACCGACTTACAGACAACCCCTAGTTACAAACGGACCTCTGTATGTGGGTAACTTACTGTTCTTTAGCCTTAGGCTACAATAAACAGCTGTAACAGTTATCACAGGTGTCTTTGTTAATCCTGGTTTTTATGACAATCCAACATTTTCAAAATCCAATTGTCACAGAGACCAAAAAAATTTGTCTGGACTTACAATTAAAAAATATACAGTTCCGACAAACATACCAATTCATCTTAAGAACAAACCTTCAGAACGTATCTTGTACATAACCCAGGGACTGACTTTTACATTACATGACATTAAAACCATGGTTATATTGTTTACATACCGTAATCCCAATCCCCCACAGATATTCTTAGTGATTGTGATGTCTCATCCACAGGTTTATTATGCAGCTCAATCCCATTCAAGTAAATAATAATAATTCTTTATTTATATAGCGCCTACAGATTATGCAGCGCTGCACAAAGCTTGCCACATTGGTCCATTAGACTCCTGTAGATCTGATCCTGGAAATCTCTTGAAAATAACATAATTTCCACAAATATTTAATTTTCTACTTTTATGCCATTCAGTGTTTCAGAAGACCTTTTCCCATGACCCACTGAGTATAATTTCAGAAGCTAAAAATATAAAAGATAGCAAACATTTTTCACCCTCTGATGCGGCGGCAGGACTTGCTGTAGGGACTTTCTAATAACTGGTGTTACTTAATGCTGGAGGCCTAAGAGCCTTAGGGACTAGTAATGACTGGACCCTTAGAAGTTTTGTAAAAGCTGAAATTCAGTTCGGTGCCAGCCTCGATTTAGACCGGTGTTGAGTTGAGCTTCACCCGACCCTGGACCCAAACTTCTGAGGAACTTTGCGGTTAGAGTCCACTCAACAATATTAGGGGTGAAAAAGTTGTCTCTTCCGTATATGGAGATTAGTACTATGAATTATACTTAGGGGGTATGTGAGGGATTTTGCATTTGGGCCTAGTGTCTGAAGTTGCATGTTGTGGACCCATTAATGAAACAATTAGCACCATGGTGTAGATAGGTGATGCATTTTATTAATATAAAATTGAGAGTGTATATGGTATTTATCAGGGATGTAACTACAGGGTAGCAGCCAAAGCAGCTGCTATGGGGCCCACAGTGTCAGGGGGCCCCAGCATCTGCAGAATTGGGTGTGTATATGCTGGATGTTTCTGTGTATATCCTACTGTATATATATATATATATATATATGTGTGTGTGTGTATATGCTCTATGTATTTGTGATGTGTATTTTTTGTATGTATTTATGCAGTATTTGTGTATATGGTGTGGGGAAGTAGGCCCTATTCATAAGTCTGCTATGGGGCCCTGCCTCTCCTAGTTACGCCCCGGGTATTCATATCCTGGTGGTGATCTAGACCTGTGACCAAGGCAGGAGCTCCCATAAGGCACCAGGGACCACAACTATCGGTGGCCTTGCAGGACAGCGCACAGGTATATAGCTCACATACACTGAAGCTCCCTGTGGCAAGTACTAATATAGGAATAATTACTTGCACTATATTTAGCCATCCCTGGTAGATGTTTGGGCACATGACGCTGCTGACGGTAACATTTACACTGGATAACTAGAATGTTAACAAAGAACAATTAACACAAACATGTTCCGAAAATGTAAATCCTGTCTGGTCGTTTACTGAGGCTGAAGGAAATCTGGTATGTTAGTGGCTTCAGTCCTAGCTTTAGGATATATAATGTCCTCTAAGCCTCTAAGAGTTATAGATTTAGCTACTTTCCCTAATTACCACTTGTTTCTCGGCTTGCCTGCTCCAGGCATGACTCATAACTTTTATTCTGCTATGCATATAAGCATAGTTTCCAACAAAAGAAACAGCAGAAAACAGAATCCAAAGCCAAACTAAAAGCGAGCTACTGGTACATTGCATGAATCTCATACTACGTGTATTATTTAAAGTGAAACTTTCAACAACATTTTTTTATAAATGAATATTGAAGTTCCTATTAGTAAACTTTGTGATATACGGTAATAAAGAAATATTTTCTTCTGTCCTTCTTTTCCTCTGTCTTTCTTCCTCATTAAGCAGTTTGTATAAATCCGCTTTCTGTCCTGTATTTACTGACAGCAGAGAGATCAAGGAAACTGGTAAAGTGTCTAATGACTTACCGTATATACTTGAGTATAAGCCGACCCGAGTATAAGCCAAAACCCCTAATTATGACACAAAAAACTGGAAAACCTATTGACTTGAGTACAAGCCGAGGGTAGGAAATGCATTGGTCACAGCCCCCCCAGTATATGGCCTGCCAGCCCCCTGGAGTATATAGCCAGCCAGCCCCCCCTTTAGTATATAGCCAGACAGCCCCTGTAGTATATAGCCCGCCAGCCCCATCAAGTATATAGCCTGCCTGCCCCCTCGAGTATATACCCTGCCTGCCTGCCCCCCTCGAGTATATAGCCTGCCTGCCCCTCCCGATCCGTCGCAGGCACCACGACGTCAGCCGCAAGCTGACATCATAGTGTGTGCCATTGTGGCTGATGTCACGAAGACAGACCAGGACCCCATGTAGGAGCCCCGATGGATGCTGGGGAGCGTCAGTAGGTGAGTTCACTTTTAGCTTTTTTCCTTGACCCGAGTATAAGCCGAGTTAGGGTTTTTCAGCACATTTTTTGTGCTGAAAAACTAGGCTTATACTCGAATATATATGGTAATTCTTTACAAACAGCCTAATAGTCTAATCACCTCAGAATGATGAAACATCATGGGGATATATTCAAGAGGTATGGAAAGAGTTCATATTTAGCCTCCTTATCTGTATGAAGTGGACCAACCTCTGGCCAACGCTAAACTGCTCACTGCAGGAGAAAGAGCAGAAAAAGATGCAGAGATCACTGAGGACTGTACTTGACTATTTTTGACAGTTCATCATAGACATGAATGAAATTTTAAGTGTCTGTGGATCCAGCTGCTTATTTCATACAAAGAATATTGTAGAAAGAAATAATTTCATATCCATCTATTTATTTTACAGTTTTTGTATCAGGGTTGAGGAGTACAATACCTGATACAAAAACCATCCACAGCTGCCGAAGAAAAACAGCTGTCTATTTCCACACAGCTGCATTGGCACCATCCAAACCATTGTGGGATGTTCCTCGATCTTATGATGTAGCCCATATAGTGACATCCGTCAGCAGCTGCCATGCCTTCCTGCCTCTCTATGACACATCAACCATAATGAGTTCATCTCAATGCTAGATAATGATCTGCAGCTTTTACACAATATATTACCTTGTTACTGTTACTATTGCTTCTGACACAATAGATTCAACTTGGAGAGAAACTTTTTATGGTAGTTTGACTGGATTCTGCATTCATTTTGTTGTATGACGTTTGATAAGTCGGATCAATAATCTGTAATTCTAACAAATCTGAGATCTTACTCTACTAATTGGACTTTCAGCAGTGAGCTGCCCTATAAGTCATCCCATTCACTATACGGCAGCCCCCAATGTTACAGATTTCAAGAAAGGGGAGAAATCCCAGAACGTATCATGAATCTATGATATATTCTGTGGATATGCTATAAATACCTGACTTGGGAATACCCCTTTAACAGCACGGCAGACCAGAGGTATTACTCAGAGTTGTTACTGGACCCTCAAGCAATACCTGTACTGTACTGTATAGGTATTTTTGTATGGAGAAATGACACATTTTGGTTCGCCCAAGGCTCCTGGGCATGGATATGAGCACACCCTCAGTACGGTACTTCCTCAAGTTACACCCTTGCTACAGACTACATGAGAGATTTCAGGAGCAGCTGCTTACACAACATTATGTATATTGGATGCTACTGGAGCAGAAGAGAACTGCAGGTTCAGGCTGGCCCAGCTAGTCCAAGCAGGGCCCCTGAGCTAAGTGGGTCCCCAGGTACTTGGTAGATCACATTCATCTGATGTCATACAGATACACAGTATAATATATTATATGCATTTGCAATAAACTCCCCAGTATTTTTTCTATACTGTAGTTGCATTATGTGATTGAGGTGGCGGAGGCCCCTTGGCGCACACAGTTGGGGGCCCTCCCCACAATTTTGTTGCTAGTAATAAATATATTTCCAGCCACCTCTAATAACTATATACAAATTCTCTATTATAACTATATCCACCCCCCAATAATAACTATATACAGCCTCCTATAATAACTATATATGCAGCACCCCTATAATAACTATATACAACCCACTTTAATAACTATATACAGCCGTCTGTAATAACTATATACACCCCTTATAATAACTACATACAGCCCCCTATAGTAACTAACTATATACAGTCCCCTATAATAACTATATACAGCACACTGTAATAACTAGCTACGGCCCCCTATAATAACTAACTATATACAGTCCCCCTATTATAGCTATGTACAGCCTCAGGTAAAATAATAAAATTGTATTCACCTTCCCCATTCCCCCCATGCAGCCAACCTCCTCCTCTTGCCTTGCGGTGTCAGCACACTCAGACTGGCAGCGCAGTGTGTGAGCTCTGATGGTCTATGGCAGAGCAAGGAACTTATTGTTCCCTTGCTCTGCTATAGACTGAAGTCTACATGACGATGCCTGGGCAGCTGGAATCGTACATACTGTGGGCTGTCATCCGACTGCCTAATTTGCCTACATTTGGTGGAGGCCCCTTTAAGGGCAAAGTGAAGTGGTGGGGGCCCTGGAGCACACGCCCCAGGAGCCCACCCTATAATCCAGCCCTACTGCTAAAAGCGCCCTGCTTCAAGGCCAGAACCAGTCAGCAGGTTACTGACAGGGACTAAAACAGTCTGAGGCAAAGGTTGGGTTACTACTGAAATAAATGTTTAAGAACTTTGCATATGGGTATCAGGTAATATTTGAAAGTGGCTATATGGTGGAAGACCCCAAGAATTTTAATAAATGAATAGTGTATGTAACAATATTCAACTTTATGAAATACTTTATTAAAGAAATCTGTTACTGTGTCCTTATTTCTCCTCTGCCTTTCTTCCTTATTTAAGCAGTTTGTGAAAATCAGCTTTCTATCCTGTATCCACCAAGAGCTGAGAGAAAAAGAAACCTGATAAAGTGTCTAATGACTTAACTCCTTACAGATAGTCCATGGATAGTCTACTCTCCTTAGAGAGCTGAGCTATGTACTAGGTGTGCACTGGGTCATTAGCCTCCATATCTATCTGCTGTGTATGAACCTGAGAAGGATCTTAGATACACTGGTCACTACTGGAGAAAGAAGGAGCTGAAAGATACATAGAGAAGCTTCTTTACTTAAAGGAGTTGTCCAGTGACAACAAGTTAGTAGGATAGCGGCTAATCTGTGGGGGTCTCAGTAATCACGAGATCACAAGAACGCTGCTTTATTCATCTCTATGGCGCTAACGTATATAGCGCTCGGCTATATCCGTCAGTGCCATAAAGATATCTGAATCCTTAATGAAATGGCTCAGCTTTCAACATAACTGGGACTGCTTCCAAAAAAAATCTGTAGGTGGAACATTAACTTGACAATTTAACTTGTTTACATGTGAGTAGACTTGCAAAATATGTAACATTATGGATGGGTTTATTAGTGGAGTCTGATATAATTAGGCTAGATTCACACTGCTGTTGCCCTCCGTACAGTAGCACGGCAGGGACACACGCAAGCACGTGGGGAGAGGAGGAGGGGGTGAGCAGTGCCCCTCTCCATAGGGATGTATGGCGCACGGTGACATGTCCTATCTTTTTCCCTGGTATGGAGCGGTATGGTATGTGCTGCACCGTACCGCTCCCGTAGGGCACCATGCGCCCATTGCCGTCTATGGGGGACGAATATCGGCCGTATATACGTCCCCCATGCGGCAGTGTGAATGTAGCCTTAGACAATGTAAACTTCAAGATCTCTAAATATACCCGGCTTATCATGTGCCTAATACTGGATAATACATTTGGTTCATCTTTAGACTGTCTAATCTAAGAGTTACCCTTCAGATACATTCATCTGACTGCCATCTTTTGAATACTTCGGACTATATCAAGGAAGCAAACAGACAGCTGTCTAACCCCATTCATTATAGTAAACTTGAGAGTGATCCAACAGAGGCCTACAAGAAGCAACTTATTGATATGACCAAGAAGTTTCCAACTGAGATGCAACACAAGGTCCACCTTCTCATCCCAGAGGATCCCAGGCCAGGCTGTTTCTATATGCTCCCCAAGATACACAAAGATGGCAATTCAGGAAGGCCTATTATTTCTGGCATTGGCACCTTGACAGAAAGTATCTCAGGTTGGGTGGAAAATCTCCTTAAACCCCTGGTCAGAAATACTCCTAGCTACATCCAGGACACTACTGACCTTTTAAATAAACTCAAGACTGTAGGCCCACTTCCTGATGGTACAATTCTGGCCACCATGGATGTGGAATCTTTATACACTAACATCCCCCATAAAGATGGAATAGCAGCATGCCGGGCACACATGGAGAAGCACAACTTACCAACAGAACTGGTCTCAGATCTCATACAATTTGTGCTCACCCACAACTATTTTTCATTTGGAGAGGATCTGTACCTACAGTGTATGGGAACATCGATGGGTTCAAGGTGTGCACCACAGTATGCCAATCTTTTTATGGCTGAACTGGAAGGTGCTTACATATCCACATGCACCACAAAACCCATGATCTATCTCCGTTATATTGATGATATTCTGATCATCTGGACTGCAGGTGAGGAGGCCCTAATTCAATTCCATGAGGGCTACAACAACTTTCACCCCACCATCAATCTGAAACTAAGCTATTCAGACAAGGAGATACACTCTCTGGATACCACCATACAGATTAAAGACAGCCACTTAACCACATCCATATTCCATAAACCTACAGACAGAACGGCCTACCTGAGAAATAGCAGCTTCCACCCCAAACATACCAGACAATCTATCATATACAGCCAGGCCATACGCTACAACCGTATATGTTCAGACAAAAAAGATCTGGAAAAACACCTCCTGGAGCTCAGGTCTGAATTTCTCCAGTTGGGCTACAGACCAAAAGTGACTGATAACCAAATAGGTAAAGCAGTAGCCATCAACAGAGAGGATTTACTCAAATATAAGGAGACCCAACAGGAGGCCAGAGTGCCCCTAGTAGTTACTTACAGCCCACAACTGGAGATCCTGCGTCACATTGCCAAGGAACTCCAACCGATTCTGCATAAAGACACAAGATTAAAAGAAATATTTCCAGTCCCTCCTCTCCTGTCCTTCCAGCAACCACCAAACCTGAAACAACTGGTTGTCCGGAGTGCCCTGAGACCCCCATCAGAAAATGGTACCTCACCCTGCCTGCAAAGCAGGTGTAAAACGTGCCAGCACATCCGCACAGGTGACCAGGTACCTGTACCCCAATCACATCAGGTACATCAGATCAAGGGGACCTTTTCCTGCAGGTCCTCTAATGTGGTCTACCTTATTATGTGTCAGCAGTGTCCAACCACAGGCCTTTATGTTGGAGAAACTGGTCAGAGACTCCATCAACGTATGAACTCACACAGAGCTGATATTAAAAATGAAAGGAAAGATCTGCCAGTGGCTGCACATTTCTCCAGAGAGGACCACACTATGGAAGATTTGCAGATTACTGTTTTAATGGGACATTTTAAGACACTTAGGGAAAGGAAAGAATGGGAGTATAAATTAATGAGGAGATTCAACACCTTGCAAAGTGGTCTTAACATCCATGCCAGCTTCATGACCTCCTACCTCTGATCTGGAGGCCACAGGCAGATAAGAGCCAGGGCTCATGTGTCTTGCCTCATAGGTTTTTAATGTTTTTATTGCCATCTTGTTGTAAATAAGATGTCCCTGTTTTTATCAATCTGTTGTTTTAGAGGTTTTTTTAATATCCTTTGATGATCACTGTTTAGTGTGTATAAAATGCTGTGAATTTTCTGTTTCATGCATAACATCATGTCTGACGAAGAGAACTAGTCTTCTCGAAAGCTCACCATCAAATATACTCAGTTAGCCTCAAAAAGGTATCGCCTGATTTCTTCACTCTTCATCTTTTTACTCCCTCATTCACAGTTGATAGGCAGGTAAGATTTGCACTCAGAGTTGTCAGGTCATCAATATCTTAATCACAAACTCTGAATGCAAAAAGTATACTGCTCTATATATATTTTTTTACCATAGAATAAAATAGTGCAGCCTAATGTAGACAAGCTTGATGGAGGTCAAAAGGACGCCTCTATCCTGTATACTGGAATCTATAGATCTATGTGCCTTCTAGATGTATACAGCAAACATACACTGCAAGGCTACATTCACATTAACGTGTCTGCCATACCGTAGCACAGTGGGCACTCCTCCAGGGAGAGGAGGAAGGGATGTGCACCGCTCACCCCACCCCTCTCCATAGCAATATATGGCGCGTAGCGCCGTATTCCTGCAAAGGATAGGACATGTCCTATCTTTCTCCCGCCTACGGAAAGGTACGGTACCGCGCGTGTGCTGCACCGCTCCCGTAGGGCACGGTGCGCCCATTGCCATGTATTATGGAACCCTTTGCCCAACACATTAGATTGTCTCCCCACTTAAAAGGAATCCAAATAGGCCAAACAGATCACAAAATAGGTCTCTTTGCAGACGACGTGATAATATGTCTGTCCTCACCAGAAAACACCCTGCCTTATTTAATCCAAATAATTAAAATATTTAGCTCAATAAGTTATTACAAAGTAAATGAATCTAAATAAATCTAATAGCCTCTTACACAGTTTGGACCAAGTTCACATCTCTGTTAGGGTAGATTCACATTGGTCTGTGTTGTGGCGCGTCTTTTGTGTGTTGTCTCCGGTTTCTCTCCATTTTGCTTCCGTTTTGTCACTGCATCCGCAAAAATACTAAAAGTTTAACATTGGTTACAAAGGACAACACCGGTCTTCCCAGTCTCATCAGTGAAAAAAGGGCCTGTCATTTTTTTGTTTTTTTGCAGACCCATTGATGTCTATTGCTTTCTGTAATCTGCATTCATGAAAAACAATGGACAGGTTTAAAAATTTTTCATTGGACACCCAGTGTACACAATGGCACAGTATGGCATCTGTCAAATCACTGAACCACAGATGTAAAAAAACAACGCCAATGTGAAAGAGCCCTTATTTGCATAAGTTATTGGGAGCCAAACCGGTAGGGGTTGAAGACACAGAACAGGTGCAAGTCTTTCCTTTGACATCACAGAGATAAGGTATAAGCGTGATGCCACACATAGCGTTTTTAGTCCATTTTTAAGCATGCTTCAGAAATGCATGCGCTTTAAAAAAGCATCAGTTTTTGACCGTTTTTTAGCCGTTTTCCCAATCATCTTAATAGATAAACAGGTTACAAGCAGCCAAACTCATGGTAACCGGTCAAAAACGGATGTATTTTCAAAAACAGATGCGTTTTTTAATGGACTGTAAATGCATGCTTAAAAACGGACCAAAAACGCCATGTGTGGCATCACCCTAAGGGGAAAAAACCCTAGGTGAACGAGCTCCCAATAACAAAGTCCTAAGGAGATGTATTAAGTCAAGGTGGATCATTTACAAGATAGAAATCTCTGCTATATACAGGAGGTCCCCTACTTAAGGACACCCAACTTACAGACAACCCATAGTTACTGACAGACCCCTCTGACCTCTGGTGAAGCTTTCTGAATGCTTTACTATAGTTCCAGATTGCAATAATCCTTGGTCCCATTACAGCAAAAAATGTTTAAACTCCAATTATCACTGGGGCCAAATTTGTTTTTTTGTCTACAATTATAAAATATACAGTTTCGACTTACATACAAATTCAACTTAAGAACAAACCTCTGGACCCTATCTTGTACGTAACCCGGGGACTGCCTGTATACTACATTTACTGTATTCACACATGTATACTATATTGCACACATTTCTGTATGTGTTGCTGTAATAGAACATGAGCTCTTTCTCGCTTCGTCTTGTGATTCTGAGGACACAAGCGTTTAGCAAATATTTAACATTGCAGCAAATTTCCACTTCTACTTCTCTCACACTGCAAAACAAGGAGAACAAATGACCAGAGGTCTCCCACAACATCACTGGAACCGTTCTGGCGCTCGGGATTCAGATCTGTCAGGATCTGGCACTGGATGAGCATTGCCAAATAAAAAGAATCCAAAATAGTAACTAAAGTCCAATGTAAACATGAAATGCTACAGTCATGGAAAATGTTTCCATTGCAGATCAGCTGATATCCGTGCAGAATATTTAGTACCTCGTACTCTAGAATTTGAGCAAATTAACGAGGACTACAAGTCCCAGCATCAACACAGATCAGGACATGAAGTAGAAGTTAGTTTCAATGTGACTTGAGATCCGTAAACAAATAAATACAAACTATATGTGACACCAAAAATAGCAATGTTTAAGTAGTACATGTACATAATTATTATATAAAAATAAAGCAAAACATCCCTTCTAATAACGGCAATCAGGTGATCACTGCAGCTCAGGCTCCTAAATCCCTGCGGGATCATCTATTATTACTAGGAGAATTTTTTTGGCCTCCTTCTGCATTAAGAAACCTTCCAGAACCTTGTTCTTTCTCTTACTTTTGATGAGAATGGGATAGGTGATATATAGTGCGGGCGGAATGGTGGCTGAGTGAGTAGCACTTCTGCCTTGCAGCGCTGGGGTCCTAGGTTTGAATCCCACCCAGGTCAACATCTGCAAAGATTTTGTATGTTCTCTCCATGTTTGTGTGGGTCTTCTCCGGGTCCTCCGGTTTCATCCCACACTCCAAAAACATACTGTTAGGTTGTTTAGATTGTGAGCCCCATGGGGACAGGGACCAATTTGACATACTTTGTGCAGAGCTGCGTAATCTGTGTGTGCTATATAAATAAGGAATAAAAGAATTAAAAGACCTAAAAGGATCCCTCACTATGGCATCTAGCTTATAAGATGATTATATCTTACAATGGGATCCTTACCTAAAATCAAGACCTTATATCACCCCTTCGCTTCATATACTATAAGAATGTTAATAAATAACTGGAAAAAAAGTTTGAGGCATTTTTGATAAGTTGGACCGATGAGCAGATCTCTGTAACCACCAATTATCCTTTGGCAAATACTACAAAGGCATCGTAGTAAATTATAGAAGTTACTTAAACAAGAAAAAAAAATCAAGCTATGTGTTAAAAACACATTCCATAACCAAAGAGTATCATAACTAGTATCTCATGGAGGCAGCGGAGATACGAATCTGAACAGGATGCAAACCAGCAGTAAAAATCATGAGAAGGGAAGCAAATACAAGCAGCAGACATCTGAGAAGAGAGCACTGAATGGGTCAAAGAGCAGGAGTTAACTATTGAAACCCCAGCGACAAGAAGTTAGTGACTCAATCAGCACATAGTTACTATTCTGCAGAGGATAGTCCTACGTGTGGCCTGAGTCAACGCTAATTGTTCCTCTGCATTAGATGACATGGCAGTGCAAGTCAAGTAGCATAAAAGAAGGGATTAATGGTAGGGATCTGACAGCCTGGCTCTGTGTGTTCACATCCCACCACCACACCCAGCCCAGCATAGCCTACATGTAGCAGCTCCCATAGCCCCTGCCTTGTTGTCACCTACTGGCAAGGAGGGAAGATGGTGAGGACTCCTTCCAGATGTTGCTCCGCTCTCTCTCTCTCCCAGATTGTCCCAGTCACCGGCAGTTGTGTCTTGTTTTCCAGACTTCTCCTAGAGTTCTGAAAAAAAAAAAAATTTCTGACTTCCCCTCAGTCCGGAAACATTGAAGTGATGCAACAGTTCCCACATGTGGCTGCTGCTGATCAAGCCTCTCCTGTGAGCCTGAGCTATTGTAGAGGAGACTATAAACTACATGGAGATCAATACAGGATGAATTATTACAATTAATGGCTCCTATTTTCTGCTCCTTTTCAGGATGTACTAACATAACCGCTGCAGAGACATTACTAGATCACTAAAACTTCTACACCGAAAAGTCTTATATGTAAAACATAGTGAACTTTATACGCAGCGGCTTTCAGGCTGCTTTTTCCATATGAAATTTTTATAAAATGCAAATTAAAAAATGTTGCGTCCAGATGTTATCTGGGAGTGGATAGAAAAATAGGATTTGTTCATTATCATACACGGCTTTCCTTTGCTTTTGATGATCTAGCATAGCCCCACGCTGTTAGACTCTAGGTGTGTTGTTGGTGTTGGCTTATTAGAAGCCATAAAGCCCCTACAATGTGCAAAAGCTAAATTTTAATGAGCTTTTTTTGATTGTCTTTACATTTTGCTGCACAAAAACATACAAAAATATTGGGCTTCGAAAGAGTTGTCTGCATAAGACACCCCCTACCCCCTGCATAAACCCAACAGGAAAGTCTCTGCGTAAGAGCTGCACCCATTGAGGGGGTGTATCAATGCAGTTATGTCAGTTTTTTGTCTTCAACATGTCTTATAAGCATCACTTCTGCCATTAATAATAACTCTTTATTTATATAGCGCCTACAGATTACGCAGTGCTGCACAAAGCATGTCAAATTGGTCCCTGTCCCCATGGGGCTCACAATCTAAACAACCTAACAGTATGTTTTTGGAGTGTGGGAGGAAACTGGAGGAAACCCACACAAACACGGAGAGAACATACAAACTCTTTGCAGATGTTGACCTGGGTGGGATTCAAACCCAGGACCCCAGCGCTGCAAGGCAGAAATGCTACCCACTCAACCACCGTTCCGCCAAAATAGCGACTGTTGTGTGACTGTTTCCAACCTACTCCACTTTTCACTTATCAAGTCAATTCAGATGTGCAAAACAGATTTATGAAGGGTGAGTTTTCAAAAAGTCACAAATATAGGTACAAATCCACTCCCGGCTGTAGAAAATTCTAAGAATTAGTTGCAACAAATTTTCTAACTTTTCAACTTTTGTGCCACTAAGTTCTGCAGAGTTCTGCAAGCTACTGACTACCACATACCAAAAAACCAAGGGTTACTTGGACCCAACTCATTCCAGTCATTCATCTATGCAGTACATGTGAATAATTCATAAGTTTTGTTGTTGAAGGGTTTTTCCATTTAATTAAAATTATATTTAAAATAACTTAACTCCCTATAGGTCAGTAATTAGACTGAGTAACGACAATTCTCTTGACTGTTGTCTTATTGCTAGACCAAAAAGGGTAAAGAAGAGCCAAATTCCTGAAGAAGCAGCAGCAGAGGAAGTTTCAGCACACGGTGAGTGGGAGTTAGTGCTTCTGCACAGTGTAACAGCCTGTGAAGCTAGAAGGGCTCTAGAAACACCCACAGGAGCCCTTTAACCTTGCTTGCCTCATTCTAAAAGTATATTTTAGAAGGAAAGTGGCCATGGATAGAAAATATAAAAAGATTTCCACAGTCATGGTGTTTGTCTCTATGAGTAAGTGTTCCTGGTTTATCATGTGTGATTTTGATGGTAGATTTCCTTTAATGTAATAAGACCCTAAAGTGAGCACCCTAAGATTCATCATTTAACAGCGAGGAATTAATTTTCTTCAGCGAGATTGCCTCTACCTTTTCACGTGTAAGGAGTCATAAAGACCAAGAACCTCTGGGGAATCTGGGTAAGGAATATGTAAACAAGGTATTCAGGGTTGGAAAAAGGAACTTGTGTCTCAGCACTACCTTAAATAAGCCCAGTAACATGACGTAAGATAAAAGTCAAACCAGTAAGTTTTTTTTACAAAAAGTACAGACACCCAGATGTAGACAGCGCTGTTTCAATGTTATTACATCTCGTCAGTGCAATATAGGGAACTGTTTTGGTTAGGTGAGAGGAAATGGATGTAGGTCAGGAATGGATTTATTCAATCTATGGAGATTACCTTTGTAGGACACTGTTTCAGGCGTATGGAGTCTTATAGAAAATCTAATGTGTTAGGCCACACAAATTTTTCATTACTGATTTGCTCCTGTACAGCTATCCTATGATTGTCACTCTTAGGCAATGTGATGATTGTGTACATGTGTTCCTCTTTTATTATGTTTCATCACATCACTGGTACCTTTCAACAGTCAAGTCATGACATCACCAGAAAAGTAGAAATTGACAGCCAGGAACCTGATACATGTTGCTACATAAGGAAACACCATTTTAAGGTAGAGTAAATTTTGTATATTCTGGCCTCAGAAAGCTTTGTGTTGCTACTAAAATAGACTTTTTAGAGATTTTACGTATATAAAAAGCCACCAAATGATCAAAGTATTAGAGGCAGGGGAAAAGGGTCAAATGCTTTTTGGCCTCCATCAATATGTGGTTTCACAATTCACAATCATCTGCTGCACAATTATTATTAGTTTTTTTGGTTTAAAGAATTCCGATGTAGCCTTGTTATGTGTGTAATGCATGTAGTTATTGTTTTTGCCTCTGTTATTTGGTATTTGTAGTGCCATTGTTGTATGACAATATAGGGTTGTAGAAGAGACACTAAACATTTCTCTTATTTCTGCACAATATAGTAATTTTAGAAGTTCTGTGCTGCTGTTCAATTTCAATACATGGGACTTTGATATTTAACCTGCGATCTTCTCTACCTTCAAGGCACTTTGCACTGTTGTCAGCAGATTTTGATCCAACCTGAAATAAAAGCAATGGACCACTGTGGATGGGGGCAGGGGCGTACGTAGGAGAGGCAGGGCCCCACAGCAGGCTTCTGAATGGGGCCCCCCTTCCTGCTTAAAAAATATACACATTTGTATATGCACACATATGAGTTACAATCACACACATTTATACATATACAAATGGCCCTCTGGATGTAGGTAACTTACTGTACTTTATCCTTAGGCAACACTAAACAGCTGTAACCATTACCATTATCAAAGGGGTCTGCAATTAAGATTTATTGTTAATCCTGGTTCTTATGACAATCCAACATTTTTAATATCCAATTATAAAATATGCAGTTCCGACTTACATGCAAATTCAACATAAGAATAAACCTATCCCGGACGTAACCTGTACGGTGTATATATATATATATATATATATATATTTATTTATATATACACACATTTATACACTCATGTACTCATATATACAGCATATACACATCAAATACATACACACCGTGCAGCATATAGACATCACATATACACACACATACAGCATATATACATCAAATATCTGTTATAAACATATAATGTTATACAATGAGCAGCATAATATGTAAACATTGGTGCACATCCTTCTTTAAAGTGTCAGGTTGGATGATGGGGCTCCCTGAGACTGTGGGCCCCATGGTAGCTGCTATGGCTGCTACGACTTAGTCTCCTGAAATTGTTGGGACCAAGGAAGAATAAACTATACCATAGTCTGTAAGCTCTTGCGATTTGTATATGTGCCCTATGATTTGTAAAGCTCTGGGGAATATGATTGTGCAATATAAATAAAGATTATTTTTATTATCATAGCAGTAAACCTACAGTATATGAGGACGCCATCGGTAATTTTGAAGAAATGGAGAACTATCAGTGGCGAATCACTAGATTAATTACTGGAACAAGAAGTTTTGCATTGAAACTAATCAGCTGGGTCACTATGGACTCTGCATAGTTTTAAAGCGGCTCACCAGGGGAGCACAGAATTCACCAGTGGGCCCAGGCTCATACCTCATAAAGGACCCTAAAGGTCTAAAACAGTGGTGACGAGCCTATGGCACGCAGACCCCTCTGTGTGGGCACGCGCATCGGCCCCCTGCACAGGTTCAGTTTATAATCAGAGCTCCGGCCAGGCAAAGCAGGGGGTGTATTACTCAAGGTGACGAGGATGATAGTAGTATTATCCCTGTATTTATCGCTGTATATATGCCTGTAATATTTATCCCTGTATATATGCCTGTAATATTTATCCCTGTATGAATGGCGGTAATAATTATCCCTGTATATATGGCTGTAATATTTACCCCTGCACGTATGGCATTTATATGGCTGTGGTATTATTTATCCCTGTATGGTGGTAATGTTTATCCCTGTATACCGGTATTATTTATTCTTGTATAGCGGTAAAATGAACCACTGCTGCTCTAGGTTAGTGATATTATTTGTCTTTGTATAGTCGTCTTTATTATCAGTATCATGGTATTTATGTTGTTGTAATGGTGGTGATCATCATGTAGCAGTATTATTTGGCCCTTGCATAGTGGTATTGTGGTATAGTGGTATTGCTGGTAATATTGGGCTAAATTCCTGTGTTGGCACTTTGTGATAGATAATTTGACTTTTGTTTGCAATTTGGGTACTCAGTCTCTAAAAGGTTCACCACCACTGGTCTAGCAGAAGTCAACCCAATTTTAATATTACAGGAGTCTATTTCCTAAGGATTCATGGAGGTTGTGCCTTAGTATAATTGTATCTGGTGGGCCCACATTAGATTTTTCGGTCAAGCTTTTCAAGGATGAAAACATCTCGGAGGTCTTTACGGGAAGTGGTGAAAGGGATAAAGCTTCAACGCCGTCCTATTCCCTGAACCTTCTAATAACATAAAATCTCCTCTGCCTTTGAAATATATATTTACTCAAACCCTTTCGATTATGAGGTTGTTTATTTGCTTTTTTTTGTTGCATGCAAAAACATTTCTTTCAGCAGTTTCTAAAACCAAGCACCAGAAAGATAACAGGAAACCAGAACACACAAAAAGGAAATGGTTTTACAGCTTCTGTGAGGGGTAAAATTAGAAAACTCATCTCCTCACAGCACGAGCCGTTCCTCTGCCAACACAACTAATCGCATTGGTGTGACATGGATTGCGGTTGGGTTTTTGTTGCTTTTTTGACAGGTTGTGCCATACATGAAGTATAAAGTCTCCTTGTATTGCAGTCCTCCTTGCAGCGTTACACACATAAAGAGAGAGTTATGTAGTTTCTATAGGAGGAGATACACAATGCACAGATAGATGACCTCTACTATATAGTCCTGTTGCTCCCATTAACATGATCCATTGCTAACCCTCTCTCCCTGGATGGAACACATTGCTACACTTGCCTAGCCAAAAGATGACATGTTTCTTCCTAATTTCATCAGGTATGGAGCGGAGTCTAAGGTTTTGAGCGATAGAAACATGTATTGACCCTTAGATTCTTGGCTACATCTAAAATATTAAAACTTGCAACTTGCAAACCGGCAGCTCAAAAATATAATGCATAGAACAGAAATAGTGTTCCCGCTCTTTTTTAGGGAAGATAAGGTAAGATTAGGTAAGATAGGCCTTAAAACCCATGACCTATCCTTACCCTCTTTGCCCTATCCCTTAGACCCCATATATACAGGGCACTGTTCTGTAAAGTAAAAACGTAGGTTGGGGAGAGGAGTAAACAGCGGTGGGAAAATGAAAGCTGAGCTCTGATTGGTTGTGGGGCCCCGAGTAGTCTTCTGAATGGGGTCCCTTTTCCTGCTTAAAAAATATAAATATTTGTATACACACACATCTGAGTTACAATCACACACATTTATACACTATATAGAGATATTTTTTAAATAGATTTATATATTATATATATATTTATATATAGTATATACACTCACGGCCAACTTATTAGGTACACCATGCTATAACGGGTTGGACCCCCTGTTTTGCCTTCAGAACTGCTAATCTCTTCGTGGCATAGATTCAACAAGGTGCTGGAAGCTCCTCACAGTATTTTGGTCTATACTGATACTGATGGCATCACCACAGTTGCCGCAGATTTGTCGGCTGCACATCCATGATGGCGAATCTCCCGTTCCACCACTCCCAAAGATGCTCTCTATGGATTGAGATCTGGTGACTGTGGAGGCCATTTGAGTCCAGTGACCTCATGCATGTTCAAGAAACCAGTCTGAGATTATTCCAGCTTTATGACATGGCGCGATTATCCTGCTGAAAGTAGCCATCAGATGTTGTGGTACAGTGTGGTCATAAAGGGATAGACATGGTCAGCAAACAAATAAAGGTAGACTGTGGCGTTGCAACAATGCTCAATGGTACCAAGGGGCCCAAAGAGTGCCCAAGAAAATATTCCCCACACCATGACACCACCAGCCTGAACCTGTGATACAAGGCAGGATGGATCCATGCTTTCATGTGTTGGAGCCAAATTCTGCCCCTACCATCCGATGTCGGGAAAATCGAGTGTACCATCAGACCAGGCAGACGTTTTTCCAATCTCTTACTGTGCCAATTTCGAGAGCTGTGCAAATTGTAGCTCAGTTTCCTGTTCTTAGCTGAAAGGAGTGGCACCTGGGGTGTGTCTTCTGCTGCGTGTAGCCCATCGCGACTCAAAGTTCAAAGTACGTGTCGTTCAGAGATTGCTCTTGCCCTATCCTTGGTTGTAACGGGTGTGAGCGATTTGAGCGACTGGTGCCTTCTATCAGCTGTCCCTCCCCCCTCCCTCGTCGAAACCAGTCTGCCCATTCTCCTCTGACCTCTGGCATCAACAAGGCATTTCTGCCCACAGAACTGCCGCTCACTGGATGTTTTTTCTTTTCAGCGATTTGTAAACCACCAACATGCAAACTGCTGACCGAGTGCAATTGGCAGCATAAATTATGCAAAAGACACAGTCAGTCCCAAATATTGGATTGTACACTGCACCAAGCACACTGACATGCTGGTGTGTGCCCCCTCTGGCACTGACATGCTGGTGTGTGCCCCCTCTGGCACTGACATGCTGGTGTGTGCCCCCTCTGGCACTGACATGCTGGTGTGTGCCTCCTCTGCCAGGATCTGCTCTTCTTTAATGAAAATCTACCATTTGATTACATACATTATGAACCAAACATACCTTTAGGATGCTGAACCCTACAGTGATAAACCCTCCGATAAAGCCAGCAGACACTGCAGAACCGTACACTGCGGTTCGGCGTATTCATGAGGGGGCGGTGACTGCCGCATGAAGTCACTGCCGCATGAAGTCACTGCCGACCTATGGCGTGGGAGGGGCGGTCCGGGCCAGAAGCAGCACCTCGGACCTCCTCGAGGCCTGAATTACCTGGTGGCTATATACCACAGGGGACTGATGGCTATATACCACAGGGGGCTGGTGCCTATATATGGGGGCAGGCTGGCTGTATATACTACTGGGGGCTGACTGGCTGTATATACTACTGTACCTCGGACCCCTGTTTTAATGATCACGGAGACCCTCACCGATCAGCACCTTGATTGGTGGGTAAATCCTTTTAATAATTTAAATGGGTGGGGCCTTTTTATATTTATATGCAGATGGTATACATATTAATAAATTAGGGGGGTCTGTATGTAAATGGATCTGAGAGGGGCTGTAGATAATATACATAGTATATATGTTAGTCAGGGTTGCACTGTATATAAAGGTGTTGTATGTAAATGAATACTGGGGTAGGGTATATTATTACAAGCACTCATTATATTACAGGCAGTCCCCTACTTAAGAATACCCAACTTACAGATGACCCCTAGTTACAAATGGACCTCTGGATGATGGTCATTTACTGTACTTTAGCCTTAGGCTACAATAAACATCTATAACAGTTATCAGAGGTGAAGATTTATTGTTAATCCTGGTTCTTATGACAACATTTTTAAAATCCAATTGTCACAGAGACCCAAAAAATTCTGTCTGGGATTACAATTATAAAATATACAGTTCCGACTTACATACAAACTCAACTTAAGAACAAACCTACAGAACCTATCTTGTACGTAACCCGGGGACTGCCTGGATTGTGTCTGCAGTCACATAATGCGTTTGCTTTGTGTTTTGTAATACATTGCAAACGTATCGGCAAAATGCATCATGTGTTGTGTACATGGAAAAGTGCATTATTACTAAAAATCAATTTGGTGGGGACTATCAGGTAATTTATCTAGTGTATATTATAAATACATTTTTAGGGCCACACTATGGCTTTTTTTTAATTGTGTGGCCAGTTGTGTTGGGAAGGGTGTGTATTATTTAGTAGTACTGTTATCCAGGTGACATTATAGTGTGACTGTGGTATTTTTATGGTTGTAGTGTGAGAGATGTGCTGCTAAGAACTGAAAACATCTGGCACATCTCACGGCAGATGAACCGCGAGCGGGAGAAGAAATATTATAGTCCCTGAGCAGATCATCACCTGTAAGGTACTGGAAGCCGCTAATGTCTATGTCACTGACTGATACTAATGTGTGATACAAAATCACAGAAAAAGAGTGGATTATGACACTCCCTTTTCTCTAGCCCCGCCCACACTTATAAAGGCCACCTATCTAGCCTCCCGATGTATGTCCCCTCCATGCAGATCCCCACCCTACTTCTTTTCACTGTGAATAATTACAAAACCAATCATATATTCACCATTCCCCTCCCCTGAAGCACCTGCAGTTCTCTTCTCCTTTACTCTGTGCAGTACGCAGCTCCGATTCCGACTGACGCAATGTAATGACATCATCACGTCTGCCGGCGTCAGCTCAGCGTACAGTGGTCGTACAGAGGAGACGCGTACTACTGGAGGAAGGGTGTGTTTATTTATTTTTCCTAAAGATCTTTGGGTGCGACCCAGGACTGGATGTTCCACGGACGACTGTGGTGACCACTGTATTAGAGCACTACATGGAAATCCAAGGGAAATAAAGACACAGACACCAAGCTGTAAGGGGGTGGGGGAAAATATTTTATTTATAACTAATATCTATTTTGTTTTTAATAATTTGTGTATTTTATTTTATAAATTTAAGCTATGTTTACTATTTTCTGTATTACTATTTATTCATAAAAATATTAAAACTATGAAATTTCACCTATTTTTTTAGCTTTTTAGATTTTTTTTGTTACTTACATTAATAATTACTTACCTACACTATCCACATTATAACCTACATTATCTAACCTATTGTGTGTATGGGGGGATATATATATACTTGAGTATAAGCCTAGTTTTTCAGCACAAAAAAACGTGCTGAAAACCCAATCTCGGCTTATACTTGAGTTAAAAAAATATAGGTTTTTGCCAAGTTTTTGTGGTAAAATTTGGGGCCTTGGCTTATACTTGGGTCGACTTATACTCGAGTATATACAGTATATATTAACTTTTCTAGTATTTTCTATGTAAATGATTATTATGAGACCACACCTATTTTTTTTTGTTTTTTTTTATTATTTATATTAATTAATAATTACTTAGCTACACTATCCACTTTATAACCCACATTATCTTACCTAGTGTGTGTGGGGGAATATATGTTTACTTCTCTATTATTTTCTATGTAAATGATTATTATGAGACTACACCTATTTTTTTTTTTTAGATTTTTTTCTAATTTGCATTAATTAATAATTACTTAGCTACACTATCCACTTTATAACCCACATTATCTTACCTAGTGTGTGAGGAGGTCTATATTTTTTACTTCTCTAATATTTTCTATGTAAATTATTATTATGAGACTCCACCTATTTTTTTTTTTTTTTTTAGATTTTTTTTTTCTTATTGACATTAATTAATAATTACTCAACTACACAATCCACTTTATAACATACATTATCTTACCTGGTGTGTGAGGGGGCCTATATTTTTACCTCTCTAATATTTTCTATGTAAATTATTGTTATAAAGACTACAACTATTATTTCAGGGTGGGAGGGTTATTCTTTATTTTATTTATATTAATAATCAATAATAATTTACAGAGCTAAACAGAGCTAAAACTATTTATGGCAGAGTTGATCCAGAGGAAGGCAAAAAACACCTTCCTGACTCCATATATGGGGATCAGAATAAATCCCAGGATCAAAGACCAACATCCATCCTACACTATCCATGTAATAACCTACATTATTTATCCTAGTATGAGGGCGGAGGGGAAATCTATATTTTTACTTGTCTAATATTTTCTATATAAATTATCTTTTTTAGGATTGTAAATATATCATACTATACCTATTTATGGCTGTGTATGATCCTGAGGAAGGCAAAAACCTCCTTGAAGAGCAAACCAATGCTCATCAAGGTGGAAAAATTCCTTCCTGACCCCAAATATGGCGATCGGAACAATACCCAGGACCAAAGCCGGTATCTACACCTATCCTATATATCTATGTGTGTGTCTATACCTATATCTATCTAAGTGTCTATGAATGTATCTATGTGTGTGTAGTGTGTGTAACTTACCAGGCCTGTGCTGAGACGGACACACAGGCCTCTCCGGGAGCTGGACGTTTCTTCAGGAGGGAAGTGATGTCAGACGCTGCCGGATATCAGAGGATCGAAGCCAAGCACCGAGGCAACGTCATGATGGAATTTTTTAAGCAACCTGATGTCATAGAGAGGATGTTGTAGGCGAGCCGAGGTCTTACACAGCAGCAGAGGTGGGTACAGGAGGCATTAAGTTCTGGGCAGTGGCACGGGCTGATCCTACAGGACATAAGAGGGAAATGTTAGTTGTACCACTTGTACATATATAGACAAGAGAACTAATGTAACATGAAAATATTTATTCTTATGAGATTTGTGTCTAATATATAAATGTGGAAAAAGCTGTTAAAAGCTCAAAACTGTCTTTACCAATAATGGGGCATATGTATCAAGCTACAAGCTAGCATTTGGGATTATTTCAGGGCCTGATAAGTATGCCCCAAAATGTATTGTTAGACCTGCCCATAAGTGAGCTAAGATATATGTATAGGTCATATATTTATGTGTCATGTGTATATAGATATGTAGCTATAGGTGCTTAGATATGTATGTATGGAGAACTCACCAGTCATAGATCTTACAATCTGGATCTCTCCATCATCCTAAGAATAAGCCGAGACATAATAATTGTTAGGAGCGATAATAATGAAGAATAGAAGGAGAAAGACTATGGAAGAGACTGCATCAGAATAGTAATGACGATTACATGTAAGCTTTGTACAGGAGAAGGATCTTACCGGGCCCAGCTAGGTGACATGTAGGAGAATTCGGCCACCGGGTTGGTAGGTGTTTCATCTCCCGGCCACTGCAGGTGTTTGTTCTTCAGAACGGCCCTGAATGGTGTAAATGGGGGCTGTGCTCTCCCGGCCTCAAGATCCTCCCAGCCAATGCTGTCAAAGAAGGGATGGTGTCTGATGTTACCGGACACACCCAGCCGCATCTCAGGATTTTTCCGCAGCAGTTGTTTAATCAGATGTTTTAAATCGGCGGCCAGCCAGGGTGGTATTTCTGGCATTTCGGTGATGATGGACTCGGCCGCCTCAATCCTGATGGGCCCATAGTAAAATGGGGAGTATCCGGATGACATTATGGACACAACAATCCCCAAGCTCCACCAGTCAACTGCTGCGTCATATTCCTCATCCAGCAGCACCTCTGGGGCCATATAACAGGTTGTGCCCACCACTCCACGGATCTTATTGGAGGAGGTAACACCATCGCGGGCAAGGCCCAGGTCGATGATGCGGATGTGCCCACTTCTATCCAGCATGATGTTTCCTGGCTTTATATCTCTGTGGACGATGTTGTGTCCGTGGAGGAATTGGAGGCCACATACTATCTCTGCTGTGTAGAATCTCACATTATCGATGTTCAAGCTGCCGCACATTGAGATTAACGCTTGCAGGCTGCCGCCAGACAGATACTCCGTGATGAAATATGCCCCGTGCTGAGACTGATGTGCGGCATAGAGATGGCATAGAAATGGGCACTCTCGGGCTGTCTGGAGTATCCGTCGCTCTCTCATCAACATTGCTGTATTGTCAGATGTTTTGAGGACAACTTTCACGGCCATGAAGGTGTTTCGGCCAGGGAATGACGCCAGGACCACCTAAAGATGGAAAGAGGAGATTCTTATACATTTATTACATAGATAAGTTATCTGCTGGGGGTCAGACATTTCTGCTGGCTATGACAGTGGGGTGCACCGCTCACATAAAGCGCCAACTAGCTCACCTTTCCAGTGCTTTCCACAATCTTTAAAATGACAGTGGTGAGACAGGTATCAGACTCTCTGTACTATTATAATAATAATTCCTTTATTTATATAGCGTACACAGATTACGCAGCGCTGTCAGATCAGTCCCTGTCCCCAATGGAGCTCACAATCTAATCAACCTACCAGTATGTTTTGGAGTGTAGGAGGAAAACGGAGGACCCGGAGGAAACTGTTATTATTTTATACTGTCATAAATCTGTTGGCAACATTTTAAAACCATCTCCACCTTGAAGAATACTTTTCCACTATGACAGTAAGGTACACTGAGTAATCTTTATGATATCAAGGCCCTGATAGAAAAATGTAGTAGGCCCATGTCATATCTTTATAAAGCAAGAATGTTTTAATATAAAACCTCACACTTAAACCATCTCACCCTCATGCTTTATAAAAATGTAGCTTAATCAGATTATGATATTTTTCAATATATTTACAGAAGACAAATGGCATAAAACAATGATTAATCTCTCCTATACATCTCTTAATGATGAAACTTTCTGCATACAATTACCACTAGGGGGAGCTCAGTGGATAGAAAAAATACAGCTTTTATTCCGCTCAATGGAAGCAAAAAATGTATATTGAATAGAGCTCCCCCTAGTGATGACTCCAAATACAGCAATCATTGTCAGGAGAAGATCAGTGTTGGACCCATTCCCCATACAGGCACCTTTGCAGCTGACCAGAAGGAAGCAAATACAATAAACACATAACTATAAGCATAATATGACCTTTGTGGAGCAAGTAACTAACAAAAATAACAATGTGTCTTTCCCAATCTCAGTGTGACCCCACATATCATACGCATGGCTAGAAATACAATCACTGGATAAAAATGTCTGTTAAAAGAAACTAACGGCAATGGCAAAATGAAATCAATAATAAAGTGATGCCACTTACCTTTCCAAAGCCGCCCCTACCCAGCACCTGATGGATGTTGAGGCGGTAGACATAGAAGTCGGGGTAGGGGCTTGATGTTACAGGGTCCTGGCTGCTGCCCGGTCTTGGCCCGTCATCCTCTAATAATCCGGCCAATCTCTCCTCTCCTTCTTTATTTAATCTACTCTCGCTGTCCTCTGCTCTCTTATCTTCACCTTTTCCTCTTCCTCTTCTTCTCTTCCTCTTCACTCTATCTTTCTTCTCTCTTCCTTTCTTCCTCGCTTTCTCTGTGTCCTGTAGACGCCATCTTTGGGAATCCAGTAGAATCCAATCCAGTCGCTGCCTTCGACCGTTGAAGGTAACTGGCAGTTGGTCGTGTGGAGGTCACAGGTCAGAGGTACGGAATGCTCAGGTGGCACCTGCCTGCCAGTAGGATCATGTACTGCTCGCCATCATACTGTGGGCAGCAGACATGGCAGTACAGTGTCCAGAGGAATTAATATATTTATATGATTATTGTATTGTTATAGGTAGTTGATGGCAGAGTATGTGACTTATGCCCGGGCTGGTGGTGGGCAGTGGTGCCATATCATACATCACCAGAACAATCTGCTGCAATCTGAATGAATGCAGATATGTAGACAATTGGGGTCATTTACTAAGGGCCCGATTTGCATTTTCCCTACGTGGTTACCCTAATATTTCGATTTGCGCGAGGATTTGCCCCAGGATTTTGGAGCAAGCGATCGGATTGTGGCGCATCGGCGCTGGATGCACGCGACGGAAAAGGGGGGTGTGTCCGAAAGAAAAACCCGATGGATTCTGGAAAAAAACGCTGCATTTTAAAAAAAAAGTGTCGCGCTTACCTTACCAGAATAGGCGGTGAACTTTAGTGCATTCGCGCGGGCCTCGCGGACTCAGCGCAGCACCGCCACCTGGTGGACATTGGAGGAACTACCTTAGTGAATCCCGGCCGGACCGAATCACCGCAGAGAAAGCGCAGTTGGATCGCGAATGGACGGGTAAGTAAATCTGCCCTAATGTGTAAATGGGAATATCAATTTTAGGAGTTTTAATAAAGTTGCAAGTGTCCAATTATGAACATGCAGGAATTCAGGGCCTCATTAAAGATATGTCGCTATGTAGATTTTATTTGGTGATCGATCGTTTTGATGATCTAAGTTGCCTGAATTCATACATTGGTACCTATTTTTTTTACTCATAGGCCAGGATTAAGGAAAATGGGCATTTACTGGTACAGTTGCTGTACATTGTGTATTGTAGATACCAGATGTGAAGCTAGCGGTGCCGCAGTGGCGTAACTTGAGAGGAGAGGCCCCAGTACAAATTCTGTGCAGGCCTCTTACTATAATGTATGGTTCATGTACAGGCAGTCCCGGGTACATACAAGATAGGGTCTGTAGGTTTGTTCTAAGTTGAGTTTGTATGTAAGTCGGAACTGGTATATTTATCATTGTAATCGCACCAGAAATTTTTTGGTCAATTTTTGGTGACAATTGGATTTTAAATGTGGATAGTCATAGAAATCAAAATAACACTAAAGCTTCATTACAGACACTGTGATAACTGTTTCAGATGATCATTGTAGCCTAGGACTAAAGTACAATAATTACCATATTCAGAGGTCCGTTTGAACTATGGGTAGTATTAAGTCGGTGTTCTAAGTAGGGGACGCCTGTATTAGTCTTCTCATACGGGAAAGTGACACCTTTGGGCCCCCTTATCCTCTAGGGCCCGGTTGTGACCGCACATCTGCACCCCTCAAGTTAAGCCCCGGGTGTAGCATAAGGGGAATAAATAATATATCCGCAATTAATGCTGATCCCATGCTGAAGTACACCCTCTATTGCATAGTGACAACATAAATAGTATCCCCATATTGAAGATGGCCCCAACACTAAAAATTGCCCCTCCACACTAAGAAATGATCCCAGATAGTGCACACTGCACTGCCCTAGTAAGTTGCCCAATGTGCGGATAGGTCTCCAGACTTGGGCACGCATCCCCGCAACACACAGCATTATCCAATCAAAAACAACATGCAGGTAGAATTGCTGGCTCGGTCAGGCGGTCCTTGCTGTAAGCTGCTTAGAGTAGGTATTTTAGGGTCCATAAGCGCAAGTTTAACCCCTTCCGACATTTGACGTAATAGTACTGCCTGGGGGAGGGGCGTTCCGCATTATGCCGTAAATTACGTCATGCTGGTGCCAGCTCCTCAACGGAGCCGGCGCCAGAAACTGCGGGTGTCGGCTAATATTATAGCCAACACCCGCCTATAATACATCAGGGTGGTAACCCCTAACAAACCACAGTCGTGCTAACGTGGCGTGTAAGCGGGCATTTAACGCATTTTTCTATGCCTGTGTGAATAAAGGTTTAACCTTTTTTATCATATTGGATGCTGTGGCCTTCTCTCCCCGTTTAGTCTTGGACTATGGATCCTGCACACTAGGACCCTGGGTGCGTGCATCAAACAAACAGCTTTTGCTAAATAGATTGGTTGCTGTCTTTTTCTTTTTTTCCTCAAGGGTATAAAATTCCATCAAATGCTAAGACCCTAAAAGAGTATTTGTAAAGTGCCTCATGTCAGTCAATATTTTAAAAGTTTATATTTAGCAGGACTGTTTATATCCCTCTTAACCACGCTTTTGCCAGGTAGCATCATCTCTGACAACATATTGGACCACTTATATTTTAGACGTCCTCCTATAGAGCTACACCTCCGTCCACAGCTTCTCTAGAAGCTAATATTTTCTATGTCTTTAATTTCATACTTCCTCTCTGCAGGAACAAACTTTTAAAGTTTTATTTTGGGCAATATTAATGCAAGACCTCACTGGGAGTGTCCTAATCTGTTACTTCATAAACTAATGTACCAGTAACCACAATAATATGCTGAGCTCAAGACGGGAACTTAGAGAATGGGCTATGATGCAAAATCGCATATTCTAAAGGGGGTTGTCTGGGATGAAACTTGTTTAGCCTCACCCGTGCAGCATGGTGCTGCCTTCGACCATAATGCCACAGTTGCTGAGCTCTATGTAAAACGTGGCCGGAGATGACTGCCATACCACACGGCCAGGAGCACAAAAACAAGGTGAGTATACAGTTTTGCTGTGTTTATACACCTGAGCCAGTAGTAAAAAAAAGTTAATCCTGGGCAACCCCTTTAATACCACTAGGATATGGGAGCCTTTTCAGGTTTCGTGGTATGGGAACAGTGATCTTTCCCCCTGCCCTAGATAGTTCAATGTCTCCTCCTTGGTAAGCTATAACACAGCAGATTTACAGAGCCCATGGAGATGCACCTCCCCTATAATGACCATGAAGTGGTAAATATAAAGTGCTACTAGGTTGGCTTGGACAGAATAAGGCCCTCTCCCCTCTTGCAGCTGACATTAAAATCTATCACCTATTTCATCTGGATGCTTACAAAAAAAAAAAAAAATCACGTTGTTAGATAGGTATTGGGAGAGTGACTGAGCATGTCCGTCCACCAGCAAGCAGCTCATAAAGTGGATGTGCACGGTACTGAACTTTGAACACAGATGGGGCGCCATACTGTGTTAGTAAATGTAATACAATCTCTGGATATTTCATGGGTGACAAAGATAGTTCATTTTTCTAATAATTTATACAATGAAGTGTGGACAACCCCTTTAATATGAGACTTGGTTGATGAAATCAAAGAGTCTCAGTTTTGTCTCAGCAGTTCGTAAACACGCGCTGTGAGTTTCCAGTTTGCTTTCATGTCCCCAAGATCTATATGACCCATTGTAAGTTGGTGAGTTCATGTAAGAGTGTTATTAGTGTCCATTTACAGGCAGTGTTGTAGGTAGAGAACAAAGTGAAGACATAAATTTATTTAAGTTGGGATGTTGGGATCGCTGTCCTCACTTGATTGTGTAACACAATTGGTCTTCGCTTTGGTGCTTTTTGGTTTGTAGTGGGTCAAGTAAAGTCATCCAGCAGATAGCGGGAAGAAGCTGGCAGCAGCATTGCAGGTAACCTACGTCTCTATTAACCCCAAACAAAAGAGATGACGCTATTATCTCGCATCCATGTCCTACTGCTATTTGGCCAGGTAAATAGCGCCAACCTTAATCCCTGGGCAGCATCTGATGCAGCATCTTCAGCATTTTACGTTTGACCTGTTAATACTCGAGTATAAGCTAGTTTTCAGCACAAAATTTGTGCTCAAAAACCAACTCGGCTTATACTCGAGTCAACTAAAACATAAAACAAAACTCACCTTTCAGACGTCACCCATAGGTCCTTTCTGTCTGAGACGTCTGAGACAGAAGAGGACCTATGGGGACGTCGGAAATGAGTACAGTGTTATTTTTTGCCTACTACAGGGCTGGGTAGGTGTATGCTACAGGGGTTGGGCAGGCTGTATGCTACAGGGCTGGCAGACTATATACTGGGAGGCGTAACCAATGCATTCCCACTCTCGGCTTTAACTTGAGTCAATAGTTTCCCAGTTTTTGTGTTGAAATAGGGGTCTCGGCTTATACTCGGGTCGGCTTATACTCGAGTATATACGGTAATTCTTTACTTTTGATTCTTTACATGAAAGGGATTTGGTTTGTGTTTCATTCTGTCATTTTAAACCTTCTAAAGCAGTGATGGAAAACCTTTTAGAGGCCGAGTGCCAAACAAACCAGGACCCGCTTTTTATCGCAAAGTGCCAACACAGAAATAATTTGTGATTTATACTCCCTTCTCGTCACAGTTTTCATTGATACCAGCACCTGAGGAAACCAATAAAGCAGAAAATAGCAGGTAGTGCGGTACTTTAAAATAGCTCTGGCACAGCAAGTCCTGGGATGTCTGGGATTGCGGACGAAGATACCTGGAGTCATCTCTGGTGATGGCCTGAGTGCCCACAGAAAGGGCTCCGAGTGCCACTCTGGCACCAAGATGCCATAGGTTCGCCATCACTGCTTAAAGTAAGAAAACTGTACTTTATTGGAAAGCGTTAGTATAGAGTAGAATAATGTGGTACAGCCCAGGAAATTCTCCAGGGATGAGACTGAACAGAAGACAGAGAAATGTCTGCCGATCAAAGCACTAGATGTGGGTTATGTAGGAAAAGGGCTGTATGGCTGCGTGTGCTAGGGGTCTGGGAGGTGATTTTATGTGACCTGTTTTCCTTAACATGATGAAACAACTATTGAGGACCCCACAAGAAGGAAAAAGCAAACAAAATACATCTGGTTGGTACACCACATTAAGAGAGTTCATATATGAAAAATTACTTCCAGATTTTACATGGTTTAGCCACGGATTGGAAACAGAACCCAAGGATTGTTAGTCCATAGTGTGGGGCACATTACTTACCTTTCCAAGTCACGATCCCGAGATGCATTCCCCGACGTTGTGCACAGAGCCGCGACCCAGTAATCCCGCACCCGATATCCTGCATGTTGTCGCTCCCCGCGTCAGGTCCGCGAAGTTTCACCCCTTCTTCTTCCTGGTGCATGTCATTGCTTGGGTGCGACACAAAATTGAATGTTAAATCTGCGCTAGTACAAAGCCCCCCCCCCCCTACGATTGTGTCGCGTGAAAGCCGTGGTGATTGCGTCACAATCCGATCGGTGCAAACACAATCCCCGGCGCATCCCCAAAAAGTGGGAAACACAACGAGAATGTGTCCATGGGACATATAGTAAAAAGGCCCCACTGTGTCTAGTTGCTCTATGTGTTGCCTACAGGTACGGTCAGATACTTTCATACACACATAATAATCGATACAAGATCACACCAATCAATCAAAATAGCATACATGTCATTTAGGCAGTTTCCTCATAGAACAAATAGGTTCCAGTACTGTATGCCAATGGATGGGATGGCCTCCAATAAATGGTGCAAATCCAACATTGGTGCATTTTACAACAACATAAGCCGACCCTTAACCACCAGCCTGTTAGCAGCAAGATGTCCAAGCATTTTTGCAATTTTTTCACCATCACCTTTTAAAAGCCATAATTTGACATTTCAGTCCTCCTAGCTATGAGGGCTTGCCTTGTGGGGCCGAGTTTATTTTTTAATGGCCCCAGTTAGGGGTACATAGAATGTATGATGAACTTTAATGAGCCTTAAAGGGTTGTTTTTTTGCCCCATGAAACAAGTCCGTGATGAGACAGATCACGAGAACGTGGGTCCGAGGGGTCTAAGTACTCCAGTCGGACCCCTGTGCTCCCCGAGATAAGCTGTCCCATTCATCTATGGGGCTGACGGAGATTGCAAGCAAAGCGTCTTGGCAAGAGAAAGAGATGAATGTCTGCAGGCCTGGAAATGCTGTGGCCTTCGCCTCTGTTCACTCAGGAACAACGGGGGTCTGACTGGGGGTACTTGCGGACCCCATTGAGCCCCATCATCACCTGAGACCTCCACCAATCCACAAGTTAGACGCTATCCTGCTGAACTTGTTTAATTGGAAAACGTGTATGGGAACGCTAGGTAGACAGGAGACACGAAGAGCGTTGGAAATGCTGGAGGAAAGTTACACACCGGGGGTATGGGAACGCTTGAGACAGGAGACCAGAGCGGTTTGGAAACGCTAGTATCAGAGGACACGGAGGCGTCTGGAAACGCTGATGGGCAACACTTCAATAGGAACTGCTGTGGGAAGCGAGGTGTGGAACACTTAGGAAGTTCCATAGCAATGCTGAAGATCCGGCCAGGAGACGGATTATAAGGGCTGAGCCGGATTAGCGAATGCCATCAGGAGGATGCTGGCCCTTTAAGGCGTTGAGAAGTCCATGAGCGACACCATTGATTACATCAACCTCTCCTGCAGTGAATAACTAATGTGCTAAAAGAAGCGTGTGGAACCGTCACAAGCGAGACATCATTTTATAATTGTTTAACAGCAAAACTATTCAGCGCAGGGATTAAACAAGATAGATTCCTGCATCAGTGTAGCTATAGCGGTCTTAAGTAAGTTTGCGTCATAATTCATCTTATGGGGTGACGGAGATGCCAAGCAAAGCTTCTTGGCAGAGATGAAATTGTGCAGCCTGACAATGCTGTCCTGCTCCTCTGTTCACCTCAGGAACACGGGGGGTGGACTGGGTACATTGGAACCCATCTGACCCCTCATCACTGAGACTCCACCCATCACAAGTTAGACGCTATCCTGGCCAACTTGTTTAATGGAAAAACCTCTTAAAATGAGTGAAATTTAAAAAATGCTACCCTGTTGCTTTTTAAAAAAAAAAAATTAACTAACACTGATGCGGATCATATCAGGTTAATCCCAGAGGTTGAGTGGTTCTTGCTGAAAAAAAACAATTAAAATTAGGACCTGGGAAGCTGGGTCAGGCTGGGCTCCTACATTAACACATTACACACAGAGCTTTTCATTACACACGAGCCTAGTCAAGGACATGACTAATCAACCTCAGCTGGATCACTATAACATCAGATGGTGGGATTGGTGCAGCAATTGATTTATTAGCTTATTCGCAGGCACAACAGGTGTAACGGGTCACACAGACACAACAGAACTAAAAGCTCTATGGGAAGAGTCTGGAGGGAGGAGTCTGTGGACCAGTGGACCTTGGGCCCACAGGAGATGGTATGCAGCCGCAGTGGCAGCCAGGTACAGGGATGTGCTGGAAATAGTCCCAAGTTGGGATGACAGCAGCAACACAGAGGAAAACACTGGTGACACTGGCACGGACTGCAGACACCGCTGGACTGGAGACAGGAACCACAAGGCGTATGGAACGCGGTATGTAGTGTGACAGAGACACGGAGGCGTCTGGAAAGCTGGAGGAAAGTACACCAGGGGCGTATGGGAACGCTTGAGACAGGAGACACAGAGGCGTTTGGAACGCATAGAGGAACACGGAGGCGTCTGGAAACGCTGATGGGCAATCATTCAAGAGAACTGCTGTGGAAAGCGAGGTGTGGAAACCTGGAAGTTCCATAGAATGCTGAGATCGGCCGGGACGGATTGATTATAAGGGTGAACGGATTAGCGAATGCCAATCAGGAGGAGTCTGGCCCTTTAAGGCTTGAGAAGTCCATGCGCAGACACCATTGATTACATCATCCTCTCCTGCCTGGAATAACTAATGTGCTAAAAGAAGCGTGAACCGCACAAGCGAGACATCATTTTATGTTTTAATCAGCAAAATATTCAGCGCAGGGATTATTAAACAAGATATGATCCTGCATCAGTGTAGCTATAGCGGTCTTAAAGTAAGTTTGCTTCAAATGCATCAAATCAAATGGTAGTGCACACCCCTGCCAATGTTGAGCAAGTGGAGTCTTGTGAATAAGCCCCTTGTTTGTGTCTCCCTGCACAACTCATTCACAGAATTTACAACTATCTAAAGGCAATTAGTGGCGTGTAAATACTGACTGGACAGGCAAGGAGTTGAAACTGTTTAATATTGTTTCCAATGATGTTCCAATCTGGCTAAAGATGAAGTAGTGTTGATGGAGACTAGTGAGCCACCACACAGGAATAATAAAACCCCTGGACCAGGAAGACAAGTCATTTAGCCGCCTGACTGGGAGACCTCCGAAGAGACTTTGGCGCCAGCATCTGAATGAGGAGCCAACCTTCTGGAACTCTAGTCTCTGACTGAGGAGCATCACCTTTAGAGCACAGCTCTTGCTACGGCCTCGTCGGGCCTCAGCTCTCAACATAGAACCACACACTGGAGAAGGGGACGTGGGGAAGATTTATCAAGCGTTCTGAATGTCGAATATTCTAGCGCCCATGGCAACAGATCACAGCTCAGATTCATTTTACCAATGCTCATGAAATTTAAAGGTAGGGAGCTGTGTACGGTTGCCAGGGCAAATGAGAAATATTCTGACTTTCAGAAACGCTTGATAAATCTGCACCAGTGTCAGTGCACACACTGCCACAGACCAAAGAACACCAGGACAAACGCTGCAGCTTCCATACCTGGAACACATCTTACCTCCCAGCTGGTGAGTGGCTATACAGGTGGTGAATCTTAATCCTGAGGGATCAATTCACATGACCACCAGTAATCTGGACTTCTCGATGAATCCGGCTGATGTTCTGAAATCGTTTGGCATTGCCCTGCAGGTTGTTTCAAAAAGAACCGTGAGTACTTTTACAAACATTGCCTCCGTATGGTCCCTGTACGCGTGTACCATCAAGGCTCCCCATCACTTACCCAGGGACCATTATACTACGGAACCTATAAGGGTTGCCCCAGGAGATTCAGTACATAGCTCTCCCTCCTCTACAATTTCTTGCACCACACCAATGTGGAAACCTGCCAGGTGTAGGACAGCCCTCCGGTTTCCCATTACAAGCGCGACCGTGACACACGCGTGCCTCGGCCACAACCGCGCCAGCCAGTATTCTGGGCCCGCTGCATCAGGCCCACAAGTAAGAAGTTGTGCTAGGTCCCAGTGGGGGGATGTTGCAGTAGGTCCAACCAAAGCATTAATACCTTCTCCTATTTAAAGGGGACCCTACCACACGATTCTACGCATAAAAGGTAGAACGGGTAGTAGGGGGATGAATGGGACGTGAGGAGTAGCCCTTTTTGGGCTAATTCCTCACGTCACGGCTACTTGGTAAAATAATAAGTCTGTATCGTAAATTTTTACGAGAGCTGCGTGCCAAAATTTACATAGGTAGGCGGAGGAACGGGCTACTGGGGTGGGAATACCGCGACGTTGTAGCATCATGTCCGGTCACCACGCACCATAGCGATTATTAAAAAAATTTACACATATTTATCAGTCACAATAACAAGAATAGAATCACCGATCCAAGCCAAATGTCACCACCAATAGAACACCAGACTTATAACAAAAATTGTGACATTGTGACATCAATTTAATATAGACACAGTTTATAAATTCACACCACAATATTTGTGGACATCGCATAGTAAAGCACAATTTCTGAAAAAAACAATTATAGGCATTCAATCATCAATTTGGTAGGATGTAAATGAACATCTTACATGTAACATCATATAAGCCTCTGCACTTTACAGAACAGCCACAACAGTTAGAGCACAAACAGACATGTATTATTTGTGTAACATCACAATAGAGAATAAATCCAGGGAATACATGATAACGACTAATCAAAGACTAATACAAGTCAATGATCTATGAATGAGACAAGCCTATAAATATCGTAAGCACACATACGTACTATATAACATTATGGTAAAACCTAAAAAAATACACAACCACACTAGGACATCTATACAAAACGAGGTGCGACATATTATAATAGCTTCAACATAGGCCAATATAAACACACAGGTGGGGCAGATTTACTTACCCGGTCCATTCGCGATTACCAGCGGCGCGTTCTCTGAGCTGTCATTTGCGTGGATCGGACGGCGGGATTCATTAAGTAGTTCCTCCCACATCCACCAGGTGGTGGCCTGACGTGAAAAGCACGGAACCACACATGGAGTTCACCGAGCGCCGGACTGAGTGAAGGTAGTGCAAAGCTACCGCAACAGTTTTTGTTTAAATGCAGAGGGTCGGTTTTTACCGAATCGGTTGGGTTTCGTTCGGGGGCCACGCCCCCCCGTTTCCTTAGTCGTGTGCATGCCCAGTGCCGATGGCCACAATCCGATCGCAGTGCGCCAAAATCCGGGCGCAATTTCAGGGGAAATCCGGACGCAATCGAAAATATTCGGGAACACGTCGGAGGGGAAAAAGCAACGCGAAACGACGCCTTAGTACAATGACCCCCCAGGATATTTCTGACATAATCCAAGCAAGCCTGTATAAAAACTTGTACTCCAGTTCTTAGAGCCGGGGCTTCATGACGAGTGGCAGTAAGTAAAACTGCTACTATTAATTGTAATTGCTTGTGGAGTGTAATCAGGCACGATGAACAACATTTTGTTTGAATATCTGCACTATGATATCCATGGCTGTAAATACTGCAAACATCATTTTTTTGTTTCTAACTGTGACACACGTGTTAATAAATAAAATTCCATTTAGTCATATAGCGCCACAGATTTACGCAGCGCTTGCCACGCAGTTGCCAATATCAGTTCTGTCCCCAATGAGGCCCACAACTAAATCCAGCCTAACCAGTATGTTTAGTGTGGAGAGGAAGGAGAGGAACCAGAGGACCTGGAGGAAACCAATGCAAAAATGGAGGAGAACATACAAAAACTCTTGCAGAGTGGAGCTGGGACTTGAAGCATGAACCCCAGGCTGCAATGTCGTTGGTATACTAATGTGTACTATGATATACTCTGCATGTATTATCACTGTACTGAAAGCTTTATATATATATATTACTTGTTGGCTATCCTGTACTAGACAGATATAAGCCTACAGACTAGGCAGTGTAATTATTATAACATTCCTAAATGCGATAAGATAGCATGAACACACCCTTTGTGATTTTACTGGGAAAAGTCATATTAATACTCACCCCTAGAACCATGAAATGTAAAAGAGAAAATAGAATTATTTTTTGTATTATGGAAGAGATCACAAACCTGTGAATAATATATGTACAGTTAAGGTTTTTAAGCTCACCCCAGCATTCTTTTAATATTACCCCTTTATTATGAAATTGCTTTGACAATTATTATAAAGCAATAGACCGAAATACTGTGTTTGCCCTTATCCTACTTAATAAACCATCTAATAAAACCATGTGCCCCTATATACAACTCCTTACAATCCCAACAATATAAAGTTACTTGGGTAGCCTTCTCTCAAAGCTGGAGAGGAGTTATCTTAGGGTAGGCACCATCATCGGCAGCTCTTCAGTATGTGGCGTGAAAAATCACGGCATTTCATTATATCAGATAAAGGATATTCACTATGTTGTCTGCCATTCATTCATAATGAAACATATTCAATCCTGTGCTAATAGAAGCTCATCAGGCGTCTGCAACGACAGTCTGTAGTTCCGATGACAACAGACAACCAATGAACAATGCGAGCAGAAGATGTGATCCTCAGCACATCGCCACAACTTCATTACTTCTGAAGACTGAATAAATGAGGAGGCGAATTGAAGATAGTCCTTCCATTGTCACCAGAAGCAAGGGCTACGGGGGAGCATGTGGGGGCACCAGGACTGCTGGATTGGCACTGTAGCTACGGGGGGCAGTGTGGGGCTCTTGTAACTGCTGGGTTGGAGCCATGCGGATTCTGGAGGTGCGCTGTGGCTACTAGGGGCACTGTGGCTACTAGGGGGGGCAGTGTGGCGCTACTGGTGGGCACTGTGACTATAGAGAGCAGTTGTGGGGGCGGGCACAAGTGGAATGCAAGGGGGCACTGTGGCTGCTGGATGGACACTGTAGCTACTGGTGTTGCAGTGGGGGGGCTTCTGTGCGGGCGGGCTGGGCCATGATTGAGATGAGATTTTGGAGGTTTGGTACTTTGGCTAATTGGGGGGCCTGGAAAACTATATTGGCACTTGTGTGGCACTGGGACTCTTGTCCTTGTGGTTCTTGTCCTCATGTGTAAGGTTGGTTGCTTTGCTGGTCATGTAGTAGGCTTGTGGTTCTTACATATCTATGTGATAAGATTCGGGCCCTGTATCTATATAATAGCCTTTAAGCTGGAATATATAATAATATTAGTAATCTTGTTTATGGTAAGGTATCTCCATAGTAGTAATATGGATAGGTATAGTCATATGTAACAAGTTATTTATATAGATATATTAAAGGGTTTGAAGTGAGGGCACCAAAATTTGATTAGTCTTCCCAGTGGGAGGGGGGCATGCTGTCATAGTGTAAAAATGCACGGAGGACATCGGCCCAGGTGCCCCGGGGGCCTACCGAAACCTGGAGCCGGCCATGGTACTACACTAGTGACAAAGATAGGGCACATACTTTAAGCTGAAAAAATAAAAAATATGTTTTTTGTCCAATTTATGTTTGCACCAATCATTTTAGGATAATGTACATAAGTGTGAAAGAATAGGCATACATGATAGCAATTAAAGTATTCTGCAAAAGATACTGGGCACATAGAATCTCTAGATCGTCATTAGCCCAGTATGCCGCCATATAGTGCCACCAAAGAGGACATTTGGCGATAGTTGTTGTTTGCCACGTGGGTTTTGGACCTGTGGATGTTATAGTAGGCGGGCCTTCCTTAATGTATTTGGCTCACACCATAAGAAGAACAAAATGAAAAGTCAACAAACCACATTCAGAAAGGGTTTTAGAAGTTGGTAGACTTGCTTATTATTGGTCTATTATATGCAAAAACGAGCCAAAAAACGTATCAGGAAACTAAAGTGCAGGAAAAGTGTCAGGATGAAGAGTGCCCAAAATTGTGCGCCACCAAAAAAAAAAAAAGGGTGAGTATTGTTAATGAGCTAAAATGGTGGCGCCGACATAACAAGAAATAATAAATTAATACAATATGGACAAAACTGGCACTAGCAAACAAAAAAAATTAAAACAGTCTGATAATAATGCGGAAAGCAAATAAAAAAAACATGGAAAAAAAGGTTGGAGAAGAAACTGGAAGAGGCAAGAAAAGTTTGTCAGGATGCATAGGTTGCGACCAAAATTGAGCGACCAAAAAAAATAGTAAATCAAATAATAAAGTAACCCCGATGATAAAACATTCTAACTTATTAGACTCTGGTACGTTCATGGTCTTGCGATAGACTCATCCTTTTTATAGCGGCTCTTCACGGCAGGGTCTTAGGAGGGAGACTGGTAAACCCCCTGCCGCAGGGACCCATTCCAGATTCTTCGACATCAGTATGCTGCAAGATCCGTTCTGTGACGGCCGTCTCATGGTTAGGAAAAAATAGGTGGGATGGTTTCGATAAAAATCTGAATGACAAGAAGGGTGGTCATAGATATTTGCAGTACGAAACATGTTAATCATAACTGGATAAAATATAAATGATGTGACAACACTGCAGTATACTGTTATGCATGAGATACGGTCAAGATGATGGTCTATTTGAATGAGGCAGCAGGTACTCTCACCGCGAGGGCACGAGGAAAGGTGGGAGGAGAAACATCCGTGCGATTATCCGAGACAGTCCTGAGACCACTAAATAGTGCGTAAAAAGGGGGGGTTAAGGAGACCCGGTCATACGCAGGAGTGGTGTTTTATTACTGGTGGTAGTGGGCAACCCTTTAAGAAACCAGACTAATAGTAGAAAAGCTAACTCCTCAACAGTGGCATGGGG
Source organism: Engystomops pustulosus (assembly GCA_019512145.1). Taxonomy (NCBI): domain Eukaryota; kingdom Metazoa; phylum Chordata; class Amphibia; order Anura; family Leptodactylidae; genus Engystomops; species Engystomops pustulosus. Next base: position 76,522,532 of record CM033648.1, on the reverse strand, counting down.
GTGAGGTGGGAAGAGAGGAGATAGAACGCGTAAATGATGGCAGAAACACCAGTACATAATGTCGTCAGGCGGAGCCGGTCTATTTCCTCTTCCCCACCCCCCCCCCCCCTCCCCCCTCCTTCCCTCCTTCTTCCCTCCTTTCTTTTTTTCCCCCTCCCCCCCTCTCTTTCCCCCCCCTTCTTCCCCCTCTCATCCCCTCCCTCTTCCCCCCCCCCTTTCCTCCCCCCTTTCCTTCCCCCTCTCTTCCCCCTTCCCTCCCCCCCCCCTCTCCTTCCTTCCCTTTTCTTCCCCTTTCTCTCTCCCTTCCCTCCCTCCCTCCCTTTTCCTCCCCTCTCCCTCTCTCCTCCTTTTCTTCCTTCCCCCCCCTTCCTTTCTTCTTTTTTTCTCTTTTTTCCCCTTCTCTTCCCTCTTCTCTTTATTCATCTCTATGGGGCTGACGGAGATTGCCAAGCAAAGCTTCTTGGCAAGAGATGAATTGTGCAGCCTGGACATGCTTGTCCTGCTCCTCTGTTCACCTCAGGAACAACGGGGGGTCTGACTGGGGTACATTGGACCCCATCTGACCCCTCATCACTGAGACCTCCACCAATCCACAAGTTAGACGCTATCCTGGCCTAACTTGTTTAATTGGAAAACCTCTTAAAATGAGTGAAATTTAAAAAAATGCTACCCTGTTGCTTTTTAAAAAAAAAAAATTAACTACACTGATGCAGGATCATATCAAGGTTAATCCCAGAGTTGAGTGGTTCTGCTGAAAAAACAATTATAACATTCAGGACCTTGGGAAAGCTGGGTCAGGCTGGCTACCTACATTAACACATTACACACAGAGCTTTTCATTACACATGGAGCTTAGTCAAGACATGACTAATCAACCTCAGCTGGATCACTCATACACATCAGCTGGGGGATTGGTGCAGCAATTGATTATTCTGCTTTCAGGCACGACCCAGGTGTAACGGGTCACACAGACAACAGAACTAAAAGTCTCTATGGGAAGAGTCCGGAGGGAGGAGTCTGTGGACCAGTGGACCCTCTGGACCACCACAGGAGATGGTATGCAGCCCGCAGTGGCAGCCAAGGTACAGGGATGTGCTGGAAATAGTCCAAGCTTGGGATGACAGCAGCAACACAGAGGAACACTGGTGACACTGGCACGGACTGCAGACACCGCTGGACTGGAGACAGGAGCACCAGAAGCGTATGGGAACGCTGTAGACAGGAGACACGGAGTCGTCATGGCAAATGTGCTTGAGGAAAGTACACGCAGGGGCGTATGGGAACGCTTGAGACAGGAGACACAGAGGCGTTTGAAACGTCTAGAGAACGGGCGTCTGGAAACGCTGATGGGCAATCACTTCAATAGGAACTGCTGTGGGAAGGGAGGTGTGGAAACCTTGGAAGTTCCATAGAATGCTGAGATCCGGCCAGGAGACGGATTATAAGGCGAGCCGGATTAGCGAATGCCAATCAGGAGGATGCTGGCCCTTTAAGGCTTGAGAATCCTGCGCAGACACCATTGATTACATCATCCTCTCCTGCAGTGAATACTAATGTGCTAAAAGAAGCGTTGAACCCGCACAAGCGAGACATCATTTTTATTGTTTAATCAGCAAACTATTCAGCGCAGGGATTAAACAAGATATGATCCTGCATCAGTGTAGCTATAGCGGTCTTAAGGTAAGTTTGCTTCATAATGCATCAAATCAAATGGTAGTGCAACACCCCTGCCAATGTGCAGGCAGTGGAGTCTTTGTGAATAAGCCCCTTGTTTGTGTCTCCCTGCACAACTCACTTCACAGAATTATACAACTATCTAAAGGCAATTAGTGGCGGTAAATACTGCCTGGACAGGCAAGGGTTGAAACTGTTTAATATTGTTATCCAATGATGTTCCAATCTGTAAGCTGAAGTGTGATTGGAGAGTGAGCACCACCTGACCAGGAATAATAAAACCCCTGGACAGGAAGTGACAAGTCCTCTTTAGGCCCAGCTCCTGACTGAGGAGCACCTCTTTAGGCCCAGCATCTGACTGAGGAGCACCTCTTGGAACCTAGTTCCTGACTGAGGAGCATCACCTTAGAGCACAAGCTCTTGCTACAGGCCTCGTCGGCCTCAGCTCTCAACATAGAACACACACTGAGAGAAGGGGACAGTGGGGAAGATTTATCAAGCTGTCTGAATGTCAGAATATTTCTAGTCGCCCATGGCAACCGATCACAGCTCAGCTTTCATTTTACCAATGCTCATGAATATTTTAAAGGGGAGCTGTGATTGGTTGCCATGGGCAACTAGAAATATTCTGACTTTCAGAAAGCTTGATAAATCTGCACCAGTGTCAGTGCACCACTAGCACAGACACAAAGAACACCCAGGACAAAGCTGCAGCTTCCATACCTGGACACATCTACCTCCCAGCCTGGTAGTAGGCTACTACCAGGCTGGTGAATCTACTCCTGAGGATCACTCTCCATGACCACTCCAGTAATCTGGACTTCTCCGATAATCCGGCATCTGTTCTGAAATCGTTTGGCTCATTGCCTGCAGTTGTTTCAATAAAGAACCGTGAGTTACTTTTACACAACATTGCCTCCGTCTGGTCCCTGTATACGCTGTACCATCAAGGGCTCCCCCATCCACTACCCAGGGACATATACTACGGACACTAAAGGGTTGCCCCAGGGAGATTCAGTACATCAGCCTCTCCCTCTCTACAATTTCTTGCACACACCACCTGCTGGAAACCTGCCAGGCTGTAGGACAGCCCTCCGGTTCCCATACCAAGCACCGTGACCACAGCGTGCCTAGGCCACAACCGCCAGCCACTCCAGTATTCTGGGCCCCGCTGCATCCAGGCCCCAAGTAAAGGCTAGGTCCCAGTGGGGGATGTTGCAGTAGGTCAACCAAAGCATTAACCTTCTCCTATTTAAAGGGGACCTACCACCACGATTCTACCTATAAAGGTAGAACGGGTGGTAGGTGGATGAATGGGACGTGAGGATAGCCCTTTTTTGGGCTAATCCTCACGTCACGGCTATCCTTTGGTAAACATTAATAAGTCTGTATGTAAATTTTTTACGAGGAGCTGCGTGCCAAAGATTACATGGTAGGCGGAGGAACGAGGCTACTGGGGCGTGGAATACCCGCGACGTGTAGCCTCATGTCCGGCTACTCCACGCCCCAGTAGCCGATTAAAAAAATTTACATATTATCAGTCACAATAAAAAGAATAATCACCAGATCCAAGCAAATGTCACCACAATAGAACACAGACTTAAAAAAAAATTGTGACATTGTGACATCATTAATATAGACACAGTTTATAAATTCACACACAATATTGTGACATCAGCATAGTAAAGCACAATCTTCTGAAAAACAACTTAGTGACTTCATCATCAATTTCTGTAGGATGTAAATGAACACATTACATTGTAACATCATTAATAGAGCCCTGCCTGCACTTCTACAGAAACAGCAACAACAGTAGAGCACAAACAGACATGTATTATTATTGTGTTAACATCACAATAGAGAATAAATCCAGGAATACATGATAACGACATAATAACAAAAGAGAATATCCTATGAATAGAGCACAGCCTATAAATACGTAAGCACACTATTACTATATCAATTCATTATGGTACAACCTAAAAATATACACACACCTAGGACATCATTACAAATCGGTGACATCATTATAATAGTCCTACAATAGAGCCTATAAACACAGAGTGGGGCAGATTTACTTACCCGGTCCATTCGCGATCCAGCGGCGCGTTCTCTGCGCTGGATTCGGGTCCGGCCGGGATTCATTAAGGTAGTTCCTCCGCCATCCACCAGGTGGTGCTGCTGCGCTGAAAAGCATCGGAACACACTGGAGTTCACCGAGCCGGGCTGAGTGAAGGTAAGTGCAAGCTCCGCAACAGATTTTTTGTTTTAAATGCGGCGGTTTTTCCGAATCCGTTGGGTTTTCGTTCGGCCACGCCCCCCGTTTTCCGTCGTGTGCATGCCAGTGCCGATGCGCCACAATCCGATCGCGTGCGCCAAAATCCCGGGGCAATTCAGGGGAAATCGGCGCAAATCGGAAATATTCGGGTAACACGTCGGGAAAACGCGAATCGGGCCCTTAGTAAATGACCCCCAGGATATTCTGACATCATCAAAGCAGCCTGTAAAAACTGTACTCCATTTACAGAGCCGGGGCTTCCATGGAAGGTGGCAAGTAAAACTGTACTTATTAATGTAATGTGCTGTGGAGCTGTATTAGGCATGACAACATTGTTTTGAATTATTCCTGCACTATGATATCCTGTAATTACTGCAACATCATTTTTATTGTTTCTGTACTGTGACATCACTGTGTTAATAAATAACAATCCATTTATTTATATAGCGCACACAGATTACGCAGCGCTGCGCAGTTTGCCAAATCAGTTCCTGTCCCCAATGAGGCCCACAATCTAATCAGCCTACCAGTATGTTTTGGAGTGTGAGAGGAAACCAGAGGACCTGGAGGAAACCCATGCAAACATGGAGAGAACATACAAACTCTTTGCAGATGTTGAGCCTGGGACTTGAATGCAGGACCCCAGCGCTGCACTGTGTTGGTAATAATTGTACTATGATATCTCTGCATGTATTATCACTGTACTGAAGTCTTTATATATATATATATCTTTGAATGCTATACTATACATATAATCCTACATCTAGCATGTAATATATACTTCCCTAAATGCAGATAAGCATGAACACACCCTTTTTGACTTTTACTGGAAAGTCATTATTAATACTCACCTAGAACATGGAAAGTAAAAGGAAAATAGAATTATTTTTTTTATTATGGAAGATACACAACCATGTGAATAATGTATGTACAGTTAAGGTTTAACTTCACCCCAGCATTTCTTTAATATACCTTTATTACTGAAATTGCTTATGACCATCATATTATAAAGCAATAGACCTGAAATCTGTGTGCCCTTCCTTACTTAAACCATATAAACCATAGTGCCCCTTTAATAAACTTCCTTACAATGCCACAAATAAAGTACTTGGAGTAGTCCATCATCCAAACTGATAGGAGTTATCTTAGGGTAGGCACCATCATCTGCAGCTTCTTCAGTATGTGGCGGAATACGGCATTTCAGTATCATCAGATAAAGATATTCACTCATGTTGTTGCCATTCATTCAATAATGAAACATATTTCAATCCTGTGAATTAAGCTCAATCAGGCGTCCTGCAAAGACAGCTGTAGTTCCGATGACACAGACAACCATGAACAATGCGAGCAGAATGTGATCCAGCACCATCGCCACAAACTTCCATTCTTCTGAAGCCTGCATAAATGAGAGGAGAATGAAGATAGTCCTTCCATTGTCACCAGAAGCAAGGGCTACTGGGGGAGCATTGTGGGGGCACAGTGACTGCTGGATTGGCACTGTAGCTACTGGGGGGCAGTGTGGGGCTCTGTAACTGCTGGGTGAGCCATGCGGATTCTGGAGGTGCGCTGTGGCTACTAGGGGGCACTGTGGCTACTAGGGGGCAGTGTGGCTACTGGTGGGCACTGTGACTATTAGAGAGCAGTGTGGGGGCACAGTGACTGCAGGGGGCACTGTGGCTGCTGGATGGACACTGTAGCTACTGGTGGTGCAGTGTGGGGGCTCTGTGACTGCTGGGTGGGCCATGAGATGAGACTTTTGGAGGGGTACTTTGGCTAATGTGGGGGGCACTGGAACTATATTGGCTACTGTGAGGCACTGTGACTCTTGTTCCTTGTGGTTCTTTGTCCTCTATGTAGTAAGGTTGGTTGCTTTGCTGTTTCTATGTAGTAGGCTTGGTTCTGTTAACATATCTATGTTATAAGATTCTGGCCCTGTATCTATATAATAAGCTTTAATCTGGATATATATATATATATATTAGTAATCTTGTTTCTGGTAATGTATCTCCATAGTAATCTGGTATATGGTATAGCTCATATGTAACAAGTATTTATATATATATATTAAATTGGTTTGAGAGGGCACAAAATTTGATAGTCTTCCCCATGTGGGATGGGGGCACTGCTGTCCTCGTGTAAAACTGCACTGCAGGGACATAGGCCAGAGTTGCCCCGGGGCCTACCAAAACCTGGAGCCGGCCCTGGCTACTACACTAGGTGAAAAGATAAGGGCACATACTTTTAAGCTGAAAAAATAAAAAATTATGTTTTTTGTCCAATTTATGTTTGCACCAATCATTTTAGGATAAATGTACCTAAGTGTGAAAGAATAGGCATAAATGGATAGCAATAAATGTATTCTGCAAAAGATACTTGTGCACATAGAATCTCTAGAAGTCCATATTCCAGTATGCCGCCATATAGTGCCACCAAGAGACATTTGGCGCTAGTTGTTGTTTGCCACCCGTGGTGTTTTGTACTGTGATGTTATATTAGGGGGCCTTAATGTATTTGGCTCACACCATAAGAAGAACAAATGAAAGTCACACAAACCACATTCAGAAAGGGTTTCAGAAGTTGGTAGACTTGCTTATTATTGGTCTTATTATATGCTAAAAAATGAGCCAAAAAAAGTATCAGGAAACCTAAAGTGCAGGAAAAGTGTCAGGATTGAAGAGCTGCCCAAATTGTGCGCCAAAAAAAAAAAAAGCTGTGAGTATTGTTAAATGAGCTAAATTGTGGCGCCGACATATAATAAATAAATAAATATAATAAATATGGATCACAAGGCACAGCAACAAAAAAAATTAAAAATGTCTGCTAAATAACTGGCAGAAAGCAAATAAAAAATGGAAAAAAAAGTGTTGGAGAAACTGGAAGAGCAAGAAAGTGTCAGGATGCATAGGTTGCGACCAAAATTGAGCGACAAAAAAAATTCTGTAAATCAAATAATAAATTACCCCCGATAAAACCTTCTAACCTTATTAGACTCTTGGTCCGATTTCATGGTCTCTGCGATATACTTCACTCCTTCTATAGCGCTCTTCACGTCAGGGTTCTTTAGGATGGGAGACTGGTAAACCACTGCCGCAGGACCCAGTTTCCCAGATATTTCCGATATATCAATGTCTTCTGCAAAGATCTTCTGTTTCTCTTGTGACGGCCGTTTCATGGTAGAGAAAAACATCATGTTTGGGATTGTTTCGATAAAAATCTGAATGCAAAGAAGGGTGGTCATTGCATTTTGCAGTACGAAAACATGGCTTCTAATAGATAAAATGGATAACATTATAAATTATTTGGCAGAATAGCAGTACTAACTTTTTACTTGTCTGCTATCATGTACATAATATGAATTTCTTCATTTGAATGAGCAGCATGCAGTACTATATCTCCCCTGTAGTGGCCACTGCAGGATAAGTGTGTTACAGGACAAACCTTCCCTTGCTGATATCATCTAGTTACTAGCTCCTAAGACCACTTTTACTAGCTGCTAGTAAAAGGGGTCTCAGGAGCTCACCCTGCAGTACGCAGCTGATTGTCGTGTTGTTTTTTCTTTACATGGTTTTGTATTGTTTGGGCAACCCCTTTAAAGAAACCATATAGCCCCTTTAATTGTCAGCATAACAGCATAACTTACCTTCCTCACCCAAGGTGGCATTGTGTGAGTGCTTGGGGAACGATGATGAGTATTAATGACTATGACAGTAATAATAATTGATGCTATGACTAACACCATTGTAAATAACATGTATTTTCCGATCAGCGGCACCGCACTGGACGTTGATGGGATCAGTTCAACAATAACCAAAAGAAACACAGTCAGGGACACCAGAACGGAGATGCTTAGCGTCATTTTCTCTCCTGTTAAAAGCACAAAGAGAAATTGGAACATTAACTTGGCCCGAACCTCGTCCTCATTAACCCCTTTTATGATAAACTGGAGCATCGTCCAACATCAGTGTATGAACCCATAGGCTGGATTTCTACAAACTCCATAATCTTGTAGATATTATGTAGGAAATATTTCTTTAAGAGTAAAACTAAATAATAAAGACCAGCTTTCATTCTTTAGAATGGGATATTCAATGAGATCATATACTGTATGTATATACTGTACGCCACCTCCGAGTTGATATGGATTTGAGTTATTGTTAAAGGTAGGACTGCAGATGTCTATTAATAATCTGTGGAGAGGAGCTTAAAGGGGTATTCCCATTTCAGGAAATAAATATTTTCCAATATACTTTCTGTATCAATTCCTCACAGTTTTCTAGATCTCTGCTTGCTGTCATTCTATAGAAAGCTTCCATGTTTATCTGTACAGCGCTGCGGAATCTGTGTGCGCTATATAGCACCGATCGCGGGTGTTTTCATGTCGGTCGCCGTGAATGCTACTGGCGGCTTGCCGCGGATCGTCACTCCCCGATGACGTCACGGGGCGCGGTGATCCATTGCCATGACAGCTTGGGGTCTCATGAAGGCCCGAAGCTGTCTCATTTTAACCCATTCATTACAATGTGCTAATTGCACATTGTAATGAAGGAGGAGGAAAATCCCCATATGGCAGTATATGATAGGAACGATCAGACAACCTAGGGTTAAAATACAAAAAAAGTAAAAAAAAAAATTATAATAAAAAAAACAGTAAAAATCATAAACACTGTGTCAGAAAATGCCCGATCTATCAAAATATAATAATGGTTTTTCACTACGTTTAACCCTGTAACGGAAAAAAATTTATAAAAAGTGATCAAAAGGCCGTACAGGCCTAAAATTTATAGCAATGAAAACACCATCTAAAGTCGCAAAAAATTATACCACTCACAGCTCCGTACACCAAAGTATGAAAAAGTTATTTGGCGCCAGAAGATGACAAAATCCCCCCCCAAATTTTTGTACAGGAGGTTTTAATTTTTGTATGAAAACATTATAAAACCTATACAAATTTGGTATCCCCGTGATCGCTGCAACCCAAAGAATAGAGTAGACACGTCACTATGAATTGCAATTTGTTACGCAAAAAATAAGCCATCACAGAGCTCTTTATGTGGAAAAATAAAAAAGGTTATAGATTTTTGAAGGTGGTGAGTGAAAAATGGAAGTGAAAAAACTAAAAAAGGCCAAGTCGTTAAGGGGTTAAGACTAGGGTAGGATACACCAGTCTCCGCCATTATGTGACAATAATATCGATCATTATGGAAAGTCGTATAGAAGCCCTTCAAGATCATGTATGAAACATTTCTTACTCCAAAATCCTCCGTACCTGAATCAGTGGGCAGATAGAAAACCAAACCCGTCAAAAAGGAGAAAAGCAGACAAGGAATGATGACATTGACGATGAAGTAAAGTGGAAGACGCTGTAAGACGAAGTGGTAGGTGATATCCAAGTATGGGACATCAGGACAGCATGTGTATGTCACCGAATGTTTCCAGCAGCGGTAATCCTTCATCAACCACTCTCCACTCTCCATGAAGTTACTGAGATCTGGACGATCACTTTCCTAAATAGTAGAATATTCCATTTAGCGAATGTAGTTGAATGCGTTCAATGCTTTCACTGATATTGGAGAACACATTACTTGAATGTTGTTGGCCAAAGTTAACAATTTTGTCAGAACAGGCAAATTATCTAATGTAATGAGGTTTCTAGATTCACTCCCTGCTTCCTGGTTAGAACACATGCATGCCTAGCCAGGCCGAGGCAAGCATATACAGTATGTGTATGGGTGGGAGTGACTCTTTGTGGGACCACTGGTTGTGACACTGCTTTAGTAATGTTAATGCAAATCTGGGAAGAATGGACAACTCACAAGGGAGTGGTGTCCAAGATAAAGAGGAGGATGGGGGAAAAGAAACCATGTGGAACATGTGGTGGGACACATTTGTGTAATAATAATAATGTTCTTAGTCATGAACATATTGATCAATGGTTCCATCACTGTTTTTGAGTCATGCTGACCTGTCACCAATGTAGTAGGGCAAAGAAGGACTATTCATTTGTATTGTACAATTATTTACTATTTCAAGTTTATAAAAAAAATTTCTTGGGGAAAAAAAAGAAGGATGACTCGGTGATAATCGTGAATCTTTTGGTATAAAATGAGCCTTTGCATGTTTCAGCTCAGAACTTAAAGGGGTGTTCCTATTTCAGCAAATTAATGTTATTGTTTGTATGATGAAAAGTTCTACAATTTTCCAATATACTTTCTGTATCAATTCTTCACCATTTTCTAGATCTCTGCTTGCTGTCATTCTATAGAAAGCTTCTATGTCTACATCCAAGGGACAGAAATCTGACCATGGTCACACAGGTGCACGGCTCGTTATATCAAACAGCTCTGATTACTCTCTGTGATATAACAAGCCTTGCACCTGTGTGACCATGGTTAGATGTTTGTCCACTGGAAGGAAACATCGAGGGTGGTGGCACATGTGGCGTTTTGAACCAGTTTTTGGCCTGTTAAAAAACAAATTTGTTTAAAAATGCATGCGTTTTTTGAAAACCCATCCATTTTGAGCTTTTTTAATTAAGATAATTGTGAAAACAGACAAAAACGCATGTATTTTTCAAAAACCCATGCGGTTTTAAACGTATGCGTTTTTAACGGACTGCTTAATAACGGCCTAAAAACGGGTTCAAAACACCACGTGTGACACCACCCTGAAGCTTTCTATGGAAAGAAAGCAAGCAGAGATCTAGAAAACTGTGAGGAATTGATACAGAAAGTATACTGGAAAATTGTATAACTTTTCATCATACAAACAATACTATTATATTGCTCAAATAGGAATATCCCTTTAAGCCTTTGTCAAGTTCTGAGCTGAAATGCGTTCCAAAAAAAAATACTCTTATACCACAGTATCAGCACCTATGACCTACTCTGTGCTTTGTCTTAGTAATGTTTATGCCTGTGTTCCCAATGTTATACTACTACACTGGTAACAACTAGCACAATCCGTTGTGTCGCCCCAAGGCATACATGGCAGCTCCATGCGTCACTGATTAACAAATATATTAATTTGTGGCAGAACTACATGTTACCATAGGATCCTAAGTGTAGGAATTTCCAATCTGTAATGACATAAGGACTTGAGGGTCTATTCACATCTGCTCTGGATCTTCCATTTATAACAGAAGCTACAATACAGTCACTGATCTGTCATACACTGAATAGTAGCCGAGCAGATCAGACCCCAGTGACACTGCTGATATATCACTGGAGAACTATTTCACATCAAAAACTTTGGACCTCTGGTTGGAAATGTGAACAACAACTTATGAGGCATCCAGCCAGTCATATACAACATATGAGACTAGATGTATGATAAGGATTCATGAAAATACACCATAACCATTGCCATTTTAATGGTCAAATCATATAATATGGATAACTTCAATTTACAGGCGGTCCCCTACTTAAGAACACTCGACTTACATACGACCCCTAGTTACAAACGGACCACTGGATATTAGTAATTTATTGTTCTTTAGTCCTAGACTACAATAATCAGCTGTAACAGTTATCACAGGTGTCTGTAATGAAGCTTTATTGTTAATCCTGGTTCTTATGACAACCCAACATAAACCTAAAATCCAGTTGTCACAGAGACCAAAAAAGTTCTGGCTGGGGTTACAATGATAAAATATACAGTTCTGACTTACATACAAATTCAACTTAAGAACAAACCTACAGACCCTATCTTGTATGTAACCCAGGGACTGCCTGTATTATTATATGTTGTGAACACAGAAAATCATAAATTAAGTAGCTAGAAATTTTACAAAACATTGACCCATTGACCAAATCCTGCATTCAGTCCTTACCGGGTTTATGACCACTAACTTGCCGTCGTAGGTCCACGTTCCGAGTTTCATGCTACAGTTCTGCTGGTCGAATGGAAAGTATGTGACTATAATTTCACAGTAACTTTTAAAAATGGCCGGAGGGGTCCATATAATCTTTCCTGTATAATCCAGGAGGACTTTTGTATCCTTTACAATTGCAAAGTCCCCATCTGCACTATAACAAAATAAAAAAAAAGATCTTTATTCACATTCACAAATGTTTCTACATATTAATTGATATACAAATTGTTGTAACGATATAATATAAAACTAAAGTTATTCCAGACTTTGGTGGCTGTTTATACAGGGGAGCACTACTTTGTTGTCAGTCTATTGTTTCGGGTTGTTGGGCTTATACTAGGATGTGGTGTCCTGTGCGAGCCTCATGTATATGTATATAATATTGTATATAATTATGTATATAATATTGTACTATTATACATAGAAGACTTATTCTTGGAAATATCATTAACTCTAGAATTAACAACAAATTTTTATAGATGATACCTATTAGATTTATAGATAATAGATGTAAGATAAAGAGACAGATAGATAGATAGATAGATAGATAGATAGATATGAGGTAGATAGATAGATAGATAGATAGATAGATATGAGGTAGATAGATAGATAGATAGATACATAGATAGATAGATATGAGGTAGATAGATAGATAGATATATAGATAGATAGATATGAGGTAGATAGATAGATAGATAGATAGATAGACAGACAGACAGACAGACAGACAGATAGATAGATAGTTGGATAGATGATCGGTAGATAGATAGATGGATAATAGATAGATAGATAGATAGATAGTTGGATAGATGATCGGTAGATAGATAGATGGATAATAGATAGATAGATAGATAGATAGATAGATAGATAGATAAAAAAGCGAGATAGATAGATAGATAATACCTATTAGATATATAGATAAAGGGGGACATTAATCATAGTTTGCCGTTTTTGTGCGCAAAAATCTGGCGCAGTTTGTTAATTTGGCGCATTTATGTGCCATTTTCTGCCGCACTGCAAAATCGCACTTAGTGGTTTTGAGTCCCTGCGCCTTATTTGACATAGTGAGAGGCTGCTATAAGGATGTTTAGCTTCATCCGAAGTCTTTCTCAAGGAAAAAGCTTTTGCTTGAGAAAGGCTTCGGATGAAGCTGAAATGTAGCAGCTTGGGAATAAACACCACTTGAATTATTCCACTATGATGGAGGGATGGATGGATGGATGGACGGATGGACGGACAATTGAGTTACCAGCCATATGATAAAAACAGAAAGTGAACTGATCTTACTTGTTGTAAAGAACAAAATCAGGATGCCAAATATCACTGGAAGGAATTCGTATTTTCTGGATCTCGCCATAATTTGCTGGGTTCCATTTTAAATTCACATCTACCCATTGCTAAATAAAGAAAACCAAATATATTAGTGTCATCTTACATGTACAAAACATTAATCATAGCTCAAGTCTATTGTGACACATATTTATACACCTAGAGCTGTAGCATTTGAACAAAGACCTGAATTTTTTTGTCTTTGTGCCTCACTGACCTCCAGTGGATGTTAGGGTGCATTCACATGGAGGTATGCCCAAAAGGAGGAGAGGTGAGTGCTACTCACCCCTCCCCTCTCCATAGAAAATAATGATATATGGACAAAGATAGAGCAGCACTCATTGTTCTCACCACGTAAGGAGGACGTATATCGAATATATGTCCCTCATATGATCGTGTTAATGCACCCTTACACTATAATTAGAAAATGTTCACAAATTTTGTTTTTGGGCATAAAATTATGTGCACATAAATGTTGTAGTCTCTTTTTTCTAGTCTCTCTTCTATCACAATGCAATATTTGCAGTGAAATTATCTGACCATATCCACCTATTGGAAATATAACAGGACTTTAAAAATGTCATACAGTGCCAATATAGGGTGCTTCTGTTTTTTTGGATTTGATTAAAGGGGTATTCCGGGAATATGAACGTCTGACACAAAAACCCTTGATGATATAAATAAATGAATACAACAATACTTAATGTCATTAGTCACAAAATGGAGCTTAAATAATTTGATTTTATGATTCACAACATTTTATGTCCTCTCTAAAGTAGGTGGAGTTATCAATAAGATGGCCACCACAGGAAACTACAAGTCCCATGATCCTTTAGTTCTCAGTAACTCCTCCTCCCTCTTATGCTCTGCTCCAGGTGATGATGTAACAGGTTTTCTTGCTCTGTTACCATAGTAATGATGTGTAACTGCCATCACCACAACACTGGCCATACTGGATGCACTGCAACCAACCGACTACAGCCAAACCTAGTGGTGATCACATGACCTGCCCAGGCAGGTGCAGGACATGTGATGTGAATATGTAACCAGCGGCCATCTTCTGTCCTGCCACGGACCGCGCGGAGGAAATTAACGGACTGATTAAAGGGCCAGTAGCATTTTAATTCTTCATTACAGTCTATGTCACCAGCATTTTCTGATAAGGGGAGCAAACTTTTAAATAACAACTAATTACACATTAGCTTATATTTTGAGTGCCCACTTGTATATGAATTATGCTGATTCCTGGAATACCCCTTTAAGATTATGATTGCATGCAGCAACCACTAGGAGGCGCTTATTGCTTATGTTTTTGCATAACTGATCTTGATGAATGCTGGTGAATACAGTTCCCTCTAGTGGTGGCTGCAGGTAACAACTATGACTATACTACTAGCAGGGGAAGCATCACATTTTATTGTCACCTATTGACAAAACATGGACGTCTATGTCTCTACTTTGCATCACAAAGGGAATCTGTCACCATGATTTACTAGCTGTGCCAACACATGTCACCCATACCTTTGATTTTATTGTACTTTATTATGTTTTATTGTGCCAAAACTTTAGAAATATGAAAATTAGAGAGAAGTGCTGTGGCTGGGCAGCTCAGGGCTCTGGCTCCAGATTTAGCTGGACCCAGGTGTGACAAGACAGGGAAGAATGAGAGAAGGTGCTGGATGGTGTTTGCGTGTGTTTCCTCCGGTTTCCTCCCACACTCCAAAACATACTGGTAGGTTGATTAGATTGATTAGATTGTGAGCCCCATGGGGACAGGGACCAATTTGACATGCTTTGTGTGCACTATATACGTAAAGAATTATTATTATTTTGGTGGAAGTGCAGCAGTTATTATTGCTTTGGAGCTGGAGTCCTGAGGTGCTCCGCCCCAACACCCCCCAGAGCACTTTAGCCTCATTTGCATATTGATAAAGTTAACTTTTTGCATAGAAGGAGCAACTAGAAAATAAAAACAAAGGTATGGATGACACGTGTGGTATAGCCCTATGTAACAGCAGTTAGTTTGTGTAGGCGAAACGCGGTGACAGATTCCCATTAAGCATAAACTAGGCACACAACAACATAATATTAATTGGTTCATCCAGGTATTATTCTCTCAACTATATATATATCCACTGACTATGAGGATAACAATGTCCACACTTTGTTTATTAATAGCTGGATGCTCCATATATTTTTTCTTCACAGAGATAAGATGAAGCATTGAGAAGAACTGGATGCCGGGATCTGACCATGTCTAATCCACAGTGATGATCGGTGCAGACAAGAATTGCCACAAGGATGGATACAAAGCCGTGTATTCATCGGGGTAGAATGAGAGTAATTATATTGGAATGACAGCCACGTGATGAGACGACGAGGGGGACGCCATGAGCTAAAGTTCAGTTTTATCTACTGATTCATAATATCCCCAAATATATAACTACTGCTATCTCCCATTAATGGATTTTCCACAACTGTATTCATTTTAAGGACCTGTCACTTTTCCTGACATTTCCGTTTAAAAGATACTTGTATTTTTTAATAACTTGAAGCTATTATTCATATAATTCTATATTGTGCCCCTTCTTTATTATTCCTATTTGGCATTTATGAAGAAAATGACAACTGGGTGGTACCAAATGATCTTATGGATTGGTTGTAAACTAAAAACAAGGATGTTCAACTTTAAACAAAATCTATCATCAAAATAAACCAGGGGCACGTAACCATAGTTCCAGACACCATGACTGTGGTTATCATCTCATTGGTTTCCTTCTAAACTTTTAAAATTAGCATCATTTTAAAAGTTGATTCAAGAAGAAAGGAGGCCATAGATAGCAAATATAAAAAGATAACCACAGTCACAGTGTCTGGATCTATGAGTATTTGGATCTATGCTAGTATTTAATGATACATTTCCTTTAAATTTTAATGGTCAACTTTGAGGTCCGATCAACAAAACTTGATTTGTCAAACGGGGTTTAGGTAAACACAAATGCTTATCAGTATTGTTCTGGGGCTCTTTGGGCCCACCAAATAAAGTTATTCTGGGGGCCCACCCTTCACCATATTACAGGAAAAATCCTGTAGCCTCAAGATTACCGTATTTTTCGGACTATAAGGCGCACCGGATTATAAGGCGCACCATCAATAAATACCTGCTTAAATGTCTAGGTTCATATATAAGGCACATCAGATTATAAGGATGAATGACCAGCAGGTGGCAGACCTGTGCACAGTTCAAGGCAGCTGTTGTCTGTAAGTACGGTTCATATATAAGGCGCACTGGACTATAAGGCGCACCTTTGATTTCTGAGAAAATCAAAGGATTTTTTGTGCGCCTTATAGTCCGAAAAATACAGTAGGTTGTCTTCTACAATATCTATAGGGTCCAGAATTAGGTTAGGGCCTCTGGTGGACTTGCAGTACCTGGCACAGCTACTTTTAGCAATGAGGCACTGTGGCTTTATATACAATAAAGAGAGGAAGGGACCTGTGACATTACAGTGACTATGTGCAGTTGATTATTGTGGTCCCAGATTTTCAAGGTTTTACAACCTCATTATTCATAAGATAGTATAGATCATTTACATACAAGTCCTGGAATTCTTCTTTTAATTCCACGTCCCAAAAGGAGACAAACAAAAGTAACATTTACATTATAAAAGATGCACAAACCTGCTTGAGACGAACATTTGTTGCTACAATTTGATTGACTTCATCCTGGAAACATATGAAATGATAGTATGAGTTGTAATATTGTATTAAACTACTTAAAAAAAGTTTGCGCTATTTGGCTTCAAAAGCAAAAAGTTCATTGTGCAATGATATTATATCATGAATGCAGGGCTTTTAATTTGGTGAATATAATGGCGATTTCTTCATCTGAAACAACAGTGGTGGGTATAAACCCACAAAAATGTCAATGATAATAACTTGGCATGTGGCCTTGAGCATCATTTTTAGCTTGACAATTATGTCTCGCCCTTCAGAAGTCAACTAAATGCACAAGAACTCACTCTTCTTAAAGGGTGTCTCTCAGGTCATTGTGGTTCTGGGGACAGAGTTACAAAACTCTTCACGGTGACTAAGCTAATCTCATATGTTTGCAATAACCATATACTGTTGATTAATTGTTAGGTGTTTTCTTGTCGTTTTCTTGGATGTTAAAATATGAACAGCATGATAAGGAGGACTGTTTAAATACCAATTTAGATTGAACAAGGAAATGTATTGGGTATTTCATGGTACAAACACCTGTTGTGAAATTAGCTGTTAAGCTCCTTGTTAAAGAAAGGCAAATTGTGCAAAAAATAATAAAACATTGAAGAATTGGACACGCATGCATTCAAAGGCATGCAGAAAAGGTCACATTAAGTTAATCTGTAAAGGTTATAGTGCACTTAAGGTTCATCCTGGAATTTCACCCACAAGCAAAATATCCCTCATTATTTGTGAGTAGTAAATTCTAGCGTTGACCCTTCTTAAAAGTTCATACCACATTGATAAGCTGGATGAGCTGTAATCCAACTGTGACCACCACTTTATCACTGAATGTCTCCACTGGACGCACAACTTTGTTGTAGTTTGCAAAGAGGTCTTTAATCAGACGCGTTTCATGTTCATGGGAGAGAGAGGCTCCAGCTGTAGAGATAGAGAGAATATATTATAGGATGTAGGCGTCCGGGAAGCTTATATATGGGGGCTGTCAGCAGATTTCAACAGGCTGGTGGGGAATTGCGACTTTACTTCCATCAACAGTGAATTAGGGCACATTTGTGCAGTTTGGTAAAGGTAAAATAGCATTATTGGGAAAAAGCATGGTTAGGCTACATTCAGCCAAACGTGTGCCCGTCGTACCATAGCACGCCATGCACACGTCGCCCCCCCCTGCTTGCCCCCACACTCTCTATTGAGATGCATAGCACATGGTGCCATAATATGGAGAAAGATAGGACATGTCCTGTCACGGCACGGCAACGGTCAGTGTGCCCATTGCCGGCCAATGGGGGAAATATATACAACATATATATGGCGACTGTATATATGTCCCCCTATGGCCGTGTGAATGTAGCCTTAATACTGTTTTTTACAGATTACAAATGTGCAAAACACATACCGTATATACTCGAGTATAAGCCAACCCGAGTATAAGCCGAGACCCCTAATTTCAACACAAAAAACTGGGAAAACCTATTGACTCGAGTATAAGCCGAGGGTGGGAAATGCATTGGTTACAGCCTCCCAGTATATAGTCTGCCAGCCCCTGTAGCATACAGCCTACCCAGCCCCTGTAGAAGAAAAAAAAATAACACTGTACTCATCTTTCCGACGTCCCCCATAGGTCCTCTTCTGTCTCAGACAGAAGAGGACCTATGGGTGACGTCAGAAAGGGGAGTTTTGTCTTTATGTTTTTAGTTGACTCGAGTATAAGCCGAGTTAGGGTTCTTGAGCACAAATTTTGTGCTGAAAAACTAGGCTTATACTCGAGTATATAAGGTATGTCCTTTACGTACAGTACATAAATTAAGGAAAGAGCTTTTAATGACACTAAATACAGTATATTGGGGCAAAAATGTACAAAACTATAGAAAAAAAACTAGCAGAGTTTCCCTCAACTGCATAAAAATGCATTTAAAACCCTATTGTATATAATAAAAAAGTGGGGTTATTGATCAAGTGTTTCCCACACCATTGGGAAATCATGTAGATCGGTGGGGGCCCAGCAGCTGACCAATGTGCCTGCTTCATTCATTACTATGGGACCACTGGAAAAAGCTGAGTGCAATGCTCATCTAATTCCTGCAGTCCCATCTGTTCATAAGAAAGCTGAGTGACAACGAACTGAAAAGCCATATTAGCTCCCACATGGTTTGTCAACCAACCCAGTGTGATACAAGGGCCAAAATTGTGCAGGGAAACAGAAATAGGGATGAACCTCTGCTTAAAGGGGTTTTATTTTCTAGAGGTCCAGAGCGGCTATGCCTCAATACTATTGTCACACAATGGGGCTCATTTATTAAGGGTCACTGCACTTTTGTCGGACTGTGCACTGGGGCTAAAATGGCTTGCATAGGTATTTAAGAAGTGTGTGCGCTGGGATTGTGGCACATGTGACCCTTTTTGTGGCACAACTGCGCTGGCTTCCACGCGACACAAATTAGGGGACGTGCCAGTGGTCGGTCCTGCTGATTCGGAACAAGCGCGGTATTTAACTTTTACATTTTTTGCAAGTCCTATGTTTAAAATGCACCACAAAAAAGATGGTGAACTCTGTCGGACCTGAGCGGGGAAGTGACACATTTATGTTTCCTGGTGCACAATCTTAGTGAATCGCTGCACGCAGCATTATAGAAGCACAATGCGGTCACTGTGATCTCCAGTGACCGGGTAAGTAAATGTGCCCCAATGAATATTAGGGACATCTGGGGTCAGGCCCACAGCAATCATGCATTTATCCACTATTCTATTGATAGGTGATAACCATTCCTCAACACTTCTAGACAATGGAAGGAGGAATGGAATTTGAAGACAACAATCCCTAATCCTCATTAGGAATTATTTATACACAATATAATTCCCCCACTCTTCGTGGCTCTACACTTGTAGACTTGTACACTTGTTGTATTTTCCAATGGCTTCATTTACAGGGTTCAAATAAGATAACAATACAAATCTTTTAACTTTCATGAGGAGGAATGGAGGAATGGATATTTTTTTTTTTTTTTTAATAAAAACATTGATTCAGTTCTTGTATGATATAAAACAAATGCTTAATTATTTATGTGATTTGTGGTAAAGGAGACACCAAATATGTACAGGTAGTCTTAAGTTTTAGAGAACAAGTAACATCTTTTTAAGAAGAACTCATTTATGTATGTGTCATTATAGTCTGAGAGCCATAACTTTTATTATTAGGACTTGCTTTTTGTGGGATAATGTTTCAATAATACTACTTTGGGTCACATCTGAATTTTTGATCTCTTTTTTAAAAAAAAATGTAGGAGATAGGAAGCATAAAAAATTTAAAGGAAGCACTCTTAATAAAAGTGGCTTTATTTTGCAAAAGTTAACACACAAAATGGAGAACAGTTTTTCCCATTATTATGTGGTTATTGAGTAAAATTTTTCGAGGTCATAGCAGAACTGTTATTTTCTCCAACAATAAAACTTAATGGGGGAATTCATTAATGTGTCACAGGCTCTGACAGAGCAGGAGAACACTAGTTTTTTGTCATGATGAATCTGTTGCAATTTTAAAATAGTTGATTTCCACTTTTAGACCTGCTTTTAGCTGGTTTAAACTGTGTACCACAATGTGCCGGACCCTCCTATTTTTGGGGGCACAGAGACTATTTCCCACCCGACCATGTCCCCTTTTCCCAAAGAATCTTGCGCAGGTGGTTAATAAATTTCTCTCTATGTTTCCTGTGCCTCCAAATGGGGCCATTGGAAATCATGTACCGTATCTTCCTAAATTAAAAAATGTAAAGAGTCTTACAATGCAACAACACTGAAAAAAACTATGTTTGGCCTAAAATTTCAAAACACAGTGGTCACTATGGAATTTTAACTATAAACATTGTATTTGGTGTTCATAAGGACTAATTGTATTCAACCCCTTGATGCCCAGCTCCCTCTAACATAATGGGCTGAAAGCTGCCAAGGGAGTGTGGAGAGGGCTAATGGACACTCCGTACACAGGGGGTGTCAGCTGTATTATACAGCTGACACCTGCCAGTAACTGCCACAGCTAACAATGCTGCACATGGGCCTGGCCTTCTGTAAATGCTAATTGGCGCCCCCTGTGACATCATCGGGGGGTGTTAATTGTTTGTCACAGCTGTCAATTGGTGCTGTATATTACTGTCTGCAAATGGTTGCCTGTAATATAGAAGCAGTATATTGTATATGTGATCAGACCCTTAAGTACCTTAGAGGGTCTAAAATAATAGTAAAAAAAATTTAAATGTTTTTAAAAATATGAAAAAATTACCCTCTTTTCTCCTTATCTCCACGCCTGTGTAGCAGCCTAATGATCAGGCCATCATTAGGCCATCAATTCCTCAGTCAAGCTTTAACTTAAATATTTTAACACAGGCCGCCCAGAGGTCCTTCACTGGACCCCGAGCAGAATCAAAGCCTTTCCTATCTCTAGTGTAGGTGCCGAGGCGGGACTGTGTTGCCACCTGCATGACCTGATGTCCTGCGATATTCTTCTGAAGTGGCGCTAGTGGCACTTAAAAAGTAAACAAATAAACCAAAAAATCTTAAAATATTAGCTATCCTGCATTCCAAAATATAATCTCCTTTATGAATGAAAAAAAAGGATCCAAACTGATGCATTTTTGTCATTTTGCCTCCTGTGAAAATCCGAATAAAAATGAAACGGAGGTACAGTTGTACAAATGGTAAAAAAATTGTAAAAATTGACAGCAGTTCCAAATGTTAAAGTATGAAAAAGTTACGGGTGTCGGAATAAGATAGCACAAAAGGTTTTTTTTTTATGCAAAGTTTTTACATTTTTTTTTATAAAGACAAAAAAACCCGACCAATTTATACAGTAAATTTGGTATCTCTGTGATCGTATTGAGCCAAAGTGTAAAGGGAGGTGTCATCTGGACCGTACAGTGAAATCTTATAACAAAGCCCAACAGAAAATAGTGCATCTGCATTTTCGATGCGAATTCCAGCACATTTGGAATTTTTTTTCCAGATTTCCAGTACATGGCACAAAAAATACAATTGGTGCCGCAGACAACAAACCCTCATATGGAACTATGAAAAAACAAAACTCAAAAACCTAAGAAACACTGAGCTTCAAGGGGTTATTACATTTCATATTTCACAGCCTTTATATAACATTGTATACAATGTCAAATAAATATTGATATTATTGATATTCAATAATATTTGTTACTTTAATATTATATTCCAATGTTAAAAAATGGCAAATTACGCATCCAGTTTTTCTCTGAATGTAAGATCCAGACTAGTATAACTTCTGCTTTAAAAATTCTGTCTTATCTAAGACCCTTTTGGCATGAGATTTGCTGTCAGAGGCCGGACCTTCACAACAAAATGTACTACAGAAGAATTCACTGTCCTAAAATATCGAACCACACATTATACACACAAAAAAACAACATAAACATCTACGGAACCAACTGAACTATCACACATTCTAACTATATTTGTAAGTGCAACAGAGGCTTCAAACCTTATCTGCAAAATACAGGAATAAATAATGAAAGCGACATTACAATTATGTACCAGGGCGATTCCCACTCCAACATATGTGTTGTACAATGCAATAAAAGTGACATATAAAGTAAAAATATTAAAAATACCTGATGTTATGAAGAAAATAAGGCTTACGATAGTAAAATCCATTTCCTTCCTTTTCTCCCAGCTCTCTTACACTTTGGTTTGATGCCGGGAATGATGAAATCTTAGACAGTTGAAACTTGTCTGGTGTGTAGGACACGGCCGCTTCCGGTGCCATGGATTGGAATGAAACTACTGGGCTATTATTGCTCTCCACCTGTTCCCAGGGACAGCTGAGCCTCTGGGAGCTTGGAGAAATGATAGAGCAGACATGTCTCCTACAAGTTATTGGTTCAAGTAGTGTTACAGAGGGTTAAGCCCATCTTATTTATATTCCCCATTAATAAATTATCTCTAATTTATACTGTATGTAGGTGTGTTTCTATATCTCTGACTGCAACAAAAAAAATCAAAATGTGGTCTTGGACGCCATGAAGGCAGTTTTGTAAAAATAGTGTTGTCTTTATGATTTTTTAATCTTTTTTTTGCGTGGTGTTCGGTTTGGTTCCATTTTGGTTGCACCTATGCAGGATTTGTTGTTCAAGGGTGCAAATGTTAACAGGACTAAACAAAGGTTATTGTTTTTGTTGAGTTTGTCCAAACATCAAGAAAAAATTTGGTTTGGAACCCAGACTTGACCCACCCCCAGGAAGAAGCGACGGCGAAACGTGCGTCGGGGTGCTGTGGTGGTGGTCAAGCCTCTCTCCTGTTGTTTTTTCATCATGTCACGCCCGGGTGGGTAATACAAATTTGTAGATAACTTGGCATACAATTTTTTGGGCCATTATAGTGGAGATGCGTTCACGTTGATTGACTTTTTGGACCACCACCACACTCTTTTGTGTCTTGTGGAATATTTTATATGTTTTTAATATTATGTGTCTTGATTGCTGTAAATATTTATAATAAAGATTGTTTTCATTTTGATTCCCAAACAGTCCTCTGTCTGCTTTTGGGATAGATTGTTGTCCTATATGCCTCTTTTGGTATGATTATTGTGGTCTTGGTGTTAGGATCTATACAGGAATAGGGTCATCTGATTGGTATTCATTGACCCAGAACTTGGCCCCGAACATAAACCACATTGAAGTCAATGAGTAGCCAAAGTTTAACATCCAAAAATGATTGTAAAATGGAGGCAGTAAGAGGTAGAGGGCTGAAAAATGCTGGCCTTTGAAAAGCTCTAAAATTTTTTAGGGTTGTTGCCGTCCCACAATACAATCATTTCCAGCAGCCACTACTATTTTTCTCGGCAGGCCATCCCTGACCAGCACCAACAGCTGATACTTCCACCACCAAGCATTGCCGGTTATCACTCCTTCCGGTTGTCTCCTCCTACTACTCTGCTTCCTCTTCTCTTGCCTCTTAAAACAATCAGCCTCGGGCCGGCACCACCAGTTTCAGCAGAGTCATGGGGAAACGGCAGCAAGCCGCACTGAAACTCATCTGTCAGGGCAAAAGCCCATCCACTGCCAAAAGTAGCGAAAACCCTACACTAACTCACTGGGACAATTGAAACTATTTACAAAAACATAAACTATTTACAAAAAGTAAATAGTGCGGTTCAGGTCCGCTTAACACCAGTCTCAATATCTTTCTATATTTATACTAGTAAAGGATTTTTTGGGGGTTCTTTGTTATATTGATACTAAGGACCTATTCTGGGCTCCCAATATGTTTCATCTGTATTTTATTTGCTCCTACCTACCTTGCATCACTAATTCCCATTGTGTCTCTGTAATAGTATCCCCCATTATGTGCCATTTAATGCCGATATCATCTTATGTAGCAGTATCCTTGATACAAGGGCCTTAGTATAGACTGTGTATATGTGTATTCACTATTTTACACATATTTAGGACTATGAGTCCCATTTGTATGGGTAGAACACTTAGCGTTTGCACTACGTTTACAAATGCAATGCAAATTCCTGAGGACAGGGCTTGGCTAGTGAAATGCATGCGAACTGTAACAAGCATTGTGCGCATGCAAAACCCTGGGTTCTGGTTACCGATCGCATGCCTTTGACTGGAAATGCAGATGTAATTGGGCCGAGCCCTGCCCCTGGCATTTGTAAACTCAATAATAAACGCCATATATGAATGCAAGTCAAGGATTTTTTTCATTTTGGGCTTTGGGACATATTTATATAACTGTCTTTAAGGAAATCTACCATGGGGAATCTAGTTTCTGAAAGATTCCCCATGGTAGATTCCCTGTCCGGGAAGCAGCTGCATCCCGTTTATCACTAATCCAGGGATGTAGCTGCTGCACAAATAAAGTTTAATGATTCAGTATGCAAATTAATCTCTGAGGCTACTGGGGGCATGAGGTAGCCTAAAGACAGCTCTAGGGGGGGTGAAGGCTACTGACCTGCCTCTATCCGCCCGTCTCTGGCATTATTTGAGCTCTGCGCCAGCGCAGTAGCTCTCTGCCGTCACGCTGCCCGCAGACAAATGGGAGCTCCCCAGCAGCAGATGAGTTAATTAATGAATTTATTAATTTGATGCTGGCCCAAGTCAGGTGAACCTACGCAGTTTCCTGCCTGCTTGGCAGCCCATATTCCTTGATTACGGCTGTATCTTTCTTTTTGACAGTCCTTGACACTACAATCTGTCATGGAGTCTTACTAGGTGCCATCGTGCCATAGGTGCCGTCTCTGTAATTCAGGCAGAGTAAAAGGGTGTGTAAATTAAATGTTTTATTTTACGTCAAAGACAAAATAATGTGAGCTCATCAATAAAATATCACAATGTGGGGAAGCTTATGATGCACCGGCTTTTGATGTTTCCCCCACTCCACGTGTAACATTGGATACACTAAGAGACCAGACTAATTCTAAAGCATAGCTACTAATGCACCGCCAACGGAGTGGGTGGTCCCCGGCCTGGCTCACTGTGCACCCCAGCATACCCCACTCCACACTCCTTTCTGCACACTTAGCATGGAGGTGGTGTTAAGAGGGGAAAACCACAGGTCGCGTAGCAGGAATTACAACTTTATCAGGGTTCATATGCGTATTATATCATATTCGTATAGCTCAGACTCTTCTTACCTAATATTCATGACCTAGTATTAAGGATTTCATTTGAAAGTTTGTTAGAGTATTAACAGGCACATGTCTCCTAATAGATTTGTTGCATCTTGGGTTGTGTTGAAGTCAAGAAATGTCTAAAACAGGTGAAAATTTGATTCAAAATTAGCTCTATTTTCTATCCTTAGTCATTGCAAATAGATCTAGGCTAGTGGCAAGTCACATATCTTGGCACAAGTTTAAGATTTTAAGAATTTTGTATAGTGACTCTGTGAATGAATAGGCGATATCCTTTGTGTAGTTTACTCAAAAATAAAACAACAAATAACATTCTTACAAATCTGCCCTATTGGTTGTACCAACTTTGATTGTTATTCCCTGTCCACTGTTCAGTGAAGGTCCTCTTATTGGGACCCCTAGTGATCATGAGAACAGACACCGGCACAAAAATGGGTGGCGCTGTTGTGACTAGCTGAATTAAGAAGCAGGTCATGCATGGGTCCTGGTGCTTCATTCAAAAGTACATGAGTGCCGGATATTGCCAAGGACATCTGTCAGATGTCTGTGCCACTCTCATTTACTGTCTGTGGATATGCTGGAGATAGCTGAGCACCATGCCCGGCAATTTCTGGTGCTCCTGTAGAATTGAAAGGTGCTCCAAGCAATTAGTGAGAAAGGGACGCCTGTTCTTGTGAATTAAGAGCTCCATTTTCAAGATCGGTGTAATTTTGATTGATCAGATTGTTATTGCCTAATCTCTTTAGGGATAACAATCCCCTTTAAAAGGAACCTGTCACCACATTTTTACAAATACAAATACAGTGACAGGTTCCCATAGAGCCCTATTAACTCACTGACACCCTTTTCGCAAAAATTGTTTCCCTTACATGCCCATGAATCAACTTTATGTTATATTACCTGGCATCATAGGCTACGTGTCCTGCTTGGACAGCCCCTCCGATCCCCCCCTCCCCATGTCCCATGCCTCTTCTCAGCATTTAGCACTTAATGTCATGTGACCAGGGTGATGTCATCTAAGGTCCTTTACCAGTTACATTTGCAACATCTACCCCATGTATGTATTTGATTACATGAAATCGCAGCAGCCTTCATGGACTTCTACTCCACCCCATCCTCCATGGAGGCTGGCTGTGATTTGATGTGCTTAGATACATACATGGGGTAGACATTGCAAATGTAACTGGTAAAGGTAACAGAGCTCTCTCCTAATGTTCCATACAGCAGCATGTCCTAGCAGTGAGACCTGTCAATCGGGAAGAAGGATTTGTATTATCAGAAAACCCAGGTATACACAGGCGCGCTGCTTGGCGATGGATCAGATATCATATTTATTCAGGTAGATAAAACGGAGAACGCATTTCGCGAGCGAACCATTCCCTTAATCAGGTCCAAATGACTAAAAATTTACGTTTTAACTACTTAAATAAAGGGAACGGTGCATTCCTGAAATGCCTTGTCCCTTTTATCTACCAATAAATCCAATAGCTGATCTACACCGAGCAGTGCGTCTGTGTATACCTGGGTTTTCTATCAATACAAATCCACTACCACATCTAATTTTACATTAGACACCAGGAGACGCTGCAGCTAAAAACGGAAGAACCCAATATTGTAATTGTTGACCTGACTGGCTGATTTTAACATTGCAGCCATGGAAAGCAACCATTTAGGGATAAGGGCAATGCTTTTTAATCCACGGTTTTTCTAAGGTATTTATTTTGGGTGGGTTCATTTAAATGGCAGGTTCTCTTTAAGTAATTTTGCAAATACGTTACAAGGTGTTCCAATTTGATGTAACTGCTGTTCTCTTATATTTTTGTGCACTTGCTTCTGATATACTGGGGCAGATTTACTTACCCGGTCCATTCGCGATCCAGCGGCGGGTTCTCTGCAGTGGATTCGGGTCCAGTCGGGATTCACTAAGGTAGTTCCTCCGACGTCCACCAGGTGGCGCTGCTGCGCTGAAGTTCCCCGAGGCCCGCCGAAATGCACTCAAGTTCACCGGCCTATTCCTAGTGAAGGTAAGTGCAAGTCTTGCGACACTTTTTTTTTTTTTAAATGCGGCGGTTTTTCAGAATCCGTCGGGTTTTCGTTCGGCCACGCCCCCCGATTTCCGTCGTGTGCATGCCAGCGCCAATGCACGACCGCGTGCGCCTAAATCCCAGGGCAATACAGGGAAAATCGGCGCAAATCGGAAATATTCAGGTAACACGTTGGGAAAATGCGAATCGGGCCCTTAGTAAATGACCCCCACTGTGTACTTTGTGTGGTGTGTTAAAAAGATAAAAATACACACAAACTTCAATTTAAACAGATAAAAATTTTATTCAAACCACATGTAATATACATATCAATATGAACAGACAATAATTACTACTGCACATTAATGGGTAATGAACACCCATTGCTTTGCTGGTAGAACATTATAAATACACAATTTCTTAATACAGGCGGTCCCCTACTTAAGGACACCCGACTTACAGACAACCCATAGTTACAGACAGACCCCTCTGCCCCCTGTGACCTCTGGTGAAGCTCTCTGGATGCTTTAAAATAGTCCCAGACTGCAATAATCAGCTTAAAATTGTCTGCAATGAAGCTTTATTGATAATTCTTGGTCCTATTACAGCAAAAAAATTTGAAACTCCAATTGTCACTGGGGCAAAAAAAAAAAATTGTCGGGAACTACAATGATAAAATATACAGTTTCGACTTACATACAAATTCAACTTAAGAACAAACCTATAGTCCCTATCTTGTATGTAACCCGGGGACTGCCTGTAACTACATTTTTTTTCCGGAAAATATCTGAATCTTTAATTATCTGTTCACACGTTGACTTTAGTATTTACAGAGGACATCTTTGTGCAATTGTGAATCATTTTGACAACTATAAATCACTTCATGGTGACTTTTGAGTAACATTTTTATCTAGGAGCTTCATGGCCTCATAGGATAACCAACATGTGGCAACTCAACCCTGCAAATGTAACTCAATGAGCCGTCCAGCAAATATAGCCACAGTCCCAATTATACAGACTAGCATAAAAACTGCTAGGAGAATGTGATCAATCACCATTGCAGAGAATATCCATTCTTCTGATGCCTGTAAATACAAAATACATGCATTATTATAGACTAAGCAGGTAGTCATATATCCTCAGAAGTCCGTAGGACTGCATATGACCTAAGAATGCAAGTCTACGTTTTGAATGGTGCTCCATAATAAAACAGTATACTAAGAGCCACTTAGCTCCCTCTAGTGGTTGCTGCAGGTAGCCATTATGTAATTTCTAATCAACATGTCTATATGGAGGATGTGCTGCTCGGTATAAAAATAAGGAGCCTCAATTGCTTTAAACTAAATCACAAAACTAATCATTGCAGGACTTCAAACCAATTAAGACACAAAAACCAAAAAGGTGGACACTGACTTTAGCCCATCAGATGGATTTTATTGCATATGTTATATTTGTCTTTTGCAGCATTAGATATTTACTTTATCGTGTGATAAAGCAATAAGCTGTTTTGTGGTCAGGCCAGTTCTATAACTAGTCCCACTGTCTGAGCTATTATTGTGGTGTGCTTGACATGCCGCAGAGGTTCTTACATGAGTAAGTGCATGTTTTGGAAATCTCTAAGCAGATGATTCCCACTTTCAGATGTGAAACATATTTTACCTTATTAGACTCTTGGTCTGAATTCATGGACTCTGCAATATATTTAACTCCATCTATGGCGTTCTTCACATCTGGGTTCTTTAAGATAGGGGACTGGTAGGTATCAGTGGCAGGACCCAGTTTTCCAGAGATATCTGAAATATCAATGTCTTCTGTGAATATCTTCTTCCCTTTCTTCTCTTGTGTTGGCCGCTTCATTGTAGAAAAGAACATCATGTTCGGAATTGTTTCAATGAAAACCTGGTGAAGAGAACGTATGACTGGTAACACGTTCAACTAAACAGTGGTTGGCACATTCACAACTGAATTACAAGTGACTACTAAAACTGTATTATTATTGATGCCGTTAAACCACTCAGACTGTTTAGAGTTTGACTGGGTTTTTTGTGTGTTGCCATTCTTGAATTTCTGGACCATCATTTGGAGTTGGATCCATCAAATTCCTTAATTTTGCTATGAAACGGAACTATAGAACTATAATTTGTGACTACAGTCTAGCTACAGTGTTTCCAGAAAGTCTAAAGTAGTCTGAGGCACACCTCCTGCCTCATCATTGGTTTAGACAACTGTTCCCTCCTCCCCCTTGCAACTTTGTCTACTCTGTCCAGCTGTGTAGCAGCTCTCTGTACTCTGATTGGACCCTGTGTAGCAGCTCTCTGTACTCTGATTGGCCCCTGTGTAGCAGCTCTCCGTACTCTGATTGGCCCCGTGTAGCAGCTCTCTGTATTCTGATTGGACCCCGTGTAGCAGCTTTCTGTAGTCTGATTGGACCCCGTGTAGCAGCTTTCTGTAGTCTTATTGGCTCCCATGTAGCAGCTCGCTGTACTCTGATTGCCTCTTTTGTAGCACCTTTCTGTACTCTGATTGGCTCCTTTGTAGCAGCTTTCTGTACTCTGATTGGACCCTGTATATAAACCCAATGCAGTCAGTGCAAAGAAATATGATTTTTTATTTCATCAAAGGGCATAAGGATTGTAAAGTAGAGATTACTAAAAACTCTAAATTATATTATTAGGTAAAGGGTAGGGTCACTTTATGGCTGCTTTCCCACAAACGGGCCAAATATACTTCCCCACAACATCCATGTGAAAAGGGCCTAAGGCTGATTTTATATCAGTGATGAACTGAACCTATTATAATTATTATGAAGTATTATTTTGAAGGTGCAACTCACCTTTCTCATCCACTGTGGCATAATATGAGTACTCGGAGTACGGAAATGAGCATTGATTACAATAACGGTGATGACAATGGAGGCGATGACAAACATCATGGTAAATAACATGTATTTCCCGATCAGCGGCACAGCACTTGAAGTAGACGGGATCAATTCAACGATAACCAGAAGAAACACAGTCAGGGACAGCAGAACAGAAACACTAAGTGTTATCTTTTCACCTGCCAATGAAGAATTTGTTTAAGTCAATCGTAAATCCAAGAATTTAGATATACAGGTGGTCCTTTACTTAAGAACACCCAACTTACAGACGACCCCTAGTTACAAACGGACCTCTGGATGTTGGTTATTCACTGTACTTTAGTCCCAGGCTACAATAAACCGCTATAATCGTTATCAGATGTGTCTGTAATTAAGCTTTATTATTAATCCTGGTTCTTTTGACAATCCAACATTTTTAATATCCAATTGTCACAGAGACCAAAAAAATTTTGTTTGGGATTACAATGATAAAATATTCAGTTCTGACTTACATACAAATTCAACTTAAGAATAAACCTACAGAACCTATCTTGTACGTAACCGCCTGTAGTAAATATTAAATAGTTCTAGAATTGGAACTGGATTAGATCATAGGGATGTTGTGGGGACCCCATAATACAGCATAATAGAACACATACCTGAACCAGTGGGCAAATAAAACACTAAACCAGTCAAAAAAGAGAAGAGCAGGCAGGGAATGATGACATTGACAATGAAGTAAAGTGGAAGGCGCTGCAGAAGGAAATGGTAGGTGATATCCAGATATGGTTTATCAGGGCAGCAGTCATAGAAAACATAGTGCTTCCAGCATTGGTAATCCTTCATGAACCATTCTCCGCTCTCCATGAAACTGCTCATGTCAGGACGGTCGCTCTCCTACAAGAAAATAATGCAGATACATTTCAGTCATTATATACTCATAGTATATCTAAACTTTATATAAATACAATGTAAAATTGTATTGTCATGTATTATTATAGGTACATATAGATAGTTTGGTATAGATAAAGAAACAAATTTCTGATCTAGGAAGAATCCAACATGCGCATCCCTCTACATCTAAAAGAGAAAAAAGTTTCACTATCATGAGAGACAAGGATTCTTTACTGTGAGACTGTAGGACTCTCTACTTCTGTCATCTACTAAAAAAGTATCCGGAGATGGGTTGGCAAATGGGAGTGATTATTCAGTAGAGCTTCTCCTGAGTCATAGAGCCTTCCGCTTGACTATGGAAGTTGAATTTAGAGAAGTTGTCTACATATTACTGTTTATGGCCTATCCATAAATGGGAACCATAGCTGCTCCCAGTTCCATGATCTCTAAGCATATGACAATAAGGATTGGCCTTCAACAGTATTTCCTGGACAACCCCTTTAATGTACCAGTGCCTTTTTACTCAATCAAACCAAGTAACTTTGGCTGACATGAAATCTAAGACAACAAACCAATTTCTACCTTTACGTCTTACCGGATTTATAACGACTAGAACACCATCATAGGTCCATGTCCCCAGCTTCATGCTGCAGTTCTGCTGGTCAAATGGAAAATGTGTGACGATCATTTCACAGTAACTCTTGAAGATGGCTGGTGGATTCCATACAATTTTCCCGGTATAGTCCACCAGGGCTTTCGTTTCCTGGACAATCGCAAAGTCGCCGTTTGCACTGTAAATGAGATAACAAGCCTAATAATTATCTATACGCCTAAAATGATATTCTAATGGTGATCAACATAAGGATTTGTTGTAGAACAGCCTTATTGGGCTGTTTCTGCACCTCCTGATCACCTCTGGGAGGAGGAGACAGAACAGCTGTTTGCTTTATTTAGATTAAAGGGGGTTCCTGTATGATAATATCCCATTTCTTAATTTATTTATGTCAGGATTCAGGGGTAGTGGACCCACTGAACCAATGTGGACGATGAAGTAAGCCGTCACCTGGTTTTCACCAGAGCCCGCCGCAAAGTGGGTTGGACTTGCTGCGGCGTGGTACCCCCACAGGTGTGACTTTGTCCACGGCCAAGGCGAGGTACAGAGTCTTCAGGCAGAATCGTGGTCGGGGACAGGCAGGAGGTTGAGACAGACACACAGAAGTGAGGTCAGTAACAAGGCAAAAGGTCAAGGCAGGCAGGAGAGTGGCAAAGTCTGGGATGGAACAAGGGTCACAACGACCATTCACCAAATAATCGCAGGGCATAGGAACAAGCTTTTCACTACGGCACAAAGATCCGTCGGGGCAAGAGGCTGGCAAATTATTAAGTACCAGATGGCCAGTGTCAATTAGTGGCGCACTGCTCCTTAAAATCTCCGGGAGCTGTTGCGTGCGTGCCCTAGAAGGGTGGGATGCATGCAATGGACCGCCGGAGCCATCGCTGGAACGTGGTCTGGTAAGCCAGGCAGCCGAGGTGAACTGGAGAGGGGCACGGTGCACCTAAGACCTGGGATATGGGTTGCAGGAGCACCTGTGACAATTTATTTAAATAATTAAAAAAAAAACCTTACTTGTTGTATAGGACTAAATCAGGACGCCAAATATCCCCAGAAAGAATACGTATTTTCTCAATTCCTCCATAATTTTTTGGGTCCCACTTTAGGTTGACATCTACCCATTGCTTAAAGACAAAATAAAAAGAACAGCAAAGATAATGTAAACCACCATTGGATCAATGTATTATTGGATGGATATTCAAATATTCTATCACAAACCTGTTTGAGACGAACATTTGTTGTCACAATCTGATTGACTTCATCCTTGAGAAAGGAAATAAAGGAAAACAAGATATTAACCATAAACGAAACAATATGTTCAAACAATGATATTTCTACTTTTTTATATTTTTGGAGTGCTGGAAAGGATTTATTTTTTCATATTTACCATATCCTGATGTAAGAAGACAGCTCTGGTATAGACTTTGTTCTTATGGGGCTTCAAGATAGACTTCATCTAGTGGACTATTCACTGACTATAAACCTCATCCATAGGCAGACAACCAAAACTACAATTCCTCCATTATGCTCCATTATGGTATTACATGTGTTCATCTAAAATCTCCCTTACTGTTTTTATTTCTATACAGGAGGTCCCCGACTTAAGGACGCCCAACTTACATACAACCCCTAGTTACGGATGAACCTCTCTGCCCCCTGTGACCTCTGTTGAAGCTCTCTGGATACTTTACATAAGTCCCAGGTTGCAATGATCAGCGGTAGGGTGTCTGTAAAGAAGTTTTATTGGTGATCTTTATTTTAGTCTGGGGCTACAATTATAAAATATGCCATTTCCAACTTACATACAAATTC
Source organism: Engystomops pustulosus (assembly GCA_019512145.1). Taxonomy (NCBI): domain Eukaryota; kingdom Metazoa; phylum Chordata; class Amphibia; order Anura; family Leptodactylidae; genus Engystomops; species Engystomops pustulosus. Next base: position 76,488,799 of record CM033648.1, on the reverse strand, counting down.
AACTTAAAAACAAACCCTAAGGTCTATCTCATTCATAACCTGGTTATTGCCGGTATATGACTTTGGCAACGTTGTTTGAAAACAGTCTGTGCCGAAAGAGGCTGCATTGCAAAAATTCAGGATTTATAAAGGTTGTGCAGTGTGTGATAGTGAGGTGGGGGAGTGCAGGGGTGGAAAGATTTGTTTGTTAAATGTAATATTCCTACCACATCAATCAGCTGAATCAACTGGAGACCGACAGTCACTACAACTGCGTCTTTAAACTTCTGGACGGGGCGAACAACTTTGTTATAGTCTTGGAACAGGTCCTTGATCAAGCGGGATTCATCTTCAGAGGAGAGAACAGTTCCAGCTACACAGAAAAAAGTTTTTAAAAATTTTATTTTCCTGTTATTAAGTTTATTTTGGTTCTATCAAAACCCACAATTTCCTAAGGGATCAATAAAGCTTTATTGTATCGTATTGTATTTAAAGGCATAGCTAACATAGCTTTATGGTCAAAGTATTACGGCACAATTTTTTGGGGAGAAGCTAAGGGAGATATAGGCTCATGTATGCAGTAAGCATATAGATCTGCTATTGGATATTTTTGACCTTGTGGGTCATTTACTTCACATTTTTTCGATTGCGGAAAGATATTATCCAATATATATGTATACATTATAGATCAGAGGATGAGGAAAGAAGATGATAATGAAATATGCAGATTGTTCACTACATATTTGCAGATTCATCTAGTGGATGTTTTCTATTCACCCTACATACAGCATAAAGGACCAACTACTCATATTACAAAGAACTAAAAATACCCCTGGCGTTCACCTGCAGCTGCCAGTCAGACACATTACACACATTCTACACAACACATCATGTTCCTGACATGAAGAAAACAGTATCAATAATTCTCAAAAAAATTTGCAAAATTTTGTGCCGTAAATTTCTACACATTTTCTTAGTCTTAGTTGATTATAAAGTATTATAGTAGAAACTACTATCCTGCAGAAATCCTGGTGAGGTTTTAACATGTGGAGGTCCATAGCCCACCATGGTAGGAATAAACAGTGTAATTATACATGTAACAGTCCGGACTGTAATGTATTACATGTGTTCATCTAACATCTAAAATATTCCTTATTGTTTTTATTTCTATACAGGAGGTCCTCGACTTAAGGACATGTGTACAAAGTTATATCTTTACTAATTTATTTTATTTATATATATTTTTTTATTATTTTGCAACGTTTATGTCTATGTTTTATAGATTTGAAACAATGTATGACAAATGTCACATATGAAGCAAAGTCATTGCTTCTTATTAATATGGAATAGCTCACTCCTTTTGTTCCATATGAATGTTTGTGCTCTGTCATGTATTATTATATTTGTATTTGTCCCCTATGATTTGTAAAGCGCTACGGAATATGATGGCACTATATAAATTTAAAAAAATATTATTATTATTATTATAGCTTAGAATCCTTAGCCTGAAAGTTGTGCATTTGCTTAATATGACTTGAAGATGTCATCTTAGAGACATTGATAAATATTCTAGTGTCAAGATTACCAAATTAAAGTAAATTTCATTAGGATCCAAACCTAACATAAATTTCATTGGGTTCTATTGCTTCTAGGGGAAACTACTAAATATCTAAAGTGTATGGGACAACCTGGAAGTTACATTCATAATGTATAGCTAGAATTTTATGTACAGGAGGTCCCCTACTTAAGAAAACCTGACTTACAGACAACCCCTAGTTACAAACGGATCTCTGGATGTCTGGATTTACTGTACTTTAGTCCTAGGCTACAATAACCAGCTATAACAGTTATCACAGGTGTCTGTAATGAAGCTTCATTGTTAATCCTGGTTCTTGTGACAACCGAACATTTTTAAAATCCAATTGTCACAGAGACCAAAAACATTCTGTCTGGAGTTACAATTATAAAATATACAGTTCCAACTTACATACAAATTCAACTCAAGAACAAACCTACAGAACCTATCTTGTACGTAACCCGTGGACTGTCCGTAATATAAATGTATCATTCTACAGTATAGATGGGGAGATTAGAAGGGTTACGGTACCTGTTAGGAGGAGAATAAAATGTGTGATGGTGAAATCCATTTCCTTCCACTTCTGTCAGCTTTATTCCTCTCTGGTTACATGTCTGGAACTCTTCCTCGAAGAGGCGGACTCTGTGCCTTCCCATCCAGCTATCAGGAATGATGTTACTGGGACTATTGTTACTTCACACCTGTTCGGGGAGACAGCTGAAGATTTCCGAATGACTCCATAGTATGTGACATGAGATCTACATTATGATTTCGGATGTAAATACCCTCAGATAAATGTGAATGCCCCTGCAGACAACTCTTTGATAATCTGTGGGTTACCACAGTGTTTCTGACATTTTAGAATAGAAGTCCAGAGATGTAGATCTATATATTCCTTTGACTGCTGTGATATGGGGTTGATGCCAAGACACTTCTAACACCTATAGCAAAATGTTTTGGTGCCACCAAGCTGTTTTTGTTGTAATTCCCCCATTACGTTTTCATGACATATAGATTGGGAACTAATCAAAATACACCATTCTCTCCAGAACTGCACTTAGGAGCTGCATTGGTCTATCTCGGACCTGGGCATTGTACCACATCCAGCCCACTATCACTGACAAGCCCGCGTGAGCTCATTGAAAAATCATTAAATAATTATGCAATTAGGTCTCCATATTTTCATTGAATCTTTGTTATGTTTTATTTACTTTTTTATGTAGGGATATGTTATATACTGAAAACAGAATATAGGTATTGGGTAGAACAGAGTTAATTATTGCTCCATGGAAAAATTAAATGCCCACCCCTTGTTTACTTGATACATACAATAAAAAGGTCTTCTATATGAGGCTTACATGCACTAATCCCTGCTGTATCACAGGTTTCGAATGTATTGGCATCCTGATGACACCAATACAATAGAAAGAAGATGGAGAAATTTGGATTGTAGCTTACCTTCAGGGTCCCCCGAAGAGGAAAAATCAGGGGACCCAGAGCAGGAGCTCCAACAATAATCCAACTCTGTCCACACCTTCTTGCTCCTTCTGTAGTCTTGGCAGCCAAGGATGCCGCTTTAAGGCTACATTCACACGATGTATGCCCGCCGTACCATAGACATGTCCTATCTTTCTACGGGCTACGGAAAGGTCTGGTGCTGCACGTGTGCTGCACCGTACCGCTCTTGTATGGCGCCGTGAGGCCATAGAAGTGTATGGGAGATGTATATCTGACGCATATACTTCAGCCGTATATATACGTCCGCCATACGTTTGTGTGAATGTAGCCTAAAATAGTGATGAGTATGGCACCTCCTGGGCTGTCTTGGACCACAGGAGGAAGCCTTGAGTCCTGTCTAGCAAACTCTATGTTAGGGTGAAGGCCTGGGTACCCACAGAAAGGGATCTGAGTGCCACCTCCAGCACCCATACCATATGTTCACCTCTGCTGCCCTATGACATATAATTGGGATCATTTACTAATTCACGTTTTCCCGACGTGTTACCCGAATATTTCCGGTTTTCGCCGATTTTCCCTGTATTGTCCCGTGTTTTTTGCGCACGCGATCGGATTGTGGCGCATCAGCACCAGCATGCACGTGCCAGAAATCGGGGGGCATGACCGAACGATAACCTGGCGGATTCGGAGAAACCGCCGCATTTAAAAAAAAAAAGTGTCGCAGGACACGCGCTTACCTTCACCCACGATGGCTCGGTGAACTCCAGTGCATTCTGATGCTCTTCAGCGCAGCAGCGACACCTGGTGGACGTCGGAAGAACTGCCTTAGTGAATCGCCGGAAGACCCGAATCCACCGCAGAGAACGCGCCGCTGGATCGCGAATGGGCCGGGTAAGTAAATCTGCCCCATTGTCTTATAACCTTACAAGGGTCAAGTGTAGATGTTGTTTACAGTAATAACTGCTGTCATGTCACCTTCATGAGCAACAAAAACTACTTCTTCCCTTGATGCCAGCACAACAGTGGCAAGAAGTCAGCTTTATAATACCCACAGCCTCTGTCCAAACTGAATACATTATTGATGTTGATTCACAGATGATCCGATGATGATATTGCATCATTGTATGAATACCAATGAAAAACCCTTTGAAATCCCATTAAAACAACATCAAAAACTTTGTCAAAACTCATTTCCTACCTCATTCTCTCCCCACTTCCCCTTTTTCACATTGCAGGTACAAAACCAGTTTATATTGTTTATTCTGAGGAATTTGAATGTTAATATTCATATACACTTTATGTCCCCCCACCCTTTTCTTCTTTCTGTTCCTCACTAAAAGAGTGCTGAAAAATCTTCCAAAATAACAAAATGTATGTACATAAACTACATAAAAAACCTTATGTAAAACTAATGGGTGTTTTAGAAGTATAAAGTGAAAAAAAATCATTCACTCAGAGGCATGAGTGGAAGCTGGAATCGGCATTATGTTTTCTCAAAGAATAAATGGTGCAATTTAATAAAAGTTTGTCATTGTCCTCAGGTAATTATTATTATTTTCCCCTTCAAACCAGCTAAAGTGTGGAGGACTCTAATAGGGATATTATACTTTGTGGATACACTATGGGGTTGTAAAAGAGGAGGGTCAAATGGAATGGCTAAGATCCTCAAAATTTGGCATCTCACCGCCATCTAGAAATGCCCCTCACTGTCACAGCTGTCTCGCTGCTTCATCGTGTGGAGTGTCGTGTGGATGAAGTGGAGTATTGTTGTGTACCAAAGTTTACCTTAAAGGGGTAGTCTCATCTGGGCATTCACATTCACTTTCATTAATCTGCCATATATAAACATTTCTTCAATTAGATGTTCCTGTGTGACGATAATGCCTCATAAGTCCCTTAGAAACAAGACTGACTCCCTGGATACGGCCACCTCTGCTGGAGTGATTGCACAAAGAAACAAAAAGTTTTTGTATATGAAATGTCCAGGAGCTACTGCATGTCCCACAGACGTCCTGTGGTATTGAACGCTAAAGTCAGGTGGTTAGAGTGTGGGTTGGTCGTATCCGAGGAAGCTATCTTGTTTCTAAGGGACAACAAGGCTACATTTATGAGAAATTATCTTCACACAGGAACATTTTTTTAATAACATCCAATTGTAGAAATGTTACATATGGCAAATGAATTTAATTAAATGTGAATGCCCAGATGGGAATACACCTTTAAGATTTGTTGCCCACTCAAATACTTTTGAAGTGGCAATAAGGATCAATTGTATCAACATCCTCTAAATAGCAATACAATTGAATACAAGAGCATTAAATTGGCATATATATGGCATATACCTCTCTCTATGACACAAGTGGTGTAATGATATAATGACACCGTTATTGTCATCACCCGGGAGGTAGAGGAAGCTGCGTCAGAATGGCGGAATGGTAGAGGACAGTGACTTTACTATTGACAGAATATTTTATAATTAAGAGAGGGGGGATGGCACCAACTCATCTTCAATCTTCAAAATGGCCTCCAAGACCTGGAGTTCAATTCATAGTTCACTCTGATCCACTATACTGCTGGCAAATGCTCCTCACAGGCTGCCCAGAACTGTGAAGAAGCAGGTTGTTGATTGACTGTTACCCCTTGAGGGGTGATCCTGCATCTATAGTTTTCTGTAAACTTTTCTGCCATTGTTCACACCTGACCCACCTTTGGGCACAAACAAAATCTCCTCACAATCCTGATATTAAGATTTGTTTCCCTTCTGGAGAAGTAGTGATGAGATTACCTCAGGCCCTTTCACACAGAGTTTTGTCATTGAAGCCCTGACATTTTTCATCAGATTTCAATCAGATTCTGTTCAAATTGTGTGAGAAAAAAAACTGATTAATGTGGTCTATGTTTTCTATAGCAATGAATAAGTGAATATTGCATTGCACTTGTATTAATTTCATAATGCAATGCGCTTTTGATGCATCCCCATAGACTTCTGAGTAGAAAACGACCACAACCAGCAAATTTTTAGACGTGAAAGTGTGCAGGCTATAGTGTGTGCTCAGCAAGTGCTATAGCGTGTGCTCGGCGTGTAGATGGCACAATAATAACAGTAATAGCGATTACTTCAGGGATGCCAAAAAACTGGCAAGTCCTGATAAATCTCCTCCAATGAGTCAGAATAAAATCCAAATCCAAAATGTCAAAAACGCACACAGAACAATTGTGCGAAAGGGCCCTTCAGGTCTCAGGCCGGCCTGCAACATCTACATACAGCCCCTAGGTGTCAGCAAAACGCCCTGTAGAAAAAACATATTTTTCATAAACCTCTATATAAAATAGTCATGGCCCTCTGGGTCATTGCAATTTTTTTATTAGTTTTTTTTCTGTAAACTGAATAGTTATATAAAGTAACAAAAAAGCTACGTATATATATATTTTTTTTTATTTTATTTGATCATTAAAAAAAATACCTGATTTGATAATGATTACAATCCTAACTGCTGTGTAGATTAACCTATGAAGGTGATGACACAGCACTTACATTTTTCTAAGTACTAAGGTTTCTACTCATGCATTTAAACACATCTCCTCTTCTTTCTTTGCTTTTTAAGGAGCCAGTGTGTACACCAGCTTATGCGTACACAGCCTATCATGGATTTACCTAAAGTGCCTAAATGAAATTTTCCAGCTTGTCTTACAGTGTTTTTGATTCTGCTGATTCCAATTGTTAGAGCCTTAGGCCCGTTCCCCACTTGCGGGTTTTCTTCGATTATCTCTCATCTTGCTCATTCCAATTGTTAGAGCCTTAGCCTATTCTGTACTAGGTTCCTGATCTATAATCCTATGAGTACGACCCTGACATGTTACCGGCTTCTCATCTAGTGCTGCTGCGTATTTCCTGCCTGTCCTAACCTCAGACTAATGCCTCATGCACATGTTGTTTCATCAGGTGACACGGCTGACATTTTTGCGACTCTCTCGTGGCTCCATGTATTTATATGTCTCATACAGCCGAGGATTCCTTAGCCCTGTGTGTCAGCCTAGTGCCATGGGTTTTTAGTGGGTTTCTAGATAACAGCCTCCCATTTTTTTGAGTGGATTCACAAAATCGGATAACATACGGTCTGTTTTTGTGGCCATACAGTGGAGAGACGGTGAAAATACTGTTGACACACGGGCAGCAAATACAGCCATGTTTTGTGTCCATAGAATAAATATGTTTGTGTGCAGGAGGTCTAACCCTGGCTATTCTCTTTCCTGCTCATTTTGTGGCCCACATTTACTAAAACATGTGCAAACTGCACTATGTGCAATTTGCCTGTGTAGAGTGTAGATTCATCATTGCTGGCGCATGTTCTTCATAAATCTGGTGCCCTCTGCACTGCCCCAACAGAATGCTCCATTTATTTTTTGGTGCACCTTTAACATAGGGCTTTGCATATTCAGGAATGGTAGTGCATGTTCTTCATGAATCTGGCACTCCCTAAACTGCCCATGTGGGGCACAATGCATAATAAATGTGTTTAACTGTGCACAATTTTGTGTCGCATTGGGTATAGTGCACAGGGCCACCATCATGAAGGGGGGGTCCTGTGTTCAAGGGCCCCCCGTTTTACTATCACAAGAATTGATAGGAACCCACAGTACCCACTAAACCCCCCATTTCCGGGCCCTATATGAGAAAAAAATTCTATACTCACCCAGGGTGAGGGAGAAGAGGTGGAAGGTGAGTATAGATTTTTTCAAGAGGATGGGGAGTCTGGAAGGACATTTCATTAAAGGGGGCATCTGGCAGGACATTTCCTTAAGGGAAGTGTCTGGCAGGACATTTCATTAAAGGGGCGTCTGGCAGGATATTTCATTGAAGGGGGAGTCTGGCAGGACATTTTATTAAACGGGGCATCTGGCAGGACATTTCATTAAAGGGGGCATCTGGCAGGAGATTTCATTAAAGGGGGCATCTGGCAGGATATTTCATTAAAGGGGGAATCTGGCAGGGCATTTCATTAAAGGGGGCATCTGGCAGGACATTTCATTAAAGGGGGAATCTGGCAGAACATTTCATGAAAGGGGGGCATCTGGCAGGACATTTCATTAAAGGGGGGCATCTGCTGTGAACTGGGGGGGCTGACTGTGGACTGGGTGGCTGACTCTCGACTGGTGGGGCTATCTATATACTGAGGGGACATGTGCTGGGGCTATCTAAATACTGAGTGGGCAAATGCAGAGTCTAGCTTGTCATGGCTCAAAAAGGTTTTGGTAAAAAAAAAAAATTGTGTATAATATAATTGTGCCTAGTGGCACCCCTCGGACACTGCTTAAATACATGTGCAAGAAGTTTGACTGACTGGGCAAAGTCAGACAAAAACACTGGTGCAGGGTCTGGGCCAATAACAGCACTGCTCTGCTCCCTCACCTCATATTTCCCTCTACCCTCCTACGTACCACATACCTCCTGATGACTGTAATTTGCATTTGTTCTTGTCTGAATGTCATGTGATTGTACAGCACGGTGTAATGGTGCTCTATGCATAAATAATAATAATAGTAGGGTCAGTATGCATTGCAAATAGTCACAAATCCATGAATGATTTAAAGTTTTTTTGTAATCATCACTTTATTACAGTTTATAAAGAGAGTATAATGATCTACAGGGCCAGGGCCCATTTAGGTCTGTGAGCCAGGCCTGCAGACTAACTACTTGCAGATTTTTGTTGCAATGTGGGATAAGATAGTGGGCCCTGACCCCCTCCCCCTACAAAATAACCGTCCTTCCTTTTTTGTTAACCTTTAATACATTTTAAAAATTCATTAAAAATAGATATATAAACATATAGACAGACGGATAAACAAAAGTCCAATGCATCAATGCTATATGAAAATTATTTTAAAGAAAATTGGGTCGAAGCCAAAAAACTGGCAGCACAACCTAAGCTTTTGAGGATCAAGCCGGGAAGATAGCCAGGGCCCAGAATACCGGAGTGGCTGGCTAGCGGTCACGGTGCTTGGTATGGGGACCGGAGGGCTGACTTAAAGCCTGGCAGTTCTCCAGCAGGTGGTGTGTGCAAGAAATATGGAGGGAGAGGCTGATGTATTGGCTTTTCCCTGGGGCATCCCCTGAGTGTCTGTAGGATGTGTCCCTGGGTGATGGATGGGGAAGCCCATGGTTGTAAGCAGCCATATCCAGGGATCAGACGGAGGCAATCAACTTACAGTTCTTTATTGAACAGAAGGCAACGGCCAAACACAATAACAGCAGATTGTTTATGCTGGGTTGATCATGGAGAGTTGGTCCGGAGTAAAGGTGCATGCAGCCTGATAGTAGATGCAGGCTGGGCGAATTCTGGGCTTAAGTCTCAAGACTTGCCCTGTGTGTCAGGCCTGATGCACTAGTAGTTCCTGGGATTGATGGCTGAGGCAGCACTGAAGGTGTGCTCCTCACTCTCCTTACTGAGACAGACCATGTGCTTCCACCCAGCAGGGGTTTTTATACTCCCCCTGGTCAGGTGGTAGCACCTCTCCAATCACATTACAGCTGCCAAAACAGACAGGTCATTGGATAATTACATACACCAGTCAACTGTTGCCTTTCCAGGAAGTATCTACAGCTGCAATTACACAATACCCAGGTTCTAGAACCTTCCTAGAGGGTTCGTGACTCCGCCTAACAACTCCTGACCTGGAGAGGGTGCTGTTCGCAACTACCAGCCTCCCTATGCATTGGCAGGGGTGTTGTAGATAGATAGATAGATAGATAGATAGACAAGGAAGGATACTGGTTAGTCTGCTTGTGTACCTACAGATGATTAATTAGTGAAATAAGTGCCTCTAATCATTAATTCCAAAGATGTTATATAATATAAGCAGCTGATTAAATGAATGCTTAAACTGTTGCTGTAGCTATGAAATATTCACTGGCTTTAATATTCAATAAGATATATCATTATTTTTGAAAAATAATGTGTTATATTGTTTTTATAACAGAAAAGTCATTGATAGAAGATAAGTATAGAAGATTCTACAAAATCCCTGCTAGCACTCCATCCACGATGTGTACCAACTCCATCCCAGTCCAGTGATGTAAAGTCTCCACATTGCTTGGGACTATCTTCCGGAAAATAACCACCTCCTCCAATACAGACCTGCAAGGGTTAAGGAGAGATTTAGCACATTCACAGTACCCAAGTATGCAGTTCTTAGATACGACATGCAGGGACAGAAGCTCAGGTATCTAGTATATCAGAAAGCATGAGGCTTGTCACTGTTAGTAATAAGATTTTTCATCAATCATACACAAAAGAAATTGCTGATGAGTTTCATGTTTTTCAAGAGGCCTTAGCATATTATCATGAAAGGTAATGGGGCTCATTTACTAAGGGTCGCTCTGCTCACTTTCATCAGACTGTTCACCTTTTTCGGGGATTACACGGCTTGCACAGGTATTTAAGAAGTGTTTGTGCTGGGATTTTGGTGCATGTGATCCTTTTGTGTTGCAGCTGCGCTGGCTTCCATGTGACACAAATTGGGGAGCGTGCCGTTGGCCGATCCGACTGAATCGGACTGAGCGCGGAATTTAATTTAAGCCCAAGCACTTACATGCACCACTAAAAAGATGGTGAACTCTGTCAGACCTGACCGGGGAAGCAACACACATGCAGGATATCGGGCACGCGATCTTAGTGAATTGCAGCACAGTGCATGATCGTCGGTGAACTCCAGCGGACGGGTAAGTAAATGAGCCCCAATGTGTCTAAAAGTATGTTACACAAATAAGGTATTTAGAATTTTTTTCTATTTTGCAAAAATTCTTTTTTTAAATGATTGATTATTTCCTAGAATTATTAGTGTATATATATTGTAAGTAAATATTCCCTGCATGAGATCAGGTCAAAGCACAGAAACCCCTTTTGTATGAAGAGTATAGTGCTATTCCATTTAATGACATGTGTAGATACATTTGACAACTTACATGTTCTGTGTTACAAAAATTTTCTTTCACTTTAATTCCCGCACATAGCGCTATTGCGGCCTTTTCATTGTTGAAAACTCGGAACTGGATAAATCCAGGCGTGAAGTAATCTGTGGATGAAGGTATACATGTTCCCATCAGAACCCCTACATTATACCGCTCAAAAAACTATACCATTCTAATGTCACTTGTCATAGGGCCAACTATCACCAAACAGCAGAGCAAACAAGCACAAAACAAGTGTCACATGTGCTCCTGTGACCCATGTTCTGGGTCGCAGGCGCACCTGTGCCCCACTTACTGGCTTACTCACCCGTCTTTGCTCCCGTTCCCGGGCCGGGGGCTGTGCACGCGTGTCCCCGTTTCCTAGGGTGAGTGCTAGCTAGCTAGCCGTTGTCCGAATCCGTTGGGTTGTCCGATGGCCCGCCCCCAGATTTCTGTCGCGTGTAAGCTGGCGCAGATGCGTCAAAATCTGATCACGTGCGTCACACTCCCTGGCTCGATGCGGCGCAAAACGGAAATCGTCGGGAAACCCAACAAAAATGCGCTCCGCGGACACTTAGTAAATGAGCCCCTTTGTTTCTAGTCCCAGATGTCAGCTTACATCATCGTCCGCGGTGGTCCAGTGGGTTCACTACCTCTGGAGCCTGACAACAAGTTGTTTACTTATTGGGACACGCTGGGGCAAGCTGCTACCAAAAATGCCAATGGTATGGTAGTGAAAAATAACTTATAAGTCAAGTTTTGACAGTTTTTGAAAAGAAAACTATTTGCACAGCACTGCTCGTCCGTATGCTCACGGCATACTTGTCATCCACACATGTGCTGTGAACATAATATTACAACATGTTAATGACCATCATAGGTAGGAACATCTGACGTGTTCAGGCAAAAAATTGCCCTTGATCTTAACCTATATAGGCTAAGATTAAGGGCAATTGTTTGCCTGAGATGTCAGAAGTTCCATCCTATGATGGTCATGGAAAAGTATTAATATGCATTAATAAAGTTATTGACTGTATTACTCTCGTGTTTTTTTTTAAGAATAGCCCCAGACCCAACCTCTTATTACTGTATCTAATCCCTGCACCACATTCATATTCTCATACAAAATAAAAATCTTACTTTTCCCATTAGGGCCATACAGACTGGTCGTTTTCTCTTCTCCGCCCTGATCATAAACCACTGGAACAGCCGGTCCATTGTTAGTGGAACATTTACCTGCATTATATCTTACAGGATACTTCTACAAGAAAGAAATAATTAAGAAATAGACTCTGAAACCATTGTCTCTTTTCTTCCTTTAGCGTAATATTTTTATACAATGTAGCCCCAATACAATGAAGACCAATCTACAATGTTGCTTTAAAGTTTGTGAACCCTTCAAAAAATTTTCTGTTTCTGTCTAAATCAAAAGTGGTGTGAAGAAGAATGCATGAGGAGACTGAGACACAGGTACACAGGCTGCTGCAGCTGACCCCCAGGGCTCATCAGTAGCCAGGTAATGTGAAATAAAATGTACCGTATATACTCGAGTATAAGCCGACCCGAGTATAAGCCGAGACCCCTAATTTTACCACCCAAAACTGGGAAAACCTATTGCGAACAAGTGGACATGGTTATAATAAAGCCTCATCTATGAGTCACCTGAAAGAGGAGCTATGGGAATTAATTAAAAGGAATCTACCATGAAAATCCATCACGATAATCATCTTCTTATATCTGTTATCCATTGACACCTTCTCTCTAATATCAACTTTTAAAAATATGCTAATGAGACACAAGGGCTCTGGGGGGGCATTACCATGTGTAGTTTTAAAAGATATTACACTGTGCAGTTCCGCCTCCCACTCTGTGCTGAAATGTTCTCTGCTGCAGTGAGATTACATCAGGCAGAAGAAGAGGGAAGTGCGAAGGGAGCAGAGGTGGAGGGATAGACAGTGTAACAGGATGTGAAGCTGCAGCACGGAACGGACCTGGTATTGCCATTAATATAATTTTAAGGCTCATTAATGTCTTAAGAAATGTCTTCTGGAGGAGACCTGTGTGTTTATGTGGTAACAGAATGCAAAAAAAACCCTGCAGTCACATTACCATCAATCTGAACCTATAGAATATTAAATCAGTGCTACCAAATCTCCCCATTACTATCTATGAGTCTGTAGTAATGAGTTCCTTATGTTATGTCTGTGCCTGGGGCCCTTGTTTGACTACTCGAGACTCAAGTAAGTGCAGGAAAATAATAAAAAAAAGAATATAATAGACTCAAAAATGAAACGGTGGGAGCATTGAAGAAATTTAACTGCATGTTGGCCAACCTGTCTATATTATCGAACTTCAGTGTGTGTGTATGCATGCGTGTGTGTGTATATATGTATGTATGCGCGCGTGTGTGTGTATGTATGTATGTATGTGTGTATGTGTGTGTGTGTATGTATGTGTGTCAGTATTCATGATTTTTTATGCTTTTAATGTACCGTATATACTCGAGTATAAGCCGACCCGAGTATAAGCCGAGACCCCTAATTTTACCACCAAAAACTGGGAAAACCTATTGACTCGAGTATAAGCCGAGGGTTTAATATACAGCCAGCCCCCCTAATGTATACAGCCAGCCCCCTCATGTATACAGCCAGCCAGCCCCCTCATGTATACAGCCAGCCTGCCCCCTCATGTATACAGCCAGCCTGCCCCCTCATGTATACAGCCAGCCTGCCCCCCCATCTCTAGATCAGGAGCCTCGCGCTGAAGATCGGGACCTGCGCCAACGATCCAGACACCAGAGGGTGAGTATTACGTTTTTTATCCAGATATATCCAGTGCGTGCCAGGGGGCGAGCGCGGTTTACATTATATGTTAGTGCACCACGCACCAGCATGTGATAAATCCCCCCAATATGTGTTTGTGTATTTACAGTATGTTATATATATATATATATGGATGTGCACTGTGTGGGGTCGTGGTAATTGCAGTAGTCATAGTTAGTGGGTAGGGGGACCCTGTTTGGAATTTTACCCCAGGGCCCAGTGGACCCCTATATCCAGACAAGATTAGTAACTTGTAACTATTGGATCCTAGTACAAAATGTATTCCAGACCCCCTATCTATAAAATAGTATTTGTAGTAGCAATCTCTTCATATTTGCAACTAAGACATTTACACCCCATATTTCCAGTTACAGATTTTATAGAGGAAAGATTTATGGAGAAGCGCTCTCCATACATGCAGCAAATGCAGCATTTTCATTACCCTATCCACAGCATTTTTGTGTCTGAAGAAGGTCCGCGACGGACAGAAATGTCACTGATAATCTGCTGTCTGAAAATGTATCAATTAAAAATAACAACTATGCATTGATACAGTGTGACTGGAATTTAATTGATCTGTACATAAAAAAGAATGTTTGACCCTTTCCAGAGAACCTATTTTAGACCCAGACAAATGTGTTCAGCAAACTCATGCAGCTTGGAGAATCGAGAAGTGGACATTTCAAAAAAGTTGCACGTTTTTGCACAACCACGGTAAAAATAAGCAATTGTTAGAGCAAATAAACTCCAGCCCTGAGCAGGTGTAGGCAAACGTTTAAACAGGCTTTAACATTTGCAGCTTTTGTACAAAAATACAGTACAGAAACTATTACTTGTGGGTCCTGTACATATTTATGGGTTGTCACTGTATATACTACAGTTGAAGCACAGTTTATAATATAATACATTGGTGGGCATCTATATTTAATAACACGGGGGGGATCATTGCATGTATATTTTTGACTGGGGGGAGAGCGTTTTATGAGCTTTGCCCTGTTGGGTAAAATACCTAGAAACTACCTTGGCATTGAATAACCTACCTAAATTGTAAATTATTTACTTTGAACAGTGTGCCTACCATTTCTAGGTGGCTTTGGCTGGTACTGTGTGCCTCGGGCTGGCACTGTGTGCAAAGAAGTCTCCACTCTCCTGGCACTCTGCCTGTGTGATAAACTTCTCCTCTTCTGTAATGGAGTCATCACACAGGCACAGCCATACACTGGGAGCGGGCAGATCTAGGGCAAAAGGGAGGTGCTGTGCCTAGCTACAGATAGGAAGCGGAATGTGGGAGACAGCAGGAGGAAACTGATCCCGTCTTGTTGTCTCCTGGATTCACTGCAGCTCTGGAGCAGTGTGTCTCGGATCCTAAGACCATCAAAAATCTGTGTTTTCAGATGGTCTTAGGGCACCTAGTAATGCAATCGGCCCTCACAATAGTTGTAATATATTTTTATACCAAAATAAATAAATGATCTAATGCACAATGTTCTACCTGGTGTGTAGTGATGGTTATGAAGTAGCATCAACTTTGTTTACCTTTTCCATTTACCCATGAAACACATCATGACCCAAAATAAGATCCTTAAAAAATATAAAGTGTTTATTGCATACTGTCTGAATACATTCTCTGAAATATTGAATTTGTTTATAGAATCCTGAGATACTAAGTGTAACCCAATGGAACCTGTTTAAATATTAGGTACCTCATAAAGATGGAAAAGATTTCCTCCATTGGAGGAAAGGAAGCCATTTTCTGTCCGGTATCTTAGAAGAGATTTCTTCTTCCACAGGGAGAGGGGAGTCTTGTTCGGCACATGCCACAAAGCCATATTAGCTGCATGTATATCATAGTAACCTGGATTCTGAAGAAACAAATGTGTATAAGCTTTTACACATTTCTTAGTCCTGCAAAATTTTCAATGCAAATATTCCACAGCACTTCTGTTACGTGTATCTATGGCCCTAAAGAGAACCTGTCACCAGTGACACCCCCAAAAAAACACATTCAGAACCTTTTATATGTCTTTTATACACGATCAACTGATGCCTCTGTTCATTGGATTAAAGCCAGCATTGTTCTAAAAAAGACTTTTATTGACTCCTCTGTTCCAGTCATGGCGGTGAGGAGGTGTAGTATACAGTCATCCTAACCCATCTCCTCACTGACACTGCTAGCCGCTGAAGAGAATTCCTGAGAGTGGGGGAGCAGATGAGAGAGACAGTGGCTTTGCCTCTACTACATTATTAGCCACTCTTTTAGGAAGGGATGGATGAGAGTGACGCTGGCTTAGTGAAGAAAAATCAAATTGCTCCTCACTCCACCATCAGGAATTCTCTTCAGATAGCTTGACTGTATAATGCAGCTCCCCACCTCCATGACTGAGACACAGATCATCAATAAAAGTCTTTTTTAAGAAGAATGGTGGCTCTAATCCCATGGATAATGGCATTAGTGAAACATGCATCTAAAAAGGTACTGTTTGTGGTGTGTAAGGGATCCCTGGTGACAGGTTCTCTTTAAAGAGATTTCCCATCATATAAATTGAGAATGTTTTACCAGTAAATGCAGTATCTGGTTGGAACCTAAACCGATCCTGATGATGAAGGGGTTGTTGCTCTAATTTAGTTCTGCACAGTGGAAATTGAAATGTAACCGATACAAAATCACTTTATAAGCCCTAGCTATAAGCTGCAATGCATTCTATGTACCTGTTTACATCTTTTGAAGTTACCTTGTAGTCATCACTTGTGGCTCCATCAGGGAGCCCAAATGTTGCATAGTTTGCCCAGTTTCCATCTCCTTCAGGAATATTCACATTGCTTCCCTGTTGACTAGACCAGCGATCTCCAGTTGAGCACTTTCCATTAATGTTGTTTTCGTGAATACTTGCTACCAATGTCCAGCCTCCGCCATTGGTCGTCATGTCACAGAATGTTTGGTAGGAAATTCCATGCTCAGTAGTTAAGGTATAAATTCCATCTAGTTCCACAAAGATTTGTGTATCACTATTCATACATAACATTTTACTCATTACTTTCAGCAAGAGTGGAAAAACCAGTAGTGGATGTGCTACACGGTGTAGCAGGCCAAAATAACCCTTACCCAAATTAAACCCAGGTATTACATAGTTTGGCAGAAGCCAGAGTATACCCCATAAATTACCAGTCCTAGGCCAAACTATACCCCAGGGTACAAACTATACCTTCCACGTCAGTGCCGAGACCCCCACAGATTGCAAAAATGAGGGGTCCGTCAGATTAATGGAGCAGACGGCTGTGCATGATCGTTCTTTTCCATTAATCTCTATGGAGCTGACGGAGATCAGTGATTTCCGTCAGCTTCATAGACATTAATGGAACAGAACGGCCATGAGCGCCCGTCTCTCATTTTCACGATCTGGGGGGCTCTCAGCACTAAACCCAATGATCAGCAAGTTAGGCCCTATCCCATGGATAAGGCCTAACTTTACTTCGCGGGAAAACCCCTTTAAGTCAGTTGTCCCACATACAAGCAAAGAATAACAAAAGTATATGAGATTTTTTCAAGTACTTTTTATGGAGTCTTCATTCTGATAATTTGAACCCAAACTCTATAATGTCCACATAGTTTGGTAAATTTGGTGCTTTTTATAACAGGAACTATAAGAATTAATGACTTATTCATTATATGCCATAAATAGTTAGTGCCTGGAAAACACATTGTGAAATGTTGGTAATATTATGAAATGTTGAACTCCGACTTTACAAATTTGCCAAATCTTTGCACAATTTTGAACAAAGTTGTAAAGCGAAAATTGATAAACTCCCTTTCTGTTTTATCTCTAATACCGTAAGAAACAATATTCCTCCAGCGCATATATTTAACCGATATGAATAAAAAAAATATAATATGACAACTTCTCGGACTCACCAATGGCGTTGTTGTCAAACTGACGGATGTCCTTGCAGCTCCTGTACTTGTAGTTGTACATATTGGTAGGGAGGAAGGAATATCCATTGACTTGGCTTGTTGCATCTTTGTCCCAGCATGCCAGGAGATTTAGAATCCTTTGCTTCTTCTGAAGATGGGAAATATTGTCTGGTAAAATATGACATAACAGGAAGGCATAATTATAATATATAAAGAAAAGTAACACCTAACTGGTGTTACCCATCATGGGATGTTTCCTGTGTGGCACCTTGATAATGAAACATCTTTTTATAGACCATCAGTTGAACCAAGTGATATTTTATACTAAGTGGTGAGATTGGTTTCTAATTACTGATAGATTTCAGCTGGTGACTTTCCATGAATTTTTGTACCTGTTCTTTCTTAATGGGCTCATGGGATCCTGGGAGATTTTTTGTACTTTTCTATAACATTTTCTATGTTCAGTTTTCTGGTAACCGGACAAACCTTTCTCATGTTAAAAGGGCTATACCCATTTCAGCAAATTTATGTTATTGTTTATATGATGAAAAGTTATACAATTCTCCAATATACTTTCTGTATCAATTCCTCACGCTTTTCTAGATCTCTGCTTGCTGTCATTTTATAGAAAGCCTCTATGTTTCCTTCCAGTGGATAGCGATCTGACCATGGTCACACAGGTGCACGCCTCGTTATATCACACAGCTCTGATTACTCTCTGTGATATAACGAGCCGTGCACCTGTGTGACCATGGTCGGATCGCTATCCACTGGAAAAACTGTGAGGAATTGATGCAGAAAGTATATTGGAAAATTGTGTAACTTTTCATCATACAAACAATACCATTAATTTGCTGTTATGGGAAAACCCCTTTAAGGGGTCCGCAGTGTCTGTTAAAAAATTTGTTATTTATGTCTCTGCTCTTATTTTTCTAGAAGTAATATACTGAGCTGACATCAGGAAAGAGCAAAGAATAAATGGAAAACCAGAAGCTCAATCTCATCTCCTGATACTTCACTTATGGGAAGCCCATGTGATAACCTCTGAGTCTGTCATCTCTTTTAGCTGCTGTGTCAGCATCTAATAATACAGCAAATCTAGTCATTGTATTAGAAAAAACACACACATGTTCATTCAGTTGACTACAGGCAATATCTTCAATCACTGTCATCACAATCCTTACCATACAGCTCATGTTCACTCACCACAGGAATCAGAATGGCCCTTAGTAAATATTAGAACCAACACCAAAAATCTGCAGACCAGCATTTTTCTGGTAAGACATAAATAAATCCATAATACATTAGACAATACATAATACGGTACATACAGGTCACAGCATAATGTCATGATAAATAATTTATCGTTAAACAATCTGTCTATACCCAGGGAAAGATTGATACTACTATGGTCCCTGGGCTGTATTAAGATTATGGGCCCCATTAGTCGGAACTTTTTAAATGATTTATTGTTTACTGTATAGATACAAGAATGTGATATGGTACAAGAACAAACTTACTAAATACAGAACCATGGATGCCATACAAGGACCAAGCTTTTATATATATACAGTACTGTAACAAAGTTTGCTACGTAGATACCATACCAGGACCAAGCTTTCTCTCTATCAATATTATATGTACATTGGTGTGTATATATTTATATACAGTATATGTGTGTGTGTATATATATCTATATGTATACACTACTGGAAGATTATTACATAGATTACTACATGCATACAGCACCAGATCCAAGTTTACAACATATATACTGTACAAGAATCAAGCCTACTACATATTCAGTACCATATTCCAGCTTACTACATGGAATAATTTTCATTACTTAGCTACCTATATAAATACAGTACCAGAATCAAGCTTATGACATATGGGCAGTACCATAATTAAGCATACAACATAGATTAAGCATCAGAACTACATAAATATAGCACTGGAGTCACAATATACTTCATAGATTCAGAATCAAACCTGCAGCTTACTTCATAGATCCAGATGCAGAATGCAAATACTATATGCATATGGTACAAGAACCAAGCTTACTACATAGGTACAATGACAGAATGAGGAAAAATGGGGAGAAGAGAGGGTGGGTGCAATATTAGGGGGAGTAGGGTGGGTATCCAGAATCAATAAAAGGGAGCAGAGGGGAGGCCACAATGTGAGGGGGAGCAGAAAGGGGATCCACATCAGGAGATAAAAATATTTGGGAAAGTTTACAAAGCAAAGGGGAACAGAGAGGGAGTGCAACCTAGGAAGAGTGGGGCCCACACCCACTGCGGTTTACTGCTGTGCAGACCCTGGTTGCAGGACCTTAGTTCTGTAACCCGTCATTTTAGTACTCAATACTGCCAATAAAGGCTTTTGTATCATATGTACTGGTATTTTTCAGACATTGGTACTAGAAGGAGCGAAAGGTGATAGAACCAATATAGAACCTCAGCTATCTACGTCAGTTTCATAGACAGTTAAATGGATCGGAAGCGCTCATGTGCAATATGTTCTCCTGATCCATGGGAGTCTCATCACTAAGACCCCCACCGATAGCAAGTTAGTTTGGTTTTCGTTATTCTCTTTCACTATGAAGGAGAATAACAGAAATCAAATACTTATGGTAAATGGAAGTGGTTCTATTTACAAACATTTGTGATAGACATCCATGTATAAAAGGGTCTCTTTTGTCTTGCTTTCACATTAATACTGTAAAACATAATGCAAACTACAATGTTAATTTTTTATATTATACCAGAAGCATGATGAAAGGGAACCTTTCATGCTTTCAAGTCTATTGTAAATGGTGGGGGGTGGGGCCACAAATTTCCAATTGCCATAAATATTGCCAAGGGCATAAGAGGGGCATTTTAATTGAAGAGAAAAGCTCTGTGCTCATAATTTTCTCTAAATACACAACCACATCTAATTGACTATAACGGGATGCATAAGATTTCCTTGTGGGTATCTCTTAAGGTGGCGCCATTCTTGCCTCTATAAAATAATGGAAAGGGTTGACACAAATCTCCAAACATAAGAGCTATAACAACTCCAAAATTCACAGCTGATCCTAAACTTTAGGTACTATATAATATACAGGCAGTCCCCTAGTTAAGAACACCCAACTTACAGACGACCCCTAGTTACAAACGGACCTTTAGTAATCGGTAATTCACTGGACTTTATTCCCAGGCTAAAATAAACAGCTGTAACAGTTATTAAATGTGTCTGTAATGAATCTTTATTGTTAATCCTGGTTCTTATGACAATCCAACATTTTTAAAATCCAATTGTCACAGATTCCAAAAAAAATTTGTCTGGAGTTACAATTATAAAATATACAGTTCCGACTGTGAGTTTCACCAGGGGCTGAAGCCCCGGATGAAGCCGCCTGGTGAAACTCGGAGTCAGGCTGTTAATGTCGACGTGCAACCACTATATTTTTATAAGGCCTTTTTATCTGAAGATTTTTGTGAGTACATGAAATAAAAGGAAAAGTTTTTTATGAAAAACCCTATTTCTCTTCCTTATCGGTGAATGGATTTGAAGTGTTCCCTTTCCGGACCAGAGCGGAACCAACATTGGAGGAGTTGAGTTTCCGAGTTGGAAGACCGGACACACGCACCGCATTCCAGTAGGAGCCGCAGGATCCACTTCGGCACTTCGAGTTGAAAAGAACGCTACACCAAGGGGGGATAATGCACAAATATGTGTTTGGAAATGGAGAGGTACTGTGTTTTTCCCTATTGACTGTTTTTAATAATACTTAAAGGGGTTATCCGGGTTTTAAAAATTTCTTATGGCCAGGCTGGGGAGGGCTATTTAAACATAATAAACATGTACTTACTTACTCCGGCGCTGCCGATGTCCCACGTCCCTTCGATTCGTGCCCCTGTAAGCCACGCACAGGGAGCTTCCGGTCCATGCTGTGGCCGGCTCCTCCTATCCGTCCCCATCTCTCAGCGTTGTAAGCACTGGGAGATGGTGTCGGATGGAAGCTTCCGGCCGGCCAGAAGCTCCCTGTGCGCCCCTGTATACGAACCGGCGCACAGAGAAGACCGGCCACGGCGCGGGACATCGGTAGCGCCGGACGAGGTAAGTACATGTTTATTATTTTTTAAAAGCCCTCCACTGCCCAGCCATAAGTAATTCATAAAACCCGGATAACCCCTTTAATACATACGGAGGACGTTGATGCAGAGGGACATTTGTATTCTTGTATTTCAAACATAAGATTAAGGCTACATTTACCCGATGTATGCCCGCCGTATCGTAGTACGTAATACCGCGGGCATACATCGGCGCTGCGGAGAGGAGCAGGGGATGAGCACAGCTCACCCCGCCCCTCCCCATAGGAATATATGGCGCACGGCGCCGTATTCCATAGAAAGATAGTACATGTCCTATCTTTCTACGGGCTACAGAATGGAACGGTGCGGCACGTGTGCTGCAGCGTACCGCTCCCGTACGGCGCCACAAGGCCATTAATGTATGGGGGACGTATATACACTCACCGGCCACTTTATTAGGTACACCTGTCCAACTGCTCGTTAACACTTAATTTCTAATCAGCCAATCACATGGCGGCAACTCAGTGCATTTAGGCATGTAGACATGGTCAAGACAATCTCCTGGCAGTTCAACAACCGAGCATCAGTATGGGAGAAATGTTATTGAGGCCTTTGAATGTGGCATGGTTGTTGTGGCCAGAAGGGCTGGTCTGAGTATTTCAGAAACTGCTGATCTACTGGGATTTTCACGCACAACCATCTCTAGGGTTTACAGAGAATGGAAAAAGAAAAAAAACACCAGTGAGAGGCAGTTCTGTGGGCGGAAATGCCTTGTTTGATGCCAGATGCAGAGGAGAATGGGCAGACTGGTTCGAGCTGATAGAAAGGCAACAGTGACTCAAATCGCCACCGTTACAACCAAGGTAGGCAGAAGAGCATCTCTGAACGCACAGTACATCGAACTTTGAGGCAATGGGCTACAGCAGCGAAGACCACACGGGTGCCACCCCTTTCAGCTAAGAACCGGAAACTGAGGCTACAATTTGCACAAGCTCATCGAAATTGGACAGTAGAAGATTGGAAAAACGTTGCCTGGTCTGATGAGTCTCGATTTCTGCTGCGACATTCGGATGGTAGGGTCAGAATTTGGCGTCAACAACATGAAAGCTTGGATCCATCCTGCCTTGTATCAACGGTTCAGGCTGGTGGTGGTGGTGTCATGGTGTGGGGAATATTTTCTTGGCACTCTTTGGGCCCCTTGGTACCAATTGAGCATCGTTGCAATGCCACAGCCTACCTGAGTATTGTTGCTGACCATGTCCATCCCTTTATGACCACAATGTACCCAACATCTGATGGCTACTTTCAGCAGGATAATGCACCATGTCATAAAGCTGGAATCATCTCAGACTGGTTTCTTGAACATGACAATGAGTTCACTGTACTCAAATGGCCTCCACAGTCACCAGATCTCAATCCAATAGAGCATCTTTGGGATGTGGTAGAACGGGAGATTCGCATCATGGATGTGCAGCCGACAAATCTGCGGCAACTGTGTGATGCCATCATGTCAATATGGACCAAAATCTCTGAGGAATGCTTCCAGCACCTTGTTGAATCTATGCCACGAAGAATTGAGGCAGTTCTGAAGGCAAAAGGGGGTCCAACCCGTTACTAGCATGGTGTACCTAATAAAGTGGCCGGTGAGTGTACGTCCCCCATACGTTCGTGTGAATGTAGTCTAATAGAGCATGAGAAAAATACATCCATACATTGGGTTCACATTTATATATTGTTAAAGGAAATCCACCATCGGAAGGACATGCACTTACATGCTGGTGTGTGCCCCCTTTGCTAGGATTTGCTTTTGGCTCCTTATGCTCTTGTTTTTATGACAAAAAAAAGCTTTAAAAATTATGTAAATGAACAGGAGGGGCTCCCGGCTTGATAAATACCTATGGAGCCTGGTTCCCTGAGGTTCATTTATAAAAATTTTAAAGCCTTTTTTTTGTAACATAATGGCATAAGAAGCTAAAAGAAGAGCAGATCCTTCCAGAGGAGGCATAATAATAATTATAATAATTCCTTTATTTATATAGCCCACACAAAGATTAGCTTTTCACATAGCTTGCCAAATCGCTCCCTGTCCCCAATGGCACCTGCATGTAAGTGTGCTTGGTTTACAATCCTTCATCATGGTCTTAGATTTACTTTGACAAATTGACATTACGATGAGAAATATGTTGTATGTTTGCTTTGTTGAAAAAAAAAGAATTTTTTAAAAATGTAATTATTGTAACCATATGGAAAGGAAGGGGTGAACATGGGGTAAGGCCCCAAAGGAAGCCATCACTGCGAAGCCTAGGCCAGACAAGCAAGCTCTTTGGTGAGTCTTGTGACTCTTTGGTAGGCAGAAGAGCATCTCTGAACGCACAGTACATCGAACTTTGAGGCAGATGGGCTACAGCAGCAGAAGACCACACCGGGTGCCACCCCTTTCAGCTAAGAACAGGAAACTGAGGCTACAATTTGCACAAGCTCGCTCATCGAAATTGGACAGTAGAAGATTGGAAAACGTTGCCTGGTCTGAGGAGTCTGATTTCTGCTGGCGACATTCGGATGGTAGGGTCAGAATTTGGTGTCAACAACATGAAGCATGGAGTCCATCCTGCCTGTATCAACGGTTTCAGGCTGGTGGGTGGTGGCATGGTGGGGGAATATTTTCTTGGGCACTCTTTGGGCCCCTTGGTACCAATTGAGCATCGTTGCAACGCTACAGCCTTGAGTATTGTTGCTGACCATGTCCATCCTCTTTATGACCACAATGTACCCAACATCTGATGGCTACTTTCACACAGAATAATGCACCATGTCTAAAGCTGGAATCATCTCAGACTGGTTTCTTGAACATGACAATGAGTTCACTGTACTCAAATGGCCTCCACAGTCACCAGATCTCAATCCAATAGAGCATCTTTGGGATGTGGTAGAACGGGAGATTCGCATCATGGATGTGCAGCCGACAATCTGCGGCAACTGTGTGATGCCATCATGTCAATATGGACCAAAATCTCTGAGGAATGCTTCCAGCCCCTTGTTGAATCTATGACCACAAGAATTGAGGCAGTTCGAGCAAAAGGGGGTCCAACCCGTTACTAGCATGGTGTACCTAATAAAGTGGCCGGTGATTGTACTTCCCCCATACGTTCGTGTGAATGTAGTCTAAAGAGCATGAGAAAATAATCCATACATTGGGTTCACATTTATATATGTTAAAGGAAATCCACCATCGGAAGGACATGCACTACATGCTGGTGTGTGCCCCCTTTGCTAGGATTTGCTTTTGGCTCCTTATGCTCTTGTTTTTATGACAAAAAAGCTTTAAAAATTAGTAAATGAACAGAGGGGCTCCCGGCTTGATAAATACTATGGAGCCTGGTTCCCTGAGGTTCATTTATAAAAATTTAAAGCCTTTTTTTGTAACATAATGGCATAAGAAGCTAAAAGAAGAGCAATCCTTCCAGAGGAGGCATAATAATATATATAATTCCTTTATTTATATACCCACACAAAGATTAGCTTTTCACATAGCTTGCCAATCGCTCCCTGCCAATGCACCTGCATGTAATGTGCTTGGTTTACAATCCTCTCATCATGGTCTTAGATTTACTGACAAATTGACATTACGATGAGAAATATGTTGTATGTTTGCTTTGTTGAAAAAAAAAGAATTTTTAAAAATGTAATTATTGTAACCATTGGAGGAAGGGGTGAACATGGGGTAAGGCCCCAAAGGAAGCCATCACTGCGAAGCCTAGGCCAGACAAGCAAGCTCTTTGGTGAGTCTTGTATATATGAAAAAAAAAAAGCAATCCTGTGTGTATATCACTTTGTGGAATTTCAATAAATACTTTTGTTGGATGATACAGTGTCCCATGTATTTTAAATCTATATTTATATCATATATTATATGTTTTATATTTTGTATTTTTTCTATCTGAAGTTATTGATCTAAGCTTTAGATTCTAATGAGACTTAAGGGAGAATGAAGCCTACACGTGTGAAGAAGTTGACTGACATCCTAATAAGGATCCATTCACATGATACAGCAACACAACTAAACCAGGAGCAATAATCCTGCAAGTCAAGGATCTCCACGGTGTGGAACCTGTATAATCTTCTGGGAAACAGTAATAGGGCTCCTCTATTTGGAAATAGTCCTTTATCATTAAATATGGTGAAACTCTTTAAGTTCAATTGTAATTTCGATGATATTGCGTGTGGGAGGGAGGGTTGTGAACATTTTTCTAATATATGTAATTAGAAATTCTCCTTAGTTTGTGAAGAAACAGACTGCTAAGTTTTTCTTAGTTACACTGTTATTTCTATCTGTCTACAGGATTAAAGACAACTCTCTCCTCTCTGTTGTTTACACAGCTGTGAGTGAGTGTTAGACCTTCCTGATCTCTCCGGCTGTAGTATGCTATAAGCACTGTATACAAACACTCAAACCGAAAGTAAGGGGTTAAACCTCCCTTCTCAGAGCTGTTTAACCAAACACAGAGAGATTAGATATAGGCTCATCCAGCCTCCATAGACAAACACTGTGCAGGCTGGAATACACATTTCTATGGAAGGGAGTGGCGTGATTTTTTTTATACAAACTAAGCAGAATTTGCTAATGAAGCATTTGGAAACATGTTCACCACATTCCCAACACACAATAGTTAAAAACTTCTCAAATGGCGGTTATGCTTTAAAAGAGAAAAAAAAAAACATTGCTGTTTTGTTGTATGTGTATAGTATTGCAACTCAGCCCAAATGTTTCAAAATTGCTAAATTTGCACTAAACACACAGAGGGAAACAATACAGGTGGTCCCCTACTTAAGGACCCTCTGCCCACTGTGACCTTGGTGAAGCTCTCTGGAGTGCTCTGCATAGTCCCAGACTGCAGTGATCAGCTGTAAGGTGTCTGTAATGAACTTTATTGATTTCCTTGGTCCCATTACAGCAAAAAATTTGAACTACAATTGTCACTGGGGCAGTGCGAAAGAGCCCCCAAATCTGGGAATGTCCGTCTCAATCTGGGATGGTTGGGAGGGTCTGTTACAACATGTCATAATCGGTGATCTGCCCCTTGAGGAATGATCTGCCACTGCCTAGATACGGCTTCCAACAACTAAAAATATCTAATGGTTAAATAAAGGATTTCTTACCCAGTGTCTTGTCTTTGAGTCCCCGGGCCTTATATTGATCTGCAATGTCCTCTATTAAAGGTTTAGTCAAAAGATCAGGAAACAAATTTCCCACGTCACCTTCATGAGTTCGTGCAGGAATGTGCTGAGTTTATATCTTAAAATCTTACATAACAAAATTACCGCCATCCGTTTCCTTTCTCTCATGCACAGGCGATAACCAGTGATAAACATGTAACATGGCGGTGATGTTTGTGTATATGAATTTTAGTAAAAAAACCTAAAAAAATTAGAATATTGAATAAAAGGATTGCTTGAATGGAATAGGCTGGCTACTTTTCCGTTGTTTTTTGTTTTTGTGTGTTTTTTTTAATTATTTGCCAAAAGAGGTACATGTGAATCATAAACATTGTTACTATATATACCCCTTACCGACATGTGACATACTATTATGTCACATGTCTGCTGTGGGTGTATGGAGAGGCTTACGGCTGAGGCCCTCTCTATATAAGGTGGCATTTGGCGCATATTGCAGAAACCCCACCGGTAACACCCGCGGTCAGGTCACCCGTGGGGTGTTAACCCTGTAAGGCCTCCGTAAAGCTCCGGCGCGCAGATGCCGCCATTTGGATTCGATCGCTGTACCCTGTGAGGGTCGACAATACGTTGCCATGCAGCCTGGGGTCTTAACCTATTCTAAGAATGTGTGATTTGCACATTGTAATAAATGATGTGGTAATCCCCATATCCTGCCATGCAGTATTATGGCAGTATATAGTAGGATCAATCAGACAGCCTAGGGTTTTTTAAACTACCCTAGGGGGTCTAAAAAAGTAAAAACTAAAAAAGTATTAAAAAAACCTAAAAATTCTATCACTCTGCTTTCCCTAGAACACATAGAAATAAACAGTAAAAATCATAAACATGTATCGTGCATCCCAAAATGTCCAACTCTATCATAATAGAGTAACGTTTTTTTCCCAATGTTTAACCCTGTAACGGAAAATAGCGCCCAAAGTCGAAATACCACTTTTTTTGCCATTTTGAAAAATATAAAAATTCATAAAAGTGATCAAAGGTCCTCACAATCCTAAAATGGTAAGCATTGAAACGTCATCAAACATCGCAAAATCTCATCACCCACAACGTCGTATAGCCAGTATGAAAAAAATTCTTAGCACCAGCAAAGAATGGCAAAATGAAGAATGTAAGGTTTTTAATTTTTATAAATTTATGGAGAAATATATAAAACCTATATAAATTTTGTATCCCTGTGATGCACGACACCGACCCAAAGATAAAGTAGATGGGCCTTTGGGGCGCACATAGTGAAAGCTGTTTAAATCAAGCCCAGAAGAAAATGTTGCAATGTGTTTTTTTTACCATTTTCACTGCATTTGGAATTGTTTTCCTGCTTCCCAGGTGCACGGTCTGGAATATTAAATACCTCTCACTGTAAAGTGCAATTTGTTACACAACTTCCGAAAACAAGCCATTACACAGTTCTGTACATGGAAAAAATAAAAAAGTTCTAGATTTTTGAAGGTGTGGAGTGAAATTGGAAACGCAAAAACAAAAAAGAGCCTGGGCGTTTAAGGGTTAAACATGACAATGACATGTATGAGGTCAACCAAAACAACTAGTTGCAAGGCAAAAGACTTCTACTACGGACAGGGGCGTTGCTAGGTCAAAAGGATCTCCTTGGGTCAGCCGCAGGACCATTCCGACCCGCTGCCCGGGCATTCCTCCCCTCTCTCTATCAACCGATCCGGTCCCACTTAGGACACGACAGATGGAGAACGTTTGCACTCAACGCTTCCTTGCAGGTCCTAACTTTCCAGGAATAGAATTTAAGGAGAAATTAGGAACTATATTCTTATCATACCTTAAAGGTGCTGGACCTGTCGATGAGTGTTTATGATCATGACGGCAGGGGGAAAGTGTGATACACAGGCTGCCATATGCGATGGATAGAGGTATAACATTTGATACACACGCGGGCGACCGCCCATGCTCGTAGTTTTTTGCGTGTTGTGGCGGCCCGGATCGGGTGCCAAATGTGTGGCACCGATCGCGCGTGGGCGCGTATTGCGTCTATGGGGACGTACCTTGCGGCCGCATTACGTCCCCGCACCTGCGCGCCGATTGTGAATCAATCCCTAAGGAGGTGAGGAGGAAACATAATCACAGCTAGGGAAGGGGGAGAATATTGGGGGTAACTGTGTTGGCAAGCATTACTTACTGGGGGGGGGGGGGGGGGCTGTGTTGGGACATAACTTTACTGGTGGTCGTGTGGGCACATTACCTACTGGGGGAACTTGTGGGAAACTTACTTACTGGGGGGCTGTGTGGGCCATTACTTATTAGGGGCTGTGTGAGCCCATTACTTACTCGGGCTGTTTGTGCCCATTACTTGACTTGGTGTGGGGCTGGGGACACATTACTTACTGGGGGGCTGTGTGGGCACATTACTTACTGGGGGGGGCTGTGTGGACACATTACTTACTGGGGGGTAACTGTGTGAGGCACATTACTTACTGGGGGGCTGTGTGAGGCACATTACTTACTGGGGGCTTTGTGAGGCATATTACTTACTGGGGGGGCTGTGAGGCATATTACTTACTGGGGGTCTGTGTGGGCACATTACTTACTGGGGGGGGGCGGTGTGGACCATTACTTACTGGGTGGGCGTGTGTGCACATATTACTGGGGGTTCTGTGTGGGCCACATTCTTACTGGGGCTTTGTGAGGCATATTACTTACTGGGGGTCTGTGGGGGCACATTACTTACTGGGGGTCTGTGAGGCACAATACTTACTGGGGGTCTGTGTGGGACATTACTTACTGGGGGTCTGTGGTGGGCACATTACTTACTGGGGGCTTTGTGAGGCATATTACTTACTGGGGGCTGTGTGGGCAACATTACTTACTGGGGGTCTGTGAGGCACATTACTTACTGGGGGGCTGTGTGAGGACATTACTTACTGGGAGGCTTTGTGAGGACAGTACTTACTGGGAGGCTTTGTGAGGGACATTACTTACTGGGGGTCTGTGTGGGGCACATTACTTACTGGGGGGCTGTGTGGGACATTACTTACTGGGGGTCTGTGTGGGCACATTACTTACTGGGGGCTTTGTGAGGCATATTACTTACTGGGGGGCTGTGAGGCAGATTACTTACTGGGGGGTAACTGTGTGGGCACATTACTTACTTGGGGGGTCTGTGGGGGCACATTACTTACTGGGGGTCTGTGAGGCACAATACTTACTGGGGGTCTGTGTGGGACATTACTTACGGGGGGCTGTGTGGGCACATTACTTACTGGGGGGCTTGTGAGTGCATATTACTTACTGGGGGGCTGTCGAGGCATATTTTACTTAACGGTGGGTGGTACTGTGTGGCACATTAACTTACTGGGGTCCTGTGTGGGCACATTACTACTGGGGCCTTTGTGAGGCATATTACTTAACTGGGGGTCTGGTGTGCACATTAATTACGGGGGGGCTGTGTGGGGTATATTACTTACTGGGGGGTAACTGTTGGGCACATTACTTTACTGGGGGTCTGTGAGTCCACATTACTTTAACTTGGGGCCTGTGTGAGGACATTACTCTACTTACTGGGAGCTTTGGGAGGGACATTCTTTACTGGGAGATGCTTTGTTCGGGCCATTACTCTACTTGTGTGGGTGGGGGGTGGGGGTCTGGTGTGTGGGCACATTAACTTACTGGGGTCTGTGTGGGACATTACTTACTGGGGGTCGTATGGGCACATTACTTCTGGGGGGCTGTGTATTGGTTCCACATGACTTACTGGGGGTGGCTGTGTGGCACATTACTTACTGTGGGTCTGTGTGGGCACATTCCTTACTGGGGCTTGTGAGGCATATTACTTACTCTGGGGGGGGGCTTGTGAGGCAGTTTACTTACTGGGGTGTACGGTGGGGCACATTACTTCCTGGGGGGCCTGTGGGGGCAACAATTATTTACGGGGTCTGTGAGCACAATAACTTACTGGGGTTCTTGTTTGGGAACATTAACTTACTGGGGGGGCTGGTGGTGGGCACATTACTACTACGGGGGCTTTGTGATGCATATTACTTACTGGGGGCTTGTGGGCCCATTACTTACTGGGGGCTGTGAGGCATAGATTACCTGGGGGTAACTGGTGTGGGCCATTACTTACGTGGGGGGTACTGGGGGGCTGTGTTAGACATTACTTACGGGAGGCTTTGTGAGGGACATTACTTACTGGGAGCTTTGTGAGGCACATTACTTACTGGGGGTCTGTGTGGGACATTACTTACTGGGGGTCTGTGTGGGCACATTACTTACCAGGGCTGTGTGGGCACATTACTTACTGGGGGGTAACTGTGTGGGCACATTACTTACTGGGGGGTAACTGTGTGGGCACATTACTAACTGGGTGGGGCTGTGGGGAACATTACTTACTGGTAGGCTGTGTTGTGGGAATTACTTACTGGGGGCTGTTGTGAGGACATTACTTCTCTGACTGGGGGGCTTGTGTGGGCATATTACTTACTGGGGGCTGTGTGAATGCACATAATTACTGGGGGGCTGTGTTAGGCATATTAACTTACTGGGGGGCTGTGTTGAGGCATATTATTACGGGGGCTGTGTGAGGCATATTACTTACTGGGGGGGCTGTGTGGGCAAATTACTTACTGGGGGCTGTGTGAGCACATTAACATTACTACTGGTGGCTTTGGTGACATATTACTTTACTGGGGGCTGTGGTGAGTCACATTACTTACTGGGGGCTGTGTGGCACATTACTTACTGGGGGTTTACTAGGGGGTGGGGGGCTGTGTGGACACATTACGTACTGGGGGTAACTGTGTGAGGCACATTACTTACTGGGGGGCTGTGTGAGGCACATTACTTACTGGGGGCTTTGTGAGGCATATTACTTACTGGGGGGCTGTGAGGCATATTACTTACTGGGGGTCTGTGTGGGCACATTACTTACTGGGGGGGGCTGTGTGGACACATTATTTACTGGGGGGCTGTGTGGGCACATTACTAACTGGGGTCTGGTGTGGCACTTACTTACTGGGTGCTTTGGGGGCATTTAACTTAACTGGGGGGGCTGTGAGGCATATTAATTACTGTGGGTAACTTTGTGGGCACATACTTCCTGGGGGCTGTGGGGGCAACATTACTTACTGGGGTCTGTGAGGCACATAACTTACTGGGGGTCTGTGTGGGCACATACTTCTGGGGGGCGTGAGGTCTATTACTTACTGGGGTAACTGTGTGGTGCACTTCTACTGGGGGCAACTGTGTGGGCACATTACTTACTGGCGGCTTTGTGAGGCACATTACTTACTGGGGGGCTGTGTGAGGACATTACTTACTGGGAGGCTTTGTGAGGGACATTACTTACTTGGGTGGGGGTCCTGTGTGGGCACATTACTTACTGGGGGTCTGTGTGGGACATTACTTACTTACTGGGGTGTCTTGTGTGGGCACATTACTTACTGTGGTCCTGTGTGGGCACATTACTTACCAGGGGCTGTGTGGTCACATAATTACTGGGGGGTAACTGTGTTGCACATTACTAACTGCTGGGGGGCTGTGTGGGCAACTTACTTACTGGAGGCTGTGTGTGGGACATTACTTACTGGGGGGGCTGTGTGAAGGACATTACTTACTACTGGTGGCTGTGGTGTGGGACATTACTTACGGGGGGCTGTGTTGAGGCTATTACTTACTGGGGGGCTGTTGAGGCATATTACTTATGGGGGGGGCTGTGTGATGCACAGAACTTTACTGTGGGGCTGTGTGAGCTATTACTTACTGGGGGGGGGGGGGCTGTGGGTGCAAGGCAATATTTACTTACCATGCGGGGCGTGTGAGGACATTACTTACTGGGGGCTGTGTGGGCAAATTACTTACTGGGGGGGCTGTGTGAGCACATTACATGTACTTACTGGGGGTTTTGGTGAGGCATATTACTTACTGGGGGCTGTGTGGGCACATACTTACTGGGGGCTGTGTGGGAACATTACTTACTGGGGGCTGTGTGAGGACATTACTTACTGGGGGGCTGTGTGAGGACATTACTTACTGGGGGGGCTGTGTGAGGACATTACTTACTGGGGGCTGTTTGAGGCATATTACTTACTGGGGGCTGTGTGTAGGACATTACTTACGGAGGGGGCTGTGTGGGCACATTACTTACTGGTGGGTGGCTGTTGTGGGTAACATTACTTATGGGGGCTGTGTGGGGACATTACTTACTGGGGGGCTGTTTGTGGGCACATTACTTACTGGGGGGGGGCTGTGTGGGAATATTACTTACTGGGGGGGCTGTGTGGGAATATTACTTACTGGGGGGCTGTCTGGGCACATTACTTACTGGGGGTGGGGGGTAACTGAGCAGGGCACACTTACTTACAGGGGGGCACCCCCCACCCAGTATAATGGACCCATATAATATACAACCAACAGCATTTCCCCCCCCATTATAAAACGCTTTCTAGCCACATATAATACATACAGCACCCCCCCCCCCCCCCTATGCGGAGCAATCTTAGCTTCATCATTTGCCGTTTTGGCCTTTCATCAGAACAATGGAGGAGATTTATCAAACTGCCTAACAGTAAGAATGTGCTTAGTTGCCCATGGCATCCACTGTCAGGTCCCCTTTAAAATATCCATGAGCACTGTAAAATGAAAGCTCAGCTGTAATTGGTTGCCATGTGCAACTAAGCAAAGTCTTACTCTTAGGGAGCTTGATAAATATACCCCATTGTCCTGATGAAAAGGCCAAAACGGCAATGATTGAGCTAATGATGCTCCAAAGATAGAAGTTATCAGGCGAGTATGATGAAGTCACATAATCCGACAAGACTGACACCACTCCCTGCAAATAGACCTGCTCCTTTTTTTTTTTTTTAATTAGATTTTATTTTATTTTCATAAGTATCCAAGTTTTTTACGAATACAATTAAATAAGACATGTTCTTAATATAGGTTTAAGCCGATCAATGCAGACAGTATTGGCAGACAGCCCTGCGTTCACTCCACTACAGTTTGTGCGGTGCAGGTGACATCTTCTGTAAAGGCTTTCCCTTTCTTTTTCTCCTCAGTCTAGCCCATACCCTCATGAAGACTTTCCAGCTTCAACTTGCCAATGCAGAATGGGGAATATTTACTTATCCACCCGGAGTCCTGCGGAGCTCCAACATTGCCTTGTCTGACCAGAACTCTTCTGTTCCTGCGGCTTCACCAAGAATCGTGTGGCCCTACCTGCATGTATCACTTCCTCCCCGCTCAGGTGGACAGAGGTCACCTTCTTCCTGGTGCATGTAAGTGCATTGACTTGCACAGCAATCTAAATGTTAAATCCCACAGTCACTCACAATTCATTCGGATCGTCGTCGGCACGCCCCCCTGATTTCTTCTGTCGGGACTGAACCGGCACAGCTGCCCAATCCGATCACGTGCGACACAATCCCAGCGCAAACCCCTGTTAAATACCTGTCACAGTCACCGCCATGCAATCCTGAAAACCGTGAACGTCCGAACTAAATGCATCCGCGACCCTTAGTAAATAATCCCCAATATGTTTATTGTATTTGTTGTGATATCTGTAAGAGGCCGCTTAAACTTTTACGCTTCTTTTGCCATCATCTCCCTAAACTTCAGGGTGGACACTATAATAGTTTCCTACATGAAACACTAACCATGGACATTGATACTCTTTCCTCCCCATGTAGTGGTGCCCCCTGAGTAAGGCATCCAGACGGCACCAGTGGCGTTCCATTCACATGATACAGCAACACAACTAAACCAGGAGCAATAATCCTCCTGCAAGTCAAGTGGATAATCTCACGGTGTGGAACCTGTATAAATCTTCTGGGAAACAGTAATAGGGCTCCTTTATTTTGGGAATAGTCATTTATCATTAAATATAGTGAAACTCTTTAAAGTTCAATTGTAATTTCGGATGATATTGCGTGGGGGAGGGAGGGTTGTGAACATTTTTCTAATATATGTAATTAAGAAATTCTCCTTAGTTTGTGAAGAAACAGACTGCTAAGTTTTTCTTAGTTACACTGTTATTTCTATCTGTCTACAGGATTAAAGACAACTCTCTCCTCTCCTGTTGTTTACACAGCTGTGAGTGAGTGTTAGACCTTCCTGATCTCTCCCTGGCTGTAGTATGCTATAAGCACTGTATACAAACATCAAACCGAAAGTAAAGGGGGTTAAACCTCCCTTCTCAGAGCTGTTTAACCAAACACAGAGAGATTAGATATAGGCTCATCCAGCCTCCATAGACAAACACTGTGCAGGCTGGAATACACATTTCTATGGAAGGGAGTGGCGTGATTTTTTTTTAACAAACTAAGCAGAATTTGCTAATGAAGCATATTGGAAACATGTTCACCACATTCCCATACACACAATAGTAAAACTTCTCAAATGGCGGTTATGCTTTAAAAGAGAAAAAAAAAACATTGCTGTTTTTTGTATGTGTATAGTATTGCAACTCAGCCCAAATGTGTTCAAAATTGCTAAATTTGGCACTAAACACACAGAGGAAAACAATACAGGTGGTCCCCTACTTAAGGACCTCTCTGCCCACTGTGACCTCTGGTGAAGCTCTCTGGATGCTGTGCTATAGTCCCAGACTGCAATGATCAGCTGTAAGGTGTCTGTAATGAACTTTATTGATATTCCTTGGTCCCATTACAGCAAAAAATTTTGAAACTACAATTGTCACTGGGGCAGTGCGAAAGAGCCCCAAATCTGGGAATGTCCGTCTCAATCTGGGATGGTTGGGAGGGTCTGTTACAACATGTTCATATCGGTGATCTGCCCTTGAGGAAATGATCTGCCACTGCCTAGAATACGGCTTCCAAAAACAACTAAAAATATCTAATGGTTAAATAAAGGATTTCTTACCAGTGTCTTGTCTTCTGAGTCCCCCGGTGCCTTATATTGATCTGCAATGTCCTCTATATTAAAAGGTTTAGTCAAAAGATCAGGAAACAAATTTCCCACGTCACCTTCATGAGTTCGTGCAGGAATGTGCTGAGTTTTATATCTTAAAATACTTACATAACAAAATATACCGCCATCCGTTTCCTTTTCTCATGCACAGGCGATAACCAGTGATAAACATTGTACATGGCGGTGATGTTGTGTAATAGAATTTTAGTAAAAACCTAAAAAAATTATGAAATATTGAATAAAAGGATTGCTTGAATGGAATAGGCCGGCTACTTTCCGTTGTTTTTTTTTTTGTGTGTTTTTTTTTAATTATTTGCCAAAAGAGGTACATGTGAATACCTAAACATTGTTACTATATATACCCCTTACCGACATGTGACATACTATTATGTCACATGTCTGCTGTGGGTGTATGGAGAGGGCTTACAGGCTGAGCCCTCTCTATATAAGGTGGGCATTTGCTGCATATTGCAGCAAACACCCACCGGTAACACCCGCGGTCAGGTCACCCGTGGGGTGTTAACCCTGTAAAGGCCTCCGGAAAGCTCCGGCGCGCAGATGCCGCCATTTGGATTCGATCGCTGTACCCTGTGAGGGTCGACAATCGGTTGCCATGGCAGCCTGGGGTCTTAACCTATTCCTAAGAATGTGTGATTTGCACATTGTAATAAATGATGTGGTAACTCCCCATATCCTGCCATGCAGTATTATGGCAGTATATAGTAGGATCAATCAGGCAGCCTAGGGTTAAACTACCCTAGGGGGTCTATAAAATAGTAAAACTAAAAAAATGTTATTAAAAAAACCTAAAAATTCTAATCACTCTGCTTTCCTTAGAACACATATAAATAAACAGTAAAAATCATAAACATGTATCGCTGCATCCCAAAATGTCCAATCTATCATAATAGAGTAACGTTTTTTTCCCCAATGTTTAACCCTGTAACGGAAAATAGCGCCCAAAGTCGAAAATACCACTTTTTTTGCCATTTTGAAAAATATAAAAAATTCTATAAAAAGTGATCAAAGGTCTGCACAATCCTAAAAATGGTAGCATTGAAAACGTCATCAAACATCGCAAAATATCACCACCCACAACTCCGTATAGCGCAGTATGAAAAAATTATTAGCACCAGAAGATGGCAAAATGAAGAATGTAAGGTTTTCATTTTTATAAATTTATGAAAATATTATAAAACCTATATAAATTTGGTATCCCTGTGATAGCACCGACCCAAAGAATAAAGTAGATGGGCCATTTGGGGCGCACATAGTGAAAGCTGTAAAATCAAAGCCCAGAAGAAAATGTTGCAAATGTGTTTTTTTTACCATTTTCACTGCATTTGGAATTGTTTTCCTGCTTCCCAGTGCACGGCATGGAATATTAAATACCCTCACTGTAAAGTGCAATTTGTTACACAGAAAACAAGCCATTACACAGTTCTGTACATGGAAAAATAAAAAAGTTATAGATTTTTGAAGGTGTGGAGTAAAAATTGGAAACGCAAAAACAAAAAAGAGCCTCGGCGTTAAGGGGTTAAACATGACAATGACATGTATGAGGTCAACCAAAACAACTAGTTGCAGGCAAAAGACTTCTACTACGGACAGGGGCGTTGCTAGGTCAAAAGGATCTCCTTGGGTCAGCAGGACATCTGCCCCGCTGCCCGGGCATTCCTCCCCTCTCTCATATCACGATCCGTGTCCTTAGGACACAGATCATGATGAGAACGTTTGCACTCACTGCTTTCCTCTGCAGGTCCTAACTTCCAGGAGAAATTACAGGAGAAATTAGAATAATACTAATACTAGGCTGCTGGACCTGTGATGATGTTATGATCACATGAACGGCAGGGGAAAGTGATACACAGAGCTGCATATGCGAGGTAAGGGTACATACACACGCGGCATGCTCTGTCTTTTTGCGGTGTGCGGCCCGGATCGGTGCCATACATGTGTGGCACCGGATCCCGCTGTGCCGCTATTGGCGTCTATGGGGACGTACTTGCGGCCGCATATACGTCCCCGCAGACGCCCATGTGAATAATCCCTAAGGAGGTGAGGAGGAAACATAATAACAGCTAAGGGAAGGGGGAGAATATGGGGGTAACTGTTGTTTTGGCCTGTGAGGCACATATACTTAGGGGGGGGGGGGGGGGGTTGTGTTGGAGACATACTTACGTGGGGTCGATGTGGGCACATTACATACTGGGGGACTTGTGGGAAACTTACTTACTGGGGGGCTGTGTGGGCACATTACTTATTAGGGGCTGTGTGAGCACATTACTTACTCGGGGGACTGTTGTGTGCACACATTACTTACTGGGGGGGCTGTGGGACACATACTTACTGGGGGGCTGTGTGGGCACATTACTTACTGGGGGGGGCTCGTGTGGACACCATTACTTACTGGGGGTAACTGTGTGAGGCAATAGTCTTACTGGGGGAGCTTGTGTGAGGCACATACTTACTGGGGTCTTGTGAGGCATACTTACTTACTGTGGCGGGGCTGGGGGCTATTACTTACTGGGGGTCTGTGTGGGCACATTACTTACTGGGGGGGGGCGGCTGTGGACCATTACTTACTGGGGGGCGTGTGTGCACATACTTACTGGGGGGTTCTGTGTGGGCCACATTACTTACTGGGGCTTTGTGAGGCATATTACTTACGGGGAGTCTGCGTGTGGGGCACATTACTTACTGGGGGTCTTGTAGTGCACAATACTTACTGGGGGTCTGTGTGGGACATTACTTACTGGGGGTCTGTGGTGGCGCACATTACTTACTGGGGGCTTTGTGAGGACATATTACTTACTAGGGGGCTAGTGTGTTGGCACATTACTTACTGGGTCTGTGGGCACATTCCTTACTGGGGGGCTGGTGTGAGGACATTATCTTACTGGGAGGCACTTTGTGAGGACATACTTACTGGGAGTGCTTTGTAGGGACATATTACTGGGGGTCTGTGTGGGGCACATTACTTACTGGGGGGCTGTGTGGGACATTACTTACTGGGGTCTGTGTGGGCACATTACTTACTGGGGGCTTTGTGAGGCATATTACTTACTGGGGGGCTGTGAGGCAGATTACTTACTGGGGGGTAACTGTGTGGGCACATTACTTACTGGGGGCTGTGTGGGGGCACATTACTTACTGGGGGTCTGTGTGGGCACATTACTTACTGGGGGTCTGTGTGTGCGACTTACTTACGGGGGCGCTTGTGTGGGCACATTACTTACTGGGGGGCTTGTGAGGCATATTACTTACTGGGGGGCTGTGAGGCATATTTACTTACGGTGGGGACTGTGTGGCACATTACTTACTGGGGGTCTGTGGGGGCACATTACTTACTGGGGGCTTTGTGAGGCATATTACTTACTGGGGGGCTGTGTGGGCACATTAATTACTGGGGGGCTGTGGGGGTAATTCTTACTGGGGGGTAACTGTTGGGCACATTACTTTACTGGGGGTCTGTGAGCACATTACTTACTGGGGGCTGTGTGAGGACATACTCTACTCTGGGAGGCTTTGTGAGGGACATTACTTACTGGGAGGCTTTGTGAGGGACATTACTTACTGGGGGGGGGGGCTGGTGGGGGCACATTACTTACTGGGGGTCTGTGTGGGACATTACTTACTGGGGGTCTGTATGGGCACATTACTTACTGGGGGCTGTGTAG
This sequence comes from Engystomops pustulosus, assembly GCA_019512145.1. Lineage (NCBI taxonomy): Eukaryota > Metazoa > Chordata > Amphibia > Anura > Leptodactylidae > Engystomops > Engystomops pustulosus. The sequence goes on along the minus strand of CM033648.1, from coordinate 76,449,223 downwards.
CGCACTACTTACTGGGGGGGCTGTGTGGGCACATTACTTACTGGGGTCTGTGTGGGCACATTACTTACTGGGGCTTGTGAGGCATATTACTTACTCGGGGGGGGGCTGTGAGGCAGATTACTTACTGGGGGTGTACGAGTGGGCACATACTTACTGGGGGTCTGTGGGGGCCAACATTATTTACGGGGTCTGTGAGGCACAATACTTACTGGGGTCTTGTGTGGACATAACTTACTGGGGGGCTGTGTGGGCACATTACTACTGAGGGGGCTTTGTGAGCAATTACTTACTGGGGGCTTGTGGGCCCATTACTTACTGGGGGCTTGAGGCATATTACTGGGGTAACTGTGTGGGCCACTATACTTACTGGGGGGTACTGGGGCTGTGTGAGGACATACTTACTGGGAGGCTTTGTGAGGGACATTACTTACTGGGAGGCTTTGTGAGGCACATTACTTACTGGGGGTCTGTGTGCGGACATTACTTACTGGGGGTCTGTGTGGGGCACATTACTTACCAGGGGCTGTGTGGGCACATTACTTACTGGGGGGTAACTGTGTGGGCACATTACTACTGGGGGGTAACTGTGTGGGCACATTACTAACTGGGGGCTGTGTGGGCACATTACTTACTGGGAGGCTGTGTGTGGGACATTACTTACTGGGGGGCTGTGTGAGGACATTACTTACTGGGGGGCTGTGTGGGCATATTACTTACTGGGGGCTGTGTGAGGCACATAACTTACTGGGGGGCTGTGTGTAGGCATATTACTTACTGGGGGGGCTGTGTGAGGCATATTACTTACTGGGGGCTGTGTGCGGCATATTACTTAACTGGGGGGGCTGTGTGGGCAAATTACTTACTGGGGCTGTGTGAGCACATTAACATGTACTTACTGGGGGCTTTGTGGACATATTACTTACTGGGGGCTGTGTGAGCACATTACTTACTGGGGGCTGTGTGGGCACATTACTTACTGGGGGGGGGGGGCTGTGTGGACACATTACTTACTGGGGGGTAACTGTGTGAGGCACATTACTACTGGGGGCTGTAGTGAGGCACATACTTACTGGGGGGCCTGTGTGAAGCATATTACTTACTGGGGGGCTGTGGGCTATACTTACTGGGGTCTGTGTGGGCACATTACTACTGGGGGGGGCTGTGTGGGCACATTATTTACTGGGGGGCGTGTGGGCACATTACTAACTGGGGTCTGTGTGGGCACATTACTTACTGGGGCTTTGTGGGGCATATTACTTACTGGGGGGGCTGTGAGGCATATTAATTACTGGGGGGTAACTGTGTGGGCACATTACTTACTGGGGGGCTGTGGGGGCACATTACTTACTGGGGCTCTGTGAGGCACAATACTTACTGGGGGTCTGTGTGGGCACATTACTTACTGGGGGGCTGTGAGGCATATTACTTACTGGCGGGTAACTGTGTGGGCACATTACTTACTGGGGGCAACTGTGTGGGCACATTACTTACTGGCGGCTTTGTGAGGCACATTACTTACTGGGGGGCTGTGTGAGGACATTACTTACTGGGGGCTTTGTGAGGGACATTCTTACTTGGGTGGGGGTCCTGTGTGGCACATTACTTAACTGGGGGTCTGTGTGGGCACATACTTACTAGGGGTGCTGTGTGGCAATTACTTACGGGTTGGTGGGCACATTACTTACCAGGGGCTGTGTGGGCACATTACTTACTGGGGGGTAACTGTGTGGGCACATTACTAACTGGGGGCTGTGGGCACATTACTTACTGGGAGGCTGTGTGTGGGACATTACTTACTGGGGGGGCTGTGTGAGGACATTACTTACTCGGGGCTGTGTGTGGGACATTACTTACTGGGGGGCTGTGTGAGGCATATTACTTACTGGGGGGGCTGTGTGAGGCATATTACTTACTGGGGGGGGCTGTGTGAGCAAGCTTTACTGGGGGCTGTGTGAGGCATATTACTTACTGGGGGGGGGGGCTGTGGGTGCAGGCATATTACTTACCAGGGGCTGTGTGAGGACGTTACTTACTGGGGGCTGTGTGGGCAAATTACTTACTGGGGGGGCTGTGTGAGCACATTACTTACTGGGGGTTTTGTGAGGCATATTACTTACTGGGGGCTGTGTGGGCACATTACTTACTGGGGGCTGTGTGAGCAGATTACTTACTGGGGGCTGTGTGAGGACATTACTTACTGGGGGGCTGTGTGAGGACATTACTTACCTGGGGGGGCTGTGTGAGGACATTACTTACTGGGGGCTGTTTGAGGCATATTACTTACTGGGGGCTGTGTGTAGGACATTACTTACGGAGGGGGCTGTGGGGCACATACTTACTGGGGGTGCTGTGTGGGGACATTACTTATGGGGGGCTGTGTGGGGACATTACTTACTGGGGGGCTGTGTGGGCACATTACTTACTGGGGGGGGGCTGTGTGGGAATATTACTTACTGGGGGGGCTGTGTGGGAATATTACTTACTGGGGGGCTGTTCTGGGCACATTACTTACTGGGTCTGGGGGGTAACTGAGCAGGCACATTACTTACAGGGGGGCACCCCCACCCAGTATAATGGAACCCATATATATACAGCATTTCCCCCCCCATTATAAAACGCTTTCTAGCCACATATAATACATACAGCACCCCCCCCCCCCCTTCTATCTGGAGGCATCATTAGCTCAATCATTTGCCGTTTTGGCCTTTTCATCAGAACAATGGAGGAGATTATCAAACTGCCTAACAAAGAATGTGCTTAGTTGCCCATGGCATCCACTGTCAGGTCCCCTTTAAAATATCCATGAGCACTGGTAAAATGAAAGCTCAGCTGTAATTGGTTGCCATGTGCAACTAAGCAAAGTCTTACTCTTAGGGAGCTTGATAAATATACCCCATTTCCTGATGAAAAGGCCAAAACGGCAAATGATTGAGCTAATGATGCCTCCAGATAGAAGTTATCAGGCGAGTATGATGAAGTCACAATACCGACACCAACTCCCTGCAAATAGACATGCTCCTTTTTTTTTTTTTAATTAAGATTTTTATTTATTTTCATAAATTATACAAAGTTTACAATACAATGTAAATAGACATGTTCTTAATAGGTTAAGCCGATCAATGCAGACAGTACTGCAGACATCCCGCGTTCACTACAATACAGTTTGTGCGGTGCAGGTGACATCTTCTGTAAGGCTTTTCCCTTTCCTTTTTCTCCTCAGTCTAGCCCAGACCCTCATGAAGACTTTTCCAGCTTCAACTTGCCAATGCAGAATGGGGAATATTTACTTACCCGGTCCTGTGGATCTCACAAAAGTGCATTGTCTGACCAGAACGCATTCTGCCGCGATTCACTAAGATCGTGCTCCTGATATCCTGCATGTGTCGCTTCCCCGCTCAGGTCGGACAGAGTTCACCTTCTTCCTGGTGCATGTAAGTGCATTGACTTGCAACACAATCTAAATGTTAAATCCCACAGTCACTCACAATCAGTCGGATCGTCTGTCGGCACGCCCCCTGATTTCTGTCGCATGGAAGCCGGCACAGCTGCTCCAAAATCCGATCACGTGCGACACAATCCCAGCGCAAACCCCTGTTAAATACCTGTCACAGCCATGCAAATCCTGAAAACCGTGAACAGTCCGACGAAAATGCAATCCGCCACCCTTAGTAAATAAGCCCCAATATGTTTATTGGATTTGTTGTGATATCTTTAGCGCTTTACTTTTACAGCTTCTTTGCCATCATCCACCTAAACTGCAGGGTGGACACTATAATAGTTCCTACAATGAACACTTAAACATGGACATTGATACTTCCTCCCCAATGTAGTGGTGCCCCCTGAGTAAGGCATCAGACGGCGACCAGTGGCGTTTTGCTCTCTGAGCTATAATTGTACATATAACAGCCTGTGCACAATGTATCATACACAAGACTGAGCCTCACTGCACACATCTGGACCCGGTGATACCTGAATGAATCCTCCCATGTAAGCACCAAGTCGCCATCTGCCAGCGTTATCCTTTGGGACAATCATCTCTTCCACATATATTCATTCCGTTGCACAAAGGTAAATGTAAAACTTCCATGAGATAAAACACATAGAAATAGTTGTTAGCAGTAACGCAGCAGTAGTAGTCTACATAGTTATAGAAAACGCAGGGGAAGGACTGTTTCACACTGATGGTTGGTCTATATATTACGGACCATGCAATGTGCGGTTTCATGGAATGACCACACGTCCGGGAAAGGGATTCCTTGCATCATAGTGATATATGACACACAGAGTCCCTACAAGACAGCAGCACTGTTATAGTGATTCATGAACTGACCAGGGCAGCATGTGGGAGTCTGGGAACCACTTTACTATTGTCTATAGACTACAAATAAGTGAATGCTCTGAACTATCAAGAGTGGCTTTACCCATACAGGAGGACACGCAGCGGCTTCTCCTAAACTCTAGGAAACAGCTGCTTCTCCAGAACTGGTTGTTAAAAAGTAAAAATGAAAAAAAACCAAAACCTGCTGTTTTGGCTGGACTCCTTCCCAAATGCTTTAACACACAGGACAATCAACACAATTTTAAGCGAACCTCTCACCGGGGATGGCATTTTTATCTGGTGACAGGTTCCCGTGGCCTATGCTATGCCGATTTTAAAAATTCCTTTGTCAGCATTCTGAAACCTTTCAGTACTTTATTTAACTTTTTTTCACATTACCTGGCTCCCTGCCAGCAGCATGTGGTGAGTCCCGGAGGAGGGGGCAGCTGCAGCCTGTGTGAGTCTCCTCTCCTCCCCACTTCCTGTCATGTGCATTAAGCAGTCAGGAGGGAGGGGGATGATGTAGAGTAGAGTAAGAATGCATGAGGAGACACAGGCTGCAGCTGCCCCTCCCCTGGGACTCACCACATGCTGCTGGAAGGGAGCAGGTAATGTGAATTAAGCTTATATAAACTACTGAAATAAATGACAAAGGCATTTTTAAAATCAGCATAACATGGGCTATCAGAACCTATCACCAGCTAAAAATTACATTAATGGTGACAACGGCAGAGCAGGAAACAAGGAACTCCTTGCACTGCTTTAGGCAGCAGAGCTGTACTTATGCCCCTTCCTGCCCAACATACATTTGTTTGGGTAAAAATGTGAAATCCACCTGTTATATGAAAGAATTTAGAATTCAAGAGAAAACACCAGATTGCTTGCCAGAGAAGATAACCATAACACATGTCTGCTCCGGCACCTCCTCCCTGGCAGTAGAGAGGATTAGAATGGTCAGATACTGTGACTGATATCTCAGCAGCTATGGGGGCTAGAAAGAAAATTAGAAGTGCCACTGAATCTGTGTAGAGCCCCCTATAGAATGCTAGGTTTATCTTCAACTGTATGAGGTGGTGAAAGGTACTCTTTAATGGCATATTACTTTTGCAAATGCTGAGCAGACACCCCGCTGTAAGTTTACCCCCTTGAGATGCCTAGTTGAAAAAAGACAACAGCATCTAGGTGGCTCCCTCTTTCAACCCAATTATGGCAAGGAATTCCCATCGCAGACAGAACATACAGGTTGGCCAGGATTAGCAGACCATTGGTCAGTACCAGGGAATATTATTAACCTAAAAACCTAGATAAACCCCTCTCTGCTTTGATGGCTCCCTCTGCCACTGGTTTGTACAACTTGGCTGCCCTAGGGATGCAACATTGATGTAAATGTGACCAAAAAAAAAAAAAAAAATTAAAAATGATTTAAAATATACAATTTGAAGATAAGGTAATACCAACGAAGTAAATTTTTCCATTGTTGAAATTAATTTGTATTAAAAATGAGAAAATGGCCACTTCTTCCTGATCAAATGTAATGTATGTAATCCAAAACTTTGCATAGGCCATGCTGTTTTTATCTACTTACTGTGGGGGAAGGGGGTGGTGGGAGGTGGAGGGGGGGGGGGGGGGTGTGTGTGAAAAACTTACAATAAACATAATTGAAAATAAAATCTGATTTAATATGTGATTAGGATTCTCATAATTAAGGGACACGGTCACCAGCTTTTACCCTATTAACGAAAATCTACCAATTGTTTTTATGCATTTTGAACCAAATATACCATGAAAATGCTGAAGCTTCTGCTGATGCAGAAACATATCTTGTTTAATCCATGAATGTAGTGCCATTACCCTAATTATGCACTGCTCCAGAGTGCTCCACGCTGTATTAACTGTGTGTGTCCCTGACAGGCAGAAGTAATCAAATCACTGCACCATCCCCCAGCTGCTGAGTATGAGTCATCCAGCTCAGGTTGATTAGTCCTGTCTGGACAGTTCAGGAAGCTCCTGTGTATGTGGAAGTAATGTATTTATGTTAGCAGCCAGCCTGCACCCAGCTTTCCCAAGGTCCTGAATTTTATAATTTTTTAAAAAAAATAAAACCACTTGAATCAGGGATTAAACAAGATATGTTTCTGCATCAGTGTCGCTAAAGCATTCTCAAGGTATGCTTGGTTTATAATGCATAAAAACTAATGGTAGATTTTTTATACTCATGTAGAGTATAAAATGTCCTTTCTATTCCCTCTTATGTAAAATCTCTGTTTACCTGTAAAAAATAGAACTCCTCCAAAGTCGTAAGCAACTGGAACCAGATCGTTAAAGATTTACAGAATCGTTATCTGCAGCTTGGCAGCTATATATGCCTTTAACCACTTTTAACTTTCTTTTTCTAGATAAAATCTGGTGACCCTTTACAAAATGTCAAAACGAAGCCGGATAAACCAGGGACATTACTCATACATCCATGTACCATGACCGTAGTAATCTTCTTATATTTCTTATCCATGGCCTCATTCCTTCTAAAATCAACCTTTTAAAATTATGCTAATGAGTCCGAAGGGCTTTGGGGGGAGTTACCAGATCCCCTCAGTGTTGTAGCATCACAGGCTGTTACACTGTGAACAGCACTTCCCTTTCTCACATGTGGGAGAGTGCTTAAGGAACATTAGAAAACAGTGTAACAGCCTGTAAAGCTACAGCATGGAGGGCCTCTGGTGGCCCTAATAGAGAAGTATACACTAGTCGTGTGCTACGAGATCCTATGATTTCTGTGCAGGCCCAGGTTAGATACTTGGAATATTCTCTACTCTTCATCCTCTTCAATGAACGGTCTTAACACATGGAGTATTAAATCGAGACATAAAAGGGTTTTCTAAAACCTAGGTTTAATAAATTAAGAGGTGCATGCCAGATGAAAAATACAAAAATACATTAAAAATGAAACAATGCAGCATGTACAGCCATCACCACACAAACAGCTCAGTAAACATCGTAAAAACTCAAGCTCTCAACAAAAAAAAAAAAAAAGATCCTGCCATGTTATGCGAAAAAGAACCCAAAAAATGGAAAACAATCAAAAGGGGAAAAAAAAAAAAAACCAGTGCGATACAAGTGTCATTAAGGTAACCGCTTCACAAACTCATTCTCCTAATAGGATTATGCTGCAACAGAAGAGAGAATCACAATGTCGTCACACCAGGGGGATGAACATGCTGATTTTACAGTCACGACCCGTTTAGCTAGAAGATATCTCTGTAAGGAGAGCTCCGACAAAAACGGAGACATACATGCAGCCATTTACAATTACTGTAAACACGTTGCGGTAATGGCTCGGAGGGGCGGACGTTACCGCTTTCACAATAGCATTGATTGCCACAGCTAAAACAATAGAAAAAAAAAATGGCGCAGTTTCTGTCCTGTGTATATAATAAGCACTAGTAACGTGTACCCTCCGCCTTGGTACGGTGGAGGCAGAAGGTGCCTTATGCCTCAGTGATGTGACTAGTTTGGACAGGCGGCATGCTAATGGATTCTGGTTCGGCCCATAACACATTCTACTCCTGTGCCTCATGCTCGGACTAAGCAGAGGACGTCTACCAAATACTGTCTAGAAGATGGCTGCCTCCGCGACGTCATGGACTCTAGTGATCTGCCTACTACACGTTATGGTGGCCCCACTATACACAGGTGACAAGGGTAGGGTTTGTGTCTCCTTGACTATCCTTCATCTTCCCGGAAAATACGGATTATGGAAATTTCTTCCTCAGAATAAAATGTCCTCGTTCTTGATGAGCATTTCCACCACTAGTCTCTGATAACGGATGTCGTTTAGTGCCGCCATGGCATCCAGCTCCGGCGCTCGCATGAGAGTCGGTCCGAACACGATGCCAAGGTTCTCTGCGCTCATTAGGTTGTCCTTCTCGTGAAGAGTTACCCTGAGGGGGATACAAAATGACATCTCATTACGCCTGTCGTGCATCTAAAATGAGGGGTTATCTGTAGGGCTTTGGGGGCAAAGCAGAACATGCAAATAAATCTACTTGTGCCCCAAAAGCATAAAGGACTTTTCAGTTTCGGTTTATCTCAGGCGGTGACATTACTCGCTGGGAAAGACCTATTATGGGTTGCTAGGATACAGTCTCATTGCTGTCACATGGATGCCCAGAGGACTGACGCACGTGATATATAGTAACTGGCAGTAACGGAGGCCGAGGCCATCCCCTCTAATGAGCGAGCCCTAATGAGGACTGGCACACCAGGTGTAAGGGAGCCAATATCACTCACATTATACAGGGAAATCAACATTACTGTCCATAATAGAGGAGCTGGATTACACCCAGGATTGGGACTGGATTCACATTATATGGGTAGGACAAGGTCAATCATGACAACTTTATTAGTGAACTGTAAATATGGGGGGGGGGATAAATCAGGGCTGGTACTCCAGTTCTTTTGGTGTACAAGCCCTAAAACATACCGCAGTTACTAGTCCCACTCCTCTACTAGTAGTGGAGGAGTGGGACCCTTCTTACTGTGCCCCCCCCGGCAGATGCCCCTCCTTACTGTGCCCCCTCCGGCAGATGCCCCTCCTTACTGTGCCCCCTCCGGCAGATGCCCCTCCTTACTGTGCCCCCTCCAGATACATCAGGAGGCTGGAGATTCCTGATGTATATGGCGGTGGAGGGGTGAGGACTTGATAACATTATGCCTATGTTAATGGACAATCCCCTTCAAGACTGCACCCCAACCTACAGTTATCCGATAGTTGGGGGTATGCTGCTGCTGGAAGCCCAAAACTGAAAGATTCTAAACCCCCCTTTTCACAGTACAGTGTCTGGTCTCAAGTCAATCAATAGGCTCGTATACAAAGTGATGGTCTCCACAGCCCCCTGTATGAGCGGACCACCTGAGCTGTAAATCTCAGAACAGGTCCTATTCCTGCCAAAACTTCCGGCTTGGACAATGTTTTCCGCCGCCATCTGCATATGAGCAAACACACAGACGCGAACAGCAGACCAAAGATCCGTAAAAGACACGTCCTTATTTTTCGGTTAAGTAGTGAGGAGGAATAGAGGACCTGTTTGGTGGTGGGACTGCTAGGTATTACTAATTTTCCAATTCTGTTGATAAAGTTTTAAATATTTCCAAAATAATGCCCCCCTAATGATCCAAAATAAAGCAAAGTAACCAATCACGGGCTGAAGTGGGTTTCACTGGAGCTGCAATACCGGATTGTATTATTATATTTTTTTTACTTCCCCCATAGCAATCCGGTACTGCCGCTCCAGTAAAACCCACTTTAGCCTGTGATTTTTTGTTTTATTTTATAAAATTTGCATTTTTTTCCACCATTTCTGCAAAGAAGCAAAAACCTCTTTTATCTGTGGCTTAAAAGAGAATTATCTCTCTCATCCGGCTACAGCATTACTTTCTTTTGGGTCTGCTCAGTGTTGGATAAATAATTTCCTAACAATTTAAGAAATTTTACAATGGCCACCAGGGGACATCTGGATGGAGCAGATAGTAGGATATCGGCTAATCCCAGTTCATGCTCCTTTACGAAGAACGTGAACACTCAAAAGGATCGAATTGAATTTTTTAGCGTCTTAGGTTTTTTTTCGGGCATCTCAACACTGAATATTTTAGTTTCAGAATTTTTTTTTTGCTTAAGACTGTGAACGTAGTCACGGAAAATTTACTTTTTTTCAGTATTTTTAGTAAAATGTGCCAGTTTTTGGCTGTATGATTACACAGGCTCATTCTGTTATCTAGTCGGCAGCACGGACTCTATAATGGGACTGCATGCGACGATAAAGAGAAGGGATTACAGAAAACGTATCATGTCGCTCAGCGTGACCAATTAGCAGATAATGCTTGGCGAGCCCTGGGAACCTGGCAAACTGAGAGGCGGCTTCACAGCCAGTGGGCATGGAATAATTTCCTCCTCCTGGGGCAGGACTAAGTAGAGCTTTAGCTCCCAAATACTGCTCAGCGCCTAACAACGTCGCGCCATTTGATGTGCTTAGATGGATTTACCTTTTCAGATGGGCCATGAGATAGCGCAGTGTTTCACAGTGTGCAGGAGGTAGCAGCTTCAAAGCTTCGTGAAGAGCTTCTAACTGTGCGTCCGGGTCCACAGCCTCTGAAAAAGGAAAAAAAAATGGGGTTAATCTACAGATTAAAGCGATAATGGATGAAACGTATCTAATCACTGCAAGGCATTGTGGATGCTGACTACTACCACTGATTGTGAGGCAAAGTATGAATTTTATAGAGCGGAGAAGGAGCCTCCGGTAACACTGGCACAGGACCACAAGTAGCAGACGATCACATGACTCTTGCCAAATTATCCTTGAAATAAGTTTTTATTCAACTTCCACTACAGCTACATTCAGTGTTGCAATATGTTGGCTGGCAGCCGGGGCTACGACATTTGATGCATTTTGTGCACTTACTTGCAGACTCGAGGAACTTGGGGTAGGCGTCATATGTTATCAGTGGGATTGGTAATTCCCTGAAGTACAGTTTCAGTGCACCAGTTATAATGTTAATGTCTTCATAGACATTCACAGATATATCAGCCTTCTCACCATCTACAAGGAAAGACAGGGATAAACATGATATTCTATAGGTTATATGAACAGACACTTGTACATTTGTTCTAATTGCGGTGTAATTGGGATTGCTTTCATTTGATCCCATTCCATGCCTTTAATTTAAAGGAAATGTACCATCAAAAACAGTATAATATACCAAGGACACTTATTTAGGACGCTACCAGAGCCTCTTCATGCTGGAACCTCACAGGCTGTTACACTGCACAGGAGAACTCCCCCCCCCCTTCCACTGTGCACTGAAACTTTCTCTGCTGTCATAAGATTACTTCAGACAGAAGGAGGGGGGGGGGGGGGGGGGGGAGGGGGGGGGGGGGGGGGTGCTGAGGGAGCAGAGGGATAGGATGGGGGGTGCTGAGGGAGCAGAGGGATAGGATTAGACAGTGTAACAGCCTGTAAAGCTAAAGCACAGAGGGGCTCTTGTTACACCCCCCCATTAGCCATTCAGACTCATTAGCATAATTTTAAATGTTGATTTTAGAAGGCAGGAGGCCATGGATAACAAATATAAAAGATGACCAAAGCCTGATGGCTGGATCTACAAGTAAGCATGCTTGAACTCTGATGGTAGATCTCCTTTAAACTAAAGCTTTCCAATGAGCCCATTTTTAACCATTTCTATCCCCACTAGAAATAAAGTATTTGCTAATTTATAAAAGGCTAAAGATAACCGATTTACCTCTGTCGAAGGCCATTTTGGCGTCTTCAATGAGATCAGTAAAACCTGATATTCGGTATAATCCTTCTGAGTTCAACCCTGTTGAAACAAATACAGTAGGATGTAAAAAAAAATCATATGGGACATCTCATCATATGGGAACGCAGACAAGAGGAAAGGGTTGTAGGAGGTGAACCATGGCCGATGTCTTCTAGTACCAGAGCTACTCTTGTCTATGGGTTGTATTCAGTACTGCAGCGTGACATTTTTTCACGTTTTTTACAACTTCATTAACAGATCTTCTCTACATTATGTAGAACTTTGTCCACTCAAGTAGAAGTTCTGACCTCCAGTGGTAGCGGACAGGAGCCTTACCTCTAGACTCTATCTCTCGTATACACATGTCCACCACCATTGGCCTCTTCGTGTTGTGTGCTTTGACTAAGGTGGTGAGGTCACAGCTGTAAACTTTCTTGACGTGCTTCAAGTCCGGCTTGCAGTCATTAGGAACCATCTTGGAACATTGCTTGTGGACATTCAAGCCACAATCTGCAACATAAATACAAAAAAGATATTGTGTATAGAAGTCAGAAATAGGCAGCATCACTATAGTTAGAGGAGTTTTCCAGGTCTAAAAAATAGCTGTGTTCTTCTGAAAATAAAGGACTACAAAGGCCTCAAGTTGTTTTTTTTATGGTATCAAAGCTCAGCCATAGTCACTTCAAAAGAGTTGAACTGCAATACCCAACACAACCAAGGACTGGTGTGGCACTGTTTCAGAAAATGCACTGGTAGTTAAAGGTGTTGGCCATTTTTCAGTAATTATCTTCCATTAGACATGTCTCTACATGTATATGTACTTATATCTTTGCCTGCTTTGATACCTTCAGGCCCTGTCTAACACTTCCCCAGCCCGTCCAGTCCACAGTCTCTCTATTTTTCACTGTTCGTCCTCACTGAGAAAGACTAGGAGAGGTAGCAGGAGGAGTCATAACTCTCCTGCTGCAGCTACTCCTATTCAGCGAGCTCAGAGATGTAAACAAAGAATCATGGGGAGTCTGCACACAGCAGAAAAGTAAGTATCAGGACTGCTGAATCACTTGATGAACATTAGGTAGTAAAGGCACATGGGAAACTTATTTAAAAAGTAACCAACCCCTTCACCAGTTAGGGATTAAATATTAACCCCTGCCTTTTGTCAGGTCAATATGCCCAAAGTTGATACCTAAGAGCTTGTGTATAGCTTTTCAGTTGTTCTAAATTCCACCGTCAGCATGCCACACAACAGATTGGGGAACACTGGTTTAGATCAGAAAACTCCTATATATTTGGAAATCTTTATACACAGAATATGATGTAAAAGCCAAGCCAAGTCTTACTTTGTAACAGCATATAAAGCGGGTAATGACTGCGTTCAGTGTAGGGACACAATGCCAACCACAGAACTGGCAGGGCACAGCGAAATGTCACCAAGTGTCAGTCACAGGGTGACAACAGATAATTTTGAGCACTTAACATTTCGTTCCAGCCAAAAACTAGATATGCTCCTGACTAACGCAAACACTTTCCATGACATATGATGTAAGGAGCCTTCAGGCCACTTAGGGATGTCAGAACGAGGCGATTGGGAATTTAGCTTCTGCGTGGAAGCAATAGTAATAGCAATTTTTTTAGGTAACGTTTCATGGGAAGAAAACATGAAACCCCTTAATAGGGATTTTTGCCCCTCATCAGTACAGAGCAGGGTAAATGAGGGGTCATATATTCAAGCTCAGGGGTATTTCATTCAGCCTCCAAGTAACCTGCAATGTACTAATGAGGGGCAAGCACCCTAAAACAGCACCACACCCTTCTCATGTGGCATTGCTTCTCAGCCTCCTATACTTCATATCTACATTTGCAAATGCAGTTCCAAGTTCAACAACAGGTTATCTCAAAGTCCTCCAAAGGGTGCCTGCAAAAATGTGTGATGTTCTTGACCAATAACACAGGATCTCTCATCAAGGTAGTACTTAGATTTTTGGCAAAAGTCTGCCTCCCAGTTATGAGCCAACCCTTGTTCATGTACATATCCACTGCACATACACCTAGTGTATAGACACTAGTAGTAGCAAGGACAAGTGCAAAATAAGTCTTTTTAGGATATAACAGAGCTGTGTAGTCTTGCAATGAGTTTATGGCAAGAGATGACCTAAAAAGTCTGTGAATTAAACTAAATTGATGAGCACATTTATATTACACACACGAGTAGACCGGATTAATGCTTCCACATCAAGTGACTTGGCCGCTGAACCGCAGGCTGCAGATGGCTCTACAACACACAGGTCTATGAATAGAATTCAGCTTCAGTCCTCTCCTTTCTGCTCCAACAGGGAACTAACCATCCCGGAGGCCCTTGGTAAAGGGAAGGCGCCAGCTTTTTTGGCACGATTCATTAGGCACAGGTTAATGGGCAAGATGTCCTCCTGTCCACCGTCACAGATCTTGGGAAGAGCAAATAAAAATGGCTCGTTTACCCTCAGTGCTCGGATCTTTTTGCTCCAATTCACAACCAAATATTCTAAGAAAACACTTGTCCTCCCGAATTCTTGGCAAGATGGTTATATCTCCCTGAAACGGTTCCCCTCTTCACTGTGGTTTATTAGCAGAATTGCTCTTACTCAACTGAATCACAGAACCAGACCAGGGTGGTGGAGTTTCTGGAAGAACCAAAGACCTACTCTTCTAAACCCATCTTGCGCAGTCTTGCTCCCCCGTCATTGCTCATATCTGCTGCTTGGGTTAATGTAGTTAAATGGGTAATGATATAAAAGGCACAGTTTTAGGAGATGCCATTGGTTGTCGGTCCAACATCTCAACCCACCACTCATCTAGGAAATGAAATGACTCCTACACTGGTTTTCTGGACCACCACTAAGCAGCAAGAGAATACGAAGAGGACATTATTCTCAGGATCAGAGACCAGACAACTACTCATCTTGTGATATACCATAACTACTCAAGACCTACACACTTTCTTACACCACGCCTTCCATCCACTGGTCGTCCGTCTACCATCATGCTCCACTTCAATGAATTTGCCACACTATTTTCCATATATAAAAATATATCAAGCGATTCAGGCTGTAACATTTTATCAATCGTTCTTCAACTTGGAACATGAATACAAGATCCAGGATAAAAGTAGATGTTCTGTATATCTGGAACATAAACACAGATGGTGCGCGGAAACAGTCATCACCACCAGCCCTTGATCTGTAACACATGGATATGTTCTTTCTGTAGTAGAACCAGAGATTATTATCTTTGCCCAGTTCATTAAACTATGGAAAAAGACAACACAGCAGAACTAGACTCGCCCCTTTAACTCTAACATGATGACCTAATGACATTCAGAATCACCAATGCATTGTGTTATCACTATGATCGGCACCAATGAAAACCCAGCGCTTACACCTGGTGAAGCAGGGATATAATATTATGCACAGTTATTGCACCTGTAGCATTGAGCTTTTCTGCACCAGATATTAGGTAGCGCTATTCTTGATAGGTTTCCATGTACTCTGCATCTCTTTGTCCCTACAGTCCTGAATGATGGATGGCAGGCTCCACAACGCTCCAACTTTCATTAGAAATATTTCACAGCCTTGGTGAAGTATGCCACGCTGCTATTTAAAGGTCAATGGTGACATTAGGCAAATGTGCGACTTATTCTACGCTCTGGTAGTTCATCAAAATCAGTGAATAGTCTATTAAAAGTGTTTAGAAAACCAATAACCATATAAGGGAACTCTCAAGGGGTGAGGGTGGGGGTTTGTTCTTGTGCAAAAAATCTTTCATTCTTGAGTCGGAAATCCTTACTAAGAAGCTTCCCTCTAGTTGGAGGACCAGTCCTGCCCTTACTAAACAATAGACATCGTGTAATGCTTCATTTCCCCTGTGGTGGCGCTGTCAGAAAAATTAAACACTTACGGACAGATCAGAGCCCATCATAGGATCTCAGCACTTAGGAGCCTAACAAGTGGAAATAGTCAAAAAAACAACATTAAAAGGGGTTGTCCACTCACAACAAGTTAGCCCCTATCCACAGGATAGCGAATAACTTGCTGACTAGTGGGGGTCTCAGTGGTTGGATCACGAGAACAGGGGTCTGTTGTAACTTTTTTTGCACCCCAGAAGAATAAAGTACCAGGTGGGACGTGTGCGCTGCCACTCCATTCACTGTCTATGGAACTGATAGAATACGGTGCTCAGTCATCTCTGCCAGGGCAATACAGATGGATAAAGTAGCAACAGGGGTACACCAGACACCCATTCTTGTGTTCCCTGGTGGTCCCTCCTATTAGCAAACTAGCCACTATTTTGTGGATACTGGCCAACTTGTTGTCACTGTAAAACCCCTTTAAAAGCTACAAGTTGTGTCCAATCCTTGTTCTGCTCTGACAAATGACAAAGCTAACTAAGTGCATGTTCAATCTACAAGATTTGGGTCCAAACAAAAGTCTTCACCTGGAGAACTACACACTGCTGGACACATGAGGAAACATCTCTTGCAGAGTTTAGCACATACAGGCATCCACTGTAATTATTTTTTGTCTCAGTATGGAATAGTGCAGCAAACCGCAGAACACCATAAAGCAGTGGTGGCACTCTGAGCCCTCTCTGTGGGCACCCAGGCCATTACCAGAGAGGACTCCAGGTATCTTCCTGAAGTCCCAGACAGCCCAGGACTTGCTGTGCACAGATCTATTTTAAAGTGACAGTGCTACCTGGGACTATTTTCTGCTTTATTGGTATCCTCAGGTGCTGATATGAATGAAAGTTGTGACAGAGCAGGGAATATAAATTTCTGTGTTGGCACTTTGCGATAATTAAGTGGGTTTTGGTTGTAGTTTGGGCACTCAGTCTCTAAAAGGTTCGCCATCACTGCCATAGAGCAACAAATGTATATGGTTTTCTGACCTTCAGATACATTAGATGTATACATTGATGTTGTCCTGGCATATCTGTAGCATGGAAGCAGCTGTAAATTATTATTTTAACATTTGATAGTGGTGTATTTCCAGGAGATACATACCTGCACATTTTACTCCCTGAGCGATTAGCCCCCACATGAAGTTGGCACAGTATTCACACCAATGAGGACCCCTGAATGTGTGTACCTGTAAAAATGCAGAATACAATTACAATGCAAAAAAAGTTCCAAAGAAAATGCACATTTAGAGAGGAAAATAAATATAAACTCATGAAATCCAGCTCATCGCTTCTGGATAAGTGGCCGCTGGTCTATGGATTTGTGCCGTGAAGCCGCAATGACTTAAATCTGCAATGACTTTGTATATGTATGATGGCACAATGGAAATCAAACCATTACCAAGGCGGACACGGCGCAGCAGAAAATGTGATTATATAGTATATTTTCATTGCTGTCAGCCTCCTGCATCAACAATCAGCAGATTTCCAATCTCCTTCCTGCCAAAGGGAAAGTGAGTGCATTTATATTCATTGCCTTGCTAAAGCCTCTGGCTGTCAAAACTGCAAAAGTGACATTCAGGCGACAAGATCCACTCAACAGCACAGGAGAGACTGGAAGTACAAAGTGTCACTCAGATGCTGACAAGGTAAAATGTCCACATTACAGACTGATGAGGACGCGACAACAACGCAGGAAAGGACACAAACCTACAGATAGAAGAGTAAACCATTAGCTCTACGGAGTGTGAGGCAGAGAATAAAGAGGGTCTGAAGAGCTCACACCCCAATACTGGCCCCAGTGGCCTGCCTGACATGTCATGTGTACTTAGCATTACAAGCAATGCGTAAAAATGCTTAAAAAAGGCATGTTACAGAGCAGGATAAGCTGAGCATTTGATATTTGGTTTGGGAAGGGGGGGGGGGGGGAATCAGTAATCGAACTTAAAAAGCACACTATGAGCTCTAGAGTCCAGTGGGAGGTCTTTCTTGGTGACCGGCAAACTATATGAGCTGTCGATGACCGATTAGAATTGGCCACCAGAACCCCAAAAACAACATTTTTACAGTCATCGATCAATAATTGGTGTTAAGAATTGCAAACTGCTCCACCTGCTCTATATAGGACACCATGTTGATTTTCAGCTCCTCCTACTCTATAACATTCTGTATAACTATAACATATAACATATAACTATAACATACTGTATAACATTCTATAACAAGCTGCAAACTGCTCAGTCCCTCCTGCTCTATAACAAGCTGCAAACTGCTCAGTCCCTCCTGCTCTATAACAAGCTGCAATCTGCTCCGTCCCTCCTGCTCTATAACAAGCTGCAAACTGCTCAGTCCCTCCTGCTCTATAAAATGCTGCAATCTGCTCCGTCCCGCCTGCTCTATAACATGCTGCAATCTGCTCAGTCCCTCCTGCTCAATAACATGCTGCAATCTGCTCAGTCCCTCCTGCTCAATAACATGCTGCAATCTGCTTTGATTCTTTCCTGCCCTATAACATGCTGACTGCAGATAGGACACTATGTACAAACATATCTCCTCCTGTTCTATAACAAGCTTACTGCAGCCCGTAGATTGAGTGGTCCTCACAACAGCAGAAGGTTGTCCTGTAAGGCTCATACTATGAAGGAATACACAGGCTTCGTGAATAATACGGTTGGTATTTGGAAGACATTCTCTATAATGTGACACCTGATGCCAAAATCTAATTCAATGTGTCAAGTGAAAGGCTGAATAGATTCTGCCCAATTTGATGAGAGGAGATCTCGAGTACTCCCTATAATGGCAGGGACACAGTAATAGCCTCCATCTGCCTCCTTTCTATACTTTTCAAACATCAAGGCAGTCCACATTGTGCACCATTATAATGCATTGATTCCCATTTTGGAACTGAATGTGAGGATGAAACCATCTGGACAAGGCCTTCTACACCTTATACCAAAAATCAGCAAGACAATAATCCTAGAAAGCAAGTACCTGCACTTAAAGGGGTTGTCCACTTTCAGCAAATAATAGATATGGTTTGTGTAAGGAAAAGTGATACAATTTCACTATATACTTTCTGTATCAATTTCCCACCGTTTTCTACATCTCTGCTTGCTGTCATCCTATAGAAAGCTTCTATATTTACTTCCAGTTTATAGAAATCTGTCCATTGTCACACAGGTGCACGGCTCGTTATATCACACAGCTCTGATTACTCTCTGTGATATAACGAGCAGTGCACCTGTCAGATTTCTGTCCACTGGAAGAAAACATAGAAGCTTCCTATAGCAGGAAAGCAAGCAGAGATCTAGAAAACTGTGAGGAATTCATAAAGAAAGTATATTGGAAAATTGTACAACTTTTCCTTACTTAAACCATATCAATTATTTGCTGAAAGTGGACAACCCCTTTAATGTAAAGTATCAGGTAGCGGGTAGGGGGTTATGTCTCTATATAATGTCCATCATTGTACATAGAGACATAAATATGGATTATGAGAAGTGAACCATCAAGTATCAGGCTCCAGTAGAGCCCAACGCTCTGTACAATGGCAGCTGTGTCCTGCACAGAGGAGGTGTTGTGGCCCACTTACTGTACAAGGGACGGGGAGAGGACCCCAATCTGTCACTTGGCATGTACACAGGGACAGATTTGCATAGTTATTATTATGCGGTGCGGTCTCTGCTGATGCGGAGGCACATTACAATGTGAGAGCGTCATTGTAAAAGCGGGAGAAAATGTCATTTACATTACAGTAAAGACAGTGTCAGTGCATTCAATAGACACTTGTAGGCGAGTGAGGACACTTCATTAATCCCAGAGAAAAGCCAGACAAGAGCTCCAGACCATCTGGCTGATCTGCGTGCAGGAGCATATGTTTGCTCTAAATGACTGATCTGGGCTTAGAAGGGGGAGAAAAAATTGCCAAAAAACAAAGATCATTAACTCTGATCATTGGGAAAAAGAAAAAAATGATTATACGGAAGGTCTCTGATCTGATTATTGATTCCACCCTATAACAGTTCACCGATAGATAAATACATTCAATATGAGCCATCAATGTATTCTCCGGTTGAATTGCAAATCCAATAGGTTACAGCTACAGAAAATACAGTGTAAGCACAATAATGAGGTTTTTTCCAGTCACGGTGGCTGCACCTACCAATATAGGAGGGATGGGATTGACCGTCTAACGTTATAAGGGGTCACCTAACTTTCCTGACATCTGCCATTCAAGAAAATAGGTCTTGCTCCCTGAGTCTTAAGTTTTTGGCAAGACTTGTCAGCCACTAACTTTTTCCCCTGTTGATCGCTAATCGATTATAATGTGGCAGCATGGGTGGTAGCCCGGGGGCCCAGGCCTTCTAGGGGCCCATAGCCACCAAATGCGAAACTGAGAAAAAAACTTCACCCATAAAATCCTTGTACATCTGTTCCTGCTCTCAAACAGCAAGGACCTGTAAAAGGTCCTCCAAAGACCCTGAAACCACAGATTGACAGCGGACGGATACATCCTTCATTCCTGAAAATTGCTACCGTTGCTGATGTAGATAAAAAGATTTTGTATCTAGGAAGTCAAACTTGCTCTATGTTTCAGTGGCTCTAAAGTCTACAGTGTTTTGTGCTATTGTGTCCATCCACTATACGTTATCCGTAGCTGGTCCCCCTTAGTAAAACTACACAGAACACTGGATAATATTAGTATATGGGTGCACACAACCAACATATATATATGTGCATACAAAAAGCCCAACAATAGTGATGGAGATATGGGGACCACAGGCCAGCGCTATACACTAGATAAAGTCCTGCATTGTTCTATGGGCTGTATCATTATCATCACAAGAGTAGGTTAAAATGCCTATATGTGCATTGCTTAGAGCAGTGATTTTCAACCTGTGTGCCGTGGCACACTAGTGTGCCGCGACACATGGTTGGGTGTGCCACGGGGAAATTTCCCCAAACTATTGTGCCCCCTGTGTTTTGTTTCCCGGCAGTGCACAGTGATGCGCAGTCACGGCTTCTTACAATGTAGGAGACGTGTACAATAACACTTGCGCAAGCTTTGAACCTCGTGCGACAAAATGACGTCACCGAGGCCGGCGCATCACCCTGAGAGCGGAGAGACTCTCGCATTTGCCCACCGCCAAGGTAATGGCGACCAATAATGCTGACTATATGAGCTTTTGCCTGAGTATATGAACTGTTGGCGGAATACTCAGCATATGAGCTGGTACTTGTAGTACTCCAGCAGTATACTGCATATAACAATGAGAAATACTATAGTCATGAGGCAGGAGTACTACAAGTACCAGCTCATATGCTGAATATATGAGCTGGCACTTGTACTCTGGGCTCATGGCCATAGTACTTCTCATTGTACCCCTTTATATTGCAGTATATGAGCCACATAATAATCAGCACCATATACTAAAAACAGGGAGAAACTGAGAACTGCTGAGGAAGAGCTTCGTGTGTGTCTTTCCACCATTCCTGCCAGGATTTCCCTTTTGTGTTTATCGAAACAGGCCCAGGTTTCACAATGAGTGAGTAAAATAAATTTAGAATCTATATTATTAACTATACGTATAATATGACTGTTTAGTGTCATTTTGTGCTATTTTGTTTGGTGGTGTGCCCCAGGATTTTCTAAGTATAAAAAGTGTGCCGCGGCTCAAAAAAGGTTGAAAATCACTGGCTTAGAGAGTCAAAATAAAATGACATAGAATAATCCAAGTTTATAAAATATACAAAATACAGTAAGACAACAAAAAATTGTAAAGGTTCAAGCTCAGCAACACAAACTCATGCAACATTAGATCTTACCTTAAAATTGTGGACTTTCTCATACTTGGGAACCTGTTCGTTTTCCTTTAGCGTCGCTCTCCTTACCAGGGACGTTAACTGCGAATAAGCAAACAGTTTCAGAGGTTTCCACAATGTAGCAGAAGTCTTTCGCGAGTTCAGCTTCATGCTCAGCGCCGCTGCCAGCAGATCCTGCTGCTGGCTCTCCTGATTTTTAGGATTCCACCCAGGTTGAACATATTTTAGGTTGGACTGGGACTCTTTAGACGGCATTTTGTTACAAGGTTAAGAAGTGAAAAATGATAGACAAAACTTCTATCAACAAAATAAATAGGAAAATGCAAAAAAAAAAAAAAATATATATATATATACCAGCGTTAAGACAAAAATAAATAATAGAAAAATAATATGAGGAGTTCTAAGTGCACATCCTGCAGAAGGGGCTTTATCGGACAGTCACGGCAAAGGGATGCTTATCAGGGATTATTTCTTGGATCCAGAGACAGAAGCTTGTAAGGAAAAAAGGAATATAGGAAGTGCACATTTAAAAGGTGCCAAAGACGTCTTGCTTCCATTTACAAACCAGATGCAAAAAATACATGTAAAGATACAATGTCCATATGGTTAGAAGTGCAGCTCAGGAGGATGCTCCGAGGCTGGAGATATCGGCTTAGTGAATGAGGGGAAGGAGGAGGGAGAATGGGCTTAGTAGTCACGCTGCTTCACACAGACCACAATAAGAGGATATCCAACCAATGAGACCGAGCAGCAGCCCTTATGTATTCATCTGCTCACAATCCCACCCCCGGTTTCCCCCTACGCAAGAATTTTCTTTGATTACTTAACCAGAACGGAGCTGAAGCACTTGGAAAATGTAACAATAATAATATGGAGTGCAGGAAGTGTCTGCCATGAAGAGGTTAAGGCGGCAGACATACAGAACAAGTCGCAGGGACCCTTATGAGCAAAGGATGAGTAATACTTTGTTACATTGTATGTTCCCTGTAAACCCTGCCGCTTATCAATCACTTCTATTCACCATCATGGTGGAAAATCCAGGGACAAGGACTAATTCTGGTAATGAAAACATCCAGCGAGATAAACTATGGCTTCCCATCCGGGAATGTGTATGTAATATGTTACTAAAACTAATTTACTATGGTCATCATAATTTATGTGCATAATGATGGGATGTGCATTGTGTGGGAATAGGGGAAAACATGAACTATATGAAGTTCGAGTAGGTCCTTCTACCAAGAGAGCCAAGATGGGCAATGGACTCTACAAGTCATTGGAAGGCGTCCAGCCAAAGGTAGTTCAGTAATTTATCCTCTGGTCCAGTGGTATTATAGAATTACCGACTCTTAAGCACCCATGACTGTCAGTTCATTTCATTGGACCACTTTAGGTAGGTCTTGGGAGCCACCTCACTGGACCTGCTGCTTTGGAGATGCTTGCAGAGTTGAGCGGACCCGATCTTCGCATTCGGGTTTGGCTGCGAGATCCAGACACATTGGGGAACATTTACTTACCCGGTCCTGTTGCGATCCCCGAGGTGCGTTGTCCGATGAGGATTCGGAGTTGCCGCGATTCACCAAGATCATGCGTACAATTTCCTGCATGTGTCGCTTCCCCGCTGAGGTCTGCCGGAGTTCTTCTTCCCGGTGTATGTGAGTGTGTGTCTTGCGACACAAATTGATTAGTGAGATTCCGCGGTTTGTCCGAAATCAGTCGGGTTGTCCGACGTTCACGCCCCCGATTTGTGTCGCATGAAAGGCCGATGCGCCAAAATCCGATCGTGTGCGCCAAAAACTCCTGTGCAATTCAGGGCAAATCGGAAATATTCGGGAAACCCGACGGTAATGCGTCCAACGAACCCTTAGTAAATGTGCCCCATTGTCTCTCTGGCCACTCATAGCCATGGCTGCCCAAATGCTAATCCTGCACTGTGTCTGGGTCAGACGTCCGGACCTGAACATTGGGTCCGCTCATCTCTAACTAGACTTGGTTGCATAGTCAACATAATTTAGTATGTGTCATAGTTGCCCAGTCCCTTACTAATTATTCCTGCTTCTGACACATCAAGAACGGATGGCTCACTTATCACCGAATATATGCCACTGCTTACCAGGACTGATCCATGTAAAATTGGATCAGTGATTCTTATGCTATAGCGGATCACGTGGCCAATAATTAGGCTGGTTCCTTTAATTTCCTCCATTGTAGTTTTTTTTGTGCAAAATATTTTCTGTTACAAACACAAAAACTCTCCAGTCTACAGCAAACAAAGAGAACTCCCATTTGGGTAATAAATGAAGCATGCAGACAATATGGTTAATAAAAGTCTACGGAGCTCCGGGGTAGGTAATTTTCACTTTATAGAGGAGAAAATGGAAATGAGCGCGATTATTACTCGCAGAAATCTATAATAAGTCTTATGGGAGCAGTAATTAGGGAAGTGAGACATGAACAAGTGGAGGCAGCACATCCTTATAAGGATCCTTCCATCCAGCAATAATTACATGTACGTGGGAATGAGGTATATATATTATTTATATGTAGAGACCAATCTATTCATTAAGTGATTATGGAAATATTAACTTTATTACGAAAAATAGAGTGCAGGGCGCATGACCCAGCTATAGCTAGAAGAACTGCATGTCACGTCTGTGATAGCAGCACCAGGACACAGACTCCCCTCAATACAGGGTCATGTGATGACAACAGTCTCCTCCATAGAAGCATTGCTCTAGGATGTGAGGACTTTGGTGATACTGGTGACTGGGATCTCCAGGTCTAGACATGCTCAACAAGTTTGAGAAATCCTAGAGAAGTCAGTGGTGGGAGATTGGAAATATATTCTCTATTTAGGCTATATCCTTTGTATATGCTATAAAATGTCCGGATGGGGATTACCTTTAAGGAAATCTACCACCGGGATCATGAACTGTAAAAATTATGCAAATGAGCCCAAGGGGCTCTGGACTAAATTAACAACTATGGAGACGGGAGCCACTTGGGCTCGTTTGCATAATAATTTTATTTTAATTTGCATATTTTTTGCATAATATTTATTTTTTAAAGCCTTTTTTTTGTAAGAACAAGGATGTAAAAAAAACTAAACAAAGACCAGATCCTGCGCTTGGTTTACAGTCCTTACAGTAGATTTCCCTTAACCAAACTTAACAAAACTGTTAAATAAATATGCAATACGTAGCCTTTCCTTATCTGTGCTGTGTACAGGAAATCAGATACACTGCTTAATACAGGAGAAAGAAGCAGAAAAAAGGCAAAGAAGCTGATTTATACAAGTATATTAAAAAATTAAAAGTTATCATTTGCTCCATTCATTTGGACAATAAAAGGATGCTTTATTCCTTGTGCTACAAAGGAAATCTACCAGGATCAAGGATTATAAACCAAGCACACATAAACCCCTGCCAGATCCACTCTTCTTTGTTAAAAGAAGCACATAAGAAGCTAAAAGAAGAGTGGATCCTGCCAGATTGGGTATACACCAGCATGTAAATGTGCTTGCTTTACAATCCTTCATCCTGGTGGTAGATGTCCTTTAATGCTGTATCCACATATACTCTCTGCCACATAATGTCACGGTGGACACTGTATACATGTTTAAAAGGGGCCTGGATGACTTCTTAAAGAGCAAAAATATAATTCATTATGGGAAGGAAACATTTGTTTAATCTCATAGGTTGGACTTGATACAATGACACCATATTGACTTTGAACCAAGGAAATGTAACCAGAAAATCCAGAGTCAGATACGGATTCAAAAAAGGGATCAAATACTGACTGTGTGAAAGACCTGATACAGATATTATTCACATGATGCAAAAAATATGCCTTGGAAATTTCATTGTGGTGTCGATTTAAAATTCACAGCAAGAACGTGAACATTTTTAAAGGTGAAGTCCTAAAATTATTTATGTAATTCTAGCAACACCAGTAGTTTTGAAACCCTGAGAACAATGTATTTGGCATTGCGATTTTTTTTTTTTTTTTTTTAAAGGTCACATAGATTTCCAATGAAAATCTATGACTCAGAAATATAGTAAAGCTTACGCTCCGGTCATTCCTATAAGGTCTTCCTGCAAACCCTTCCTCATAAATCCTGCGCCGCTAATCAATGAAGTGGAAAAATCAATAAGTCCATGGAATTCCTAAACTCCTTTCAACTACATCACTTCATTAGAAGGAAATGGCACCACTCCAAACACGGCTCTCCCCGGGTGCAGGTCCAGACGTCCCCTGTACAGCCGGCCAGATTAGGTGGCTACAGACAGGCAGCAGTTACAAGGATAGGATCTCTTGGCACGCTCCGTAAAGAAACCGGGTCTGTTTTGATTCCGTGGCCACTGTTAGTCATACTTCCTAACCTGCCCTATATCCCAGCTTGTAATCTCTGGGAAACGACGGAGAGATACAAAACAACAACGTTTCTTTTTCCTATCAGAATTCCATCGACTTAACGTCTGGTAAACGTCTTCGAAAACCCTCTCGTCTGTACGAGTAGGGAACAATAGGAGCTGAAGATTTCATGGAGTGAAGAGGAAGTCTTGCATTTATATAGATCTATACCTTAACATTTACTGGACATAAAAAAAAGGTTTCCCAACTTGCAATTTCAAACAGAGATTTCACACTAAGACCCCAATACAGAGGACGACACTGCGAGCCTTTCTATGTCACACAATAGATTGCTACATCTAAACATAACCTACAGCAAATCCATCAAAAACTCATGCAGGCTGGAGACTCACACTTTTTTTAAATTATTATTATAACGCTTTATATTATATATACAGGCGGTCCCCTACTTAAGAACACCTGACTTACAGACAGACCCCTAGTTACAAACGAATCTCTGGATTTTGGTATTTTACTGTACTTTACCCCCAGGCTACAATAATCAGCTATAACAGTTATCACAGGTATCTGTAATTAAGCTTTATTCTTAATCCTGGTTCTTATGACAATCCAACAATTTTAAAATCCAATTGTCACTGAGAAAAGAAGCAATTCTGGCCTGGGGTTACAATTGTAAAATCTACAAATCCGACTTACATACAAATTCAACTTAGGAACAAACCTACAGAACCTATCCTGTACGTAACCTGGGGACTGCCTGTATATCCATTACTTCTCACGTCAGACTTTTTCCTTAACCTTTTTCACCTAAACTGCAAAAAATTTTCAGGAAATCTTACCTTATAAAAGTGACTGAAGCCTCTGCAGGATCTGGCCAGTTGTAATAGTCTTTTATGGTGTTCTTTTCCTAAAATATGTAAAAAAAAATAGATATATATGCTTATGAGCTGCACGGGCACTTGCAGCTCATCTGCATATTCATCATTTTTAGGAAAAGGAGCCGATAAAAGACGATTACAAAAGGCCAGATCTTGCATCAGGGTTCAAAGAGTGTTCAGTCAGTGATGCTGTTTTACGAGGCAAGAATCAGAAGTCCTTGACACCATGGGACACTTGTGATCTAAGAGAAAACAACATCCCATAGTCATTGAGGCTCTAGGCTGGGGTCACACCTTGTTTTTGTGCATACGCCGACACGTCAGGAGGATTCCTGTCTTTCCATCCTGTATTTTTTTTGACGGACAGAATGTTTAGTTACCAGATGGAGGCAACAACTCTGGCACAATTTGTCAATGTATATGCTAAGCGCATACGTTAGGTGCTTACACTTAGCGTATACAAATAAGGTGGTGTTAACCCAGCCTAAGGGTGTGTTCACATGTTCAGTTTTTCAGGTGCAGTTTTTCATGTCCAAACTAGGAGTCAAGTGAAAAAAAGAAGAGGAGCAGCTTCTCTCAATGATATGTTCTTAACCATTATGATAATCCAGTTTTTGACTTAAAAAAAAAAAAAGCATCAGAAAACTGAAGGTGTCCACGCACCCTAAAAGCTACAACTAATCAAAACGAGTCAATTGGGATTGTAATGAGTTTTATACCATTTAGCATTAATCACCCAAAACTAAATGCCAATGTAAAAAAAAACTATATAAAAATGGAAAGTTGGAAGTAGTTGGAGTAGATCTCTCAAAACTAAGGAAATTCCAATCTTACCCTTACAATCAATGAAGCAAAATCACTCAGAAAAATAGCACATACCAGAAATTTCATCATCTTATCACAGAGGAAGAGATATGAAATGTTACGACCTTGGGACGGGAAATTTTTTTAGAAGACCTTCTGCTTGCCATGCGATTTTCAGCCAGAAGGACTGATAATCAAATACAATAGGTTACCGATAATCCTGCTACAATATGAAATATTCCTTCCTCTGTACTATGTGTCCATGCAGGGTGTCAATCACTGGATGTCAGGTCAAAGGGCTTCATATACCTTAGAAAGCGGTCACGCACCTCTGGTCCCAGCTTATTCTCTTGTACGTGTCGAAAGCCTACATGCCCTCCCCCCTCTCTCTCCTAAAATTGATGGGGTTGTGGGATGGCCAACATTTTAGTTTATGACCATCTTTAAAGGACATATTCCATCAGGATGAAGGTTTGTAAACCAAGCCCACTGACATACTGGTGTGTGCCCCCCCTGGCAGGATCTGTTATTCTTTTCGCCCTAGTTTTTACATAAAAAAAAACAGGTTTTTTTTTCATAGATTTCCAGTTGACTTTTGTATTTGAATAAAGTTTATTTTAAATCTTTGCAAAAGTAAATCTGTAATATCACTGCCGGTTCCTAGAGGGGCTGTCAGAAAAATCTATAAACCACTTTATGCCTTTGAAAATATTGTAGTTATGGTACTTATTCTAGTGTTATGCTGCTTTTAGTGTTATGCCCGACATGCTGTAAATCTACACTATTCTTTTAAAATGCTTCATTTTCTATTCATATACATAGATGTATCAGAATTCTGCTTAAATCATACATATACATTAGGCTGTATTCACACGGCCGTAGGGGGACATATGTAAAGCCTGCAGCCGTACATACGTTCCCTATAGGCCGGCAATGGAGCGATATGGTGCTGTATCACTATGGAGAGGAGAGGGGTCAGCCCTCCTCCTCTCCATGGCTCCGGCTACGGTCAGGTAGGCATACAAGCATACGTGAAAACACATACATACTGACATATGTATGGCATATATGGGGAGTTAGAAGAAATACTCATCCATATGGGCACCATAAGACATGCACGGTGTGACTTAATTTTGCAGCATATGGGAAATTCATTTTTCAAAAACATTAAAAAGTATATAAACAAATAATGTAAAAAATATTTGATACAAATACAGCAAAAAACTTTCTTGGCTGCGGACCATAACCAAAACTTTTATGGAAAAGCTTTAATTCTGCAGTAAAATCACATCGCTCCTGGAATCCATCATCCCTTCTCCATGTTCCTAGATGATCTGCACAATCCTGTAATTGACTTCAATTACCAGACCCATAAAAATACAAAAGGATTTGTCTTGAAGAAACACAGGCACGATATTTATTGCTGCAAGTCAACTGGGTTTAACAACATTTCACAATAGGGTTTCGCATGGCTGATTGCATCAATAACCGGCTACGTTACTGCTGACATCTATTCCTCAGAAAGGCTTAGGATACAGGATACATGTCTTCAACCTGTTCACAGACACTTTAGGCAGGGTATACAGCTGGAGCAGGGTATATACACTAATTATTTTACCTTTAAAAAGGATATTCTCACAAAGACAAGGCCACCCGGTAGTTTTCGGTGGGGAGCATCCGTGCCCCAGTAAGCATACAGGGGCACTGCTCCGACGGACAGCAGCGTGGGACACCGGGAGCGAAGGAGGAGGTCAGTACAGGCTTATTTCTAAAAAAAAACAAAATCCCTCCCCAGCCCTGCTCCTAAATTTATGACACTTGGAAACCCCTTAAAGCAAAGCCTCTTAATGGATGTAAAAAGTAAAATCTTATCCTAATGCCCCCACTAAATATTCACGTAACATTGATTCTAAAGTAACCTCTAAAACTGGCGTAGAAGCAGTGATAAATCTAACCTAATGCCCCCCTACAAATTCACGTAACATTGATTGTAAAGTTTCCTGCCATTCTCTCCTCCTTGGTCCCTTAACATGGATATAAAAAAAACAGGAAGTAGAAAGGTGCCACCAGAACCGGGAAGTGTCCGAATACAAACACTGGGGGAACGGAGAACTAAATGACGCCAATCTGCACAAACCTTCGCTCATTAGCATAAAGCAAAGATTTCATCTGCAATCCAATGACCTAAGCTTTTGTCAATGCGTATCCTAGATGGCGTCTATTGAGGAGTTTGGTTCAGGTGCTGGAATACAGTTTTTTTTATATTATACCTGCTATGTGATGCACTGGAGATCTCGTAGTTTAATAGGGTCTAAGGATAGACACAACTCTACCAGTCATCCCAGGATAAGGTAAGACTAGCAGGTTAAGTTTTACATTTCCGCTATTCTGTTAAGGCCATTGGACAAGTCAAATAGACCTCTGAGAAATACTGATACATTTTTATGTGCTGTATAAAATGGAATAAATACATTGGAGGCTTGTAATGAAAAACACAGGCGTTGCTATCAGCGAGGCCGTTCATCCATCTGATCAAACCCTTCCTGTACAGTAAGGAGTCAGCAGTAATTTCCCAGCAAGTTTCCTTCCTTAGAAAAGCAATGTTCTCGCTCCAGTCATTCAATGTACAGTTGTTTGTTATGCAGCGTCGCGATGGAAAACTGCAGGTCATTCTTATAGCAAACCTATTTTTAAGAATGTTCCATCAAAACAACGACAAGAGAGGATTCCCCTCATAAAGTAGCAACTATAAAAAAAATAATCATAATCCGTAGAGAAAGCAGATTTGGTGGCGTTCCTTGGTAGCCTGGCAGATGAAGTAGATGCCAGGAGCGTGCTGAAGGATATGATGGTGGATATAAATTATTAAACCGTGCAATGTATACCTGGGAGGGAGACCAAATTCAGTAAAAATAAATTACCATATATACTCAAGTATAAGCTGAGGCCCCTACATTTACATAGGGTGGGAAATGTTGTCACTTCAATTTAATAGAATGCCCAGCAGAGCCCCCTAATCACTAAATGTGCCCAGCAGATCCCCCCCCCCATCAATAAACATGCCCAGCACATTCCCCCGTCATTAAATATGCCCAGCAGAGCCCCCCCCCCCATCTGTATATTAGCCCAGCAGATTCCTCCCATCAATATGCCAAGCATAGCTCCCTCATCAATAAATGTGGCCAAAAGAGCCCCCTTGAAAATAATAAACCCAATAATTAACTCTTGTGCTCTTCGTGCTACCGGGGTCTTTCCGACAGGGATGGAAGAGGCACATCTATGCGATCTGCCCTGTCAACACCGCCACGTCATTATACGTGCATGCTGAGTGTATAGACATGCCTATGACAGAAAGACGCCGGGAGCCGCAAGGAAAACAAGAGCTGTTTGGAGCGCCGTTGGAGTGCCTTATACTCAAAGATACATGATACCTAGAAATACTCATAGTAGATTTATTATTTTACGCTGGCGCTATGATAAAGCCCCATCACCACGGCAGATACCGATGTATGGCATCCGTCACCATCCTTTGGAGCTGTCTGCTATAACTGTAAGTTAGAAAATCCTGAACTCTAAAATGGCAGCAGAGTAAATAAAGACTTGGCCAAATCGGCGATACACAGACAGCAATCTATGACTATATAAGGAATATGACCAGACTCACTGCTCGTGTCTTCACTGCATGGTGTAAAAAACAACATGTGCTTCCAATATTGCGTTAAAAATTGAGAATGTGATTAATCTAATTTGACTCCCCATAAAACATAATGCTTTGCCTTGTGAACCAATACAGCCCAGACCACTGCAAAGAGCACAATTACGCAGTTAACTTAGATCTACAAAGACAAATGTGGTATTTTATGTGTATAATTACCAGGAAGAAAAGATGAATTGTTAAACGCGATCTGCGTATATAGTAATGAACCCACAAGGTCTTCTACGCAACATGCGGAAAAACCTTCATTAAAGAGACTGTCAAATCTTTTGATACTGAAGAAATGGCCTTAGGAGAGGCCATTAGTATGAGGCTGCTCTCACACTGACGTCCTGGGGACGTATATCCGGCTGCAAATATATGTCCCCCCACCCCCATAGATACGTATGGCGCACCAGACCATAGCTGGGATATTTCCCCATAAGTACAGCCATGCACCAGGCGTCCCTATGGAGAGGAGTGAGAAGTGCTTGGCTGTATGCTAGTATGTTATGTGTGAAAGTGGCCTTAGATTGGTGGGGGGCTGACAAAAGGAACCCCTACCACTCAGCCTTTCAAGAGTCACCAGCATGAAAAACTAAAGCAAAGTTAAAAGTGTCACTCTAATGGGCGTACTCAACATGATCATGGTGGTTATGCTCTACAAAACCCTCTGGTAGGTTACACCAAGGCCATTAAAGGGGTATTCCGGGAGTATGAACGTCTGATACAAAAACCCATAATGCTATAAACAAATGAATACAAAAACTCAATGTTATTAGTCACAAACTGTCACACGAGTCACAAAATGTTATGGGCCTTCTAAAGTAGGCGAAGTTATCACCAAGATGGCCACCACTGGAAACTACAAGTCCCATGATCCCTCAGTTTTCAGTAACTCCTCGTCCGTCTCATCCTCTGCTCCCAGTGATGATGTAACAGATTGTCCTGCTCTGTTACCATAGTAATGATGTGTAACTGCCATCACTGCACATTACCTCATTTGAATGGCGTCTCACGACAACACTGGCATGCACTGCAACCAACCAGCTAGTGTACTTTCTGTATCAATTCTTCACAGTTTTCTAGATCTAGGCTTGATGTTTTCTTGCCGTCATGCAATAGGAAACTTCACCGTTTACTTCCTGTAGATGAACACTGGTCCCTGGTCATGTGATGTCCCACGGGTGCAAGGCACGTTATAACACACAGCTCTGATTACGCTCTGTGATACTAAAGAGCTGTGCACCTGTGTGACCTCACATGAACAAAAACTGGTATTTATCTACAAGAACTGAACAATAATGAAGCTTCCTGTTGCATAACAGCAAGCAGAGATCTGGAAAACCGTGAAGAATTGATGCAGAAAATATATTGGAAAAGTAAATATCTTTTCGTTAACACAAACACTATTAATTATTGGCTGGAATGTGCTGGAATTATTGACCGTCTGTTCTGGGTCATTAGAGGTTCACTTCCTGTAGAGTCTATACACACCAATAGCTTCAAGGTCTTGATGGAAGGTCAGTTTGTACTATAGACATTACACTTCATTAACCCAAAAGAGACATTTTTGAGCTTATTCGCAGGTTCACTGTAATTTTGGAGATAAAGGGATATTATAGTATTGGCTTTTTTTTACATATATCTTCTCGTTAGCCTCCAGCCCATTTCCAAGTAATCAACGATTTTCGGCAATGAATGGCTCCATTTCCCGCTGTCATTTACAGTAGACTTGTGCCTGCGCAGCGTCACTTACATCTTTTCTTTCTACAGGAGCCAGGACTTTTCTGGTTAAATTCTGATTCAGAGTCGTCGTATCCTGTTTAGACTGTCGCTGGTCCTGGTTATTTATATTAGTCGCGCTCTTTACAGAAATCGTTTCCAGTCATTATAGACTTAAGGATTTCAACATCACAGAAGAGTTTGTCAGGATTTTTATACTTCACGCAGTAACACAGGCCAATCTTTATAGATATACAGTCACGTGGCTCTAAAAACCTTATATCATTACCCATTTATGTCGGTAGGTGAGTTCTATGGTGATGAATTAGAAAGTAGGACCATGGGGAGCCTCATGGGATCTGAATCTGACAGGGGTACAGAACGTCTAAGCGCCTATGAAGGAGACAGGAGGTAAAAGTATGGAACCAAGCACAGGAGAGGCGAGTAGATTTCGATGAAGCTAGTGTCCGGTCAAGGCAGGTAGACATCAAGAGAGGGTTTCACAATGACTAGACAGGAACAAAGGATACTAGGGCTGTACAGTGGCTCAGTGGTTAGCACTACAGCTTTGCAGCGCTGGGGTCCTGGGTTCAAGTCCGACCCAGATCAACATCTGCAAAATGTTTGTATGTTCTCTCCTTGCTTGTGGGCATTTTTTCCGGGTCCTCCGGTTTCCTCCCACACCCCATTGGCAAGCTCTGTGCAGCTCTGCATAATCTGTGTGCGCTATATAAAGATTATTGTTATTAATACTTATGCAACAGCAGGATGTCTTCATCAGGAAAATGTAGTCTTCATTGGATTATGTACTGTTCCTTAAAGTTCAGTCAAGGTAAAGCAAGGATTCTAGGTGCACCCATCTAATATTCCAAAGTTGTGAAAGGTTTGATGTTGGATACATATGGTTTTAGCTCAAGTGATGCTTCAGCCTTCGAACTCATTTCAGGTAATAAGGGACTCAGCTTATTTGCATATGACTTTTGAGGTGGTTTTTAATAAAAACATTTTCAACATAAAAATGGGATATTTCATACCTGAAATAAGGGACCGAGAGTTAAGTGGGTTAAAAGCTGGTGACTGAGTCCCATATGTTTACCGCCAAGTGCTTGGCTGCACCTGTACTATCCATGGATTAGCTTCAGGTACAGTAATTGTCATCGATTCCCTTGAGGCTTTGTCATACATTTGCGGTAAATTGTTCTGCTGTCTGTAGTAATAAATTTCTTTTTGGTACATTTTTTTCCTGTTGTATAAGTAATAAGCCATAAAGTCTTCTATAAGAGGAAGCTCGGCTGGTACTATTCCCTAATTCTTCTCACATGGCAGCAGGGTCTCTTACATAAGGGATTTCCGCACAGTAAAGAGGTTGTGTTCCACCGTCCTTAATTCCTGGAATCTGAAATGCACGGCCGTGTCTTATCACTTTCCTATAAACAAGGAGCCCTGTGACGGCTTCTGCTCTTGATGCAGAGACAGAAATTAATTTTAGCCGAAAAAACAGAAGACAAGGGAGAGCTTTTCATCTGGTTTACATAACTCGTTCTTGGAATGTAAAGTCTTAATGGGATAATGTTTGTAAATAGGGCAGAGAATGTTATTATACACAGTATGTGACTGCGTGCAGGCAGCTGCGGCGTTATATACCAAAATGTACAGTATAAACACCGGGAAGCAAGAACAAGACCTGATTTACATTCCACTTTAACATTCAACTTTTTAGAAGTTGGGGCCATACAGTATAATATTTCCTTCCTGCAAAACCCCTTTCTGCTGCAGTTATTTTTCACCTAAATCCAGAGGAATAAGTTTCCTTTGTTTTCACCAATGCTTCCGATCAATAAAGTCACTGTAGTTGTATGAGGCCTAGTTTTTAGTAGGACCAATTGTAGTTGGTAATCAGGGCTGTGGAGTCGGAGTTGTGAAAAAATGGACCAACTCCACAAACGTACAGTAATAGATTATAAAAATTGCTAAATTTCCTTTAAAATGTCTGTTCTATTCCTGCATCAAAACAGAAAAAACCAGTGCAGACCCCAGAGTAAATCCTCTCCTTTTCTGACTCTTCTCTTCCCTACTTCCCTCTTCACTACTCTGTAGCTTCTTCTCGCCCTCATGTGCCGCTCTGCTCTGTGTCCTCTGCCGGCTAAACGCGCGGCATCAGGACCCAGAGCAGAGCTGCACCAGGACAGCTGACAGTACTTTCCACTCATGGGTCGTCTCCTGCTCCTGTAGGCGCCCCTATCTGGGTCCTGACCTGGGAGCATACCACCAGTGTCAGGAGTCAGGACACAGAGCGGAGCAGCAGGAAAAGACCCAGAAGCAATGAGGACTTCTAAGCTGCACTCACCGCTACCCGGCCTCCTGCACCGACGAATGCTTCCATTAGTAGCTTTCATCAGTTACGGAAATCCACATTGGACTCACTGTCAGAATGGTGCAGACTGCAACGCATGGCTTGAAGTGCCTGCACTTTATGTACATGCTCAGTAGTGAAGCTCCTCTGCTATAGAGAGGAATAAGACACTGGAAGGAATGTCCGCCTTTATCTCAAGCACTGCGAGAGGGACCAGGAAAACAGGACTGCCAGAGTCCTGGAGTCAAAGTCTGTTAT
Source organism: Engystomops pustulosus (assembly GCA_019512145.1). Taxonomy (NCBI): domain Eukaryota; kingdom Metazoa; phylum Chordata; class Amphibia; order Anura; family Leptodactylidae; genus Engystomops; species Engystomops pustulosus. The sequence continues at coordinate 76,413,752 of CM033648.1, read as the reverse complement.
TTTGGAGAAACAGAGGATTTGGAGGTTTGTCTTACAGACTCCATAGCCCTGTTGGTAATCGTATAATTTTGGGCTCATGCGTTGCACTGATGAACTTTTATTCACCCTTTCTTTACAGCAGACTAAAAAAGGAATGCTAATCTGAAGTCTTAATAATTTGAATTTAACTAAAATTTTTAATGACCTACATTTGCAAATTGAAATTCTTTGGGGGAGGGGGTGGGGGGTGGCAATGTCACCTTCCAATAGCTGTGTGAGGGCTTGTTTTGTTCGCAATAAACTATAGGTTTCATTGGTACAACCCTTGAGAATCAAATCTTTGATTGCTTTCAATATAATTTTTTTGTGTGCGATGAATGATGTCAGTGTCAATTTTGCATTGCTTTGCCTTAATATATATTTTAAGTTTTTGGTTATGGAGGATAAATACTATTATAGTTTGCTATACTATAATTCTGGGTTGGTATATGTTTGTACGTGCCAAAATGTTTATTCTTTGAGAAAGATGATCTAGGCAGCCTTGCGGTCCATCAAATGACCCCTGGCTACCATGTGACACTATCTGCATCCCGCGATTGCTGCTGTGAAGTGGAGTCCCATGGAGAAAGAGGGAGCTCCCTTTACAGCCACTTAGACACTGAGCTCCATGTTTGACCACAGTGTTACAATGGGATAAACATCTGGGATCAAAGCTTTTCCAATCCCGGATGTTATCACCAGTGCATGGGCTGTGATAACAAAGCTGTGCAGCAGCAGCAGTAGGACACAATATAATGCTATATTCTTCTTAAATGTGGCTGTAGAAAGCCGATGTATCAGAAGAAGTAGCCTCAAAAACTGCTGTAAAAGAATTAAAACAATACGGTGGCTTAGAAAACCAACATGGCTGCTTGTCTGGTATTGTAGCTCAGTGCCACTCACTGTAATGCAACTGAGCTACAGTAATACCATGGACAGGTGGAGTCCTGTTTCTGAAAGAAAGTAGCAACTTTTTTCTAATTCTGTTCATATTAGTCATCAGTAGGTAGCGTAGCACCTACAATGCCATACTGAGCAAACAATGGGAATGAAGGGCCAGAAACCGTAAGCCTAGAATTGTGCACCTTAGTTTATGACTTTGCCGAGTTCTCTTTGAACAATGGAGAAAATAATGAAGAATAGAGTCAAACGCTTCTGGAATCCAAAATTTTTAGGCCATGTTACTGTTTATCTTTCTAAAAGTGACAACAATCTTTGTCGATCTGTCCTTATTGTAAGTCTACCATCAAAATCCATCATGATAAACCAAGGTCACTTACTGATGGATTCAGGTTCCATGACTGGGATAATATGCTTAGATTTATTATCCAGGGGTTCCTTCCTTCTAAAATTCACTTTTAAAATTATACTAATGAGCCAGACGTGCTACCCAAGCCCCTCTGTGCTGTACAGGCTGTTACATTGTACTGGAGCACTGCCCCCTCCCACTATGTGAGATTACATCAGTCAGAGGGAGAATAGGGGAGGTTGAGACACCATGGAGGGGCTCTGTTAACGCCCATCAGGAGCCCTCCTGGTCAATAAGCATAGTTTTAAAGTTGAAGGAAGGAGGCCATGGATTACAAATATAAAAGAGTACCACAGTCATGGTGTCTGGATCCATAATCATGCCCGATTTTGATGGTAGATTTCCTTTAAAATGTACCTCTTGAACTGCTCCCATAATTGTTCCATATGAATGGACCATAATTATATAACCTGATGCCTTGCATCTCCTTAAGTAGGTGAATGTAAAATCCAGAACACGTTCCTTTGAAGCTCCACAACCCAATTACATCACAAGATGTTTTGATCAATATCAGAAAAGCAGCAAGAAAATAAAAAGTTTACGATTTTACATGTTCTACGCTGCCAAGTTCTGACAGTCGAGAACTAGTCAAGTGAAAAGGTTTCACGTTTTTTTACCCTTAATGAACAGAATAATTTATAGACTGGTGAACTTTTCAGTCACAGCTAAAAATATCCAGGCAGTAGAAACTAGAGATGTCAAACTTTTCCCCCCAAAATATTTTTTTGTGAACGTTCCGCAACTTTGACGCTGACTGGGGTGAAGCCACAGAATACAAATGGGTTAAACACGAGAATCCTACTGCAACTAAACTTCGAACTCAACTTCTTCTCTAAAAGGTTGATCGTCACTGCCCTAGAGTTTTGAGTGCAATAAACAAATGGGTTTTGTCTGTAGTTTGGCCAAAGTGCCAACACGGCAATGTAAGCAGTGACTTATTGCTCCTTGCTCTGCCACCGCTTTTAATCATATCAGCATCCTGAGGAAGGTCCAAGGTCCTTAATAAGAGGGGGGCTGGAGAAGGAGCTCCAATGATAATCCAGCTCTGTCCACAGCTACTCAATCACCACCGGCAGTCCCAGGTGGCCAAGGATGTTCATTTTAAATTAGCCCTGAGTGCAGCAAGTCCTGAGCCATTTGGGACTACTGGAATAAGCCATGTGTTATATCTAACAAACTCTGTTCTGGAGCCACAGTGCACACAACTGCTCTAAGTGGTCCTTAACCTGTGAATCTACTCTTGTGGCTTGCTTAGGTAATACAGTGGATAATCTTGACAATATGATGGCTCCAAAGGTTGGAAAATCTGAATCTGTAGTTGTTGGATTGGCCAGCTCTTTTCCAATTTTATTCTGATTTGATGTCCATAAATGGATATTACACCTTAAATGGGTTTCCTGGTTTCCTCTGTCCCTCCGGTAATGGAGGTTTTTGACTGGTTTTGTACCTGGCCACAAGTTCCTGGGGGTCATGGGGCCCCGATTCAGTCAACAAGCGACTGGCTTGAATATAGGCCAGACTTCCATTTTCCAGAGAAACTTATCACCTTGTACAGGTGGTGGCAGTTAATATAAAATACTTAGCAAAATAAAATATTAGCAGAAATGGTACCCCCAACCCTATGCCGGAAAGTGTCAACAAGACCGTGAAGACCAGTTATGAACTGGTGTCATTGGGAACAGATTGTTACAAACCATGGATTACAGGTTATTTAAAGCCAATTCTCTTAGGCAGATAGAGAGCGCTAGGACTGAAATGTAAAAAAAAAAAAAAAAAACACGGATAGTGCACAAATGATATCGGACATACAGATAGAAAATCATAGAATATGAAAAAAAAAAAAAATAGGAAAAGTTTTTCATCTATAAAAAAGGCGAGCAAGGATATGTAAATAAGGCTCAATTAAGTCCAGTGTTCCACTTTGGGCCTTCACAAATGCCAAATTATATGACTTATAGCTCTGTGCTGGAAACAAATGCAGAGTTTGGACATGAAAGATTAACATAGATTCCCCTGGCTTCCATTTTCAGTTTTAAGATACATTGGGCAGATTTATCAAGCTGTCTGACAGTCAGAATATTGCTAGTTGCCCATGGCAACCAATCACAGCTCAGCTTTCATTTTGCCAGTGCTCATGAATATTTTAAAGGGGAGCTGTGATTGGTTGCCCTGGGCAACTAGAAATATTCAGACTTTCAGACAGCTTGATAAATCTGCCCCATTGTCTTCGACATCCAAAGATCTCCCTCCTACAGCTGTAAATAATAATGCGACTCCTAGTCCATATATCCCTCATCCCTACATATTGACTCCGGACATGGCAGGATAAGGTCATAATATGGGAGGCAAGTAAATTGTATATAGTGAAAAAAACACAGGGCTATAAACAATTCTGCCTATCCCTGCAAAGTTTACAATTACCGTCCCCTTTCGTCCAGTCTCTTATGTGGTGACTTGATGTCTATATGTGCAAAGATAGAGCACAATCACAATATCCCAAAAATAGAAGAGACATTAGATCACAGATGTCAATGACCCCGTATCACAGCCAGTCGGAATTTACTATACGGAAAATAACATTGTGTCAGGAAACAGTCATCCTGATAGCATTCTTACAACTAAAATTAGAAAATGTAAAAACATGTAAACTACATTACCCTGGAAAATACTTCACAGAACCAATCGATCAGATTAGATTAAGTTAAATAAAACTTACCCTTTTCTCTACTACTGCGTCCTCCCCCAAGGATTCCTTCTCGCCCTGCTCTTCTTTCACAGCCGGCATCTGTTTCTTATGTGTTGGCTCTCGGTTTAACGTTGTGTAACCTATATGTTCATAAATTGGGTTTATGGTCATCTTAGCGATGTACTCGGCTGCTTTCGTCTCAATGTACAGAGTGATCAAGCCGTCGGTCACGAGGTCGTGGATAGATTCAAATCTCTTCTCCCCGACAAAATGCTTCCCGTCATAGTAGAGCCTAAAGTTTCTAGTCTGGTTTCCAAATCTGCCTCAAGAAAAAGAGAAAAAAAAAGTAAGATTTTATTTCAAGAAATTTATAATTTTTTGGAAAGGAAAAAGCCAGAAGATCTTATTCCTTCCGAGAATCTAACGCTCTACTTTGGGATTTGGGGCAGCCTGGTAACTAGAGAAGTAGAAGTCTCTGTGCAGTAATTTGTACGAGGCAGTTCATTACATTGGTGGAAAAAAAAGCCATATATCATCAGTCCATTTGAGGTTTTTTTTTTTACTGGCAGAACTGTGGCTTCTTTTTACAGTGAGCTGAAGATGCGGCATGTTCTTACAGAATACTCTACTATTGCAGGTAATCAATACAGCAAACTGTTGCGGACAGAGCGCCCGGCGGTCTTGTCATTTACTAGGGAAAGCCTTTTCAGGATTCAGCTTGGCTCCGGTGCCAATAATTACACTGAAAAAGCATCTGCTGCCAGAATCTCAGCAAAATGGGACAGAACGGCACAAGGATAATTATTCTTTACTTTTGGAGAAAGGCCAAGAGCTAACTCTTTGGCGTTTGACAAAAGAAGCTCTGTGGTGCGCCTGCTAAAAATCACGCTGTTTTTAGGAAACCTTTCATGTTCTGGCTGAAAGACATAAGTGGCGTGACATGGCGGCTCGGCTTCTGAAAAATGTATTTCTTCTGAAGGCCTTCAGAGTAAACAGCTCAAAGAGAGGAGAGTGGTACAACAAATATATCCATGATTGTGGTTTATAATAAGAAGCAGGGGATGTGGCCTGTGCCCCTTAAAATCCCACTTATAGGCCATATGTTAAGGACTACAAGACAAGGGGCACATTTCTTAACAAAGCAAATATTAATATACAGCTAGGCAGATTACTGGGAGTATAAAAGTTAAGAGTCTAGGAGAAAACATTCGGCACAGGGAGGACTGATAAATGTCATTTTGGTTCAAAGAAGTTTTGGGCCAAAATATATTAATGACCTCTTCATAGGATGATGGATTTATAGGTGATTGGTGGGGAGGTATCACCAACACCCTCACCGATTGGTTTTAAACTATGGAAGGAGTTTTCTGCTTGGGGCTTCATCCAAAGTGTTTTGGACACCTTGCCTCACGGAAGATGACAATCTTGTTGAAGTCCAATTCCCAATTCAGAAAAAAAAAAAAATCCCACCTATCTACTTTTGGAAGAATTACCATAAAGCAGACTTTAGCATATGGTAAGGGTTTCATATGGGTTTCCACCATTAAAACAACATAAGTCACAGAAAAAGTATGGTAATACCCAGAAGACTCCAAGTCAGTTTAGATTTGTTGGAGACTTTGGGGTTTAAGTTCGAAATAACTTCCCGATTCCCTTTAAATATGTCAAAAGTCAAAGTCTAAAGGACACTATTTTACTTCAGAAACAAAAAGAGAAAGTTACATCTGAATATCACATCAAGTAATGGGTGAGGAGGGTCTATCTTAAGGCTATTTGTGAAACATGGTTGCCATCTAAAAAGTCACCATAATAGGAAGGTGGTCAAGTAACAGATCAAAGAAGTCCATATTTGTCTCCATCAGTTTTGCAATCTCTCTTGTGGAACAAAAGTTATTAACACAGAGTTTCTCCATAGGTTCCCATGAAGGTTCATAATGATTGGTACAGGAAAACACAGCAAAATGTGGTACTTCCCAGGCAATGTTGCTTATTGTTCCTACAACTTTCTGTGTTCATAACTTTTGAAGCACATTGAAAATCTGATTGTGGCAATTGGAGAGACAATTCTGATCATCATTGATATGCTACATGATCATCTTCCTATTGGCAAAAAAAAAAAAAAAAGTCTTCTTGATCCGATATGGCGACTTTCAAGATTAAGGTCAGGTCCCAGACACAACCAAAAAGATAGGGTGCCCATGATCAGGTACATGCTCGGGTATCAGTTGTGTCACTTTACCTTTCGTTTGACATAAAAGGGTGTCCTGCAACTTTTGACTCTCACTATAGAACATCATTCAAAGAACAAAAATGTCAGAGAAAGCCCAGGTCCATTTGGCAATGAAAGAAGCTGTTTGTATGATGACTAACTATAATGAATTTTTTTGAGTACTGTTAAGCCTTTATTTAAAAAATGGCTTTTCTATAAAAAAAAGATGATGGACACAAAGCTACCATGTTCCACTGCTTTCTTACTAGAAGTCCTAAGAATCTCCATGATGGTTTTTCCATGCAGGAGGTGATCCAAAATATTTGATGTGCAAGAACCTTGGATTACAAGTAACCTAATCCGTAAGTGTTTGCCAAGACGAGCTCGCATTTTACAAAAATTGGAACTTGGTTGACAAGAAAAATTTCATAATACATAGTACATCCTTCTCTCACAAAATTGAAAATAAGCCACTATTGAAGAAGTAGAATATAAGAACTAGATGCACTACAAATGATGACTATGGGAAAACTTGCTTTAATATACAAGCAGTTTGAATTTAGAGGAAAAATTCTGCTTGTAATTTGGTCCATGTTGAACCAATTGTCTGAGTTTCAATGAATTCCTATGGTAAAGTATGCTTTGATATACAAGTGATTTGGATTACAAGCATCTTTGCAAACAAATTATGCTCGTAATCCAAGGTTTCATTGCACTATGAAGACTGACAAAAATAAATATAGTTAGAAATTTGTTCATCATTGAAGAAGTTCTCTAAGATGATAAAATAGGAAGCAGCTGTTACTATATACGTTAATAAGACCAATTACTTACGGAAGTGCTTCAAGTTAAATTCTATCCTACATGAAAATAATGTATGATATGCCTACTGTATGTAGCAAACATGCAGATACAGGCAATAAAATATACACAGCTGTACGTCGCATGGATGCAGAGTTTACTTTCTCAATAAATACAAGAACAACATTAATAAAACAAAAGCTAAATATTATACAGTATTAAAATGTGTTGTGTCTAATCATCAGTGACAGCTACATTATTATACAGGATGCAGAGTCCTGGGAATAGTTATAATATGATTTTGTATATTAAAACTCAAACTAGCATACATGAATATTGCAGGAAAAAAACGACGAAATTAGGTCTGAAGGTACACACACACACACACACATACACATATATATTATATAGATAGATGATCAAAATGTCTTTCAAAATAGCAGTCATTGATACCAAGCAGTTATGGATGGTTTGTGTCCCAAATCGCCCTTTGGAACCTCCCTTTGTGCCGCTATTAAAATAAAAAAATACATTTATACTGACCTTGATTGCGCGGTCGCGTAGTGAAGCCGACATACTACACTCCAACTTCACTGAGGATGTTACAGGCACAATAAAGCTAGGGTGTACTACTCCGGCTTCACCAAGCAACTGCGCAGAGAGCGCATGAGATGGGTCTGATGCGTCTCAGTGGATCCAACTATAGGTAAATATAAAGGTTTTTTATAGCGGGAACATTAGGACTTGCTAAAGGGACTATTTAAGACACTAAACCACTGGGACCATAAGGACTTGTGGGTGGGTTAGTGTCCGAATTTGCCCTGACAAGTCCCCTTTAAGACCCCTTGACCACAAGAGTTTTAAGGAAGTGGTTAAAAGCAGAGAGAAGATGATTTGTGCCATTGCTGCATAGCCCTGGGAATCTCTAGATAGACTCGGACAGTCACTGAGTAAAGTCGTGCAAATTTCAACATGGCTCTAAAAACAATAAAAATCCTAATCCTCTGACAAATCATTCCTGATTACCTGATGAACACAGGGACTGGGCACCACCGCACCCAAGCACTGAATGTTGTTCCGGCCAGTGATTGCCTGTAAGGCTACATTCATATCTCATTATTGTCCTCCATTGTCAGGATTCCTGACGTGTCCTTAAAAAGGAAACCCAGGACATGTCCCACTGGATGCCCATCAGTGGGATATCTTTTCCTGTTCATCCTCGAAATCTTTAATTTTTATTTATATGTAAACCACATTTTGATAAGTCATGCCATTTCCAGTAGAGCCCATCTTTGGAGATTCACAGGGGAAACAGGTCACTGTCAATCAAGGATGCGAGGGGAGTGCCGTATGGCAACATCGCTCAAGGAAAGGTGCACCGGACCATACTGCACGGCATTCCAACAAATCGTGGGTGTTTGCCAGCTAAGGTATATCCTAATGCATGCATAGAGCATATAGAGTGTATCTATTGGTTGCCTTTATCATAAAATTGTTGTCGTCGACCCCTCCCCCCCAAAAAAAAAAAATTAAATACATTTTCCCTTTGAATACACATACGGACTAGAAACCATGGTAACCAGCACCTTAACAATAATTAAATGAAGAACAGAAGGATCTGGAACGCCAACACCTACTTTTTGTGAACTCTTCTAGCGTTTTTTTCCTCCTCCTACCAAAAAATAAATTTAAAGAAACATGAACGATTGTAGGTGCACAAATCAAACCGCTGTTAAAAAGAAGCCGTGCATGAGATCTATACTTGTATTTTGTTATACTTGGCCTCAGAGGAATCCAGCATTTTCTGAACTCTTCAACTCTGCAGCTTATTGTCCATCTAATAACCGTTACTTTTATAGAGAGAGACTGTAGACAGTTCCATTTATAGAGGAAGATCACAATGTAACGTTAATGCCTGGGTCAAGGAAAATTACACGTTTCCAGCTTGAACTTCAGTGTCTTCAGTACATTATCAAATGTCAATAATAATCAGTGCCGTTAACCGTAAGAAATCTTACTGGAACAGGACCTCTCTGGTTGTCTTGGATTAGCAAAAAATAAAAAGACGTTGTACTCCTCGCCCTTAAAGCCCATTTATTGGGTATATGTTACGTACTACTAGAAATCTGTCAGGATGATTTGGTACACAAAACTACCCATAGGTAGATTGGTGGTTTAGTGTCCCAAAATCACCTATAAGTGGTCAAATTAAAAAATAAATAAAGAACTCCCACATTTATACTTGCTTTCATCTGGAGCTCCCGACACCCCAGTGCTGCGGCAAGTGAAGCCACCAATGTAGCCTGGATACTATCCCAGCTTAACTTGCCACAACACCAGAGGAGGCGCTGGCATGGGATCTGCAGATGTGCCTCATTGGACTCGCATCCAGGTGAGTCTGTGCAAGACTAATATAAAGGTAGATTTGAGAGCCTAAGCCACAGGCCCATATGGATCTGTAGGGTGGTTTAGAATCCCAAATTGACTCTGGCCCAAAAGGTCTGTATTTGACCGGGAAAACTGATCGATGCAGGGGGCTGAAGTTTACAACCTGAAATTTGACGACTTATCCTTAGGACAGGCCTCTGCTGAGTGATCCACTGGCTGTAGAGGGGCAGGAATTGGACCTGCTCTGTAATTTGTGGCCTGGGAAGTTGGCTCGGCCATGACACGGTGGACGCACCGGTGCTGGGCATGAGCCCATAAAAACAGCTGAAGAAACGGATAGCACACGGCTCTAAAACACATTTGGGCATGTAGCCTATATCTGGAGCATAGTATGTGCGTCTGTTACATCGAAGACTCTGAACGTGTGCATAGGACTGACCCATGGCCATTGAAAGAAGAAGAAATCGAGAGCCATGGAAAGCACAGCCGTGTGTACATGCATATAGACAGACAATCAAACAACGGCTAGAACACCTCTCCAAGCAATGTTCATGACCTCTAGAGGTTGCGAGGTTACGGCATACATTAGTGATGAGGAGACTTTGCATATGCAGGATTTCGTGGCTCTTAAGAAATGAATAGTCAGCACATTTGTAGACATGTGGTTTGTGGCGCATCTCCAGCAGCACTTGATGCAATCCTCAATGTTATTCTGAGGTAAGTCACAACATTTACAAGATACACTCCGTCAATGTGAATTCATTCTTCATTTGCCTCTTGCAGATGCAGGAATTATATATAAACTGGTTATTAGATCATAGGATAGAGGACAAATTCTTGCATCGTTTGAGGTTTGCATGTTTATTCATCTTGTGCTATATCCTACAAGGGTGTAGAGAGTACAGGATCCTACAAATCTCGCTCCTTGTAGCTGTGCAGATCCTGAATATTAGTCAAGGCACCGAATCCTCTAATAAAGACGCGCACGTGTTTGCCGTTACCCGCAGTATAGGAAGCACTTCAGTCATTGCGCTGTCACCGCTGAGGACACGACAATCCTGCCAGAGATATTAGCAGTTCACGTGTTCCCGAGTTTCTCTACATAATCATCTCCAGCGAGCGGCTTGTACTATCCCAGCGTGGGCAGAATAATACTGCCATTACTTCTTCCAGCAGATTATGCTCCGTTCTATTGTCTTAACAGAGCAAGAAAATTACCATCACGAGTCCTTGAAATGCTGTAAAGGAAATGCAGGAACATCTGATGTGTTTTCTACCTTGTCCATAGACTCTGGTGCATCACTGCACCAATTCTAATCCAAACAGGTAGCGACTCCCATTGTCCCATCACAAGGAACATTTACTAACCTCTGAGAAGGGACATGAGGAAACTGGAAAACAGGATGTGTCAATTGTGGCCAAAAATTCTTTGCAAACAGACTTCTCCTAATATACCTATCCCAATAATAAGATCAGACTCCCCTGTAATCCAAACCTTTGACCACACTCCTGCCTTTAATACAGCACGGCCAGGACAGACTCCCGCCTGTAATACTGAAACTCCAGAAGAGACTCTAGCCTTAATGAGAGACTCCCACCTTATAAAGGGCGCCTCCAGGAGATACCCCCACCTTTAATACAGCTCCCTAAGACAGACTCCTAATATAGCCCCCAGAACATAACTCCCCCTTTAAATACAGTCTCCAGTGAGCACCACCAAAGACAATGGGGCAGATTTATGAAAATTGTGGTAAGGCAAGATAAGATTCATAAGAACCTTCTGCTGGATAATAAATTTGTTGTACTTTGCACCTCCTATATTATTTTACCCCAGAAAACTAGGACAGATTTCCGTTGGGTCAGCATTATTTTTGGGGCACTGACTTTTTCCCATGTGGTCATGCCCCCTTTTAATGTCGAACGAGTCGTAGGAGAGCCAGAAAACGGTCTAAAACACCTTATAAAAGTGTTGGCACAGACAGTTTTTAGTAAAAAGTATGATGGAATTCTGGCTTGGACAGATTAATAAATCTCCCCCAACTTTTGCCTCAGGAGTGTTGACAAGTATAGATATACAGCACCCACCACAGTATAACACATCACATAATAGACCAGCAGCAGCAGCGTACATGACATGTCTTACCTTAAAGCTAAGGTGTATGTTCCAGGCTGCCGCTGACTTTCACGAATTAGGTAACCGCCTTCTGCAATGCTTAGTAAGTGATCGGTTTCTTCCCTCGAAATCATACCGAAATATCTAAAGACAAAGAAACGTTCACCGTGAGCTGACAATTAGTATTGCAATAAACATACACAATCCGTTTCCCTTAGTAAGAATCCATCATCCCCTGCAATGTCCGCCATGCTCCATGGGCTGGTAGGCGGCTTCTCAAGCAGGGCCAAGTTCAGCCCTTTAGTGACTTAACATATAATTGTAGCATTGCCTCTACGCTCCAGTATTATGAGCCTGCTGGTCCACTGGTAAAGTTAGGCCCATGTTCAGATCTGCATTCAGACCTCCGTTATTACAAATGAGATTTGTTATCTTGGCCTACGTGGCTGGATAAATGTGGCATGTGGGATGTGCTGGATATCCAACATTTTTGTTCGAAAGTTGCGAATTTGGCACAACAACTTCCTATGTTTTTCCTACCTCCAGGAGGAGACTGCAGTGGATTTTTGCCAAAATTTGCAACTTTTGATCAGATGTGCCTACCCCTGGTTCATATGTAGAGTTAGGTGACCAAATGAGAAATAGTGGAGAGGTTTGGCAAAAAAAATGCAGATCTGGCGCTACTAAGAGGGAATTTGAAGAAATAAAACGGCAATGAGACATCCCCATTATGAGCTACAATGAAAAGCAGCTCTGGCAGACCTGAGCCATCTATGGGTTACAGCTACACTCATGCCAGTCATGTTTTATCATAACAGGGGGGATGAGAAAACCCTGTGCCTCCCGCTGACACGATCTTGTTGATTGACAATACAGTGTAGAAGACGGAATATTCTATCATCGCTGGATAACTCATCAATGCTGTATAGAATTATCTATAGACAATAATTATACAGTAGCACCTGCCATTGGGATAAGGTTCATCAGTGGATCATAGGAACATGTTATACTGAGGATTTGCCTGGCTGTAAAAGATTATATGTAGAGGAAAGGTCTACTCACTCTCTTCCATAATACTTTGGTCTGTTTTCCACCTGAAAAAAAAAACACATTTGTTTAATGACGATGACCCCTGAAATTGGTGTTTATTTTTTCAAAATTATGTTTATTAAAAGAATATTCCTATCCGGACAGTGTGAAGATAATTTCCCATAAATGCCGCCATGTTGTCCCTTAGAAGCAAGACTTTTAGATCCTTGGATACGACCACCACCCAGCTATGGCAGCAGCGGTCACAGATGTGCTCCTTAGGCACCTGGATTCTGAATTAATGTAGTAAATCCCAGACATTTCACGTACAAAAACTTTCTATTTAAGAAGTGGTTACATCAAAGGACAAAAATCTTGATTCTACGGGGCGTGGCTACATTTATGGGAAATTTTCTTCACACATGTACATAATTTGTTATTATATCCATTTGAAGAAATGCATATAAATGTCACTGCCAAGATGAGAACACCCCTTTAAGTTAAACTGGTGCCTCACTCCACTAGGAAAAAACTTTAACCCCTTAAGGACGCAGGGTATTTTCGCTAATTTCTCGCTCTCCATCTTCAAAAATCCATAATTTTTTCATTTTTTAGTGTACAGACCTGTGTGAGGGCTTATTTTTGTGCGTAACAAATTTTACTTTCCCATTATTTTTTTTATTCCATGCCATGTAGTGGGAGGGCCGCAAAAAAATCCAAATGTGGAAAAATTGAAAAAAAACTGCATGTGCGTCACGTTCTTTGTGGGCTCAGTTTTTACGACTTTCACTCTGCGCTCAAATAATACCTCTACTTTATTCTTTGGTTCGGTACGATCGGCGGTGATACCAAATTTATACAGGTTTATTGCGGTTTAATACATTTTCAAAAATTAACAGAATGTGTACAAAAAAAAAAAATTTTTTTGCCATCTTCTGACGCGAATAACTTTTTCATAACTTGGCGCACGGAGATGTGTGAGGGGTCATTTTTTGCTAAATGAGGCGACGTTCTCAATGCTACCGTTTTGAGGACTGTGTCGACATTTTGATCATTTTTTATTACATTTTTTATGTCATCTAAAAAGGTGTTAAAAGTCGCGTTTGGACATTTGGGGCGCCATTTCCCGCCTCGGAGGTCACCGCCGTCAATAACCGTTTTTTATATTTTGATAGATTCGGACTTTTGGGGACGCGGCGATACATAATGTGTCTGTGATTTTTACTATTTATTATATTTTATATCAGTTTCTAGGGAAAGGGGGGTGATTTGAACTTTAATATTTTATTATTTTTTTAAACTTTTTTTTTTCTTTTTTTCCCACTATTTCTTAGCCCTCTAGGGTACATTAACCCTAGATGTCTGATCGCTCCTGCCATATACTGCAATACTACTGTATCGCAGTATATGGCATTTCTGCTCACTATACACTGGCTCATTGTAATGGATATGCAGAAGCCATGTATCCTCGGGTCAAACGAAGACCCGAGGCTACCATGGCAATCGATCGCCGCCCCCCGATGACGTTCGGGGGAGCGGTGATCGGAGGTAAGATGGCGGCGCAAGCACCGACCGCGGGTGATAGCGATGGGTCTTTGCTGCGATATGCAGCAAAGCCCATCTCTGTATGAAGAAGGCTCAGCCCGTGAGTCTTCTTCATACAACCTTCATAGCTCCATGGCGGATATATCCGTCACGGAGCGTGAAGGGGTTAAAATTAGTGAACCAGAGCTCACGGATGATAATGTGGTACAGACAATATGCCATCAATAAATATGATGACATAACACTGTTAAGACTTTCCACCAAAATTTGCTATCTTAGCAATTACCTCATTAAAATGGGATTTTCAGGATGAGCAGTAACAAAAGAAAAGAACCTATACTTACCTCTGGTCCAGCGCAGCGCCCCCTGTCCCCTCTATTCCCAGTATTCTGAGTCACAGAAGGAGGTATAAGGAGGTTTATATTATGTCAGAGCAGTCCCTTTCATAAACCCCTCTAAGGTCAGTTGCCGGTTCGTATTAGGTTATGTGGAGACATGGTAAGGTTCCCATTACCAACACTTATTTACTCTGTACCACAGATTTTAGCAGCCATCAGTCTTTTTTCCCCCATTCTATCAGAATTCAACAATATTCAAACTAAGTATTGCCTCAAGGATTTGGCTCAGCAAGACAACACCTCGCCATATGCCCAAACAGACCATATGGACATCCTGGTGGTGGGGGAATCATCTACGGGAGGCTCCAGTCTATGGGACAGAGAGAATGGCTGCTAACAAACATCAGTACTACATGAGATGCAGGAAGATGTCTGGCTGTTATTAAAGACCAATTCAGACAGACGCAAGTAATCCAGGAAACAAGGACTGTGTGTGGTGGTCACTTTTCATGTTCGGCACTGATGAGAAGCAAAAACTTTGAAACAGCTGCTTGCAGATGGGAATCTTAATTCTTGAAAAGACTTATTTGGTTTGTCCATTTTCATGTCACAAAATCACAAGGAATTGACTAGTCGGGAGGAAGAGGTAAAGTTACTGCATTCATGGCTTAAAAGAGGCTCATGCTAATTTTTATTATTATCTCCTATCCAGAGGGTGATGGTCCAAATTAAGGGAACACTGAATGATAATGTTTGGGGGGGGGGGTTCCCCGTTTAATAAATGGAGTAGCCGGTAAAGCATGCATCTATGGCAGTGGTGGCGAACCTATGGCACGGGTGCCAGAGGTGGCACTCAGAGCCCTCTATATGGGCACTCTTGCCATCACCCCTGGGTAGAGTTTGCCAGACAGGACTCAAGGCCTCTTGCAGTCCCAGGCAGTCCAGGACCGTAGAAGGAAGCTACAATGATAAACCTGTGAAAGGGCAGGGAGTAATAAGTTACTGCTTAAATTGTCGCATTGGCACTTTGCGAAAAATATGTGGGTTTTGGTTGAAGTTTGGGCACCCGGTGTCTAAAAGGTTTGCCATCACTGATCTATGGGATGGCTGAAAGATACAAGGCACATTGCTCGGCTACATCTACCACTCTCATTGAGGATGAGAGGAGGGCTGGAGATACCAGAGCACTGTGCTCTGCAACTCCCGACACTCCCATATTATAGAATAGGCATCAGGACGCAAGGTTGAGCTTCTGCTCAATTTTATAGTGAAATTGGGAGGCCTGTTCTAATGATCAATGTGGGTCTCAACAGTCAGACCCCATTACAGGAGGTCCCCTACTTAAGAACACCTAGCTTACAGACGACCCCTTGTTACAAACGGACCTCTGGATGTTGGTAATTTACTGTACTTTAGCCCTAGGCTACAATAAACAGCTGTAACAGTTATCAAAGGTGTCCACAACTAAGCGTCATGGTTAATCCTGGTTCTGACAATCCAACATTTTTAAAATACAATTGTCACAGAGACACAAAAATTGTGTTGGTTGGGGCTACAATGATAAAATATACAGTTCTGACTTACCAGTACATACAAATTCAACATAAGATATGGGGTAAACAAAACTTGGTAAAATCCATACAAGATTCCTTACATGTAAAGGCAGTCTCCTCAGGATAACATATTACCCAGCCTGCCACACTGTACACAGTGCTTTATCAGGCTTAATAAAGCCTCAACATCAGTGACATACTGCACGTTAGATCTGTAATAGATGAGAATCACTAGGGCCGCCATCAGTCAGAGTATCACTCCGTTCAGTCCAGATGAGCAATGCTCTTTCACATAAACCAGGTTTCTTGGACTGAAAATTGGTTCTAAGACAATTCCTATGGTAGTTGTATTCCTACCACATTTCTTTACTTAAAGGAAACCTACCACTTCCTTTAGTAACCTTTATATACAAGTAGCTTCACCGCAGAGTGGTCCGCGCTTGGCGCACCGTGCGCGCGACCACGGACCACGGTGCGGTGGAGCTACTTGTATATAAAGATTACTAAAGCGTTTAAACGCTTTACATCTGTTTAAAACATAACGAAGATAAGCGCCGGCACCGGCTCACCCTGAGCTGGTGCACGGCGTTTTCAGCTTACCACCATCGGACACGGTAGGTTTCCTTTAATGAAAATTCCATATTTTTGGCAAACAGCGAAGAAAAAGGAAAGATTTTTTTTTATTACCACTAGTAATAAATATATCTCCACTTTTAAAAACATTAAAAAGGGGAACTGGTAAATACATAAAACTCAGTCTTTAACTATTAATATCCAAGCCCATGTGACCGTAACATTATCGAACAGACAATGCTACTCGCACAATGACCCTGTACCCGTGCTGGTCCCTAGCGTTATGTACATTTGCCTCCATAGATACACAGGAAACACATCAGAAGTAGGACAATCTGTTTCTCAGTTTGCAAATAATATTTTCTGGTGACATTTCTTTCTGTTTGTTTCAGGAAAGTGAAGGAAATATCCACAGATTTATTCAGGGGAAACAAATTGCACCAATATTTTATAAAAAACAGCAGAGACTCAATGCTCAGCGCTGCTTCCGCTGTAGAGTTTCAAGTGAATGGGCTGAGCTGCAATACCAAGTACTGCCACTATACAACGTATGGCACTGTTCTTGATAAAGAGATTGCAGTGCTCATCCAAATGTCTCTTCAAACAGTTGACTGGATGTTGTACTGCACACCGAATACATGTTACAGGAATACACCATAAGAGGGGTTGTCCAGAATCAGGGCTTTTACATATAGTGTGTGGAAGGATATACAAATGAAACAAACACCATTTAAATATCATACCTGGTGCTCTGGTTCAGCAAGTCGTGGTGGTCACCACCAGCCTCTGCTTGTATAAAGGTTCAGCAGTGTCCATAGTCAGCAACCTGCTACAGCAGCAGTTGCCCTCAATAGGTATGAAGGCCCTGATCACAGGAGCTTACAATCAATAATGGTTGAAAAATGCAACCACCCAGACAGGAAGACAACTATTTTATGAGAGCCTGTGTCCAACTGCTGAAAATAGCTATAAAAGGTGATTGTAAATTTTATTTATTAAAAAAAATTAAGTATTACAAATCAATAGAACATAACATATAATATTTAATAATTTTATTGCGACACCCCCAACCTCTGACTCTAGATGAAAATGTCACTGAATATATAAGTCAAGGAACTCATTATCACTTATAGTTGATCGAACGGACATCCATGCAAATGACTAATAATTATATTCTGTAATGTTCTATCCTGTAGTAGCTGCGGGTTGTATATACATCATTCCATGTTTATATCCATACCAGTTCAGAAGTTCGCTGTATGAATGGAGAACAGCTGTATACACAAAATGTTGTTATATTCACTAATCAGTAAAGTAAAATGTATCTCCCACTGCATAAATATAATACAGCAGCAGAGAGGGGGCACATATAGAGCAGTGACATCCATCACTGCATGTACTGGCACCAGAACCAGCATCTATACACTGGATCAGGGAAATCACGCAATGCATTTATTTTCAGCCTATGTTGGATGTTTTGAAGTATTTTCTAAAAAATACATAAGGTAAAAGTAACAGCACAGTTATCCAATTCTATCACGGCAGGGAGCAGGATGAAGCCCCCCGGTCTGGTGGCAATTAAAATAATTCTTCATTAACATGGACTCATGATTACAAACCAGTACAACAGCCTGGGGGGTGTTATGCATCACATCTGTGCTAATAAGGAGGACTCCTCATAGGATGGTGGAGCTCTATATAATGATAGATACAGTAGATACATCTTCATCATCTTACATTCGGTAAATTGATCAATTCTAAATTTATATTTCGGTTATAGATCCTATTACAGTTTATGGATGGTCTATATGTTGTATATAGAGTGTAGCCACATGCACCCACAGACTATTTTAGTTTAATCTTTTATATAGAGGCTTTCCCAAGACCATTTTCCTATCCATCCCAGTATTTTTATTTACCTAGAAAACTATAAAAATACAAGAAATACACAAGAAATATGGCTCCTGTGTGACATGACAGGAGGGGGGCACACGCTATTCCTGCCCTTTGTGACATCACAGGAGGGGGGCACTTTTCCTGTTCTGTGTGACAGCACACGCTATCCCAGCCCTGTGTGACATCACAGGAGGGGGGCACACGCTATCCCAGCCCTGTGTGACATCACAGGAGGGGGGCACACGCTATCCCAGCCCTGTGTGACATCACAGGAGAGGGACACACGCTATCCCAGCCCTGTGTGACATCACAGGAGAGGGACACACGCTATCCCAGCCCTGTGTGACATCACAGGAGAGGGACACACGCTATCTCAGCCCTGTGTGACATCACAGGAGGGTAGACCATCCTTGTACTAGGAGACCCATTTGATGCTATACATGCACCCTAGTTATTTTATCTACAAAATAATAAAATCTTCATTTTTGGCAAAATTCTTGGCATTACTATAACCAATCCATGTTTTTTCCAATTTATACCTACAAGACGAATGTCTGATCTCTCTTGCGATCCCATCGCTTAGCAACAAACCTGACAGATGAGAAGTTTAAGAAAAAAACGCCTCACCATGCTGCCAGGAGAAAGGCGCGATGCCAGCTGCTGCATATCTAATAGCTCGGGCACAAGTACTCTGTGGTAACAGGTAGATTCAGTATGGAGGTGAATGCAGCGTATATGCAAATATCTCTGGGATTATACTAAATACAATGGCCACGTATGCCAAGCGGGAGTGCAGAAAAAAGGTAAAATAATGTTATTCTGCCTGATACCATTAGGAGGAGCTGACTGCCAATGCATATTAGAGTTCAATGATAGCAATAGTAAAAACCACTATGCAGTGAGCGACCCCTAGTGGCAGCCGCTAGAAAGCAGATAATGATTGTGTTACTTCATGGATTTTGAGCTCAAAAGTGCAAAATGTGGTTTTCATACAAATTCTGTTCATATGCATTAAATAAAATGAGACATTTTTCTGCAGGAAAAAAACACAGGATTTAATAAATTAAAAAATGATCCCATACATATCCTATTTCAATGTTAATAGCTTCTGCTGATAGTACAACACATGATGCATCAGAGAATCAGTAAGGGGGATATTTTTTTTTTTTTTTTTTTTTTTATAATTTAGAACAAATCCTTTCTTCAGGGGGTTACCATAAGCCCAATCATCACCAGAACCAATCAATTATTACATTATATATTAGGCAAATGTTAACTAGTAAAGCACCACTGACCTCTAGTCAGTATGATCCCTTCTAGTCCCATAACTTCCATGAATAATGTGCTCCACCAATCACAATATTACTAACCTTAAAGGGGTTGTAAGAATTATTGTTATCCCCTACAACAGCAAAGGGGCTAACAATCTAATATGTGAGGGTCCAACTCCTAGGATCCCCTACAATCAAGGTAGTGGACTGCAGTTTACAAGAATCAATCAATGAGAACGGGACCACCCACTGATCAGATTACTATTCCCAATACCTGGCAAAACCCCTTTAAAAACCCAACCGTTAACTAAGTAATTGTTGGTTCACATAACTTCCTTATACCAAGAAACATCACCAAAAAGATGAAATGTCAACAGTCCAAACAGGAAGAACCCCAAGCTTATCATTATGGTGAAAACAACTATTTTGGTCTATACTGCCCCCTACTGACATATTACAGCCACCACCAATTATTCCCATTGAATACTGCCGAGCTTTTCATAAAGCAAGGTATAATTTCTGGTAAAAATTTTAATAATTGAAGGGGTTGTCAGGATTGTTAGTAGGTCTCAAATGCATCAAAAATATAATAAACTGTATTGAGGTTGTAACAGGGCTCCGGAGCACCTCACATGGGAGTGAAAACCAGGCGGAGTAAAATGGGAAAAAATGACAACCCGGACAATAATGAAAGCATAAAACAAGACTATAAAGCCATAATGAGAAAAAGAGAGAAGCACTAGGCAGCTAAAATAAATGGAAAGAAACAATCCGGCCACATGTTAACAATAGGAAGACTCCCGGGTACCTACCTCACACGTGCAGGTGATCCTCCGGGGGTGAGGAGCCTCCTGCTGCAGCTGATACACTAAGGAAAGAAGAATACACACATTATTATAATCTTTATATTTACAAAACAGCAGGACCAAATTATATATATAGTACATTCTCCTGAGGAATTCTAATATAAGTGAGATATTACAGACCTTCAGAGGTCCTTATAGGTAAATAAGTGTATTGTACATGTAGCACAAAATGCTTTGTATATTGTACATAGTGTCCTATTTGCAGGGAGGATGTTATAGAGCAGGAGGAACTGAGAAGAATGCTGTAAAGCAACTAATGACAAGCTACACAGATTTTTTTCAATCAAAACATATACACTGAGCTTATCCCACTCTATTACATTTGGCCAAAGGATAGGACATTGTGGAAAATCTGCTCAGAACCTCTTGTCTATACCACATGTGTATGCAGTACTACAACATATGTACTACTGCTCCGCGTTCCTGCAGAGCAACCAACTATGTAGATCTGCTCAGAAGTCATCAGTTCTGCAGATACAACACTACGAACAACCTGCTCAGCTGCTCCTGCTCTATAACATGCAGTCTGTAGATAGGACACTATATATAATCTGTTCGGGTGTTCCTACTCTATAACATGCTGCCTGCATATAGTGTAAATCTGCTAGCTGTTTCTATCTATAATATGCTGTCTGTGAGTAGGACACTAATATAACTGTTAGGGTTTGCTCTACTCTATAACATGCTGCCTGTCAATAGTGTAAATGCGCTAAGCTGTTCCTGCTCTATAATATGCTGTCTGTAGATAGGGCACTGAACGATCTACTCAGGTGTTCCTGCTCTTTAATATGCTGCCTGCATATCAGACTGCATATATAAAGTGCATAAAATATAGTTACAGTGTTTTACCATATCTTATTTAAATTTGTTTTTGAAAAAAACCAAGGGAAAATTAAAGTGGTTTCAGCCCTTAAAGGAACAGTGGCTCCACCAATTAGCCCGATATCTTTCCAGTCCTCCAATGGTCATCCCTACCAGTAAGTGTGATGAAGCAGTAAGGGTGTAGTCTTACTATAATGCAGTCTCATACTATTACATAGACCTCTGGCAGCGCTGCTTAGCGTGACAATAGAAGCTCATCAGGATCATCTGCGTTTCTGACCCGGCCTATAATAGCAGCATTTATTCAATTATATCCTTCCTGATGTAGACATTTCCTGGTTATAGAGTTCAAAAACTGTATTCAACAATTCACCGTATTCATGTTTTCTAGACAAAGTCACAATGAAAGGCAGAGGATATCAGAGGCCTGTACATAATGAAATTACCATCTCACTATTAGGTGCAAATGTGGATTCATTTCTTTGCACATTTTAATAGCCCATGGGGCTACTTCAAACCCCTTGGATAGGTGGAAATTTCAAACATATTCTACTGCCTGCAGCCACCACTAGAGGGAGCTCACTGCATACTATTATTGTACTGATATGAAGAATGCAGTAATTTCTGAATGCTCCATCTAGAGATCACTGTAGGCAGCCTGGAGATTATAAAAAGAGGTATATTTCCTTGTTCTGTTTGTCATGTGGTTTCCAGCAGACATTACATGTATGCAGCCAATCATGTGATTTTTTTCCATAGACAAACCGCTTTTTCCATTTCATAGTCCGATTTGTAGTTCAGAGCCCTACTTCAGCCATGAGACCCAACACAGACAATACTTATACCATCCATTCCCTGTGCCCAAAGCTTTTTAGGTCCTCTGGTGGTCTCAACATCCTGACCCCCTTCTACACACAGGAGATGACCTCTAACTGTACATATTCACCCCTAAATGAGTTTTCTGCATGTTGAAAGACAATGACAGATAAACAGGGACAAATACATCCCAAATAGCACCCATAATTGAAGGATCTGATGCTGTGATCTGATCATTTATTTTCCACCCCTGGAAGTTTATATGTGAAACAGTCAAGGAGGAATCAAACCAGCTTTCCATAGACACTTAAAGGGGTTGTACCATTTATGACTCTTCTCTGATTAATATGGATCTTACTGCTATGACCCAGACCGAACACGAGGACAAACCTCCTACACATCCAGAGAAGGGGCGTAGCAATTGAATGAAGTGGCAGATTTAACATGTGTCCAGTGATCCACTCTATACTATGGGAGAGTCGGAAAGTGCTGAGCACAGCGCTCTGGTATCTCGGCTCTTATTCTAAGTGAAAGGTTGTTACGGAGATAGCCAAGCGCAGTGCTCAGCATTTTCTTATGCTCCAGTAGTATTGAATGTAGTGGCAGGACAGACCCATGACCTTGCGCCTAATTTAATTAATGGCCCACATTCTACAGAAGGATGGGGGTTTGTTTTCGTGATTGGTGTAGATCAGAGATTTCAGATGGATAAGAGATAACAATAATACTTAGGTACAAACCCTTTAAGCACTCATCTACTGTGCTATGGCAGTCATTTCCAAATATTTTTAAGTCACTTTGCCCCCGACATCAACCGAGTAACCCCTAACAAAGTTTCAGGGAATGCTGTTTGGGAAGTGCAGTATTATAGGGTAAATGTCTTCAGGACTCCATTGAATCCCTATGGAAGGTTATGGGACAATGAAATCAGATCATTACAACGGTTGGTAATTCTTGTTGGATGATTCATGACACTTTGGGCATGGAAGAATCCAGGTGACGATACCTAGGCTGTCATTACATGGTGGGTATTAATGCACTCTAAGGTTAGATTCAGACAGTGTGATAGGGTTTGGTAAAATCCTATAAGAACCACATTAAAAAAAAAAAAAAGCAATAGCGGTGCCCGGCAGCCCTTGGACATGCCATGGCTTCAGGTTGGCACGTTATAAAAAAAAAAAATACACATAAAAACCACCAGTTTACAATTGCCTTTTTTGATATGCCTTTCACATCATTGTCTGAATACACCCCTACAGCATGTACCCTGTAAGCAGGAGGGTAGGTTCCGCGATTCATAAAGGAATGGGTAGAATTGTGTCTACATCTTCCCTCTTATTACTCCAGTCTTTCCAGAGATTTCCTGTCTGCCAGAGATGAGAGGACAATGGCAGCTGCCCGGGCTCATCTATCAGCATGTTCTTTCCCGGTACAGAATATCTGATAAATGGGATCTGATAGATTACGGGATGGTAGTATACTTACAGTAAGATTTCCATACAGGAGGCCTGTACTCGTCATTGTCTGCAAGACAAAGAAATCAGAAGTTAATCACATATGACAGTGGTAAGTACAGACAAAGTGACCTTCACATGTATTGCAAAACAGACCAAACCTGAATACATTTTAACTTCTACACTAGGTTACGTGAACTTTTTTTGGGCCATTTGTTAGTGATTAATTCATCAGCTAACACACAGCCCCATGTATTAATAAGGGTTCATACAAACGGCTGTGGATTTTGTGGCCAGCGCATGGGTAGACCGCAAATTATGGAGCCCGTGTTTGTGGCTCGGGCAATCCTCATCTACTGACATCAGCGCCTCACACCCAAGTTTTCTTCAACCACCTGTATGCTGCAGTCACTTCTCACTGTGGCATCCAAGGGATGCCTTAGACTGGGGTTAGAGGTTTCCTTCATCAGTAAGGGCAGGATCTGAACCATCATAATCATCTTTATATATAGGCATTGTGGCAGTCACTAAGCAGTTAACAATATAATAGAAAACGTAACACATATCTCCTACTTCTAAATTTATTGCTTTTCTGTACTAAGATATGGGTCTAGGACACTGACCTGTAGAGGGAGGAATTCTCTCTCATAAAAGAAATTCTAGCCCATACCATATCCATGAAAAGACAAAAACGTAGACATCATCATTCAGATTTTGGCTGCCGTCCACTAAGTGGAATACAGATAATAAAGTCTCCTCTTCATGCCAGCAGTGATCTCATATGACTGCCCCTTTAACTCTGGTAAGTAGGAAATAAGCATAAAAGGAACAAAACTACTGTGCTACAAAAAACAACAACGCCATAAAGATCTGCTGTGCTATGGAGTAAGCAGCAGGCGCTCCCCCTCATGCACACAGAGACCCCATGATAGCAGCACAACCGGCTGGAGACACTGATTCATCCACAGGCTGCTCAATAGCTGTGACCTCATATAACCTTCCCTTAAAGAGACTCGGACACTTCTCTTAAAATGAGGGTGCCTATTATAATAATAATAATAATAATTCTTTATTTATATAGCGCACACAGATTACGCAGCGCTGCACAAAGCATGTCAAATTGGTCCCTGTCCCCATGGGGCTCACAATCTAAACAACCTAACAGTATGTTTTGAAGTGTGGGAGGAAACCGGAGTACCCGGAGGAAACCCACGCAAACACGGAGAGAACATACAAACTCTTTGCAGATGTTGACCTGGGTGGGATTCGAACCCAGGACCCCAGTGCTGCAAGGCAGAAGCGCTACTCACTCAGCCACCGTGCCGCCCCTGCAATTAGATTCTGCAATTACTAGTAAAGTAATGGGCACTACTGCACCCACTGAACTCTGCCCCCATCTCCCCCAAACAAAGATTGCTGTATGTTAAGTGGTCCTGCACGTCTTAATGGTCACACTGTTGTGTTGTGGTTGTGTTCAGCATAATATTCTATAATTATCAAAATTGTGATTGTACAAAGGGGGCTCATAACCTTCTTAGTAGGCATCGCGAGCCTAAGACCATGTTCACACTCTGAGTGTAGAAACATTTCTTGCACAGTGGGAAGTAGTTTAACCTCAAACCAGTTGCCCTTATACCTGGACGCTTGTTTTTGGGAACAACCAATATGTGTTTTGCTGGTAAACAAAGCAAGATACTCGTTGCTCGTTCCCAAATACAAGAATTTAGGTCTAAACACATTCGGGTTGGGGATTAGCTCCTCCCCCATGCACTTGAATTGTGTTTCTAAATGCAGTGCAAACACAGCTTGTTATCAGAGTCTCAACTTTCTTAAAAGGGTTGTCTGTGGAGTAACAATCAATTTCAAACCAACTCCCAAGTGCAAACTACAAGTTTTTTTTATTCTAGATATATTCACATCACTGATCACTCCAGTTTCCGTTTCTTGGTCCCTGCTGTGTAGTCAATCCCTACGCGAGTAGGACAATCCACCACTGTGGGCAATGACTGTATTAGGAGGGGGGGGGGATTTTCCATGTGTCAAGAAAGACCAGGGAGCAGAAACTGGCTTCAAGGCAGAGTCAGAATCCAAGGGGGATGAGAGTTGGCCTTTGTTCCTAAATTTTAAGAGTTGAAGCAGGCTATGTTACCTCATTCAAATCATGGTTCATATAGGGGTTTTACCTTCTATTTGATGTCCATATTCCCCAATAGTAAAGGTGTTATCCTAGTGGAAGCTCTTTCCCCACATTCTTGCATAGACAAATACCAGCCCCCACCCATCAGGGAAAACTACCCTGAAGAAATGTTTCCATGTCCCTAGAACCCAGTATAGTGTAAGTATACAGGTGGTCCCCTACTTAAGAACACCCGCCTTACAGACGACCCCTTGTTACAAACGGACCTCTGGATATTGGTTATTTACTGTACTTTAGCCTTAGGCTACAATAAACAGCTATAACAGTTATCACAGGCGTCTGTAATGAAGATTTATTGATATTCCTGGTTCTTATAACAATCCAACATTTTTAAAATCCAATTGACAAATTCTGGCCTGGGGTTACAATTATAAAATATACAGTTCCAACTTACATACAAATTCAACTTAAGAACGAACCTACTGAAACGATCTTGTGCGTAACCCGAGGACTGCCTGTATGTATGTATAATGTGTGTGATATATATATATATTTTAGTGTCACACATTAGTGACACACACCATTGACAATAAGAATGGCAACAACTAATGAGCGATTTTTGCATCTCCACTAGGTACAAAAATCATTGTAAAGGACACCTATGATAAGGTATTGCTAATTTATATAGAAAGCAAAATTTGGCTGATACGTATTATTCATCCAGTACCAGAGCATAGACAGGCTGCTGCATATTTCAGCCTATATTCTGAACTATACACTATAAGTGGAAATAACACATGATAGGATTCTCTCTCATAAGAAAAGTTGTTAATGCATTTTCATATACAATAAATGGATGGCCAAATTAAAAAAAAAAAAAAAAAAAAAAAAAAAAAAACAGATCCCTGGCGGACAGAAACTGGAGGAAACAATCTGATCTAGCGCTGGATTATATAACCTCCCGCCTGCTCTCCGTTTGTTATATTTCAGCCTGGATCAGCACTTCCTTTCCTGTCAATTCAATACAAACCTGAAAACTTTCACTCACCCCTTCCCGTGTTGTGGGAGCCGAGTGCAGAAAAGGAAATACTAAGGAAGCGGCCGCCAACAAAGCTGGAGGAAAAACACACGACCTGAAGATGGATCTCACAGACTGTCAGTAAGAAATATCCAAGATCAGTCCTAAAGACCTTGAAGAACAGGAGGACGAGAGCAGCTGAGCAGTTTTCATGTATCATCTCGGCACAGGGGGAAACCATTGAATGGAGAAACCTCCTTCTAAGAAACTCAAGTTTTGGTAATGATAAGCGTCACAACCCGTCACTATTGCTCAACTCTCCCGAAGGTTTCCAAAAAAAAGGGAGACCACTCAGAGCGCTGGACTAGGCTCTGGATTTGCTTTTAGTCCACATGGGCATTTTATTGGGTGTGACTGACACGTCAAATATTCGGACAGGTCATATAACCAAATTTACAATAACAACCAAATTCCTCAATAAATCATAGAACAAAAAAGGCGATGTGCACTAAAACAAGATCAATCTCTGACCAGGACATGTGAAGCAAAGCCTCATGGCATCTGGACGGACATGAGAACTAGCTATGGCACATATGCCGCCCGCTGGTGACATCTGTGCAGTTTACATGTCGCCTTGGCTCCAAAGGGATGATTTATGTACCAGAAAGGACGTTTGGCTGAAGTAAAAAAAAATTAGATTCATTGGAAGAAAAAAAATTCTTAGGTGACAGAAAAAATCCTCGTTCAATGGGTATCAACAAAAAGCATCTTATATCATGAGACTAAACTACTCTCTACTGGAAACGCAACTCCATGCATCCATAGACAGGCAGTCCCCTACTTAAGACACCCGACTTACAGACAGACCTGTTTGCCCACTGTGACCTCTGGTGAAGCTCTCTGGATGCTTTACTTTACTCCCAGGCTGCAATGATCATCTGTAAGGTGTCTGTAATGAAGTTTTACTGATAATCCTTGGCCCCATTACAGCAAAAAAATTTAAAAATGCAATTGTCACTGGGACAAAAAAAAAAGGTTACAATTATAAAACATACCTATTCCGGCTTACATACAAATTCAAGTCGAGAACAAACCTAAAGAAAAGAACCTATCCTGTATGTAACCCGGGGACTTCCTTTACTGCCAAGGGAAAGACTATGTAATAAATCATCTAGTACCGGACTAGAAAGTAACTACTTACAGGCAGAAGTCAGCCCAAAGTGCTGCAGCTTAAAAAACTCAAAATAGAGGGCAGGGGAAAGAGACAGGGGTAAAGGTAGAATCTGGTACCGCCAAGTAGGTTTCTATCTCACCCCAAGTGCTTTATTCAAATCAATGTTGGCCATTTCTTTAATGCGGTGTATAATGTGACCCATGAGTGAGATAAGTCACTGCTTTCTGTGTGCAGTGTATAGGAGACATGATAGAAATCCCCCACAAAATAGTCAAGATTATTTTGTAAGATGAAGGATTGTAAACCAAGTACACTGACATTTTTATGCCCTGTTTTTTTTTTTAAAGGCTTTTAAAATTATGCAAATGAACCTAAGGGGCTCTGGGCTCTATAGGTGTTAAAGGAGCCTGGAGGCCCTCAGACTCATTTGCAGAATTTTTAAAGCCTTTTTTTTGTAAAAACCAGGGTATAAAACGCTAAAAAAAGAGTGGACACACACAAGTATGTCAGTGTGCTAAGTTTACAATCCTTAATACTAGTGATAGATGCCCTTTAAGCTAATTTTGTTGATGGGTTAGGTTCACTTTATGTGCAATGTCAGCTTTACCAAGGCGTGACTAAAATAATGTGATAAAAACTGAGTAGAATCTGGACATAATATGCTTATTTTGGAACCAAAAATACGATTGGTAAACGTCTACACAGTAATATCCCCAATAAACTTTGTAGACAATGGGGAATATTTACTTACCCGGCCGACAGAGTTCCCGAAATATGGAGTGTCTAACAATCATGCACGCCAGCGCCATTCACAAAGATTGTGCGCCCGATATCCTGCATGTATCCCGCTCAGGTCCGCCGGAGTTCATCATCTTCTTCCCGGTGCATGTAAGTGCATTGGTTGGGACACAATTTTAATCTTAAATCCTGCGCTCAGTCCGAATCAGTCGGATTGTCCGACAATGCACCCCCCCCCCAATTTCTGTCACATGAAAGCCAGCGCTATTGTGCCACAATCCTATCATGTGCAACACAATCTCCAGTTAAATACCTGTCACAGCGGCGCGAATCCATAAAATTTATAAAATCTGACGAAAGTGCGATCTGCAGACCCTTAGTAAATAAGCCCCAACAGGTCACTCTTAAAGCCAATGAAAACAATTGGAAAATGATAGGTACATCTTTTTTTTAATTTTTAATAGATGATATTATGGGACTTTTCTCCTAATATCAGGTTCCTTTTAAAGTATTTTTAGGAAAACCGATAAATACTCAATCTTGTGTAGGAGTTCAAAGCCAACTTTCCAAAAAAATCTAACATTAGGAAGTGTATTACTCTGTTACCAGACATGTCTATGGTTCTGTAGCAAGGAAAGCTGAGTGACAACCATCATGAGGACTGTAATAGCCATATCTTCACATATTACCAAGCTTTTCTAGATGTTAATTTTGATAAAACTCTTCTTATACTTGTGGAGAGCCACAGTTATACACTTTTATATTGAGTAGTTCCCTCTCTCAGTAGACATCTGCTAGTGCATTGATCTCTAACCCCTAAATGGAATCCCATTCATCTGGACAGATACAGTTCCCTTCTTATATTACACTCTAATAAAGTGCATTTTGTCCATACACAGGACAGTCCATTAGGCCTGAATAAAATAGGTGTCATGGATGCACAATTAGCCCGATTCATATGCAAATGTCAGCAGCGCCAGATAATAATTGTACTCCCACCCCCTAATGATACAGCAGCTAAAGCAACATAAAGCCACATAGCTTGGGGTCTATTATGTGCAATAAGGAAGCTTCTCTCATTGAGCAGCTGGTTTACAGGGAACAGAATAAGGGCATATTCACACTGCTATGATCAGAACTAGGAGCATCATAGTGATATATGATACAAGGAGTCCCTTCTTCCCTGCAAAACAGTGGCGCCAAATTATAATCGTGCGGGGAAGCAAGGACTCCTTGTACCATATATCACTAT
The DNA here is from genome assembly GCA_019512145.1 of Engystomops pustulosus. Taxonomy (NCBI): domain Eukaryota; kingdom Metazoa; phylum Chordata; class Amphibia; order Anura; family Leptodactylidae; genus Engystomops; species Engystomops pustulosus. The sequence goes on along the minus strand of CM033648.1, from coordinate 76,383,746 downwards.
GATGCACCTAGTCCTGACCAGGGCAGTGTGAATATGCCCTTACTCTGTTCCCTGTAAACCAGCTGTTCAGCGAGTCCCATCCTCTGCACTGTGGTTCATCTGTTTTAGCCCCTAAGCTCCATTTCAGTGTCAATGCAGCTGCAACACCCACAGCTCTTGGCTAGAGATGAGCGGACCAGACATTGTGGTTTGGGTGCTGACCCAGACGTATTGCGGTAGAATAGTCAGACCAGTAAATTCACACTCATAACAACTAGCCATGATTATGATTGGCCTGGAACATCAGGTCCGCTCATTTCTACTCCAAGGCCGTATTCACATGACCGTTATGATGAAGCACGCTCTATCTTTCCCCGTGTTTTCGGCCATGGGGCGCTGTTTCCTATGAAGAGGGGAAGGGTGAGCAGCGCCAAATGGAACAGGACCTAAAACACTTTACTAAGGGTGGCGGCACAGGCTTTCATGCGACAGAATTCGGGGGTGGGAGGGGTAGTCGGACAATCCCACTGATTTGGACCAAGCGTGGGACATAACTTTCAAATTGTGTTCCAAGATCAAGCACTTACATGCACCGAGAAGAAGAAGGTGAACTCCGGTGGACCTGAGCGGGGAAGCGACACATGCAAGACGCATGATCTTAGTGCAGAGTGCATTATTGTAGGACAATGCACTCTCGTGAACTCTGTAGGACCGGGTAAGTAAATGTGCCCCAGTCTGTTACAGTGGCTGAGCACTTCCCCCTCCCACTATATTAGATTACATCAGACCGAGGGAGTTGGAAGTGCAGAGGAAACACAGCAAGTGCAAGACAGTCTAAAAGCATGTGAATCTCCAGCACAGAGGGGCTCTGGTATCAAGCCTTTCAGGCTCATTAGCATAGTTTTAAAAGCTGATTTTAGAAGAAAATAGGCCATGGATAACAAATATAAGATTACCACAGTCCCGGTGCCTGGATCTATGAGTAAGTGTCCCTGGTTTATCATGATGGATGATTTCCTTTAAGGTAATATCATGAGAAAAATCTACTGCTGACCCTGACTATGTACAATTACCCACATGGATCTAACAGGAGAGGTGAAGCATTAATTCCCCACCCCCTACAATTTTCCTGTTGGCCACAATTTTGCCAATGTGTCTAGCAAAAGGAATATATCACTTCTCGACTATGATGACTACTTTTGAATCAGATTTCCATTTCCTTTATGTGATTAAAGCAGAGAAATGTTATTTCCCCATTATTTTTAGTAAAAAAAAATTGAACAGTAATAATATGTCAAACAGTAACCTAAAAAAAAAAAAGTATCCAGTGAGACTTTGCAAAAAATATAACATTTCTATCAACCATTGGACACAATTTAGTGACAGTCACCGAGTTGTTATACAAATAAAGTCATGTTAAGGCTTTTAGCGCACGGGTTTCATCATACTTGTATGCAATATTACTCAAAAAAAGAAACACTGTGTAACCGCGCCGTGCCTCCATAGTCTTAGATTGGACAATAATTGTTACGTCGGCATCATTGTTCCATGTGGGATGGTACATATGTCTAATGTATTGATAAATCGGCCACAACATGCCGCCATATGGTACACCGCGTATTACAATGGACACCTGGCGATCCCTGGCCATTAAGGGTGATGCCACACATGGCCTTTTGAACCCGTTTTTAAGCAAAAAGCATGCGTTTTGTTTAAAAACGTGCCAAAAAACGAATTCAAAACAAGTTCAAAACGCCATGTGTGGCATCACCCTAATAGGGGTATAATTAAGGATGAGACAATTAGGTAGAGGGGCTGCACACGCCCATAGGCAGTGCCTGGAGAGGAAACAATAGATAAGGATGGATGAAGGATCCTTGGATCCAGGATTAGGGATCACAATGACACAATACAATCCTCTACTCACCGAATAATGTGAGGGCCATGGTCAGGACCTGGGGAGTCCTTGCACAGAGACCTGGGGCTGCTGCAGATCCTTCAAGTTGTGCTGGAAATCACTGCAAGAGATAAAAGTTACATTGCAGCAGAAGCCTCCATCATGTCCAGGTGCTCGCACCCTCCCGCCTGTGTGTGTCATGGAGGCAGCAGCACTCACTCGCTATCAGGACGAGCGGAGATGATCGCAGTCACGCCGCATCCCTCTGCCTCCCGGCCGCCATCTTGCCTCTGCCTCCCCCCCTCACACAGAGGCGGCGGTCAGGCTGGCGTAGTCCTGGCAACAGGAAATCCTCGCTACCTCTCGCCCAGTGACTGAGCTGTCATGTACATGTCCTGGGTTATATCACGATATCACATATATTATCATAGTATAATAAATCATAACTGCAAACCTTACGTATATATCATATGGAAAGTAATGCATGCACACCTAGCAGCCAATCAAGTTACAGCTTAATATAGTCGCAGTGCAGGTTAGCGGAATGAAAGCAGTGATTTGATTGGTTGCAATAAAAATAAAAATTTTTTTGCTTTTACCTTACTTTTAGGTTTTTTTCAAACAAAATTATTATTATTATTATTATATTAGTTTCTTATAGCGTTGTGATGTCAGAAACACATGAAAAGAATATACAGTGTTTTACAGTCCCTGCAATCTTTCCGGGATTAAGGCCCCACAACAATATTGGGGGCCGTGATCTGTCCGCATAAATTATAGTCAGGTAACTGCCCCCTATAGAGGTCTATTACACCCAGTCATGGCGGGCATATCTCACAACTTTTGGGCTAAGAAAAGAGGGACAAAAGGCCCCTGCCCTTTCCCCTAATCCACACACATTACTAAGCCATTTATCCCACAACCAAACATAGTATAATACTGACCTTAATTGCCCCCACATATTATAAGGTCGTAGCCCCCTTCCAACCCTTCCCATATGCAATACCTTCGCTTTAAAGGAAAGTTAGGCCCTAACTCGGCGATCTCCGTCAGCTCCATAGAGTTTAATGGAGCAGAACGGTCATGCACGGCCGTCTGCTCCATTAGTCTGAGAAGCGACAAGGGGTCCGACCCTCGTTTTCACAATCTGCGGGGGTCTCAACCCCCACTGATCAGCAAATTAAGCCATCGGTCATCCTTTCTCCATTTCATATAGTGTCCTTCTGTCTACCTCCATTTCTCTTAAATAGTGGACTCCTGACAACCATCCCTCTCATATAGTGGCCTCCTGTCCTCCATCCCTCTTATATAGTGACCTCCTAACCTCCATCCCCATTATATAGTGGCCTCCTGTCCTCCTCCATGTCTCTCGTATAGTGGCCTCTTGTCCTCCATCCCTCTCATATTGTGGCCCCCTGACCTCTATTCCTCTCATATAGTGTCCTCCTGAGCTCCATCCCTTTCATGTAGTGGCCTCCTGACCTACATCCCTCTTATAAAGTGGCCTCCTGTTCTTCATCCCTCTCATAGTGTAGCCTCTTGTTCTTCATCATCCTGTTCATTCATGCTATAGGGCATAGCAGAAACGTGTGGAGGCAGCAGGAGCTGATTCCACCTCCTGGTCCCTGCTCTGCAGAACTGGTATGTTGGGGCAAGGACCAGGAGGAGGGTAAACCCAGGGTAGTAAGGGGTAGCCCAGGACATTCTCCGAACCAAACAGTATGGTGGGACAGCACCCAAAAACTGGGACTGACTGTCCTGCCGAATCTGGGACAGTTGGGAGCTATGGTGACCAACCACATCTCAATGGGTGGAGCACACCATTTCACACCTCATAAGATAGAGCATGTCCTACTTTTGGGACAAACAACAGCAGAAACAACAACAAACATGGACAGCAGGAGGTTGAGGAGCACATACTCTTCCCCTTCTACACTTGGCTGTGTGCTTCTGGCCCAGGTGAAGCACACAATGAGGCCTAACCCTGAGGGCGCTTTCATTACTATGCATTGTGTCACCTTATTTTTATACGTTTTTGACGCATTCCAAAGACTTTTGGAATGCATCAAAAACACATCAAAAAATGCAGTGCTTCGTGTGAATGCACCCTAAAGGCGCTTTCACATGATGCATTGCATAGCGTTTTTTGATGCGTTTTTGAAGCATTCCAAAGGCTTCAGCCTTAATCACATGCTGAGGTTACATTGTGTTTCCTCCAGGTTCTCCAGTTTCCTCCCACACTCCAAAACATACTGGTAGGTTGATTAGATTGTGAGCCCCATGGGAACAGGGACTGATTTGGCAAACTCGGTGCAGCGCTGTGTAATCTGTGTGCGCTATATTAATAAAGAATTATTATTATTATTTACCCCAGCAGTTATTCCACAGCCATTCTGTGTGCATCAGAAAACAACCAAAATTTTCCGGTTACTGATTCAGTTTCATGCTGTGATTTTTGCTTGGGGAGGGGGAGCATAGTTCAACCATTGGGGGTCATTTACTAAGGGCCCGAATCGCGTTCTACCGGCGGGTGGTTACGCAAATGTTTCCGTTTTGCAACGATTTTCCCTGTATTGCCCCGGGATTTTGGTGCACGCGATCGGATTGTGGCGCATCGACGCCGGCATGCACGCGACGGAAATCGTGGGGCCAAACAAAAACCCGACGGATTCGGAAAAACCGCATTTAAAAAAAAAAGTTTCGCGGGACACGCGCTAACCTTCTCCAAGTATAGCATCGTGGACTCCGGCGGGCCTCGGCGGACTTCAGCGCAGCAGCGACACCTGGCGAACATCGGAGGAACTGCCTTAGTGAATCGCCGGGAGACCCGAATCCACTGCAAAGAACGCGCCGCTGGATGGCGAATGAACCGGGTAAGTAAATCTGCCCCATTGTGTTGCAAAAGTTGAATTCCACACTGGGATCCAGAGCAAACAAATTACATGCTGCAGACAGGGGTGTAGCTGCAGCTGCTATGGGGCCCGCAGTGTGAGGGGTTTTGGTTTTGTATGTACGGTATTTGTATATGTGTTTGTATATGTGATGTGTATATGTTGTATTTATGTGTATATGATCTGTGTGCACTATATAAATAAAGGAATTATTATATGATGCATAGCTTTATATGCTGTATGTATGTATACATGGTGTGCATATACTGTGTTTGATTGTAACTCACATGTCGGTATATTATTTTAAGGGGGAAGTCTGCTTTGGGCCCTACCTCTCCCTGGCTGCAGATCATAAATACGGCACAAAAATCAGTTTGCAGTGGTTTTTCACCACAGTATATGAGATTTTGATAAATTCCCTACACTATAAGGCTTCTGTATCATTCATAGTGTGCAACAGCCTTTAAAGGAAACCTACCACTTGTAGTGGCAGGTTTCTAATGGAAATACCGGGCACCAGCTCAGGGTGAGCTGGTGCCGGAGCTTATTTTTTTTAGTCTTTTAAACCGCGGTATCTTGGTTTAAAACACTTTTTAAACTTTATAGCCGGCGCAGGGAGGTACGCGCTGTTTAAACCGCTACCGCGGTTTAAAACACTAACAAAAATAATCTCAGGCACCAGCTCACCCTGAGCTGGTGCCCGGTATTTCCATCAGAAACCTGCCACTACAAGTGGTAGGTTTCCTTTAAGTAAAAAATATGTGCATTAATTTTTTACAACTACTTTATATCTCCCATATATTATTTTTTATTGTAAATGAAATAAAGGGCAGAGAGTTATTCTGATGGTCCTACTTAAGGACACCTGACTTACAGACGACCCATAGTTAAAGACGGACTCCTCTTCCCATTGTGACCTCTGGTGAAGCTCTCTGGATGCTTTAATATAATCCCAGACTATATAAAATTTTGTATGGATCTACAATTATAAAGTTGACAGTTTCGACTTACATACAAATTAAACTTAAGAACAAACCCTATCTTGAACGTAACCTGCTTGTATCATCTATAATTTATCATTAATTTTTGGAAATTCAACTGAAAGTAAAGATTTTATGTAATAAAGTAAGTGCTGTAATCGTTCCATTGATGAATCCCTGCAGGTCATGTTATCCATACTACAACGCTATGACGTTTTATACATCCAGTTCTGTACTTTCTCTGACACATCTGCTGTAATTGCTGGAAGATGATCCTGTGCTGCTCCTATAGACAGTTACAGGTTTTAGTGGCCATATGAAAAGCTGGTCTGGTCTGTAAGGAAGGGAGGTAACTATTCCAGGAAAAATCCCTGCACGAGTGACCAGTGCCAAAAAGACTGTATTTAAGGTCTGTAAAGATTATAATAACATCTTTAGAATTTTTTTTTTTTTGTTCTGTTTGAAATGACAGAGTATTTCTGAGCAGCGCACAATGGTGGGTGTGGGTTCTCTGTAGGAATTGGAGAGGAAATCTAATACAGATTAAAACTAGAAACCTGGAAATGAAGCTTCCTACAGCATAAGGCAACATGAACATTACTTTAGTCCTTGTACAGGTTGGATTTTTTTGCTTATGATGTACTGACCCATTCATTTCAATGGACCCATCCATGCACATTATGTGCTTCTCAGTGACTCTTGTGTTCAACAGGTATTCAGACCCTTTTTAATTTGTCACTCTGTTTCATTTCAGCCAATTGGTGAAATCACAAAAAGTTCTTTTTTGCTCATTAATGTACACTCTGCACTACATCTTCACTAAAAAAGAAATGTAGATATTTTTGCTAATTTATTAAACAAGAAAAACTGAAATATCACAAGGACATAAGTATTCAGCCCCTGTGCTCAGTATTGAGTAGAAGCAGATTTGGAGCTGATGCAGGCATGAGTCTTGGGAAGATGCAACAAGTTTTTCACACCTGGATTTGGGGATCCTCTGCCTCCTCCTTGCAGATCCTCCTCAGTCCCCTCAGGTTGGATGGTGAACGTTGGTGGAGGCCATTTTTCACTCACCATTAGGTTTAGGTCCAGGTTCTGGCAGGGCCAGTAATAAATGGTCACATAGTTGTTCTGAAGACACTGCTTTGTTATTTTAGCTGTGTGCTTAGGGTCATTGTCTTGTTAGTAGGTGAGCCTTCGGCCCAGTCTGAGGTCCAGAGCACTCTGGAAGAGGTTTTCATCCAGGGTATCTCTGTACTTGGCCTCATTCATCTTTTCTTCAATTACAACCTGTGGTCCTGTCCCTGCCCCCATAGCATGATACGTCCACCACCATGTGTCATTGTTGGGATTGTATTTGGGAGGTTATGAGCAGTTCCTGGTTTTCTCCACACATATGGCGTAGAATTAACACTAAAAAGTTAGATTTTTGTCTCATCAGACCAGAGAATCTTCTCATAGTCGGAGTCCTCCTTATGTCTTGCACACTGAATGCGGCTTTTATATGTCTTGAACTGATGAGAGGTTTTCGTCAGCAGAGGCTGCAGTGATAGGCGACTTTGTGGAAATTTCTCCCATCTCCCTACTGCATTTCTGAAGCTCAGCCGCAGTGATTTTGGGGTTCTTCTTTAGCTATCTCACCAATGCTCTTCTTCCACAAATTCTTAGTTTGGCTGGTTTGCCCGGTTGAGGAAGAGTTGTAGTTGTCCATTTACGGATTATTGAGGCCACTGTGCTCTTAAGAACCGTAAGTGCAGCAACAATTCTTTTGTATCCTTGGCCAGATCTGTGCCTTGCCACAATTCTGTCTCTGAGCTCCTTGGGCAGTTCTTTAGACCTAATGATTCTCATGTGCTCTGACAGGCACTGTGAACTTTGAGGTCTTATATAGAAAGGTGTGTGCCTTTCCTAATCCAGTCCAATCAGTTTAATTAAACACAGCTGTAACCCAATGAAGGAGTAGAACCATCTCAAGGAGGATCAGAAGGAAATGGACAGCATGTTTAATGAGTTAAATATAAGTGTCACAGCAAAGGGTCTGAATACTTATGACCATGTGATATTTCAGTTTTTTTCTTATTTAACAAATTACCAAAATTATCTACATTTCTGTTTGTTTTCTGTCAAGATGGGGTCCACCGTCTGCCTCTCCCTCCATGCCTACATGGCATGCAGAGGACTTAAAGGAGAATGTAATTGCAATTACTGGCGTTTTACAAGGCTTTGTGATTATTTCAGGGATTGTATGCAAAAAATTGGTATACAACTACTGATAAATGTCCCCCACTGAGTATATGGACTTCCAGATTTTCCTCTCTTAAGCTTGACAAATCGTGAGTATAGGTTAGTAATGACACCACTAAAGGAGAAAGTTATTGAATTTATAGGATTTAGTTTTTTTCCTTTCACAGATTTGAATGGACTGTGGCCAACAGTGCACCAATGGTTAACTGTGTATCCTTAGGGTACGCATACCACAGGTTGAGAAACATTGAGAAATTTTAATAGCTTTAAGTAAAGGAACATTCTTCAAAATGTCTCTTCTTGAAAGACTGAAAGGCTTGTCCTGACAATCACAGCAAGGAACACATCATACAGTATTCTTTTGTGTAATTAGGAGATGATACATTTTAGAACATGGTGGATTATGAGCTATGTCTACTTGTAGAATACTGATAAAAAAAACTCTATATCTGGTTCTTTAAAGAAAATCTACTGTTAAAATCAAGCATTATAAACTAGGGATCTGGGCACCATAACTGTGGTAATCTTCTTATATTTGTTATCCATGGCCTCCTGGACAACAAATGAGCCAGAAGTTCTCCTGATGGTGTTACCAGAGCCCCTCCTTGCTGAAGATTTACAGGCTGTTACACTGCGCAGTAGCACTTCCCCCCTCCCTCTGTGTGCTGACACTTCATATGCTACAGTGAGATTACATGAGGCAGAGGGAGGGGAAAGTGTTGAGGGAGAAGGGGTTTCAGTGAGACAGTGTAACAGTCAGTGAAGCCAGAGCATGGAGAGGCTCTGTTAATGCCCCAATAGCCTTTCCGACGCGTTGGAATAATTTTATAAGTTAATTTTAGAAGGAATTAGACCATGGATAATAAATATAAGAAGATTACCACAGTCACGGTGTCTGGATCTATGAGGAAGTGGTTTATCATGCGTGACTTTAATGGTAGTTCCTTTAAAGTATTTAAGCAATATTTTTTGATATATCCATTCAAACAGCTGTTTTAAATGGACTTGTTTTTAATGTGCTAAATGTGTTAAATTTAACCCTCGCTTTCTGAGTCTCTTTCAGAGAGAAGTCATATATGTGCGTCATTTCCTTTTACTGAGAATAGAACAAATCTTACTGTAAGATGCAAATAAACTGTAGTGTAGATTTTTTCCTTCAGATAATTCTGTATAGGGATGAAGTGTACTGGTTATAACTACCTACACCCTGGGGATTATGTTAAACCATGGTAAATTTACTAGTCACACACCAACTAATGCATTGCTTACAGGATTTGCATTTCCCAATTCTGAACACGAGATGGCAGACTTGTATGCAGCACCAAATGCATTATCTCATCCTATTTCTCGGAACCAGAGATGAGACTTTTTGTGGTCGGAAGGCAGAGTTTCTTACAGAGACTTTGCCAATTAATGCCTCCTTACAGGCATGTAGAGAATTACTGCCATTGATGCTCCACTAGGGGATTCTGGGATGGAATAAGGAAAACATTGGCTCTTGGCTACCTTGTAAACAAGCCTCCTTAAAAGGACACTTGTCATCAGGTCTATTTAATGAATCCTGTCACCATTGCCTCTTGGAGCAGCTGACAAGGATTCCATCCCAGCCTTTATGTAGTCAATGCATATACTAATCATTCTAAAATCATATTTTTTATTATTCAAATTAGCTTGGGCACATGGAGAGAGAAAGTGATGTCACCCCTGTTACCCCTCCCCTCTCCTCCCCCTGCACATGTCTGTATGCAATGTATAGTAAAGCATTGCTAGTGCTTGTGCTTTATCTGATGCCTGGGCGGGGCACAGACATCAACTACACAAATACCTGACACGCTCTCTTCGCCTATACACATGTGAGAGACACAGACATCTGCTACACAAATACCTGCCATGCGCTGGTCTCCTATACACATGTGAGAGACACAGACATCTGCTACACAAGTACCTGACATGCTCTCTCCTCCTATACACATGTGAGAGACACAGACATCAGCTACACAAGTACCTGACATGCTCTCTCCTCCTATACACATGTGAGAGACACAGACATCAGCTACACGAGTGCCTGACATGCTCTGGTCTCCTATACACATGAGAGACACAGACATTAGACACACATGTGCCTGGTCTCCTATACACATGTGAGAGACACAGACCTCATCTACACAAGTACCTGACATCCTCTCTCCTCCTATACACATGTGAGAGACACAGACATGAGCTACACAAGTACCTTACATGCTGTGTTCTCCTATACACATGTGAGAGACACAGAACTCATCTACACAAGTGTCTGACATACTGGGGGTCATTTACTAAGGGCCCGATTCGCGTTGTTGCGATGGGTTAACCAAATTTTTCCGTTTTGCGCCGATTTTCCCTGTATTGCCCAGGGATTTCGGCGCACGTGATCGGATTGTGGCGCATCGGCGCCGGCATGCACGTGATGGAAATTGGGGGCGAAAACTCTACGGATTCGGAGAAACCGCCGCATTTAAAAAAAAAAAGAAAGTGTCGCTGGACATGCGCTTACCTTCACCCGGCAATGAATCATGAACTCCGGCGGACTTCAGTGCAGCAGCGACACCTGGTGGACGTTGGAGGAACTGCCTTAGTGAATCACTGGAAGAATCTGCCCCACTGTGTTCTCTTATACACATGAGAGAGACAGACATCATAGACATGTTAGACACAGACATCATCTACAGAGCTACACAGCTACCTGGTTTTCATTATACAGGCTCTCAGTCAAACACTGTGCCTGACTCTCATGAATAAGCTGGACTGCTGAATATGATTCATTAGTTTTATTTTAGTCTGCGAAATCCTTCAGCGCATGGTCTGTTTTTCATGGGTCAGACCTTGGTCTCTTCATAAATTTGCCTCAGCTACTGCAGTCTAATCACTTAGTCATTTTGTGGCTGTTACAAATTTTAAAGATCTCTGTACATTGAGCTCCCCCTAGTGGTTGTTCCTAAAAATGAAGTTGATTACTGTTTGGAAGCAGAAAAACTTCAGCACAGGGTTGGGGGGGGGGGGGGGGAAGGGGCCATAACGCTTTGGCCATAACGCAATGGAAACACATGTGAGAACATGTCAGAGCAGCGAGCAATAGACTACTTGTTCTGCCATTTGGAGTGGAGCATTGCATTACAGGGTCTCCAGACATACCTTTGTTTGGGGTATCAGAAATCTAAAATTCGGCCCTGCATAGTAGCAGCATGCTACTCTCATAGGAGAGAGCTTGTATGTAACCTGATACTAACAATCCCACCCAAAAAGCCATACACAGTGGGGCTCATTTACTAAAGGGTCGCTGCACTTTTGTCGGATTGTGCACCGTTTTCTAGGCTAAAACAGCTTGCACATGTGTCACAAACCTTTTTTTAGCGCAGCTGCGCTGGCTTCAATGCAAGACAATTCAGGGGGTGGGCCATCAGACGATCCGACTGATTCGGACTAAGCAGGGAATTTAACTTTCAAATTGTGTCGTAAGCCCTAGCACCTACATGCACCACTATAAAAATAGTGAACAGGGACCTGAGCGGGGAAGCGACACATGCAGGATATTGGGCGCACAATCTTAGTGAATTGCAGCACAGTGCATTATAGTTGGACAATTTGGTGAACTCCTGCAGCACTGTAAGTAACTGTGCCCCAGTATCTTTTAGATGTCTTTATCCATGGGTTTAGAGCATTCTTCAAAAAAAGACCTTTATTGATGTCCTCTGTTCCAAGCATGGAGGTGCGGAGTTGCAGTGTACAGTCACGCTACCCTGTACTCCTTTATGATCCTGAAGAGAATTCCTGAGCAGAGAAAGTGGCTTTGTGTTAATGGGCCCTGCTACATTATTAACCACTCCCTCAGCAAAGAGGGGGATTGGAGTCATTCTGGCTTTGTGTGGCTCTCTCACCCCTCCATCAGGAATTCTCTTCAGCCAAGTAAGCATTGTCAGCATCAGTGAGGAGGTGGGGTAGCTTGGCTGCATACTGCAGCTCCCTGCATCCATCATTATAACAAAGGACATCAACTGAAGTATTTTTAGGAGAAAGGTGGCTCTAATCCCATGAATAGATGCATCTAAAATGTACTGTGAGTGGTTTGTGGATCACCGGCGATAATTGTGCAAGGTGGGTGTTTTCCCAATTTCGCTGCATACCAATACGTTTCATAGAATATTAAATGGTGTCTTTAAGATGGTACAATGTGTCTGGCGGATAACAGATCCTCATAAATCTCTGTAAAAGTAAAAATAAAATTAAGTTATGGCTTTTCGATGGTAGGGTCTAAGAAACAGAAATGCAAAAATGGGAAAAGTTGTGTTAAAGGGGGCTGAATATTCAAGTTAAATATTCTCTAGATATGAAAAATCATTTTCTCACCATTTAATCACTAGTCTTATTTGTCTGAAGTGGACAGACCTCCAAAGACTTTTGAAAACAATGCTCACCACAGGAGAAAGAGCAGAAACGAGGCACAGAGAAGCCGCTTTACTTAAAGAACTTCTACCACCAGGATCAAGGATTATAAACCAAGAACACAGACATACTGTTGTTTACCCTCTCTGGGAGGATCCCCTCTTCTTTAAGCTTCTTATGCCCTTGTTTTTAAGAAAACAGGCATTAAAAAGTATATAAAATGAGGGGCTCCAGTCTCCATAAAAACCTATGGAGCTCAGAGCAACTCAAGCTCATTTGCATAATTTTAAAAGCTTAAAAAAAAAAAAAAATGAGGGCATAAGAAGCTGAAAGAAGGGGACACAGAGGGGACACACACCAGGATGTCAGTGTACTTGGTTTACAATCCTTCATCCTGGTGGTCAGGCCTGGCGCCAGCACGGGGTATACATGGGCAAGTGCCAGGGCCCATGTCTGCTGGGGGACCCACATAAGGCTGTACATAAGGAATCCATAGGGGGTGAAGGGGGCTGTATATAATAAATCCATAGGGGCTAAGGAGGGCTTCATATAAAGTACCATGAGGGGGCTGTTTGGGATGATAAACTAGGGAATATTTTAGGGAACAGGAGACTGTATTAGTTTCTGAATTTTTAATGCCGCCAAATGAGTTCACTGCAAAGGGGCCCACTGAGGCTCAGTCACCTAGGGGCCTACTGATACCTGGAGCCGACCCTGCTGGCGGTAGATGTCCTTTAAAGATAATCTACCATCAAAATCCATCATGATAAACCAGGGACACTTACTCATAGATCCAGGCACCGTGACTGTGGTAATCTTCTTATATCTGTTATCCATGGCCTTCTTCCTTCTAAAACAAAGTTTACCAATTATGCTAATTACCCTGAAGGGCTCTGGGTGTTACCAGAGCCCCTCAGTTCTGTAGGGTGTTACAATGAGCAGAGGAGGTCTCCCCTGCCCCTGCACTTCCTGCTGCTGCTTGATTACAAAGGCAGAAGGAGGAGGAGACATGTTCTGCTCATTGTAACAACAATTGAAAATACATTACTAAGGGGCTCCGGAATCACTCCCCAGAGCCCCTTAGACTCTTTAGCATAATTTTAAAAGTTAATTTTAGAAGGAAGGAGGCCATGGATAACAAATTTAAGAAAATTAACAGTCACAGTACCCGGATGAGTAAGTTTGGATTTTCATGATAGATTTTCTTTAATGAAGTACATTACAAAGTTTAATACTGCTCTAATCATTTCTGGAATATAAAAAAAAATATTTAAAGGTTTAGTTACTATTGGAAAAGAAATAAAAATGTATACTTTTTTATTTTAAGCATAAGCCTCAAAAAAAAAAAAAAAAACTTGCAATTTGTCTTTGTGTCCACTAGATGGCATAATGCACAAGCACACAGAATCCACCTGACATTCCATTACATATCAGAACATCAATTCTATTTTCTCTATAAAATAAATCTACAGCCATAAAGTAAATCAAATCATTGTACAATGTAAAACTTTTCACTATTGGTCATCATTTTTCAAATAGTGATTATTCAATTCTAATGGCCAATATATAAAAAGTATAAACATAGTTCCCTATGTAATGCCTGTAGAGCGGCTGGTGGGATTTGCATGCTTTAGAGATCCCAATTGTAGAGTGTTTGTGCTTATTACTGGTGGGGGCACTGCACGTACAACCAAGAAAAGGAAGGACCAGAACATCAATAATTCATCAGCTGATTTTATAGCAGGTATCAAAAAGCTTTCATCATGGATCAATGTAAAATACTGGCAGGTTCAATGGGGGAAATGCATTAAAAATATTTGTTATTGTGGTGCTGCAAACTGGACCCACCAGTCTTATGGTGGTTTCACAGGTTTTCTCTTCCTGATTTCAGTGATTTCTTACTGAACCATTCTTTTCAATGGGCTTTTTCACACTTCAGTTTTTCCATTGATCAGCTTAGATCCTGCTCTTTTTGAGTTCACTGACAACAACTGATCAGTGAAAAAAAAACTGAAGTGTGAAAAAGCCCCAAAATGGGTTCAGTGAAAAATCACTGATATGAAAAAACACCTATGTGAAACCGCCCTTATACTGCACCAAATTAATCATCCAGCATCAGACACAAGGATTGATATGGTGCAGCTTAAAGAGGACCTGTCACCCATAATTTCGGCACTAGGAGCTGCTTACTAAAGTAAGCAGCCCCTAGTGCTTAAACAAACGCCGCAGTGTTAGAGTGATAGCGTTACCGGAAACCTCCGCTAATGCTATCAAACACTGCGGTGGGGTACAATGTAATCATCGGACCACTCGCAAAGTGCTCCGTCGTATTGGTGAGGGGCGGAGTTGGGGCGTGGCTAGGGGCGGTGACTGCCGCATGAATACACCGGACCGCTTTGCGAGCGGTCCGATTACATTGTACCCCGTCACAGTGTTAGATAGCGTTACCAGAGGTTGCCGGTAACGCTATCCTTCTAACACTGCAGCGTTTGTTTAAGCACTAGGAGCTGCTTACTTTAGTAAACAGCTCCTAGTGCCGAAATTATGGGTGACAGGTCCTCTTTAAGCTGCACCATATCAATCCTTGTGTCTGATGCTGGATGATTAATTTGGTGCAGTATAAGGGATGTGAATGATTGCCATTTTCTTCATGCCCCCTTGAACCCACAAAGTTTTTAAAAACAAAATGGTCTATATTATGCAATTGAAATTAATATTCTAATCTTTCAGGCGCCTTCTTATGTATGGATATATACTAAATATATAATCTTGTTACATTTTTACTTTAAATGCTACTAGACATCTTATTATTGTGGGAAGGTTGCTGGATATTTCATTAAAGAGAGAAGGTTGCTAGACATTTCATTACTGCAGGGAGGCTGCTGTATATTTTATTAAAGAGAGAATGTTGCTGGAGGATTGCAGGGCTCCCTTCATTGAGATCAAGGGGGGTTTCAGTTGTTTGACCCTCAGCTTGTTATCCCCTAACTTAGTTTGTACAAACTGTTTAAGAATAGTTTAACTTTGTACCTCTTATTTGTTCACACCAGAAAATAATTTTGACTTTCCCACAAAGGTCATAACCTTTTATCTCACTAATTTTTAGTGTCTACAACCTGTGACAAATAAGTCGCAAATTACAATAACATTCTATTCCACCAATAAATCTTCCCCAAAATATTATCATTCCCTGTGGCTCTCTACCCGGCTCTTGTAACTTGCCATATGGGTTCATATTGTGTATTTTGAGCACTGGTTTACAGTCTTATTCGCCTTGGATTGGACTTGGGTTCGGACAGGAGCTGGGTCATAGTATTGACATCTATGTGATATTTACACTGACGTTTTTTGGGGGGTGAAGGTGTTGGAGAGTGATTATACCACGCTCTAGTGGGTATTGTATATTATTATATATGGTTCTTGGGATTTTAGAGGTTTTTCCGATAGGTTCTGCTTAAATGCTAATAAAGATTTACATTTTTGTATTTACGTTGGATCTGCTGTGAGCATATCTCTGCTCTTAGTGTTCTTTGTAATATAATGTTATATGCTCTGATTCCTGATAGGATTGGTTACTGTGCAGACCACATATTGTCTACAATAATGCTAAAATCCCTAAGGATGCGGTCACACATACCGCACTACGATTACAAACACAGCGCTAGGGTACAGGGACGGGCCTTTGTCAAATCGGATGTGCGTTTATAAGGAAATGCAACCAATTGCTAACCAGAACCCGGTGTCTTGCATTGTTTTAATGCAAGACAAACGTGTTCCGGTACATGTGACCGCACCCTGAAAGTTTACAATTCGGATCGCAAGGACTTTAGTATACAGCCAGCCCCCTGTAGTATACAACCAGCCCAACCTGCCCCCTGTAGTATACAACCAGCCCAGCCTGCCCCCTGTAGTATACAGCCAGCCCAGCCTGCCCCCTGTAGTATACAGCCAGCCCAGCCTGCCCCCTGTAGTATACAGCCAGCCCAGCCTGCCCCCTGTAGTATACAGCCAGCCCAGCCCAGCCCCTAAAAAAAAATAAACTTATATACTTACCCTTCGCGACCATGCGCTCTATGACAATCCAACATTTTAACAATCCAATTGTCCCCAAAAACATTTTTTGACTGGAGTTCCAATTATAAAATATACAGTTCCGACTTACATACAAATTCAACTTAATAACGAACCTACAGAATCTATCTTGTATGTAACCCGGGGACTTCTTGTATACATACATACATACATACACCCCCCCTCCCCCCAGACATTCCCATATTTTTACAAGGTGACACAATGTTGATTGAGCATATATCAGGAATGATAATATTTCCCCCAATATGACAGCGCATTTAGCTATTGTAATTGTGTAGCACCGGGACCTCATTAACTACGCAGATGAATATCCATGCTGCACGTTTTGTAAGGATATTGGGAAGACATGAAAGCGGAGGCCAGCACACAATGCCAGATATTGGGAGCGTCTATGTGACATTATGTGGGTTTATCAGATGTAAAGGATAATAGCCTCATCCTCCCTGCAATCATTGTTAATACCAGTCTCCCAACATATGCCTATGCCCATCCAATTTACTGCAAAATGTTATTCTCTCGCCCTGTCAGACGACTGTGCCTCCGTGTAGTAAGATTTATCAGCTCAGAAATGACAAAATCAGCTTCCCTAAATATATATGGCAATGGAAAGTTGCCTTTGCCGCTCAATTCTTTTAAATTAAAAAATATTGCCTGTTCTGATAAAACCGCTTAAAATGACTACAAGTAAAGATGGAGGCTATTAAGTTTTATCGCGAGCACCTGAGGAACTGTTTGCATGCAATTCCGAATGTTTCTTTATCCTCCTGAATTACTGACACTGGCAAATTAAAATGAAGTGGCTGCATATGGCGGAGACAATCTTCACATTTACAAATATCCTGGAATATCATTAAATCATAAAGGAGAAAGCTGTGGGTTATATATTATGAATGTTGCCTAATGCATTCCCCAGCTTTGTTATTTGTTACAAATTTGTGTACCAGGGACAAAATTGGCCATTTATTCCGCGGTAGCAGCTGGTTGGAGCGCTGTATATCACAGCCAAAAAAAAAAAAAAGAGGGAGCCCAGGCAAGGCGCAATTAACCTTCCAAATGCCAAAGAGGTGACTAGTCACATCCTGATGGACAGACGCTCCGCAGCATCGACTGTCATGAGCCCTACGTCTTACTATAGGGATAGACATGAATAATTAGCGGGGACGGGATTTATGGGCAATTTTTATCCCAGGTAGAGTGTAGTTTTTTCTCATTAGGGCTCATCCTGACATACGCTTTACTTCCTCCGTGAAATATGGCACGGAAATATCTAGCTTTAAAAAAAAATAAATGAAAAACATGCTCTTTCCCTTTAAAGTCGGTGTAAATAGCACTTGTGTAAAACACGGCAATACATTTAATATGAAAATCCACAGGATGGGCAGATATGGGATTTTACAACAGAATGTTGTATATTCTGTGTGATAATCTTATCCCATGACTGGATCCGTAAATGTACAAAATTGCTTCCTGTTGGGATAAATAAAGTTGTATTGAATTCTATGCTATATGTTGGGTTCTCTAAGGACATCAAGGTGAACTGGAAATAGTGGTTTCTCTGTGGAATCAGAAGGACAAAGGTACAGGCGGTCCCCGACTTAAGAACACCCGACTTACATACGATCCCTAGTTACAAACGGACCTCTGTATGTGGGTAATTTACTGTACTTTAGCCTTAGGCTACAATAAACGACTGTAACAGTTATCACAGGTGTCTGTAATGAAGCTTTATTATTAATCTTTGTTCTTATGACAATCCAACATTTTTAAAATCCAATTGTCACAGAGACCAAAAAAAATTTGGGGTTGCAACGGTAAAGTATATAGTTCCGACTTACATACAAATTCAACTTAAGAACAAACCCACAGAACCCATCTTGTACCTAACCCCGGGACTGCCTGTATATGGTATTTGTATAGACTAAAAATCAGAATACAAGGTCAATAAGATACCACTGAATATTGTTGTGTGTTCTGCAAATGGCCAGTCCCCTGAAAAGTGGGAGATCTTTGTGGGAGTTGGGCTATATTAGCATCTCTATTTTATGAACATCCTGGATAGAATAAGGAAAACATTGCCTCTTGTAGCTAGCTTGTATGGCAGCCCCCTTAACATCAAGCAAGACTTTCAAAAAGCCTAACAACATGATATGGGCTTCAAAGCCAAACCAGCATTTACAGTGGGTACAGAAAATATTCAGACTCCTTTACATTTTACACTTTGTTCTATTGCAGCCAATGGAAAAGATCAAAAAAGTACAATGGACACTCTGCACCCCATCTCTTCAGAGATGGCTAATTTGGACTTAGGTCCAGGCTTTGGCTGGGTCGGTCAGGGATGGTCACAGAGATGTTCTGAAGCCACTTTTTTGTTATATTAGCTGTGTGCTTAGGGTCATTGTCTTGTTAGTAGACAAACCTTCAGCCAAATCTGAGATTTTCAACCAGGTTATCTCTGTACTTTGCCACATTCATCTTTCCTTCAATTACAACCAGTGGTCCTGTCCCTGCCCCATAGCATGATACTGCCTCCACCATGTGTCACTGCTGGGATTGTATTTGACAAGTGATGAGCAGTGCCTGGTTTTCTCCACATACACTGCTTAGAATTAACACAAAAAACACATCAGACCAGAGAATCTTATTTCTCATAGTCTGGGAGTCCTTCATATGTCTTGCACACTGTATGCGGCTTTCATATGTTTTGCAATGAGAAGAGGCTTGTGTCGGCACACCCTGCCATAAAGCCCAAACTTGTGGAGGCTGCAGTAATATGTGACTTTGTGGAACTTTCTCCCATCTCCTTCCTGCATCTCTGGAGCTCAGCCTCAGTGATTTTGGGGTTCATCTTTACCTCTCTCAC
Organism: Engystomops pustulosus; assembly: GCA_019512145.1. NCBI lineage: Eukaryota > Metazoa > Chordata > Amphibia > Anura > Leptodactylidae > Engystomops > Engystomops pustulosus. Next base: position 76,364,384 of record CM033648.1, on the reverse strand, counting down.
TAAGGTTCTTCTTCCAAGATTGCTTAGCTTCGTCTGACAACCAGGTCAAGGAAGAGTTGTTGTCGTCCCAAACTTCTTATAGAAGCCACTGTGCTCTTAAGTCCATGAGTGCTGCAGAAAATATCTTGTATCCTTTGCCAGATCTGTGTCTTGCCACAATTCTGTTTCTGAGCTCCTTGGGCAGTTCCTTAGACCTCATCATTCTCACATGCTCTGACACGCACTCAGATCTTCCCAAGCAGTAATGTCACAGCTTTTTTTTAAAACAAGTACCCACATTATTAGCAGTTTAGAGCCTTTGAGAGCAAAAGAAGAGTGAAGAAATTAGGCAATACCTTTTTGGGGCTGAGTATATTTGATGGTGTGTTTTTGTGGATACTAGGATCTAAAATGGGTTGTCTGATATTTAAAAAAAAAAAGTATATAAGGGGTAAACACCTTATGCTCATCTCCTCTGGCGGCCCTGTTCTCCTGTGGCGCCGTCTGTCACCGCCAGCCTCTGTTTACAAAGGCTTCTACACTACCAATAGTAGTAAGCAATGCAAGCATTGTCAAAAAAGAATCAGTAAAAAACAGGAAAAAAAACAAAAAAAGGAGTCATCCAGGTTAACAGATATGCAACTCATATATATCAAATATTAGACTTTTAATCCGAGATGCAGAAATCAATTCTGTGTGCAGCCGGAATAAATCCCATTACAATAAAACCTGTCAGACTATACATACATATCATTTTTTATGTGTTTATTTCGCACGCTGGAGAAACTTACCCCGGTCTTTTGCATATGTTTATCCTACTGTATATGTGGAAACAGGAGCAGCCTAGCTTTAGGGATTTTTCAACATACATTGCTAATTAAAAACTGCTTGGAAGAGAGAGAGAGGGAGGAAAAAAAAAAAAATCTGCAAAATGTTTTAAAGCTTTAAGTGCCAGAGAGACTTACCCTGAAGTTAATCATGTGCAGCAAGGAAATATTTCACGGAGAGCGGCGTGCGGATTAATTCTATTGAAACAACATTGCAATGCAGCGAGCGCTAACCTTCCCTTATTTCCAATATTTAATGCTAAACACTAGAAGTGCATACCAGCCTCCCCATATTAATAGAGGCACGGATCATTTTGGCAGTATTTCACAATGTAGCCCAAGGCCATGGGTAATGGAACATTACTCACTATGATAGCCAGATTTCTTCTGCATGGCGGTTACAGGGCAATCTTTATGAGCCAGAAGAAGCTGTTTCAGCTGCGCCACTTCATTTCTCAGCAGGGTGACTTCATTCTAGAGGTAAAGGGGAAACTTTCTCTTTAGAACCAAATGGAATAAGTTCTCAAAAGTTCATAGCAAAGTAATAGCATCCATGCAGGGATCTGACAGCTCTGCAGGGGAACTTTACGCAAGGTATAAAAAGGAGAGACTTACACCAGGGACATAAAATGAGGGACAGGGAATGACGACACACACAACGCATTACTGATAATATAATACATTATATGGCATTGCCCATTGTCTTACAGTTAGCATCCCTTTAATCCTGAACAGGATGGCGGCCGTGCAACATAATGCAATCTTTGTATTCAATGTGTAATGTTTCCGTAAAGAAATTAGAATTATCTGTAGATTAAAAATAAATCCACTGTATTTTAAGCAAATTCACTGTGGATTTCCATCCAGACATAACTACGGATCGGGTCTGGAACTTGCCATACCTGTGATGCACATGATACAAAATTTAGGTCATGGAAATGGTCAAGGCTACATGCCCAAGAACATTTTTTTTTTTAACCATGGACTGGGCCGAAGAAAACTCAGAGCGTGTCCTTTTCCTGTCCACGTTGACGTCCAGAGCCTGCACATAAAAGTCTAATGGAACGTGAAAAACACGGATGGAACGCAGGTGTAATCCATATGCCATCTGTATTTGCAGACCAGTTTATAAGTTACACAATCATGTGACAAGTTAGTGAAATCAATTGCCGGCCGCCTTCTTTTTGCAGATCCAGAGATGCAGATGACACACAGACCATTTTTGTGGACCTACTTTTCAGCATTGGATTTCATGCTCATGACACACGTTGTTTGTGGACCCAGAACAGAACCTGTTTCTGTGCATGTAGCCTGAGGGTGCAGTCACATGTACAGCTTTGACTCATTTGGCGTGCCATGGCCCAGTCGCATATGCATTTCTATGGAACGGCATGCGATAAGTAACCAGCACCCGCTGTCTTGCGTTTAAACAATACAAGAAACCGGATTCTGGTTACCGATTGCATGCGTTTCCATAGAAATGCATATGCGATTGGGCAGTGGCACACCTCTGTGCGCTTTAATTCCACTTTTAAAACTTTTTTGTCCAGAAGTGGAAAATCATGTCTTCTTTCTTCCAAAAAACTGTCGGACAAACCCCTTTAAACCACCTCAGGTCATTTTATGATGAGGATTTGTTTTTTATGTTTTTTGAAGAGGTTTGTTCAGATCTCATCCACTTTTTTGCTACGGTAAAACATAAAACAAAGCGCTGTATCGTCTACCTGTTATTTCTGCTTGCAATGTCATTAACTTTAACATCAAAATGTTATTAACCATACCTCTGATTGGACCACGTAAAGACACACCTCTAGCAAGTGACACCCATTCGTCAATTTTTTTTTTTTAAATTAATGGAAAAAAAATAATAGCTTAACATATAGTTATAAGATGAGATTATCAAGAACCTTGATGTAATGAGAAAACTGGGGATAAACAGTCTCATCAATAGTTGGCAGCATAGTCTGTAACAAAGTTTTATATACCGTATATGGTATTGTATATAACAGCCAAGAGGCAAGTTGAGCCGCTGGTCTCAGGCAGCACCACCTGCAGCATGAGGGGTGCAGTCACCTGCTACAAAGCAGGTCCTGACTCTTAAAAATATAAGTGTCTCTTCAAAACTAATGTTAATACCAGTGTAAGACACGGCATGGAGTACACACCTACTAAAAATATATATATATCATTTTCTACTCCATTGGGTGTTTAGGTTCACCCTTGGGTATACGTGTAGCTATCTTTACCCTAAACTAAAATCTGCTTTCTAGTGGCCAAAAACTGGTGGTGCACTTCTCATTAGTGTCTATTGGTGCTGCTGTTGCTCTCACGATAATATATTTTTTCTTTTCCAATATAATAATTGACATCTTCCTTTAAAAATGAAAATCATAATTGGTGAAATTTCTTTCAAGGAGGTTCCTATAAATATTTGAGAACACAGTTTCTAGCTCGGGTCAGTGTGTAGTAAGCATGGTCATACACTCCAGACTTTACTAAGTAGTGATTCCAGGTAAGAATCTGAACTAAGGATCACCCATAAATTCCATGTTGGTTAACACCTTATGAGCCTACGCAGCACACATTGCAATGCAATTTATACAGAGCTTTTCAAAGAATAGGCATTTTTAATAGGGCAAATATGGCTCTGCTCCAATGGGTTAATTTTCACATAAAATCTTTATGAGCTGTTGAGAACTGGCTGCAAACTGAAGGTAAATCATTAGAGAAGATGGCAAATGCATTGAAAGCGGAATAGACGGTATAGGCTGGGCAGTAAAACTAATGCATTAAATAATTAGATTTAATCATGGACAGAAAGGAACAACATTACAATGTAACGTATGAACAAAGAAGGGCTCTGTCTAAGGAGGACGAAAATGATATCCAGAGATATTCTAGATAAAAGGACAGAGAATTCAAGTCAAATATCATGCTCATACCTCCTTAATGAGAGACTGTGCCCACAGACGTGGACAGTCAGAGAGAGCGCCCAACAGACGGGCGCCCTCTCCGACTGTCCACGTCTGTTGGGCGCTCTCTCTGACTGTCCACAACACATAGTGCAACTGTGTCCGCTGTGTGCCCAAATATGTTTGGCCAGAACACCAGCATATATAATGTATACCAAAAAAACTAAAAGGATCTGGCATTATGAGGCTCCTTTACAAATAAAGTTCACTACAGGCAGTCCCCGGGTTACATACAAGATAGGGTCCATAGGTTTGTTCTTAAGTTTAATTTGTATGTAAGTCGGAATTGTATATTTTAGAATTGTAGCTCCAGACAAAAACATTTTTTTGTCCCAGTGACAATTGGAGTTTAAAATTTTTTTTGCTGTAATGGGATTAAGGACATCTTACAGCTGATCATTGCAGCCTGGGAGTAAAGTAAAGCATCCAGAGAGCTTCACCAGAGGTCACAGTGGGCAGAGAGGTCCGTCTGTAAGTCAGGTGTCCTTAAGTAGGGGACTGCCTGTATATGTAAAACATAATTCATGCCTTATCAACTTTTGATGTTTTTTTGTTTTAATGTTTTTGCGTTTTTTACTGCCAGGCACCCGAGATGTCAGGTGGCTGGCATCTCACCCCCGCTAAGTTGTCTCCCAGGTGACAAGCACATTGAGGAAGGAGGAGTGGGACGCCGCGTGCGCATTCTTCTCACGGGAGGAGCTCCAATACAACTGATAGTTATAAAACTCCTCAACTGGTATAGCAAATTAGCCCTGACAAAGCCACAGAGCGGTGGCACTACGCATGGGGCAGCGACTCCCCCCAGATTGAACACAAGGGTGCTGTTATTCGGTTCATTTATTATTACCTATGGTTACCTGTATATTTGCATTTGTTGCCAATGTGTCACTATTTGGTCTAACTTCAGACGTTAGTGGGGGTGAGATACCAGCCATTTGACATCTCAGGTGGCTGGCAATAAAAACCGCATCAACTTTAGATGTTTTTTTTTTGTTTTAATGTTTTTAAGTTTATATACAGTGTACTTTATTTGTATAGGAGCCTCATAATGCCAGACCTTTTTATGTATACTCTTTTTATAGTTACATGTACAGGCAGTCCCCGGGTTACATACAAGACAGGGTCCGGAGGTTTGTTCTTAAGTTGAATTTGTATGTAAGGCGAAACTGTATATTTTATAATTGTAGATCCAGTGACAATTGGAGTTTAAACATCTTTTGCTGCAATGGGACCAAGGATTATCAATAAAGCTTCATTACAGACACCTCACATCTGATTATTGCAGTCTGGGACTATAGTAAAGCATTTAGAAAGCTTCACCAGAGGTTAGAGGGGTCTGTCTGTAACTGTGGGTTGTCTGTATGTCGGGTGTCTTTAAGTAGGGGACCGCCTGTACTACGGAATTATACAAAGACTGCATAAATGTTAGTGACCACAAACCTATATGGGACACATTGATGCCACTAGCTACATGCAATTATACTGTGACACGGGTGACAATGCCTATATTTTAGCCTATTTTTGACAATGTTAGAGAACCCCTTTAAGAAAGTTAACACCTTGATTTCTAGGTTTATAATTTTTAAAAATTTGACTTACAACTTATTTTTCTAATACATAGCATAGCTATAAGATAAAGATAAAGTGGCAGGACGATCCTGCTGGCTCGCTAGTATATGAGCTCGCGCTATACAGGCGGCTGATTTAGATTGAAGGATTCAGTAAATCAATTATGTTGGCGGAGGACACAATCATTCCTGTTCTGGTCTACTGCCTCAGTAATATAAATTAAAAAAAATATATAACTAATAGAAATGCTGTCAGACCCAACACTGAAAGTTGTACCATTCTTCATCTCCGTGAGATGTTTACCTACAGCATATTATATAACTATTTTATCACGGAGATTTGAAATGGTAAGTCCAGAACTTGTTTTATAATCAGTCCTATATACATATTAAAGGGGATCTTGTTAGTAGTTTTAACCATAAAAAGCTGCCAACAGGGTTGAATAGAAGCCTCGGAGATCTGTGTAGTTGTAGCCTTTGTGTATGAAACAGGACAGTGAAATTATAATCCAGCTCTGCAGCTTCTTGTAAGGGCTCTGGGTGGGTCTTTGAGCCTGAAGAGCTTTCTGCCCTCTGCACTGTGCTGCGACCACTCCCCCCCCTTCTTTGAGTAAGACCTGTATCATGATTTTGGTTGGATACTTAAAGCAGTCACTCAGAGCGGAGGGGAGGGGCTGTGGAGCAGTTCATTGCAAAGAGCAAAAAGCTCTTCAGGCTAAAAGACCTTCTCAGAGCACTTGCAGGAGCTGTAAATCTGTCCGTCTGATACACGCGTGTTTGCAGTTTATTATGGTCAAAACTGATGACTGATTCCCCTTATAAGACCTGTCCCCTAATCCTGGCCAGTCTATTGTAATAAATAATTGCATTTCCCATGACATAACATTTCAGGAGAATCTTTTCTTAGAAGACTGCATGCCGTGGTCTAGAACCAGTGGATTGGTGCCTATTAAAGGGATTGGTTAAAGTTTAATCTGTAATCCCTCATCTGTACCAGTGTATAAACTGGGATGGTGATAGATTATGAGCAAGTGAGTATCATTTTGTCTCATCTAACATCCTATTGCGTGGACAATATGCTTGAGCCATCTGATTTTGGCTACAAACTCTGTATAGTTATGCAAGAAGCTGTTTAAAAGGGATGTCAACTGTGGCACCTACTCATAGAAAAGGACAATATTAGTGAAAAGGTCCACTCCACAAAAGGCTCACGTATGAAATATCCCTTTTAATAAATCTTCCCCAATAATGGCAGTGTTAGTCTTGGTGGACAGTTTTTCTCCAATATTAAAAGGGGTTGGCCACTCTTTAACAAATTGCCTATGTGCCTTTACAGACTTAATAATATTCTCTGAATGTTCACCAATTCATTCATCATCCCTTATGATTCCTTTAGTGCTGTGTGCAGACCCTCTGTGTACTCTCTTTGTTTACATGTCTGTGCACTGATAAATAGGAGGGGCCTGGAGCAGGAGATGATGACTCATCCCTCCCCTCTCCCTGTGAATGAGACTGATTGAGAGAAAAAAAACAAAAAAAACACACTGGAGGCGGCCATTATGGACAGACAGGGGGAGCGAGATACAGGAAACTGTGTAGAGATGCAAAGTACAGCATGGGGAGAACAGGGAACGGCTGAAGCTCTCACAGGAGGCAATGATACGGGTACATATACATGCAGAGACATGTCTAATGGAATAGATTTATTGAAAGATGGCCAACGGATACCTATATGAATGTGGTATATTGCCCCAATCTCCTAACTGGGGTATCTGTCTTTGGAGTTTATGTTATCCCTAATGCAATGTTATGCCTTTAGGTCTGCACCCTTTTACGTTTTTAGGCCATCTCAGGCTAATGTATAGTGATAGGTACCACCCATTCCCTTTCAGCTATGCAGGGGCACACTCCTGGGTACGATGCCAGGTGATCCAGTTCATGGTCTAAATTGCCATGTGAAAGGCAGACCTCCAAACATATTACTTTTACTATTAAATGCAACGTAAAAAGTAATCATGGGTCATTACTGCCCACTATGCTCATCAGCTCTGCCAGCGCGTCAAGTGAAGAGTTATTAAGGAAAATGCCGGATTGATTAATGTGCGCACATAAAGAACACTTTAATTATTTCTGTGACATTCAATTTTCTTTACAAGTCATTCTGTTCTTCACAGCCGACGGTTCTGCTGTTGGCAGACAGAAAGATTTCGTTCTCTTAAAATCATCGCCGGTGTGGGCATTTTAACCTCTTCCAGTCTGGATGGATATGCAAATCAGACCTATAAATCAGCGGTAAAGGATCAGTCATGAACGTATCATCATTTACAATACACCAAATGATTACGGTCCAGTTGTCACCTGCCCCGACCCATTTCTTTCTATGTACATTGTGAAACAGTCTCCTCAGTATCAGGCCTCATAGGCTCATGTGCGGTTTCGGGGTCTGTGGTCCCTTGTTTTCTTCTGTCATTGGGGTGTGACGGGCAGCAGAGACTGTGCGAGCTGCAAAATTGGGCAGAGACGAGATCTGCTCTATAATTTGTGGCCTGGGAAATGGAATTTGCCACCCATAGAAATAAATGGGGATGTGCGCTGCCACCAAATCAACTGCTAGAGCACGTCCTCATTTTATATGTGTGCGCCTTAAAATCTGTGATAATAGTCATTTTTATCAGTATGCAGAATTGGGCGTGGCTCAAACGGGGCGGTACAGAGGGTGCGCCAAATCTTGCAACCATCCCCAGGGTGAACTGAAATGCTCATTTGCATATAACCAGGCCCAAACCTTTCTCAAGAAAAGTATTCTTATTATGCAGGACACTTTGTCTACATGGCCGTACGTTTAGTTTATGGGGCATTACAAGGACAAGCTGTTTGACTGGGGGAGGGGGAAACTGTGGCACCCCTAATGCTTAACAAATAAGGGGGCACATTTACTTACCCGGTCCTTTTGCGATCCCTGATCCGGATGGTCCGCCGAAGATTAAGTCCTGCGTGATTCACCAACACCGTGCGCCCGAGATCCTGCATCTGTCGCTGCCCCGCTGAGGTCAGCCGGGGTTCACCTTCTTCCCGGTGCTTGTAAGTGCATGTCTTGCGACACAATTTACAATGTTAAATCCTATGCATTGTCCGAATTCGTCGGGTTGTCCAATGGCCCGTCCCCTGATTTGTGTCGTGTGAAAGCCGCCGGCGATGCGCCAAAATAGGATCGCGTGCGCCAAAAACCCGTTAAATACGGTGCTAATCGGAAATTGTGGTGAAACCCGACGAAAATGCGCTCCGCGGACCCTTAGTAAATGAGCCCCAATGTCTTATCTATAGAAAATGACAATATTAAAGGTCCAATAACACCCCTCAAAGGCTCAACTGGGACACTTCACAATAACAAGAATGGCTTTGTGCCAGGCCCCGACTAGGATGTATGGTTTATAGTACTAGTCTTCTCATATGGCAAAGAGACACCTTATGGGCGGCCAAACCCTCTGCAACTCCTTAAGTTACGCCAAACAATGACACTTTCCAATGCAGAACCTTTCCGCTATCAACTGCATAAATGTTACTTTTGCTTTATACATTCTAAGTTCTTAACAAGTGCAAATACAAACTGTCCAAATCTAAGCTAAGCCGCCTCTGAGGGATACATAGTCCCAGAGCTCTCGTGCCATGGGGTTCCGGCCCGGCACTGTGGGACAGTATATGGTCCCAGTGAGAGCATACTAAAATTTCTAATGCACCTAAAAAGTATTAATTGACGGTAAAAAAACAGGAAAGAAATCCATGGCTGGCTAGGAAAGACAGGGTTAACACTTGTAGGGCTCTTAAGTAACCATATGGCTCTTACAAGATTTCCACACTGTGCTAGAATTTTTATTGGCAACAGCTTGTCTGTTTTACTCCTTAAGGTTTCTGCTGCAACAAAACCGCAAGGTTTAAATTTTAAAAGTTCTACAGTCTTAAAAGAATGTACCAGCCTCCCAAGAAGATAGCGAGGGAACACCCCCAAAATTCCAGTCCTCTTGGTCCTTCCCATTCTACTAAAGACTGTGTGTCAGTCTGGACCATACCTGAATGCATGAAAATAAGCTGGGATGGATAAATGCTACTTATATAGCAATGAAACATTAAATTAAGTTGCTTAATGAATAACATGACTGCTTCATCTCACATGGATAATATTGTCGGTTGCCCATTACAAAACACTACTGTGGTAGGTCACTCGGGAGGTAAGAGTCAGCAGTGTGTTATATTAAGGAAGAAACCATTTTGCATTTAAAGTGTAGAAAAAGGCTTTCAAAATTCAGCAAAATGAGTCCGATGGGCTCCGGTTTCAAGTAACCGCTTTGGAGCCCGAAGCCCCTCAGGCTCATTTGCATAATGTAAAGCCTTTTTTGTAAACACAAGGGCTTAAAGGAAACCTACCAGTTAGAATGGCAGGGGTAAGCAGTAAGTACCGAGCACCAGCTCAGGGTGAGCTGGTGCCGGTGCTTAGTTTCGTTAGTATTAATAACCGCTGTATCGTAACTTTAGAGCAGAAGAGGCTTCGGCGCTGCGTGCGCACGATCGTGCGCGCGCCTACATAGGAAATGCCGGAGATGTTGCGCGCAGACGTCTCCGGCATTTCCTATGTAGGCGCGCGCACGATCGTGCGCACGCAGCGCCGAAGCCTCTTCTGCTCTAAAGTTTAAACAGTGTTAAAACCGCAATACAGCGGTTATTAACACTAATGAAACTAAGCACCGGCACCAGCTCACCCTGAGCTGGTGCTCGGTACTTACTGCTTACCCCTGCCATTCTAACTGGTAGGTTTCCTTTAATTATTGTCATAGGGATTTACATATATAATTCACCAGAACAAAGCTTAGTACATAAATACAGCACCAGTATGGAGTTCATTAGATAATTACAGAACTAGAACCAAGCTTCTTACAGAAACACAGCATCAGGACCAGTTCCTGGTCCCTATATACCAGTGATGGCAAACCTTTTAGAGACTGAGTGCCCAAACTATAACAAAGACCCGCTTATTTATCGCAAAGTGCCAACACAGAAATTTAATTTGTGATTTATACTCCCTTCTCTGTCACAGTTTTCATTGATACCAGCCCCTGAGGACACTAATAAAGCAGAAAATAGTCCCAGGTAGAGCTGTCACTTTAAAATAGCTCTGTGCACAGCAAGTCCTGGGCTGTCTGGGACTGCAGGAAGATACCTGGAGTCATCTCTGGTGATGGCCTGAGTGCCCACAGAAAGGGCTCTGAGTGCCACCTCTGGCACCAGTGTCATAGGTTAGCCATCACTGCTATATACCATGTATACAGCATCCAAAACGATTTATAGAGCCCTTTAATTGACATGTATACAATACCCCTATAATTCATTAATACATGCATGAATTAATTCATACTGTGCACTCTATAATAAACATAGATATATACTGTGTCCTCTGTATTACCCATATACTGTGCTCCCTCTATTAAATACCACCATGTGTGTACATATGGCGTTGCATTTACAATCACCAAATTTTGCGCTGCAATTTTAACGTAATATGATAGATAGACAGGTAGGTAGATAAAAAAGTGAAAATGAGAAGGTTTATTCACCTATATGGCTATATTGGTGAATAAACCTTTACATTTCTACTTTTTTCAAAGTTGGAGTCTATTTTTTGTCTTATTACAAGTAGACCTGTTGTGTCCTGGGATAGCATACAGCGGTTATTAACACTAACGAAACTAAGCACCGGCACCAGCTCTCCCTGAGCTGGTGCTCGGTACTTACTGCTTACCCCTGCCATTCTAACTGGTAGGTTTCCTTTAAGTAGCAAAAACAATAGCGGGATAATGGGGCTGGAGAGGACACACCGCTGCATTAAAAAAAAAAAGTGTTCTTGGTTTACAATCCTTGATCCTGGTGGTAGATGTCCTTTAAAGGCCACAGAAGCTCCAATGGGGATTCTTGGATATATGCAAATCTGTTTTCCTTCTATTCCTTTAAGTTTTGGTTGACGTTAGGGGCTACCTTCAAGTTAGCTTTGAGGCAAAGTTTTCCTTAAGATACACTGGAAAAACTTAATTGCATATTTCCAAAAAATTTACACCAAGTGACCAGAAAAACTTTGCAATATACCTAATTAGAGCCAAGTGTTGACTCTTTTCATCTTCCTTCTGTATGTCTTCCAAAAAGCAGATGAAGCACCGTGAAGTGTCAAATCACGTGAAAGATCTATGGAGATGAAAGGGGGAGCAGTGAATCACAGCAGCTAGGTCTCCTCCTTTTTTATTTCTAAAACCCCTGCATTTTTTCTAAATTAACCTATGCAGCTTAGGTTTAGGGTCCCAGATCCCAGGGTTCTGCAGCTTTTAGAGCTCAAAAGCGGCAAGAGTGCACGGTCCTCCGTCACATGCGCACTACACGTAGTTGCTTTGTTCGTGTCCGGTCCGGCACCCATACACCAGCGTCCATGTGACACCTACTTCAATGACTCCTATTATGTCCCTGAATTCCTGGTCTACACATTTGTTTAAGGAGAACCTGCCATGCAAATAACCCATCCAAAATAAATACTTCATTAAAAACTATGTTTAGAAAGCATTGCCCTTATCCCCAAATGGTTCCTTTTCATGGCTGAAATGTTACATAAAACAGCTAATAAACATATATGCAACTCACATGATGTGAGTCCAATCACGCTAAGTGAGTTCAATGAGGCCCTGCATATTCAGTAGTTACTTGCATTGCTCTGCCTCTTTGTTCCTGAGTGACAGGTCTCACTGCTACAGAAAAATGCTACTATGTGGACCATTGAGATAGAACTCTTTTAAATCATTGGCCACTCCATGTCATGTGGCCAGGTTGATGTCATCTAAGGTCTGGTTAAATTTGCACAGCCTACCCCATGTATGTATCTGATCACATGAAATCATAGTAGCTTTCATGGACATAAAGTCCATAAAGGTATGCTGTGATCATGCCATGATACAGACATGTGATCAGATGCATACATGGGGTAGACGTTGCAAATGTAACTGAGTGAAGGAGCTTAGAGTACAGGCGGTCCCCTACTTAAGGACACCCGACTTACAGACAACCCATAGTTACAGACGGACCCCTCTGCCCACTGTGACCTCTGGTGAAGCTCTCTGGATGCTTTACTATAGTCCCAGACTGCAATGATCAGCTGTAAGATGTCTGTAATGAAGCTTTATTGATAATTCTTGGTCCAATTACACCAAAAATTTTGAAACTCCAATTGTCACTGGGGCAAAAGAAAAAAAATTGTCTAGAACTTCCATTATAAAATATACAGTTTCGACTTACATACAAATTCAACTTAAGAACAAACCTCCAGACCCTATCTTGTATGTAACCCGGGGACTGCCTGTACATTGCCCCGGTCACATGACATGCAGAGAAAAGGCTTGAGACATGTGGAGGCGTAGAGGGAAGGGGTCGACTGGGCAGGACTCGCCTCCTCTGATGCCAGGTAAAGAAAAATTGATTTTATGGGGATGTAAGAGAAATCATTTTTAGCTTAAATAAGGGTGTCATTTAGTTAATAGGGCACTAGGAGAACCTGTCACTAGCTGCGTTTGTGAAAATGTGGTGACAGGTTCCCTTTAAGAAAAGCTACAACCCTGCTCACGTTAGATTGAGGCAAACATTAATGATAGCTTTTAGTTTAAGTACACAATGAATTCCAAGTGGAATGATGAACATGTCAGCAGTTTATACCATCCCTGCGAGGCATTCCTCTGTTTGCTTTAAGGACTGTAATATGTTCTTATAATGAATGAAATAAACCATCCACGCTTTAATTGCCCCCCAAAAAATGTATTAAGAGCGTTCATTACTGTATGTTTGTGAAAATCCCGGTATCTCAAGATACATTGCAGCCGGTTATGGGATGAATTAGCATAATGATCCCCTATCCAAAAAATACGGTCTATAGAAGACAAGCTACAAATAAAACACGCTCGCGAAATGACAACCGTCATCAGCCCTGCCGTCTAATTGTCAGGCTCATCCTATAAGGCATTTCATTAAACCGCAAACCATTCATATCCTGTCAACACTACCGATAAAGCTTTCCGATTCAATGTATCAAAGCAGTTTTTTTTCTTCTTTTTGTCGGTATTTTAAAAATAATTTCATTATACACACACAACAGGGAAAAACATAAGAGACTGTTTAATCTTTTTGTAAATTATTACCAGTTTACGAGTCTGAAAACTCGTTACGCCGGAATGAGCCTATACGCAATGAATGGAAAATGTGAAATGTAAAGTTTTTCCAGGTCATCCGTACCTGTAGCTGCACATTAAATGAACTCAGATCCTCGGCTTTCTTTTCCAAGGATTGCACCCACACTTTCCTCTTCTGCCTGCACCTGGAAGCGGCAGCGCGGTTCCGTTCTAAAAACTTCCTCCTCTTCTCATCTGGGTCATCGCTTGCTGCTTTCCTCCGACGCCCCCCTGTGCTTTGAGTTTGTGGTGCGGGGGGAGCTGGAGATGCCTGTAACAAACAAGGACAAAGTAGTTTGGCGTCTCGCTGATTTGTAGATACAACTTTTATTTTTGCGTCGCTTGAAAAAAAACAAAAAACTAAAAAGCAAAGGGAAAATGTAAGCATTAAACAAAGGAGACAACAGCTGGGGAAGCAATCTCCCAGAACTGCCTTCTGTTCAGGAGATGGTGAGGAAGTGCATAGAGCAAGAGGGGAATATTGCTCCTTCACCGCCGAAAGACAGCATGTGCCATTTCAGACATCATAAAGCAACGATAACACATCACATTTATGTAGGATGTAAGCACTTAGAGAAGTGGAACTGCAAGTTTTTACATGGGAGGCATGTCTCCTGTCCTCATTTAAAGAAACTTACAGCAGGGATGGGGTTAAAGGCGCAGCAGACCCAAATTCTACAAAAATAGGGGGTTTTTTTCCACGTCCCCCTAGTGGCCAAATATTCCTCGTCCGTATACAGTTCTTCTTTAGTAGCATCAGCAGTAGTTAGTAGTAAATACTAATTGTTAAACCCTTCATGACTAACGTACGTCCTATATGCACATGCCCCGTGCGTGTTTATAAACATTACGACAGTCACCAATGGCTACATCTTCTGAACCATGCTTCATAGAACCAGAAATATCCACCATCATATACAGCTTTCTATTTCCAAGATAACCCCCCTTAAAGCTACAATTGGACATCTTCAGTTCTGTGAAGCATCCATACACAATCCATATATAGGCGTTTGAAACGTGCCCCCCTCCAGCCATCTGAAGGCAGAATGTAGAAGGAGCTGCAAGAAAGAATAAGCTTACAATTTGCAGAAGTACATGCACCCTCTGCATTTGTAGCAGAACTTGGGGAACGGAGGATGGAATGATGCTGTACATATTTATAACATATCTTGGTAAAAGTTTATTCGGTTTTTCTACCTATTAGAAAAACTTATCAGAATAAAAGTGACAAAAAGCATATTTTTTGCCTAATTTTTATAAAGAAAAAAAAAAATCGAACTATCCTAACGAGTTAAAGTCTCACATATCATTAAAAAAACCATAGGCTCCCTAAGGGATTGGGGATGGGGGACACTTTAAATAGGCGGTTTTCCATTTCCCACCACGTTCCTCGAGCTCAATCCTCAGCAGAGCCTTCATGGCCTTTTAAACTCCATACACCTGAGAAGGTGACCTGCTAAGGCAATCTCCATAAGGGTAAATTCCTTCTGGACCTATGCCTATGGCCTCTAAGTCATGTCCGTTCCCTACAGTATACTTATGCAATAACACAGAAATAGCACTTGGCACTCAGTGTTTATTCCTTTTGGCCATTATCCCACATGTCACTAGGCTTCTTAATAGTCAGATACTGATGTTATGGGAATTGCTCTATTTAAAGCATCACTATGGAACAGTTTTCATTTACACACCCTGGAAAACCTATTTGCATATTCCTTACCCTGTGATTTTTTTCCCATTTTTGCCACATCTTTTGAATTTATGTATTGATTTTTTTACTGTACACTTTGAAAAAGTGTTTACAAGCCCCTAAATGATCAATAACCCACGATTGTGAATTTCCCCTCTGTGGGATTAATAAAGTATTATTTTATCT
Organism: Engystomops pustulosus; assembly: GCA_019512145.1. Taxonomy (NCBI): domain Eukaryota; kingdom Metazoa; phylum Chordata; class Amphibia; order Anura; family Leptodactylidae; genus Engystomops; species Engystomops pustulosus. Next base: position 76,348,916 of record CM033648.1, on the reverse strand, counting down.
TAATATCCACAGGATGGGCCATTAATATATGATCGTGGAAGGTGCGACACGTAGCACCCCTACAGATCATCTGTTTTACACAACATACTGACCAAGGGAAAATACAATTCCATCAGTGGCTGTCCCGATTCACTGCAGATGCCACCCTCATGAATTATGGAGATGAAAGGGTAAAACAGATCATCGTTGGGGGGTGCTGGGTATCCAAACCCATTGGTCACATATTTATGTAATAAAAACTACTAATGACCCAATTAAAAGGCATTTTCTAGCAATTATTAAAATAATTGTCATAATATTGGTAAATTAGTGGTTGAGGGTTGGTATTGCTGCACATACCGGTGTTTCAGTAGTAGACGTTGCGGGCTGCTGTAGCGATTGTGGATGAACTTCCTCTGTCTTTGGGGTTGCACTCGCTTGCCCCTTCGTGGTTTCACCATTTGTTACCTGAGGATGCTGCTGGGTCAGGGCAGCTTTGAGTCTCTAAAAATTAAAAAGACAAACAAACTAATAATCAACAAATCTGCAACAAAAGTAAAATGGGGACAGTATAAAAAAGTTGCATATATCAAAAATCATAGCCATAGATCACAAATTATCCAACGTAACCTATTATTAGGAGTAATATTTACATGGTTCTCAAGCCTTCAACAGTTTGGCTGGGATGTGGCACAAAGCAAAGTCAACAGATGGGAATCTGAGAACCCAGCTGAGGGATTCATGGGGTTGTCCACTTTCCGCAAATAATTGATACTGTTTGTGTGGTAAGAAGCTATACAGTTTTCCAATATACTTTCTGTATCAATTCCTAATGGATTTTTAGATCTCTGCTTAGTTTCTGTGGATAAAAACCGGTCCCTGGTCATGTGATGTCACACAGGTGCACAGCTTTTTATATCACAGATCGTAATCAGAACTGTGTGATACAACGAGCCGTGCACCTGTGTGACATCACATGATCAGGGACCTTTTTTTTTTATCCACAGGAAGTAAACAATGAAGCTTCCTGTTGAACGACAGCAAGAAGAAATCTAGAAAATCGTGAGGAATTGATAGATTGAAGTTGAAAGTTAATTGAAAAAAAAAAAAAAAATGTAATAGCTTTTTATTGCCCAAACAAAATCAAGTTCATGTTTTAAAACTATACTATAAAAGCTGAAAAAAAATAACACATACACAAGATGCACTGTCGAGAATAAATCAAGGTTAAAACTTATTTCCCCTTCCTGCACAGTGATGGGGTCACAAAGCATGCCCACAACATTCTCAGATAAACCATTCTATGCAATCGGAAGTCTTCAGTATCCTATACCCATGTAGCGGCTGTAAAGCAATTTTAGTAATATGCAAATTTACTGCAGAGGCTACTGGGGCGTGTACTAGCCTGGACAGGAAATTGCTGCTGAGGCTACTCCACGCCCCATTAGCCTCTGCAGTTAATTTACATATTACTAAAATAAAGTTTAACAGTTCCAGGATTATTAAATTACATATTAGGCGGGCAGGAGGAATCTACCATCAGGTAGGTTTCCTTTAGGTGCTGCATGTGGCTCAGAATTGCTGTCCAGGCACAAAGGCTGTAATCTGGGGTAGACATACAATACTAAAAGAACCTTCCAAATTTTACAACCATCCGGTAACCCATGCGTGCCTTTATCTTTAAAAAATAAAAACATATTAGAAAAAAAAATGTAAAAAACACAAAACTGCAGCCTTGAAACAGTCAATATTTGTATAACAGTAGACATTGCCTTCCAACTGTGCTGGAGCAGAGGTCCCAGAGAAGGCCAAGAGGATTTGTCCCTTGTCTTTGGCCATTATGGGAGGTTTGTTATTAAAGTCGACACCTTCTCTAGAGTTCTGGGGTTAAGCATTTGTCAGTGACCTTCCTCTTGTTATTTCCATTTGCTGACACGCGCGGTCTCCAAGTTATCGGGGGAGATTCATCTTTTAAATGGCCATTAAGACCATGCTAGGTGTTCTACATAGTCTTACACAGAATGTAGGTCATCCTCATCTCCAGATGAATCTCTCTATGCCAATTAAGATGATGATTTAATCAACTTGCATAGAATTAATTATCCCTTGCCAGGTTTTAATGCATTCACATATATGTTTGTGTGTGGCATAGGGATTAGAGATGCCAGGTGGGCATAAGACCAATTAGCAAGAATTATAAAATCAGCAGAAGCAGTTATTAATAGGTTAACTCTTTATCATGAATATGCTGATATTATTGTGCTCACTGCCCAATTTACATGTTAATCGCAATAATGCCGCACATATACATGACTTTGTCCAATGAAAATCTTCCATTCCGATTTGACTCAATTGGCCTTACACCTTGTGGTCACACAAATGGCTCCTTCATTAGTTATTCCTCATGACTCCCCGAGACACATGAAAGCTTGGCCCTCTATGGAGATAATAATGCAGTCAACTGTGGCTAGGGGTGCATCTGCCATGAATTAAGCAAGTTGAGCCATTGGCCTCAGGGAGGTACCACCTTCTAGAAGTGTGGATAGAATTACGGGCAGATCTACAGAGCAGGACTTGCCAAGCGTTAAAAGTCCTCCGGGGACAGGCAGGAGGTCAGGACAGGCAGCACAGGATCAGAGTTGGGGATGTAGCGGAAGGTCAGGACAGGCAGCACAGGAGCGAAGTCAGGAACGGAATAGAGGTCACAACCGGAAATCAGGATAATCACACAGGGCATCAGGAACAAGCTTTCGCGAAGGCTATAAGGCACAAAGATCCGTCAGGGGACACAGGAAGGGGCTGGAATGTTTCAGGGCAGACGGCCGCACAGCGCTAGTTATCAGCACACTGGCCCTTTAAATTTCACAGAGCTGGCGCACGCCCTAGGAGACTGGAGATACATGCGCTGGAGCGCGGGCATCGTGGAGACCGCCGCTGGAGCCAGGAAAGGTGAATTTCCATCCAGGCTGGCCGGGGCACATGGAGGTACAAGGGTGCGCCTGCGACCCAGGATATGGGTCGCTAGGGCACCCGTGACTTAGAGGATAGTACTATAAACCATATCTTATAGTTGGGGGACCATAAAGATTTTGCACTGGAGCCAGTGGCCTCAAGTTATTAGCAAAGTTCTCCATATTCACCAAATGTGGTGTAAAAACACGGCCTCAGTAATTCACAAACAGCCAAAATGAAACAGTGATCACGTAGACTCCACGCAGGACAGTGAAAAATACAGAAGAATCATTATGATGAAGAATGACTGCAGGGCGAGGCGGTAATCTCATGCAAGGAACCAGCAGCCATGATTTCTCATCATCTCCTCGTGTGCCCGGATCACACAGCATAGACCGTATGGTCTCACAGACACCGGCTATATGTCACGCTCGCACACAGTTTAGGAGAACTGATTAGGTGTGACTTAGCCCTGTAGGGCAAATACACAGAATAGTCTTTTCCCCCTTAAGATTTGTTAAATTAAATAAATGTACACAAAGAGATTTGTTTAAATCTTTAAACCCCTCCAGTGCAATATGTTGCGGGCCCCATTGGGAACAGTTGAGGGTTAATGGCGCTTACAATGCAGTGCTTACAGTTTAATACAAAACACAGGGCGGCTAAAAAGAAGGGGTTTTATTTAGGTTTTTTTGATTCACAAAATGTTATTTTCTCACCACACTTGACAATAAATCATATAGCTACCACAAGGAAAAGCCCAATATACACATATGGTACAATATACATACATGGTAATTGTTAGATTACACACTGTGACAAGTCGACATTCCATCGTTTTGGAAATTACACTTAATCAATTGCTACTACCTAGTCCTGTATATTTTGATCTCCACTGTGGGGCGCTGTTGTAACAGTGGTGAAAGGATTCACACATATGAATGTTTGCCACACATATAAGGTAACTGGCACCAAATATATAACAACCAACCTTTTATACACAGAAAAATTTCAGTTAACAAGCCCTGAATGAATATTAAGATGTGCCCCTAACCCCACCTTCTAGTGTGCCTACAATACCCACCCACCTTACTGGCCCTAACACTATATCATGGCTCCCACATTGCACGATGCCCCCTTTGAGGGTCTCTCGCACTGTAAAATATCCCTTTTGCTGTAGCCCCAACTTTAGAACGCCATTTTTCCTAGCCCTCCTCACTTACAATGCCCCTTTTCCAGGTGAATCGCCCCATTTTTGTAGCCTCATCTGTATAGTGTCCCTAGTCCTCGAGCCTCTCCACTTAAATGCCCCCTTTCCAGTATTCCCCCCATGGACCACTTTTTGTAGCCACAATGTTTATGATGCCCACTATTCTATTACCCCCATCATCCCCCCTTCTTTCCTTTTTGCCATTGTATGAAAATAAGATTGTTACTCACCTTTCCACTTTCCCGCACAGCAGCCCTCTCCTCTACTGCATTCACTTCAGGCTTGCACTGGCTATCCTCTGCTGCACACAGCATTGGCAGAGGCTCAATGGTCACGTGGGGTACCAGTGGTTTCGGAATTGCTTTCAACAATCTGTGTCATTAGGCCAATGACACGCATTCCGACACCAGGGACTTTGGGACAGGCCTGAAAATCCAGGATTTGTCTTGCTCAATGTGGAATGATTGGGAGGTATACCTTGTTAAACTTTAACGTGTACAAAATGTAACCAACAGGTTATCCAGAATTAGAAAACCCAAGGCTAAATTTCTTCCAGAAACAGCACCCTTCCTGTTCACAGTAGGAAGAATCTTGTATTGCAGATCAGCTCCAATTAAGTAGATTGGGCTGAGTTGCAATACCACACGCAACCTGCGGACAAGCAGAGTGTTATTAGAAGGAATACTTCCGCTTACATCATAGGAAGCTATTCACATCTAAATATTCTTTTCTACCATAAACAAAAACCATGACGTAATGGAGGTTCCAACTCACGACTGACACTAGTGGCGATTAACAGACCCCCATCTTTTATTAGGCTCCACTGAGATCTATTGTGACCATTAATGGGTTGTGCTCTTTCTTTGAGACACAAACCCCACTCTTGTCTAGAGGTCATATCTAGTACTGCAGCTCAGCTATATTACAAATAAATAGGACAGAGCTATAATACCGGACATAATAATAAACAATTCCTTTATATAGTGCACAGAGATTACGCAGCGCTGCACAGAGCAACCAGATCAGTCCCTGTCCCCAATGAGGCTCGCAATCTAATCAACATAACAGTATGTTTTGGAGAGTGGGAGGAAACAGGCGAAAATCCACAAAAACATGGAGAGAACATACAAACTCTTTGCAGATGTTGACCCTGGGACTTGAACCCAGGACCCCAGCGCTGCAAGGCTGTAATGCTAACCACTAAGCCACAACTTGTGAAGCGGTCATCCACTTCAAATAGAAGACAGCATGCAAGCCAATGAGTGAAACTGTATACTATCTTCATACTGCTGGAAGATCCAAACCGAAATCCAAGTCTATGCCTGCGATCATAGGACAGGTTTCAGAATCTGTGGTATGAGTGAACCAGACGTGACACCTTAAAATCAACACCAGGGGAAATTTGTAAGGATTTTTGGAACCCTATATGCCGTATGCAATGTAATAAGTCAGCAACATGGCACCAACCTTCTATATCCTCAAATTAAATGGGTGAGCCATGCACTGGGAGTGGCTACTACTCATTTACATATGTTAATGGGAAAGTGTCTACCCTACCTTATAATAGATATATGCTGGAAACAGGCCATTGAAAAATCTCCGAAAAACGCTTTCCTCATTAGCGTTCATACATGGAGAATGCTTGTTCGCAGCGCATTAAGTACCCTTGAAAACAAAACCCCTTAAACATCTGTCAAAATTTGGTAGGGATAGGTCGCTCCATCATCGGCGTACACAAGCCAGGTAATGTTCTCCAGGAACAACTCGGGAAAAAGTCAGATCCATATTTCATATCTGCCACAAAAGCTCATCAGGGTAATAACCCTCCTCCTCCTGGGTGTTATCCGACCATCTGCCGCTCTATTACTTATCTTTATTTTGCAACTAATTAACAGCATAATCTTCTAAATTCAGCAAGTTAATTATCATTATTGTGGTCTTTGCAGCATCATCAGTCCTCATGAAGTCTTGTCTCTCCTCCCCCAGAGGACACGGGGAGAATGGAGTAGGTTGGGAAGGGGTCTGTATGGAGGGGGGTTCATTAGGTGTTTGCTGATGAGCTTGGCATGCGGAGAGGCAGGTCAGGAGATTTCTGCTGAACACAAGCTTCCATGCCGGGCTCAGCCACGGTAATATCCATGCCAGCCTGCCCTCTGCCAGCTCTCCATAGAAGCCTCCCGCAGTAATCCTACTGGCATCACACTGCGCAGGAGGAGGACTCACAGTTTGTCACACACGTCTTTACATGGTGGATCCCACAGGGCAGAACTTCATTTAATGTTCTAGTGATTGTTCTTCCCTCCCTTCCGGCTCTTTCGCTTAGTTTAAATAGAGCGATCCAATAGATAAAGCAGAGATGTGCACCTACAGTCACTAACCTGAAAGTGACACGCATGACGATAGGACCCATTTCTTTTTTTTTTTTGGGTTGTCATAAAAAAAATTAAACACTACAAAAGTATCTGATGAACCTAAAGACCTATGTTCACCATAATAAATCTTCAAAGGACTTGTGTACATATCAGCTCAACTAGGAGAATGAGAATATTTAGGAATAAATTACTAGAGGAATACTTTATCACATGCCAACGCATTGTGTGACATTACCTGCACCCTTTCATAGGATGGGAGATAAGTGTCTGGGGGTAAGCCAGAACGAGTTATGTTTAAGGGGAAGGTGCTTAGTGGTTAGCACTATAGCATTGCAGCACTGGGGACCTGAGTTTGAGTCCCAGAGTCAACATCTGCAAAGAGTTTCTATGTTCTCTCTGTGTTTGAGTGGGTTTCTTCCGGGTCCTACGGTTTCCTACCACACTCCAAAACATACTGGTAAGTAGATTAGATTGTGAGCCCCATTGGGGAAAGGAACTGATTTGGCAAGCTCTGTGCAGAACTGTGTAATTTGTGTGCTCTATATAAATAAAGAATTATTATTATTATTATTAAAAAGGGGACTGGTCTCTGGTACAGTAAGCGTGCATTTCTTGAGAAAATGAGTCTCCTAAAATATAACATGTTTTGGCTTATCCTAGACACTTGCCTCATATCCTTAGAGAAGGCACAGGTAATCGTTCCAGCGCAGCCAGCTTCCTGAAACATCTGGAGACAGAAGCCTTCTGATGTATCCACACGTGTGCAATAATAAATTCCCCTATACTCTTATAGGCGAGTACTTCCGAATCATTACCTTGATTTTAAAAGTTAATTTTTAGAAGGAAGGAGGCAATGGATAACAAATATAAGTAGATTACCACAGTCACGGTGCCTGGATCTATGAGTAAGTGTCCCTGGTTTATCATAATTGGTTTTGATGGTGGATTTCCTTCAATGTTCTCTGCCATTCTAACCTCTTTCTACATCTTGATCCCAGTGTTGGCAGGTGCTGTAAGGAAACCAATAATTCTCAGACTATACTGAATGTGTAGATAACAGAGACAACACATCTATGCTATTAATGAGACTATATATTAATCTATGGATTTACAACGATACTAATAATAAATAAAAAACTGGGAAACATTTTGATGCCTTGCAGTTTTCAAAAGGGGTTAGAAAGGGGCATGGAAATCTACAGTAATGTACTATAAAATGCATATGAATGGGGTAAGCTATTCACACCTAGTACGGAAATGGGGACATGTCTCATGAATTTACACAGTGCTGATACCTTGTGGATTGCCATTGTAGGTCATGCACAACTGGCTGCTCTGCTCATCTCGGGAATCAACATGGGGTCAGACTGGTATACATTGGACACCATCGGACCACCCGTTCTTATGATCCAACTTGTTTAGTGGGAAAACCCCTTTAAAGAAGTTGTCATTCACAGGATAGTGGTAATTTGCTAATATGAAGGTATCATTGGTGGAACAACCTCAGATCATGAGTACAGGGGCCGGATGTCCCCCCCAAACTAAAACACTCACAGTCGCCCTGCTGCTACAGTATATTCATTACTATGGTGCTAATGGAAATAATTGAAACAATTCTACTATAGGTCACACAGTCAAAACCCTTACCTGTGTAGCATTCACATACATCCACACCCGTGGGTGGTCAAAGGTTTTTGGCAGGTCATTTTTGTCTGTGTGATGGTAAGGTAACCACATACATATAGTGTAGGCTATCATCTTCCTACAACACACCAGGCGAGAAACTGGGAATGTGGTGAGAAAATGCAGCACAGCACCATGAATACTGGTATTTTGGCAGTGTCTGTATATACACACTCCTACAATGCCAGAGTAAATGTTTGCTTCCTGGTCAATACCTCCGATCCTGCTGTTTTTGGAGTGTCATATGAATGCACAAAAAAATAAAAAAATTAAAAGTTTGCAAATATGACTTCTGATTTGTATGAAAGATGAGCTCCTGAGCAAACCCAGCCATGTTTCCTAACACGATGCGCAGAATAGAGAAGGTTTGTGTAGTTTTTAATTCCAATAGTTTTTATTCAAGATTTTAAAATTTTTAAACATGTACAGAGGTAAAATGAGAAAGCTTTAAAACATGACAGGCATTGTAATGATAGCATTTCACATACAGCGGTTAGAGGGGTATGTTTGATCTTTACTTAATACTGTCTGTATAGCTTCAAGTATGACGATAATGTATTATAGACAGAGCATATAATCAACAAGACAACACGGGATGATTTATATTAGTGTAAAGTACTGAATATTTCAAAGCTGTTATGTTGGGTATACCTTTTGAGATAGTCTCGGTCTACATTTTGAGTAATTACCCAAGTACAACAAAGGTAACTAAATAAACAAGCAAAATAACTAACTAGGTAAACTGAATAAACTTAGTTAGCAAAGGCGTTCCTTCCAAGATACTGACTCTGTAAAGGTCTTGAGTTCTCTGTACGGGGTCATGGGGGAGGGGGGGGGGGGGGGGGGGGGGAGGGGGGGAGGTAACTCTGCACTGGGTATCGTGAAGGGGTTCGGTGAGAAAGAGGAAGAAGTTCAGGCATCCTCTTCAGGGTGGCCGGGCGCGGTTGGGATGTAGTTCTAGCCATTTGCACCAATCTCTTTCGAAAGTTTTAAGGGTATGACTCTTTTTCGCCCACATTTGTTCATATATGCATGTTTGGTGCATTAGTGATATGATTTCCTCCATCTGAGGGATGGTCGCAGATTTCCAGTATCTGGTGAGGACCAGTTTAGCTGAGATAAACAAAAAGGCTGTGATGGGCCTCAGTTTTGCGGGGATCTGGTCGAGGCTTTGGAAGAGAAGGGCTTGGGCTGGGGAAGGGGTTGTAGGGATATCTATAATGGTGCTTAGTAAGGAAAAGACTCTTTCCCAGTATCCCGTTATGAGAGGACATTGCCACAAAATATGATAAAGAGAGCCTCTTCCGCCACATCCTCTCCAGCATAAGTGTGACGTGCCTGGGAACATTACACTCAGTCTCTCAGGGGTAAGGTACCACCTCAGAATTGTTTTCATGGCTGCTTCGTAAAAGGTCATGCATTTAAAAGTTGAGTTTATGAGTCGAAATGTTCTTTTCCACTCTAGTGGAGAAAAAGTGTTCTCTATCTCTTTTTCCCAGGTTAATAAGGGGGTTGTTTTATTGAAGGTATCTTTAGATCCTAAGGCTCTATAGATGGTTCGGAGTTCCGATTGTGGAGTTTCTGGGTATGACCATAGCTCGAGAATGCATCTGTTAGCTTCTACTTTGTGTATTTTGTGTTGTTGTAGTGCATGTCTGATTCTAAGATATTTGAAATGGTCTTTATGGGATATGGCATATTTTTGGACAATTTCGGAAAAGGGTAACAAGGACTCTCCCTGCATGAGGTCACCTACGAAGGCAATGCCCTTCTCTATCCAAGATGTTAGGTCTAAGTTATGGGTGAGGTTTTCTAGGGCTACCAGAGGGTAGACATTCTCTAGGGGTATGGACTCTTTTTTGCAGCCTTGATGAAATTTCTTCCATATGGCTATAGAAGTTGAGATCATGGTAGGGGTTGGGGAAGGAGATGGTTTTGGATTTAAGGCCTCTAATAATAGGGCTCGGAGGTTCCTCTTTGGGGTCAAGTGGCTTTCAATGTGAGTCCAATGTTTGGTGTATTTTCCCAACCACCATTCTCTTAATTGTTTGATTTGCGTGGCAATATAGTAGTCATATAAGTAGGGGACTCCCAGGCCTCCAAGGGGGCGGGGTGAGTACATAATAGATCTTGCGATTCTAGGTCTGTTTTTGCCCCAAATGTATTTCATTACTAAGGCTTGGGCCTCCCTGAAAAAGGATAAAGGAACATAGATGGGAAGGATACGGAAGAGATATAGGAGTTTGGGTAGGGTCATCATTTGGAATGTGGCAATGCGACCAACCCATGAAGCGTCTGATTTTGAAAATTTTTGTAGTTCATCTCCCAACGCCTTCAAGGAACTGGGAAAGTTTGTTTTGTATAAATTGGAGACTTTTGAAGTGATGTTGATACCTAAGTATTTTACTTGGTGGGTTTGCCAGTCTAGTTGAAATTTCCTTTTTAGTGTGTGTATGGAATCTGGGGGAATGTTGATGGGCATGATTTGGGATTTTTGTACATTGAGTTTGTAATATGAGATTGTTCCATATTTTGAGATTTGTGCTAAGGCGTTGTCTAGGGAGGTTGAAGGATTGGATAGGGTTAGGACAATGTCGTCCGCGTACAGGGAAATTAAGTGTTCCCTATCTCCAATTTTGATCCCTGAAATGTCATTGTGTGCTCGTAGAAGTTGGGCTAGGGGTTCAATAGAAAGTATAAAAATCAGGGGGGAGAGGGGGCAGCCCTGTCTGGTTCCATTTGTTAAAATCAGATCATCAGATAAGGTTCTGTTGGTAAAGATCTTAGCAGAAGGGCAGGAATATAGTGCCTTAATCGCCTGTAAAATGAGGCCTGAAAAGCCTAGTTTTTCTAATACCGAGAAGGCGAAGGACCAATTAATGCGGTCAAACGCCTTCTCGGCATCCAATGTGACCACAACGGCTTCCTCCCCGCTACTGTTGAGGTGGTCGATTATATTTATAAGTCTTCTGGAATTATCAGTTATCTGTCTACCTTGTACAAATCCCGATTGGTCTAGGTTTATTAATGAGGGGATAACCGCTGCTAGTCGGGTAGCGAAGATCTTTGCATAAATCTTTAAGTCTATGTTAAGCAAAGAAATTGGGCGAAAATTTTGAGGAGATGTGGGGGGTTTCCCAGGTTTAGGGATGGTGACAATGGTGGCTTGTAACATGTCCTTGGGGAAAGATCCCACTTTAGCTGCTTCTGCGAAGACTGCTTCTAGATGTGGGAGGAGGGTATCTTGAAAAGTTTTAAAATATTGGTTTGTAAAGCCGTCTGGCCCTGGGGCTTTCCTAGGAGGGAGTAAGTTTATTACTTTTTGTATTTCTTCTTGTGAGGGCGCCCTATTAAGTTGGGTTAACTGTTCTTCTGTTAGTGAAGGCAATTGGATCGTGGCCAAGAAGTTTTTTATTTCTTCTTTGGAAGGCTGGGGGGTGTTCGTGTCGGAGTTTAGGTTATAAAGGGAGTTGTAGTAATCCTTGAATTGGTTAGCTATCTTTTTGGGATCTCTTATTTTAGCTAAGGGGTCCCCTGATTTTAGGAGATAGGGTATTCTGGCTCTGGCTTCCATATGTTTAACTTTGCTGGCTAAAAGTTTCCCTGCTTTGTTATTTTGGGAGTAATAGAGGGCTTTGGTTTTCTGGAGGTTTTTTTCATATATGTATAGAAGGCTATTCCTTAGTTCTTGTCTTTTTTCTATTAATTGGGCGGAAATGGTCATCGTGGGCTGGGACTTGTTAGTAGCCTCTAAGTTCTTTATTTGAGAGAGAATGTTATCTATCTTCTTTTCCCTTTCCCTTCTTAATCTACCGCTTACTTGCATGAATAAACCTCTGATGAAAACTTTATGTCCATTCCACGTTAGGAAGGGGTCATTTACCACTTTCTTTGTTAAGTGGAAGTATTCCTGAAGTGCATTGGTGAGTTTCTCTACTGTGGTTGGGTTCGTTAGGATGTAGTCATTACATCTCCAAATGCGACACTCAGTATGGTTGTGGGATTCATCAATTACTAGTGTGACAGCGGCATGGTCCGACCATTTAATAATGTCTATTTCACATTCTTTGATTAGGTAAATAAGTGATCTTGATGTCAAAAACAGATCTATGCGGGAATACGAGTTATGTTTGCAGGAAAAGAAGGAGTAATCTCTTTCTGTGTCGTGTAGCAATCTCCAGCTGTCAAATAGGTCATGTTGAAATAGTGTTTTATTAAGGGACTGGGAAGGAGCTCTGTTAGGAGAGGAGGAGTCCATTGCCGTATCTGGTACCGAATTAAAATCACCACACCATATGACATGCCCGCCTTGGGATTTGTCTACTATGCGTAATAGTTTGTGAAAGAATCTTAAAGGGCGTTTGTTAGGTGCATACAGTCCTATCAGTGTGTACTCAACATCATTTATCAAACATCTTAATATAATATATCTACCCATTGTATCCGTTTTGCATGAGATTAGGGAGAAGGCCACAGAGTCTTTAATAGCTAGTAATACTCCACGCTGTTTTTTATTATGATGGCTATGGAATATATGTGGAAATAGCGGATGTTTAATCCTTTGGGCATCCTTCTCAAGAAGATGGGTTTCCTGGGCGCAAAATATGTCGCATCTTAAAGAGATTGCCTCTTTCCACATAAATGTTCTTTTACAAGGGTTGTTTAGTCCCTTCACGTTTAATGTGGCAAATTTAAGCACCATGAGTGTGGTATAATTGTGCGATTTTGTCGCTGTGGAGAATGTTATAGATGCTTACCGTATGATACGGATCGGCGGCCTTCTCCCCACTCCCCCCATCCCCCCGTCCAACCACGAGTTGTTTGGTGCAATTCAGTAAGAAGGAAGCCTTATAACATAAAACAAACAAAGAGATAACAAAGAAGAATAACATTTTCAATTTCAGAAAACCAAAACCCCTTCTCAGGGGTAATATTCAGGAGAGCTAATATAGCTGACCGCATAGGGGGGGGAAGAAAAGGATATAGCCGGAGCTGGGAGAAACACAACTGATCCGCAGAATCCAGCTTCTTATGGATTAGTGCTTGGTGGCACGCTTGGAGGTAACTGTCTTCCAGCCCTGCGACAGAGTATTAGAATGGAGACCTGGGACATCCGGATGATGGAGGGCAATGTTCCAGTCTTTTAGGAGGCGCTGACCTTCTTCCATAGAATTAAGGGTGTGAGTGAGGCCTTCTCTTTGGATGATAATTTTCACAGGGAATCCCCACCTGTATGGGATTTTGTGGTCCCTTAATGCGAGTGTTATTGGCAGGAGCTCCCTTCTTTGACGCAATGTAGCCGCGGACAGGTCAGTAAACACTTTAAGTTGATGGTACGGAGAAGGGAGGGTACCTGTTTTCCTGATGGCCGCCAGAAGTTTCTCCTTGATTTGGAAGAAATGGATCCGCGCCAGAGTATCTCTGGGAGTTGTGTCTGGGAGATGCTGTGGGCGCGGGACCCTGTGTGCTCTATCAATGACCAGGTCAGATTCTGAGCATTCCGGGAGTAGCATTTCCATAAACCTTTGAATATACTTGGGTAGGTCTTGTGCTTGCACGTCCTCTGGTATGCCTCTGAATTTTAAATTGTTGCGCCTGGAGCGATCCTCCAAATCGGTGATTTTAGCCTTCAGAGCTTCAAACTCGTCTGTTAACTCATTATGGGCATCGGCTAATTGGTTAAAAGTGGTGGCAAAGTCACTCATCTTGTGTTCTACATGGGAGACCCTGTCATCCATTTCTTTAATTTCCACCCGTATGGGAGTTAGTAGACTAGTGAGGTTAAGTTGCATTGTGGCGCCTAGAGTTAGGAGCATTTCTCTTAGGAGGTTCCCCGATGCTGGCTCGTCAGATGTATGAAAGCCCGAGAAGGCCTCAGATATTGGAGTTGGGCCTTGGGGTTGCAAGGGGGCCTCACTTACTTGCTCTGCCTCAGTTTGCTGTATTTTCTGGCGCTGCTTTGCCGGGCTCCTGGTCTCCGGGGATGGCGGGTCGCCGTTGTCACTCCTCTCCGTGGGTCCTTGTGTATCCCTGTGTTGAGAGGGACTTCCCGATGGAGATCGTGCCGGAGTGGAGTTGTTGCTTGTGGCATTGCTCCTCTGAGAAGACGGCGGAGTGGTGAGTGAACTGCCAGAATGCGGCGAGGCCGCGTGCGTTGGAGTGCCGGCGCCATCTTTGCCGCGCTCCTTGTCAAAGTAAAATTCAAGTTTACCCTGCTTTTGCAGCTTTCTTTTCGCCCGGTATCTCGTCATGGGCGGCTGGGACATCGGTGAGTACCCAAAGGAGTGATTTGGAAGCGTGCACCACTGCTTTCTATTGTCGCTTTATGCTGGGATTAGCGGAGCTCAAAGCTCAGGCGTCCATTCAGCTCGGCAGCTAAGCCACGCCCCGGTTTGTGTAGTTTTTGTTATGCATGAGGATTGAAATGGGCCTCTACATATGGGTTCTCCAAAAAGAAATTGTTCATGGAGGTAAAGGGTATACAATGAAGAGCAGATGCCAATGGGGGAGGGGGGGGGATAAATACCGTATATACTCGAGTATAAGCCTAAAAACTTGGCTTATACTCGTAAAAAAATATAGGTTTACCAGGTTTTTGTGGTAAAATTAGGGTCCTCGGCTTATACTTGGGTCGGCTTATACTCGAGTATATACGGTATATAAAATTTAAAAGACATTTATATGATATCCTACAAGACATGCCATAAAGTCTGCAGATCTCCAGATCATCATCACGTCCCATGTCTGCTGGGAGAGAGGACACATTTCTGACACCTCGCCGGCTGGATGGGTGACACTCGTTTTGGAGATACATAAGGGTGACAGAGGTAGAATCCCATCTACCAGAAATTTATGGTATATCTGTGTATTTCCCACAAATTACTAAAATGGAAACCCCCTTTAAATGTTTGCTCTCTTTCTGTACTTTTGCTGTGTACAAGTAATCTGAGAATATGATGAGGTCACCTGCATCTAAAAATGTCACTATAAAATATGACGCACTTATAGGAAAAAAAACATTTGACAGGTTCAAAGTGGACCAAATAGCAAGATTATTTTTGTTGTGCAAACACAACACTGAAATCCTTCACTCCTTGTAATATCCCTCAACACATACCAGGGTATACATGAAGAGAGAATGGCACAAAAGAATACAGTATTGGTACCAAGGGGCTGACGTTGTAACACTATTGGGTGAACAGTGAGCTTAGAGGAAATCTTCCATATAAGCCAAGCATGAGAAACCGGGGACACTTACTCATAGATCCAGGTACCGTGACTGTGGTAATCTTCTTACATTTGTTATCCATGACCTCTTCCCTCCTAAAATTATCTATTAAAATGATTGTAATGAACCTGAAGGGCTTCTGGGGGTTTTCGAGAGAACCTCCATCCTGAAGATTCACAGGCTGTTACAATGTGCTCTCTGCTGCAGTGAGATTACCTGTGGCGGGAGGGTGAAGTGCTACTGTAACAGTCTGCAACGCTACTGCACAAGGGGCTCTGCTAACACCCCCAGAGGCTCTCTGGCTCATTACCATCCGGGGCTCAGACCGTGCACCAGATTTAACATGCAAAGTCCGACAGAAGTGCATCGTATGCCCCATGTTAAAGCTGCACCAAAAAAAGTTGGGGCACTCTGTGGGGCAATGCAGGGGGCGCCAGATTCATGAAGAAAGTGCGCCAGAAATCCTGAATTTGGCGCCCTCTGGACACTACACAGGCAACTGCACATAGTACAGACTGCACTGTTCTTAGTAAACATGCCCCATTGTCTTAATAAAAGAACAGGATTGTTTCTATAAAGACCCCCAATGTTTCCTACAATCCCTCACCCCTATATCAGTTACATGATTTGATTTCACCATGAAACATCACAAAGAGTTGAACATTCATCATATAAGGTGCACCACCATAAATACAATTTTTGGGGACAGGAAGAAGGAAGAAGTAGTTGAAACATTAACATATGGTTGCATGAGATCTTGTTGTATAGAGATGTATACACACAGATCATTCTAAGGAAGCCATGTTTTATACTACAGTCACTTGTTAACCAAGCGGCTGCTACAGCGGTCACACGTTCATCTGCTGGATCAGTAAAACGCAGAGACCAGCGGAAGCATCAGAAGAAAAGCACTATTACACCGTTCTTCATGTCATCAAATTATTTTTCCAAAGTTCTAGAACAATAGAAATAAAAACACAATATAGATATAGAGGCGAGCGGTTACCAGTTTTGCCTCTGACTGAACAGGTGGTGGAGAGGGAGGGCCTGGAATCCCTGGGACAGTAGGCACCACGGTGACTGGTCGGACAATCTACAAAAAAAACAACAAAAAAACGAGTATTTGATAACTTTGAAAAAAAATATCAAATAATGCAATTCTTTCACACAGGGTTATAATGGCCTGGAAGTTCTCAACAGTAAGTTTGGCCACTTAACAGCCCATATTGAATCATCACCTTTCCACGTGGACATTATAGCGGGGGAGGTCACCCATTCAGGGCCATCTAAATCATGCCAGATTACTTATGTGTTACAACGAGCAGAGCTTCAGATCACACGTCTGACAACAGAGGCGCTAAACCGCAGTCTGTTTCCGATGGCAACCAACAGAATTTTATTTAAACCGCTAAATATATGTAGAAAATAACATAAAACACAAAGCAATACCAGCTTTCCTAGCACCATTACCATTTGCTAGAGTATCCCGTGGCAGTCATATATTATAGGACATTACAGAACAGTACTGGACATTACTTGTGTGAATAAAGCTCATGAGGACGGGCAGGAATCTTCACCCTTACACCTCCATACAAATGGAGGGGATCAAATAATTTTTTTCCCAGGTAAGAAAATATTAGGTTCCTTATAATTAAAGGACACCTGTCATCAGGTCGGTGTCAATATTTCTGTCACCTCTACCTGTTGGGGCAGCTCACAAGGATCCATCCCAGCCTTTATCTAGTTATTTCATACATTAATCATTGTAAAATCATCTTTTCTTTATTATGTAAATGAGGCTGGTCACATGGTCAGAGGCAGTGATGTCACCGCTGTTCCCCCTCCCCTCTCCTCCCCCTGCTCATGTCTGTGTGTAATGTATAGTAAAGCATTGCTAGTGTCTGTGCTTTATCTGCTGACATGCTCTATCTCCTAATACACATGTGAGAGACACAGACATAAGCTACACATGTACCTGACATGTTCTGCTATAACATGGCTGCAGCCTGGAGCTGTTGTATCTCTCCTAAAGAGCACATGGAGGAGCCATTACACCATTATACAGGCTGTCAGTCATGTGTATAGGAGTATCTCATACACACAGGCTGCAGGGGGCGCCAGCACCAGGAAGCAGATAGAGGAGCCATTACACCATTATACCTCACATCATTGTACAGGCTGTCAGTCAAGCACTGGGGGTGTGGCTGTACCTCCCACTCATGAATAAGACAGACAGCTTGAATATGATAATGACTCATTGGACTTCTCACAGGTCATTTGCATACAGCTTTAGGACCTCATTGCTTAAGGCATGTGGAGAGACAATGAAGGGAGGCAATGCTTTCTAAAGACAGTTTATGAAAAAATATTTAGTTTTGGGGGTTAATTTGCCTGACGGGTTCTTTTTAATAGTAATATTGATGCATAAAAAGTTTCAGATTGAGCATATACATTTTGTGACAATGTGAAATAGTAACAAAGACTTAATGTTCAGGGACAAAAACCCCACATGTATGTATACTAGGCATAGTGTATAGAGGGTCATACTCCACAATTCCAAACCTAATGGGCTGTCTAGAAAGGAGCATGCACTAATATTCCCAGGAGTCATATTGATAAATGGTAAAGGCCTACACATCCCCTTTAAGCAGCAATAAATATGAAAAAAGGAGTTTTTATTATAAAAAAATTCAGTGCGTTCCTTTATGAGCTGTAATTTACAGACTGGCCACTAGAGGGAGAGCTTTACAAAGGAAATATGAAGCAGCGATAGCAGAGGAGCCTAGGTGACAGTATACAGTGGATACATCATCCCCAAGAACACAAGCATCAAGAATGGAAATGTTACTTAAATATCCACAAAAAAAAAAAATTATCTGTTAGGGGCAAGTAAGGACACACCCATAAATTGAGAGAGAGTCTTCTGCCCCTCAAGGGAGCTGCCTAACAAGACAGCTAAAAAAGAGGAATGGACACACACTGTATTGAGGAGGTTCTGGTAGAACCAACATGTGGACCTCTGAGCAAGCGTTTTCCCTGTATCCCAGTATGACAGGTATAACCCTATTGTCCTGATCAGGTGGTCCTAGCAATATACCGTATTCACTGGATGGATATAAGTATCCAGAATTCTGCAGGAGCCCTGTTTTGGATAGATAAAAATGATAAGTAGGTCATAAAGTAGATGATTTTATTGAGTTGATTTCTTTAATACGACCACTTGCACGTTGAAACCTTCTAGGACCTGACATTGTAAAAGTCAATGTATACCCAGTACAATATATTGTAACCAAGAAATCCTGAATATGAAAGGGACCGTGCCGCCTCTTTTTATGTTAGGACAAAGGAAAGGCCCTCACAGGACATCTCACTGCTGGGATCCATATGACAACATACTGAAACCTTCTAGGATCTGACATCGAAAAAGTCAATGGGGCACATGTAAGTCTGGCCTTGTCAGTCTGTTTTTTTTGGGACTTGTCTTTTCCGCAGTTCATATGTATCTTAGCATTTTTACCTTATTTATACATGTGGCATTTGGTCTATAGTGAATTTGCGACTTTTTAAAACAAGACTTTTTTTTGTTAAAAAAAAGGCGCAACTTTCACATCTGGATTCTGGTGATAACTCCGGAAACACTCCAGAAAACTAGACAAGGGCAAACTTTGAAGGGAGACTGTCTTAGGCACAAAAACTGTTGCAAATTAGCACAAGCGCCATGAAAAGTCTCAAAAATTAAAGAAAAAGGCAAGCCAAAAGTATGATACATGTGCCCCAATGTATACTAAATACAACAGACGGCAAGAAAAACGAAGCAGAAGAATAATTTCCGGTTCCTAATCTTACAAGTCAGAGATGAATATGCTCCGGTGTGATGGACACAAGGGAAATGGAAGACGTAGACAGTGAAGACTGTTCTATCTACACATCAACACCACAAGGAGAATTCACACACATACAGACTTACTGGGACTGAAGCAGGTATGTGTACATTGGAATTTGTGATTGAGGCAGGAATAGCAACAGGCATGGTTTGTCCATTAGGTAGATGTAACAATAGAGGAAAAGGAGCTGGAACTGGTCTGAGGATAGAAAAAAGCAGGGTTCCAACCTTAAAAAATAACAAGTCAACCACAGACTTGGCAATGCACAAAGTTTGGGCATATTAAGCCAATATAGTGTAAAGTTACACAAAAAAGTTTGCTCAGTGAAACATTGAGCAAACTCTTACCAAACTTTTTTGTCCGGAGTTTAGGTCCCCCAACGCTCACGCTTCCCCAGCAAATATCCTGGGATCCCCTGCTGCTTCTTGCAGGTCTCTATTGTAGCCATCACTTCATTCCTAAACTGTATTATTTCCTATGCAGGTTCCCAGGTGGCCGGCAACATCTACTACTAACTGAAGGAGCAGGTTTTTAAAATTAGGTTTAGGGCAGTGATGGCGAACCTATGGCACAGGTGCCAGAGGTGGCACTCAGACCTTTCTGTGGGCACCCAGGCTGTTGCCCCAGGACAAAGTTGACCAGACAGGACTTGAAACTTCCTGCAGTCCTAGACAATTGAGATGCAGCTCTCGGCACTCTTTTAAGGGGACATATCCTTGACTGATTGGAACTGCAAGAGGAGTTAGAAGGTTTGAACAGGGCCAAAATATTTTTGGAGGTCCTACTGCTGGTGCCACGACTCTTCCTGTACAGAGAGACCCTGGAGAGAAGCTACAATGATGTCTGAATTTGCCCTCCTGCTTTCAACTGTATTGGTGGCCTCGGAGGGCCGAAACAATTGAATGTTGTGGAACAGCAGAGAGCAATAAGTTACTGTTTAAATTGTCATGTTGGCACTTGAAGGTAAATAAGTAGGTTTTGGTTGCAGGTTGGGCACCCGGTCTCTAAAAGGTTCGCCATCACTAGTCTAGGGGATCTTTGTATCAACAGTGACTTGGGGATGACTACGGCTTCTAAACTCCAGACAAAAGCAGATTTTTCATCTTTTCCCTAGATTTTAAGGGTGCAAGAAAAACACTGTCTGCCTAATATTTTAGAAACATTCTCATATAGTTTACTGCAGTCTCTGCAATAATATAGAGGAAGAAACTTAGTTATTCAACTACACTGATGCCTGTGAATGTAGCCTTTAAAACAGGGGTGCACAACAAGACACATAGGAGGAGGGGGGAGGGTGGGGGGTTACATGCTGACACTGTAGCCCTTGGACCAAAATAGGTTGTGCACCCCTATCCTAAATCATATTACCTCCCTAACATAGCACATCTCACAGCGACTGTACATAACATATATACACATACAATACAGTTCCAGTACTATGTAGTGGGCGGGGTACTCACACTATGGGTCTGTTAGAGGGCGGCGCTTGGGTTATTACAGAGCTAGATGTTGGTGAAGGTATCGCTGGTTGAATAATAACACTTGATTCGGAATTTGTAAGCAGCACATTAGGAACTTGAAGTGATGGCGGCCGAACAATGGTAGATGTGGGCTGTGCGGTTGGCAATGGCACTTCCTACAAAACAGGACACAGGACAATTCAATGTACAGAAAATTTACCAGTGAAGAATACAACATGAAATACATTTATTCTCTTAACCATAGGAGAGGCCTTGCAGCACTGGGGTCGTGCAAGTCCCACCCAGGTCAACATCTGCAAAGAGTTTGTATGTACCCTCTTTGCCCAGTATGAGCGCTGTATATGGGGGCCTCATCTGTGACATGAGAATGATTATGATACCAGCCCCCTGTCACACTACAGGATCGGGCTGTCAGTGTGACAGCCTGATCGTGCGGATGGCTATGTGTGCATGTGTACACAGTGTCATGGGCACAGGCAAGGTTCCTCTCGGCCGCAGCTGTGTAAGGTTATGTGACGGGAACACTGCTGCATTCATATGACCTTACATCGGGTTGCGAGGCTGCAGCCATAAAACGGACAGCCCGCGGCCAGAGGAGAGCAAAAAAGACCCATACGTATTTATATGCACAGGGCTTTTTTGAAAAAGTAAAACTGCCTGTACACGTGGGGAAAAAGGGACACACTCAATATATCATACTTGCTCCAACACATACCTGTTGACTTGCGTTTACAAACACCTACGATTGGTAATAAACATCCTGTGTTTTGCATTGTTTACATACAAAACATGTGGTGCTTGTTACTGATCACGTGTGTCTGATAAAAATTGTATTTGATCGCACCAAGTTCCTCCCCATTCCTCTTGACTTGCGTTTCTAAATGCAAATCAACTGGAATGTGTAAATGCAGCCTAAATCGTACTACCTTTACCCTGAAAACATGGGCAGGCGGGTTATCCGTGTCTTATTTATCCTTGTGGAGCAGGGGGAGCGTGTGGGCTGCAGCCGCACAAACTGTTGAAGCACTTGACTGCACTCAGCTAACAATAACTATTTTGGGAGTAGTGGCGCCCAACGATGCGTCTATAAGGCTCAGTGAGGTGTTAATGCGACCTCTGATCCAAGTTCTGTTTCATTGTAAAAAATGCAGGTCAGCGAGAATTGTGGATCGGTGGTCTGGCAAACCCAGCAATCAGATATCCCCGTTTATTTATGAACACAATCATATGTATACACGTACACACATATACAATACTTTAAATGAAGTCCCTTTCTCACTTGTTGATGGAGTGATATACCGAGCATGCATCCAAAAGCTCTATTCAATACTATAAAAAATGAAAATGGTTGAGCACAGCGCCAGGTTTCTTCAGCACTCACATAGACAAGGGAGCACTGGAGATACTCAAGCGCTGAACTCCCTCAGTTTTGAATGTGGTGGGCCCATGCTTGACTTTTAAAATCTACTTTTAAATTATGCTAAAGAAATAAAAGGGCTTTGTGGGCATTACCAGAGCCCCTCTGTGCTGTAGCCCCACAAGCTTTTACACAGTGCAAAAGCACTTACCCCCTCCCACTGTGTGAGATTACAGGCAAGAAGGAGCAGGGGACGGGGAAGACACTGTAACAGCCTGTGAACATGGAGCATGGAGGCGCTCTGGAAACACCCCCTGGAGCATTCGCATGCTCCTTGGTATAATTATAAAAGTCGATTTTAGAAAGGAGGAGGCCATTGATAACAAATATAAAACGATTACCACAGTGCCTGGATGTTTGATTAAGGCCTCACGCACACAATAGTTATGTCGGCTCAAAAATTGGTGGCCAGATCATGGAAGTCTGTGGCACCGTGTCACGTTTGTGTACGGGGCCTGAGTGTCCCTGGTTTATCATGCTTGATTTTGATGGTAGATTTCCTTTAAGTAAACCCAAGTTTAATACACAAATGTCACAATACTGCATGGACCTGATAAATACATGTAAAATGTTCGCTAACCTTTTCGTCACTTGTGGTAGACTCGGGATGAGGTAATGGACTGTCCTGATGTGTGGTTTCAACTATCGCAGGTTCCTCAATCTTGCTTCTTATAACAGGTGTTACTAGAGGTGACAGGTCCAAGGGCATCTACAAGGCAGATGGTCAGCAAATCTTACAAGTAGGAACATAAATAACCAAGAATATTACTATATATTACACCAGTTCCATCATGTTCTAATATGTGACACCATGATTCCAGATTCCTGCTCTTTTCCATTGCCCCCAGAAGTGGCGCTATTTTTGGCAACAATATGCTAATTAGACCCTGTACTGTCAGGTGGGAGGTGCCAGTCAGTCTGCTCCATGTCAGGTCTCTAGTCTGACAGTAGATTCCAATGTCCACATCGGGTGCTGAAACCAGGGGTCCATGCACCCGACCAGCCGTAGCCAGACAGGCACATGTCGGGTGTGCTGGAGAGGAGAAGTAAGTGCTGCTCGCCCCACCTCTCTCCATAGAAAATAGTGGCGCACAGGCGTTCTTATGGCCAAAGATAGAGCACACTATCTTTATTGCGGCCACGGCACTGTATGGTGAGCACACTGTACCGGGCGCCAAAGACAACTATCGGGGACGTATATGCGGCCGTAAATGTGTCCCCCAAACGTTAGTGTGCACGAACCCTAACAGAGGCGATTACTTCGACATGGCAGGAACTGGAGAAAAAAAAAAATTCCACCCGTACCAGTGGAGGTCGATGAAGTTACACCGATTAAAAGATGCAAAGAAAATGTAGGTAAAAGTAGTAAAAGGTTATATTATTATAGGTTATATATATGGTACCTAAAAAGGGATTTCAGATCGGGAATAAGAGACTAATTGTTAATGGTCCATCTACTGCACTTTATAGAATTTATAGATTCCCTCGGCTGCTGTATACGAGTAACACACTCATCATCCACTTCTACAGAACTTGTAGAAATTTCACCACGCCCTACAGAAGTGAATAGAGCCATGTACATGTATGTTTTAGCTATATCTGCAGAGGAGTGACGTCCGTGCACATTACATCTCATGTAGGTAGAATTTGCTATTGTGTAGCCTACATAACCAGCTATCCACCGCCACCATTTGCATATCATCTCATATAACATTACAGGACGGTTGAACCTGAGGACACAGCGGTGTCGTCTCTCAGATGTCAGCGATCTCCTGCACAGAGAGAGTAATAATTCATGTACCTTCTTAATGTCATCATCTGACGCCTTCTTAAAATCATTTTCAAATGGACTGGCGAGCTCATTAAACAGGCCCACTTCTTCACAGTTCTTTAGAAACCGGGTGGGGGTTGGCGTTTGATCTAGAAGTTCATTGAAAAAAAAAAAAAACACAATAAAAGAATTCAGAATTGTGTATTGTATTTTAAACCGTTACCCATTACAGACGATCTCCTATTTAAAGAGGACCTGTCACTAAAATTTTGACCCCCCCCTGACTAATAATGCCTACTGATAAAGGGTTACAAGTCCTCTACAAATCACCTAAAATTAGCTGCCAGTGGGGCTCTGTACCTTAATTACTGCCATTTTTCCGATTTTTTGCAAATAGGCTTTTCTGCTGGCTGTGACTCTTCTCCTCTCTCAGGCCAGCAGTCAACCACGCCCCATTACTCTGAATAACAGCTGTGTCTCTTCAAAACACTGCTCTGCCTCCCTGTACTTAGGGACTGTCTGCCAACTATAGACATATAAAGCTCTATTTACTAAGAGGAAATTATGGGGCACATTTACTAAGGGTCTGAATCGCGTTTTTCCGCCGGGTTTCCCGAATTTTTCTGTTTTGCGTCGAACTGCCCCGGGATTTTGGCGCACACAATCAGATGTGACGGATACTGAAAACCTGCGGAATTTAAAAAAAGAAAAATTGTGTCGCAAGAATATCACTCACATACACCGGAACGAAGCAGGTGAACTCCGGTGAACCTCGGCGCAGCAGCGACACCTGGTGAACATCGGGCGCACGACCTTAGTGAATCGTTGGAAGACCCGAATCCTCGTCGGAGAACGCCCCGCTTTATCGCGACAGGACCGGGTAAGTAAATGACCCCCATTGTGTCAATTTCTTACATGGTGCCTTGTGTTCCATTCGTGTCATGTGACCAGAGTGACATCATCGCAGGTCCTTTAGCCTTTTAACAATAGCAAACTGTACTACATTTATGTGATCACATAAAATCACAGCAGCCTTCATGGACTTCTACTCCTCCTCATCCTCCATGGAGGCTGCTGTTTCTCCATGCAGTCAGATACATGCATGGGGGAGTTTTCCATTGGACCTGAGAGATTAAGTCTATTATGAGAGGACCTGAGATTATGTCTCCCTGGTCACATGACCTGAACTACTAAATAGTAAAGAGGCATAAGACATGAGGAGTAGTAGATGGGAGGGTCAGCCAAGCAGGACACGTCCCCTTCGAATCCAAGTAGTGTAAGATAAAAGTTGATTTATGGGGATGTAATTGAAACTATTTTTATCTAAAAGAAGGGGGTTAGATAATTAATAGGGCTCTATAGGAACCTGTCACTAGCTTTATATGTGCAAATGTGACAGGTTCCATTTAAGGACACCTGACTTACAGACGACCCCTAGTTACAGACGGACTCCTCTGCCCACTGTGGCCTCTGGTAAAGCTCTCTGGATGCTTTACTTTAGTCCCAGGCTGCAGTCATCAGCTTTATTGATAATCCTTGGTCCCATTACAACAAATACATTTTAAAATCCAATTGTCACTGGGACAAAAAAAAAAACATTTGTCTGGAGCTACAATTCTGAAATATACAGTTCTGACTTACAGTACATATAAATTCAACTTAAGAACTGCCTCATACTTGTACTTCATGAACCCGGGCTGTGGTTCTTATTAAAGTGGTGTTTCAATTTCTTTCATAATGAAGCAGTAACAGGGGTTTTCCATGAATATAGAAAACTAACAGGGGTTGGGGTAGCTTCGGGCCTGCACCCAACCATAAGTCCTGGGGAGGTCACAGGACCCACTTTCATATGAGTGGCCTCCGTGGACACAAGAAAAGTAGTCAAGATAGATTCATTTGTCAAGTGACCTACCTGCAACAATAACACTGTCATTTCGTGCAGGGCCAAACTTCAGCGTCATCTCATGTTTATGCTTGTGTACGGCCAAATGGTCTTCATTAGTAAAACGCTATCAATAAAATAGAAATTAAATATGATATGTCATGTAAAAAACAATTCTAGAGGTTACAAAAATATATTTTTTTCCTAGATTTAGGAAAGATTTTTCCTAGATCAGTTAGATTTCAGTAAATACATACGTACACATGGAGCATTGATATTTTACAAACTTAGGCTACATTCACAAACGTATGCCCGCGCGGCTATGGCCCTCTGGGCACAAGTCTGGCGCCATGGTGAGAAGGAGGGGTAACCCTTCCCCTCTCCATAGGAATCTACTGTGCACGGCCCATCACATGGGGAAAGATAAGAACATGTCACACGATGTATGCCCGCCGTACCATAGCGCTGCTCACCCCTGCCCCTCTCCATAGCGATATATGGTGCACTACGCCGTATTCCGAGGACAGATAGGACATGTCCTATTTTTCTCCCGGCTACGGAATGGTATGGTGCGGCACCGCTCCCGTATGGCGCTGTGAGCCCATTGCCGTCTATGGGGGGACATATACACAGCATATATACATAGGCCATATATACGCCCCCCATACGGAAGTGAGAATGTAGCCCAAGACTGTCTTGTTTCAGTAGAACTTAACACATGTGTTAAACCATTCCATTTTTGGGTCTCAAAATGCTTATTTCTACAGAAAATGTTAAAATACAAAATTTTAAATAAAATTTTCGATGGATCATATATCTTACCTGGCCACATCCAGGGGCAGTGCATACAAAGGGTTTGTCATCACTCATATTCTATGGGTCCTTGAGATTACCTGTCAGAGATGCACATACCGATCAGTAAAAGTACAAAATCATGCCACCAAGTTATAAATATTCAGAAACATTATATATGAAAAAACTACAGGCAGTTCCCGACTTACAAACGAGCCCTAGATTTTGGTAATTTACTTCAGTTTAGCCCTAGGCTACAATGATCAGCTGTAACAGTTATCACAGGTGCCTGAAATTAAGCTTTATTGGTAATCCTGGTTCTTATGGCAATCCTAAAAAGTGTTAATATCCAATTGTCACAGAGACCAAAACAATTTGTCTGGGGTTACAATTATAAAATACACAGTTCCGACTTACATACAAATGCAACTAAAGAACAAACCTACTGAACCTATCTTGTACATAACCGGGGACTGCCTGTACCCCAAAATCCATGCATGGTTTAAAGAAGTTAAGATGACAAATGAAGAGAGAGCTGCCTTCAGTTATGGGGAATTTAACAAATCTGCCCCTCAAACTGTAGCTTCACAGACTGTTACACTGCCTCACCTCCCACTGCTCCCTCAGCACTTCCCTCCTCCATCTGCCTGCAGTAATCTCACAGAGTGGGAGGGGGAAGCCTGTGAATCTACAGCACAACTATGGTAACAACCCCAGGAGGCCTTCCGGCTCATTGTCGTAATTTTAAAAGTTGATTTTAGAAGCACGGAGGCCATGAATAATACATATAAGAAGATTACCACAGTCATCGTGCTTGGATCCCAGATAAGTGTCCCTGGTTTATCATGCTTGATAAAAAAAAAAAAAAAATCTTCTATATTAAAAGGAACCTTAGAATCTCCACTCAGCTTCATTGATGAGCTACAATATGCAAGTAGGGAGAGACCTCTCAATAGTGCCAAATTAGACACAGAACCCTCTTCCTGTGCCAATTTTTTTTAAATTATAGACGATATGTCTAATAAGAGGAGCAATGCTGCCCACTGCTTGATAAATTTGTAGCCACTTGGCATGGAGGTGGCATAAGGAAGGACGGAAATAATTGTAGTTCCTGGCGGTTCTCATGCAACTGTGATTATTTCAGGGTTTGGACCAAAAGTGGCGTAAAATCCTGATACAGGCAGTCCCCAGGTTACATACAAGATAGGGTCTGTAGGTTTGTTCTTAAGTTGAGTTTGTATGTAAGTCGGAACTGTATATTTTATCATTGTAATCCCAGCCAGAACTTTTTTGGTCTCTGTGACAATTGGAGTTTAAAAATGTTGGGTTGTCATAAGAACCAGGATTAACACTAAAGCTTCATTACAGACACCTGTGATAACTGTTACAGCTGTTTATTGTAGCCAAGGACTAAAGTACAAGAAATTACCAATATCCAGAGGTCCGTTTGTAACTATGGGTCGTATGTAAGTCGAGTGTTCTTAAGTAGGGGACCGCCTGTATATCTGCACCATTTAATTCTGTTTCGTATAGTTCCATTACTTCCCGATTAGAAATTAGCGAATCTATTCATTGGTTTAGCATTTTTCAAGCACCGAACTGAATCCAAATTTTTTTCTGCTTTGGATGAACCTTTAAAAATGGCTTCTAGAAGATTAACTGAGATCCAGCTTGTTAACAGTAGAATAAAACATCATCTGTGATTGGGACGCTGGAAGTGCCTACATATGGCAGCCATAAAGTGGGGTCCTGTGCCTCCATAGGTAGCATGTGCCACATCTCTCCCAATGGAAGGCGTCTGTGCATTGTGCGCCCTATACAGCTAGTCCCCTACAACAGTGCTATATATATAGCCAATATCTAATTTCCATTTTAATAACCATCTACCACTGATTTGGCTATTCTGAATCTTAGGGATGACCTAGATCACTAATCCGACTCTGAACAGATGTTGAACCACTTGCCCGGACCCAAAAGCAAAGCTTGACTTCAGAGCTAAACTGTCTGCCGACATGCTTTTATACAAACAATTTACATCTCACTTCAAAGTGGATTCTAGATGATGCCACCACACTGCGCCATGAAAAAAAACATGGAAGGGTTTAAGCTTTCTTCCAACAAACTTAGGCTTATTAGTTCAATTTATGCTGACAGGTTCCCTTTAAAGGACATCTACCATTACTTTATTAATGTTAGATGTGTCCTAATAAGAAGTTCCTAAAGAACCATGCTCCTCATCAGGGTCCCCCAACCTTTTGTATCTGGGGACCAGCTGCAACTAAAATTTTTTTCCAGGGGCTTGGCAACCCTCTTAACATGGTCATTGGGGAAAAAAATTGTTTGCCCCACAAATATTACATATCTAACCCTAACCCATATGTCGCCTTTCCTCAAGCCCCCCCCCCTGTAGCACTCTTAATGTCTTGATAAGAAGACGGCTACAGAAAGGGGGACATTATAATACCCCATTTTCTACAACCCCCACACACCTAATCGTCCCCTTGTCTTTGGGCTTTTCATTGAAACATGCCCAGCAGTGCTCGAGCAATACCAGGACACATCCGCAGTGCTGAGCACCCGGAAGCCAGCATTGCCGAGCAACCCGAGGAAACATGCCCAGCAGTGCTCGTAGCAACCCGAGGAAACATGCCCCAGCAGTGCTCGAGCAACCCCGAGAAACATGCCCAGGCAGTGCTCGAGCAACCCGAGGAAACATCCCAGCAGTGCTCGAGCAACCCTAGTAAACATCCCCAGCAGTGCTCGAGCAACCCTATGAAACAATCCCAGCAGTGCTCCCCTACCTATGAAAACCATGCCCCAGACATGATGCTCCCCCACCCAATGAAACATCCCCAGCAGTCTCCTCCCCCCCAATGAAACATCCCAAGCATGCTCCTCCCACCCAATGAAACATCCCAAGCAGTGCTCCCCCACCCAATGAAACATCCCAAGCGGCTCCCCCCCAAGAAACCCCAGCGCGCTCCCCCCCCCAATGAAACCTCCTCCCAAGCAGTGACTCCCCCACCCATGAAAACTCCCAACAGTGCTCCCCCACCCAATGAACATCCCAAGCAATCGGCCCCCCCACCCATTGAACCCCCCGTCAGTGCTCCCCCCACCCAATGAAACATCCCCCGCAGTGCTCCCCACCACCCAATGAAACATCCCCCTCAGTGCTCCCTCCCACCCAATGAAACATCCCCAGCAGTGCAGTGCCCACAGTGCCGGCAGATGGCAGAGGCATGCCTCTGCCCGAAACCTGAGGAGAGATGAATTCGGAGCTGCTGAGTTAAGAGGAGGCAAGTACTGAATTTCTTTCCAAGTTTATATTTTTGGCCACAGCCCGGCACACTTAAAGGATGTAAAGAGTTATGGCTGGTAAAAGTTCCTCTTTAAGATGAAGGATGGGAAATTATGTTTGTAAAAGAAATTATAAATCAAAGTTCACAAATGCCTTATTATTTGGTTTCTTTATGGGAACAGAAACCTGAGGTTAAAGGGGTATTCCAGGAATCAGCATAATTCATATGCAAATGGATACTCAAAATATAAGCTAATGTGTAATTACCGTAGTTGTTATTTAAAATTTTGCTCCCCTTAGCAGAAAATGCTGATGACATACAATGTAATGAAGAATATAATGCTACTGGCCCTTTGTTTTTGTGTCAGACGTTCATATTCCTGGAATACCCCTTTAAGGAAGTTGGTGTATATTGAGGGTGATAGACCCTAAGTGCACATACAGGTCCCTTTGACTATAGCAGGGTTCACATAGTTTCTGTAGTAGTGCAACATCCAGGCTGGGACACCAACATACTGTAAAAGTTTTCACTTCCATCTTTTGTACAATTTAGGAATAGGTATAATGACAGTTCCTAGAAGACAGAACAAGGAATAACACTCCCAATAGGCAGAAAGAAAATATCTAGAGCATGTACATTGTCGGGGCTCACAGAGGCGCAGGTGTCTACTAGAGAATTTGGATAAAATGTGCAAATGAAAAATGCTAATTGTCAACCAGAAATCAGAGGCCTGAAATACTGAGACCGTATTGAAAGAAGATGGTTTCACGCAACCAGTGTTAAAGAGGACTTGTCACCCATTAAAAGTAAGTAAGCAGCTCCTAGCGCTAGCCCATTTTTAGCAGTGATAAACTCCTGCTTTATCAGAACCCTCTGATAACACTAGCAGACACTGCCGCGTAGTACACAAGAAACGCCGGACCAAGCTCAAAGCGGTCCAGCGTATTCATGAGGGGTGGGCCAAGGCGCTGCTTCTCCCCCTCCCACTCCATAGGCCAGCGGTGACTGCCGAGCTTCACCGCCCCTAATCCCGCCACCTCATGAATATGTCGGACCGCTTTGAGCGCGGTCCGGCGTTTATACTGTACTACGCGACAGTGTCTGCTAGCATTATCAGAGGGTTCCAATAACGCTAGCAGTTTATCACTGCTAAAAGTGGGCTAGCGCTAGGAGATGCTTAGTGCCTTTTTTATAGGTGACAGGTTCTCTTTAAGTAAGAATAATAATATTTATATAGCGCCATCATATTCCGTAATGCCTTAAAAATCATAGGGTAACAGCTAAGAATACCCAAAGTTGGTAGGTAGTAGGTGCTGCACAGCCCCACAACCAGCATGCCCCAGTAGTCACAGCTGTGCTTGCGCTTCTTACGGTATTATGGTAAATTAATCTGTCTACAATTTTACATAGATGTTAGGTATTGATCCTGGAGATCTGTGAAACCATAACTTTGTGTGTGTTTTGTTAGTAGCAGCAGAACTGTATTTATATTTCAGGATTTCACCAAGTGATCTGGGGATCAGTCCTCACCCTGCTGCATCCTTAGCTCTCTGCACTAGAAGGAACCTGTCACCAGGGAGAAGAGGTGCACCGAGGATACATGTGAATGACTCGATGGCTTGCATGTTCCCGGATTTGCCCTTGTATGTGGCAGGTAGATTTTTGCAGCAACAGAGCAGAAGGCTCAGGAGTGTTTCCTATGTACTATAGGAGGCTGACATGAGGTTCCCTTTAAACCAATTTAAAGGCCGTCATCTCTGTTCTAAGTGAATACTTTTGTTTGTAATTGGAACATACGGGAGAGGCTGTGTAGCAGTTCAATACAGAGAGCTAAGAGCACAGAAGTGGACCAATACCGGATACTGTCTACAGCTTTGTATGGTCAGACTCCCTAACACTTCAACATAACCCACAACACATCAATAAGAGATCAAGAATACTGACAATGATCACATCAGCTCCTCTTTTACCAACAGTTTTGCTTGCAGTAAGGCCCCTTCTACACTTGCGTTTTTCACGCAAATGTTCTGCGTGTGCTTTTGACGCGCGGAACTTGCATTGAACGCTGACCCATTGTAGTCAATGGGTTTTTTCTGACATTCTTTTTCACGCACACATGCAGGTTTATTTTTGCATTTAAATCTCAGCATGCTCTACTTTTGCAAGTCAAGCGCGTGAAAAACGCACCATACAAGTCACCATAAAAACGCATTGCACTCTGAGACATATGCAAGTCCAACGCAAGTGCAATGCGTTTTTCACTGATCAATTGCCACAGAAAAGATAGAGCTCAGTCCTGAGTCCTTTTCGTGCGTGTTATCTGAGCATGAAAAACGCATTGAAATTGCATTGAAAACGTGCGTGAAACTCAGACACTGAACAAACTCTGATGAAAAATGTCAGTTTCTCACTGAGCAAACCCTGATCGCTCCCTGATTAGACCCTGACGGGATCTGCAACGCAAGTGTGAAAGAGGCCTAAGATCCGCTGCTTCCTGGAAGAAACTTCTAATGTGCGTTCATGGTTCTGTCTGTTAAAGCATTGGAAACACCATCCAAATGCCTTGAGACTATGTACCTGTTTTGAGTACATTGCGTTTTCATTGTGTTTACAAACAATGTCAATGTGTTTGTAAACACAATGTCAACATGGAAATGCAAAGCAAATGCAACCTAATACAATGCGTGAACACACCCCAAACATTTCATTCATTCCCAACATCATTCCCCTGTATTCATTACAAAGTTTTTCTCATTACTCTTGAAGTCATGAAAAAGTTCCTTTCTTCTAGTTGTACAAATTCTACCCCTACAGTCACTTGCTAGGATGCGCGGGTTACCGTTGTCTTCTGATTGGTGGAGAGGGACATGGCAATGCTGTATCCCAGCAAACCCCCCATCTGTTGTCAGTCCTGTCATTTAGACCTGCTTTCCCCATAATAGACCTCACCCAAAACTGATACTAAATCCCAGAAAATCCCACGTCAATAAGTATACTGCTAACTCTTTAGGATATATGTATAGGCAGGACAAGGTATTACCACACACCGACTATAGAAATGTATAATGGGATTGTGCTACATGATCATTTATGTTCACACATTGTGGATTTGTTGCAATAGAAAAAAACTGTTCTACAAAGATTTCTGGAAAGAAAGAACAAAGATCAGAACCTAGAGGTCCAACACAGTTGCCCATAGACACCAGATTAATATCGGCCAGTGGCGAAGTAAGGGGAGGCCACCACAAGCGTCTTCCAGCAGATCAACCACTTCCAAAATCTTGAGCATGCATGTACTCTGGAGGTGTTTTAGGTAAAGTCGTTGGCTGAAAAAGCATTGGCCAGGACCATCAGTCTCAACATGCAGTCAGTTCACGGACCCCTCATTTCTATTACAGTACACTTCTCCAGTGCTCCAAGTTCAGCTACAATCCTGGAATATAATAGTAGCATCAGGACTAAAAAAGGCTAACACAAAATGGTAAGGTTACAGCAATCTTCAGGGCAATACATAAAACTATATGCAGTTTTCTATGGTCAATACTGCTGACAGATTCCCTTTAAGAACCATGTACTGAAAAAGGTAACATTTTTGCAACTTTCTACTATACTTTTGGCATGAATTCCTCACCATTTTCAAAAACTCTGCTTGCTGTTAAAGGGATTCCCACGAACAAAAGTTAAGCCCTATCCATGGGATAGGGCCTAACTTGCTGATCAATGGGGTCTCAGTGATGAGACCCACACAGATCAGGAAAACGAGGGGTCCGATGGGATCCCACTTACCTCCATCGGATCCCTCGTCTCTCCGGCAGACAAATGGAGCAGTCGGCCGCACATGACCATTCTGCTCCATTCATCTCTATGGAGCTGACGGAGATTGCCGAGCGGTGAGTTACGCAATCCTCTTGGTTCTATACAGTCTGATACATTGCATCAAGCCATCATCAAGAGAGGAAATAGAATCTAGCAAAGATAAGAACACCGGAAACAATTGTGACAAAGTGTCATCTGTGTATTAGC
This sequence comes from Engystomops pustulosus, assembly GCA_019512145.1. Lineage (NCBI taxonomy): Eukaryota > Metazoa > Chordata > Amphibia > Anura > Leptodactylidae > Engystomops > Engystomops pustulosus. The sequence goes on along the minus strand of CM033648.1, from coordinate 76,314,940 downwards.
GCAGACCAGGTTTTCAGATTATGGATGTGAACAACAATAGTTTCCATGCCAGAAATCATTATGCAGTTGAATGAGGAAAGTATAAAAAGAAGTCTTCATTGTGTGTGGATTAAGTTTTACACACTTAAAGGGGTTTTCCCCACAAAGCAAAGTTAGGCCCTATCCACGGGATAGGGCCTAACTTGCTGATCAGTGGGGGTCTCAGTGCCGAGACCCCCGCTGATCGGGAGAATGAAGGGTTTGTCGGACCCCTCGTTACTCTGGAGCAAACGGCCGCGCACGACTGTTCTGCTTCATTAAATTCTATGGAGCTGATGGGAATTGCTGAGCGCAGCGCTCAACGATCTCCGTCAGCTCCATAGAGATTAATGGAGCAGAACGGTCACGCGCAGCCGTCTGCCCCATTAGTCCGAGGAGCAGCGAGGTCCAACGGACCCCTCATTCTCACGATCTGCGGGGGTCTCAGCACTGAGATCCCCACTGATAAGCAAGTTAAGCCCTACCCGGTGGACAGGACCTAACTTTGCTTTAAGGGAAAACCCCTTTAAAGGGGACCGGTCACCAGGTTTTACCCTACTAAACTAGTTCCCTTAGGTAGGGTATGAAATGTCCTTCCTAAATTTTCCTCTTTTATGTGAAATCTCCCCCATATGACTCTTCTCAACACAATTTCATCAGAGATTAAACAGGTTTAGTAGATACAGGGGCAGCGTCACTGCAGAAGCCTCCATCTTCTGTCTTATAGGACCTAGAAACATGCTACTGGTGTTATATTAAAGATAAGAATCTCATCTTCATATACAGATAAAGATACAGGCAGTGATAGACACAGTTGGAAATGCAAGCTGCAGAACAGATCCAGTTCCAGACTATTATTTAACTGCCTGTATGTACAGTTCCTTAGCTCAGAGAGCCTTATGTGATAAGAAAGATGAGATTCTTATCTTTAATATGACACAAGCACTGAAGATATGGGAATTCTCAAGTGACACTAGCTCTGGAACCATAAACTTGACTTATCCGAAAATGGGTTAAGAAGGGTCATTTTTGCCTGACTTTAAGGGAGATTGATTTTGATAGGAAAAAGGGTGAGATTTCACATAAGTGGAAATTCCAGAAAGGACATTTCATACACTACCCAGAGCTGGGAGTATAGTGGGGTAAAACATGGTGACAGGTTGCCTTTAAGATCAGAATTTGCAAGTTTAGGTCTTCTTTATGAAAAGGGCAAAGTTCATACATATCAGTTTTATGAAGCCACATTTGCAGAGTACATCAGATGACAGGTAAATATTTGCAGGGAGCAGTGTTCTGTATAATTACAAGGCGACATCAGAGAACAGCAGCTCACCTGACAGGTACAGCGACAGATCCTGGATCATTACATATACAAATTATAATAGTTATTATATCTGAGGGATCTGGTCTGTGGACATTCATTTTTGAGACTATTCTGGTGTTTCATGATAATCTTAGGGGTCTTGTCTATGTCCGATTTATCTTAAAGGAGTTGTCCATTCACAATAAGTTATTCCCCATCCACAGGATCATTGGGAGTCCCACAGGTGTCCATTGTACCCCATATGAATGGAGCTGCAGGTCAGAAGCAACCAAGTGGTGAGGTCCTCTATCTCCATCACCACCATAGAGGACTAGAGTAGCACATGAACGAGGGAGCAGATGTGATGTTTATGTGGGGTACACAGGACCCCCCTTCTTGTGATCTGTCAGAAGAGCATAATTTGTTGTGACTGGTTTTATTAATTTGAGGATATTCCAGTAGTCATAGCCCTAACTAAAGGGTTAAGTTATGGGTCTGGATTCTCCTGAAAACAATACAAGACACTGATCTAAGTGGTCTGGTGTTATCCCACCAATCTCTAGAAAGTTTGGTCACTGGGGAACTGACCATTGAGATCCAAACCGATTACCATAGCATCAATGAGTGCTCCACATTGATGGCAAAATAGTGCACCGCTCCATTCACTTCTATGGGGATTCCATTATAAATAGACACACACTACAGCTCCAAACGTGACATTGCTGAGGGTCCCAGCAGCCCCCAACATGATACAGCACAAAGACACTTGTGGCCATGCATTAAAAGGGATAGTCCATTTGGGGCATGCCCTTTAAAGGCCACAACATAAGACATAATAGATGATATTGGTATAAAACAAAACGATTTGTATTCCACAGGACACAATTGTGTAGTCGTCATAGATCCACAGCTCCTCAGGTCACTTATATAGACTCAGCTCACCTATATACTTCACTATATAGACATAAAGACTTGACTCACCTATATACACATAAAGACTCAGCTCACCTATACAACTCTATATGTGCTCAGCTCACCTGTGTACCCCTCTATACACAATTGGGTCACCTATATACCTCTCTATACACTCAAGTCATGTATATACCCCTCTATACCTCAATATACAGTGAGGTCACCTATAAACCCCTATATAATACACATATAGGCTTAGCTCACCTATACACCTCTATATCTCTAGATATGCTCAGGTCACCTATATACCCCTCTATACACCCAGATCAGCTCTATACCCAGCTATTCTGCTCAGCTGTTCCTGCTCTATAATATGCTGTCTGTAGATAGGACACTATATATAATCTGTTCGGGTGCTCCTACTCTATAACATGCTGCCTGCATATAGTGTACATTCTGCTCAGGAGGTCACCTGAGAACCCCTATTAATACCATATAGGCTAGCCTCACCTATACACCTCTAGTCTCTGAGATATGCCTTCAGGTCACGCTAGTCCCCCTACTACTCCACCTCATCAGCTCTTACCCCAGCTATGTGCGCACTCACCTATATAACCCCTTATACAACCCAGTCCAGCTCTTATAACCCAGCTATTGTGCATCAGCTCACTTATCGCCCTCTAATACACATCAGACCGCTCATACCCACTATGTTCTCAGCTTCCCT